>CM068372.1:283950732-285150732 GCA_034769895.1 Magicicada septendecula | reverse complement strand
ATGTTTATTTTGCACTTTGTTATAAAGTGAAATTATATATAAATTTTTGCATAGTCCATATCTTATGTTAGCACTTTAGTTACAGATCAAAATTTAACTGCTGATAAGCGCTGTTGTAGAATTTTCAAAAGTAACAATAAAATTAAAACATTTCACAAATTTTATAAATGTCAGTTTTATTTTGCAATTTCAAGTAACAAACAACTGAATGACTATTATCTGTTTAACGTATTCTAACACTGAAGGAGTGGGATTATTGATGATGCTTACAAAGCCTCTCCCACACTGCAGACAAATGTTGGCAGTTCGTACTGCCAAACAACTACAGCTATGTTTTCAATACATATAACACATTCTACTTTGGGTCTTAAACACATGGTCACATGGTTTGGTATTACAGCTTAGTAACACTGTACTGCCACTACTTCATCTGTCAATACAGAAGTTACGACAAACAAAGTATAAACAAATATTCTCTATAATCAGTGTTCAGTGGATAAAGAAAAAAATCACATGTTGACATATACAGTTAAAACGATACTTGTGGTAAAATACAATTTCAAAAATATGACTTGTGAAGACTTTTATAAATGCCAATTGCAACAATGCTTTTTTTTTCTTGAAAATAAGTGCTGTAAACACAGTTTCAACAGTACCTGCTCAAATTTAAGGTAAGCTGTTCTAAACATTTTATGTAAAGGTGTTATCAAAAAGTTCCAGAATTTGTTCTGCAGTACAAAACAAATGGTATCACAGGGTTATGCAGGCAGCGGTCGCTAACAGTGCCTTTGTTTGGTTAGTATGCCAAATGGAGCCTGGCATCATTCTGAGCTTTGGGAGCTGTGCTACACAAGTTTTTGTGGCCACATACAGGGGCACATTTACAATTTCAAAATTAACTGCAAACTAGAGCAGAGATCTACTGTTAAATTCTACATCAAACTTGGTAAAATTGGAGCTGAGACTTTATATATGCTCCAACATGCTTATGGCAATAAAGCAATGAGCCATGAAAAGTGCTTTGGATGGTACACATGCCACCGGAAGACTCGGAGAGTCAGAGGACCCTCCACAACCATAACTTGGAAAAATGCTGACAAAATTTGGAAGCTTGTGAAGGTTGAAGATCATCAGAGAATCATTTAGGACATTGCTGACAGTGTCACTGTGTCACACTAAATAGTTCATACTTCTTACATCTGATTTCAATATACACTGGATTGCTCCAAAGTTTCCCAAAAGCGCCCACATCAAACTCTATCAAGATCTTCACCAGCAGGTCCTGGATGACCCAACGTTCATATTGATGCTCATTACTGGGATGACATAATGGTCTACGGTTATGACTCAGAGACCAAAGAGCAGTCTTTGTGGTGAAAGAGCTCACCATCTCCAAAACTGAAAAAGCAAGGCAAGTCAGGGTGTGACAAACAACATTCTCATAATTTTATTAGGTCTCTATGGGACTGTGAACAATGAATTCATCCCTAAGGGCGAAAACTATGATGCTCAGTTTTACTGCAATGTTCTGAGGAGCACAAGGAAGGTTATTCAGTAAAAAAAGACTTGAACTGCTGTACAAAGACAAATGGATTGTATACTATATCACCATCACTAATTTTTAGGCCACAACAGCATGCTCACCATTTCACATCTGCCCTACTCATCAGGTTTGGCCCCCTGCAACTTCTTCCCCTCTTCCTGAAGGTGAAATTTACATTTAAGGTCGCCATTTTGAAACTGCTGACAAGATTGAACATAAATTGCAGAAGATGCCTGACACACTTTGAGAACAGAATTTCCAGGAAGCATTCCAGAAGTGGAAAATATAATAGGAGCAGTGTACTGCTGTAGGGGGGGGGACTACTTGAATGTGATTGTGTCCAACTTAAGTAAAGTAAGTACTTTGATGTATATATTCAAAGTCTTGGAACTTTTTATACCACCTTCTAACAGTAAAAAAATCTGTCATTTTTTGTCATGAGTCCAACATTGTCTTAAAGAATGTTGTGCACTTAAAAAGTCTTGCATAGCTCTGACTACGAGATTTCATCAATATAATACACTTAGCAGTTCACAAATATACTGCCTCTGAACGAAATCCAAGAATGAAAAGAATTACCAATGCATGTCCATGTATTGACTAATAAAATCCCCTCCTATATAAAATAAATAAAACAAATCATTAATTTAAAAACTCTGCATTCTTCTTTACTGTTAAAATGACAGGCTCCTCAGGGAACTTGTTCAAGCCTCACTTCATTGAATAGTATTGTTACAGCATATCACTTTGACCACAAAAATTTCTGGTTATCTTCGGAACAAACGTTTAGTGTGAGACCAGCAGGCATTTTACTGTCAAAGAACAGTCCAGGTGATTAAATTATGCACAAAGATAATTTCATTTTTTATTGCTATAACATATTCTTAATTGGTACAACATCCTGGAATCTGCTATTATTTTTATGGACAGTAGATCTGTTCCTACTTGTCTGATCTTCTATGGACAACTAAAGCCATATAACTGCACATCTGAAGGTTTGTACTAGGGACTGAATAGACTGACTTTTACTACAGTTTATTTAACTGCTTCTCAATAGATGTAAAAAGAGGCAAAGCCTATTTGGTACCACAAAATTCGTTCATTCAATTATGTTCTATTGGTTTATTCACTTCTGTGTCAGTATCATAATATGAACACATAAACTGTACACAGAAATTGTAAAAAGAAATTAATTTATACTTTTAAAGAAGTGAAAGACGCTAAAAAGCTTTATATACTATATACCTAATTACACACATTTACAGTAACAAATGAATAAAAATATACATGAACTTGCATTTCATGTGTGTGTGTGTGTGTGTGTGTGTGTGTTTCAATACCCTGTACACACAGATAATAATCACAAAGGCTATTTTTTATTGAAGATTTTCCTCAAAAAAATTTCGTGTTACTATGGATTTGGAAAAATGGTGATTGCCTGAAAAATCCTAGAACAATACTGAAACTTCTGTACTGTATGAGATCAAAAATATCGGTATGGAGAACCATACATGACTTCCATGTTCTAAGATTTATATTTAAAATCATATTCGAAATGAAATATTTCCATAGAAACTACTTCTTTCTACTTATTGCTTCAGCCTTAACCACAGTACTGTGGTCATTAACGTATACCACCTCACGTTTTCGCACTCGATTTTCACTGATGATGGCAGTCGATGCACTGCCAAAACGTCTGGTTTTGCAGAAAACATTGGACTACGGCTAAACAGCCCGGGAAAGAATTTTAACAAAAAACTACTTCTTTGTTGCCGATAACGTCGTACACATATAACAAATTCTCCCCTCCCTCTTTAACTATAATTTTCATTAATAGAAAATTACCCCCACCCCGTTCACCTAACCTCTTAATTTATAGATATTTCATCTACGTTTCTACAGTGGATTATTATGAGCTTCTTATCAGTATACTTTATTTATCAAAATTAAGTACTTCACTCTTGTTAAAACATAAAAACTTTGTCAAATTTTGTTGCTTCCCTGCTATATATACTTTTTCCTCAAACGAGGCCTTTCGGTTTCGCAACCATTATCAAGTTCTTCCTACAACAACTTGTAGGAAGAACTTGATAATGGTTGCGAAACCAAAAGGCCTCGTTCGAGGAAAAAGTGTATATAGCAGGGAAGCAACAAAATTTGACAAAGTTGTTATGAAGACTGCTAACATAGAGAAAATAACTGATAAAACATAAAATGTTGCACGTAAACTACCCCTTTCTCTTAACCGACCTTCACCAAAATCAATGGACCTTCAGTCCTCTACAATTCAGGGATGCGTGCAAAAAAATATTTGATTGTGTTTGACTGTGCGGCAGTTATCGTTCGCATTTCTCTTGTTACAACATAAAATGTTGCAGGTAAACTACCCCTTTCCATTAACCGGTCTTCACCAAAATCAACAGGCCTTGAGTTCTCTACAACTGAGGCATGCATGCAAAACATTATTTGATTCTGTTTGAATGTGCGGCAGTTATCGTTCGTCATAGAAACAATTGCTCTTGTTAAAACATGAAACGTGGCAGGTAAACTACCCCTTTCCCTTAACCGGTCTTCACCAAAATCAACAGGCCTTGAGTTCTCTACAACTGAGGCATGCATGCAAAACACTATTTGATTCTGTTTGAATGTGCGGCAGTTACCGTTCGTCATAGAAACAATTGCTCTTGTTAAAACATGAAACGTGGCAGGTAAACTACCCCTTTCCCTTAACCGACCTTCAACAAAATCAACAAACCTTGAGAACTCTACAATTTAGGGCTGCATGCAAATAATCATTTGATTCTGTTTGAATATGCGGCTGTTATCGTTTGCCATAGAAAATACCCTTGTTAGAACATAAAACGTTGCAGGTAAACTACCCCTTTCCCTTAACCGATCTTCAACAAAATCAACAGACCTTGAGTTCTGTATAATTCAAAAAAGGAAGCAGAAGAGTAGTTGATTCTGTTTTAATGTACGGCAGTTATCGTTCGTCATAAAAAAATTTACCCTTGTTAAAACATAAAATGTTGCAGGTAAACTACCTTATTCCCTTAACCGATCTTCACCAAAACCAACAAGTCTTGAGAACTCTACAATTCAGGGCTGTATGCAAAATAGTATTTGATTATGTTTGAATTTGCGGCTGTTATCGTTTGCCATAAAAAATACCCTTGTTAAAACAAAAAACGTGGCAGGTAAACTACCCCTTTCCCTTAACCGATCTTCACCAAAAACAATAGGTCTTGAGTACTCTACAAATCAGGGCTCTATGCACAAACTTATTTGATTCTGTTTGAATTTGCGGCTCTTATCATTTGCGATAGGAAATACCCTTTTCAAACATAAAACGTTGCCAGTAAACTACCCCTTCCCCTTAACCGATCTTCACCAAAAACAATAGGTCTTGAGAACTCTATAATTCAGGGCAGTATGCACAAAATTATTTGATTATGTTTGAATTTGCGGCTGTTATCGTTTGCCATAGAAAATACCCTTGTTAAAACATAAAATGTTGCAGGTAAACTACCCCTTTCCCTTAACCGAGCTTTACGATAATCAATAGGTCTTGAGAACTCTATAATTCAGGGCAGTATGCAAAAAATTATTTGATTATGTTTGAATTTGCGGCTGTTATCGTTTGCCATAGAAAATACCCCTGTTAAAACATAAAATGTTGCAGGTAAACTACCCCTTTCCCTTAACCGATCTTTACCATAATCAACAGGTCTTGAGAACTCTACAATTCAGGGCTGTATGCAAAATATTATTTGATTGTGTTTGAATTTGCGGCTGTTATTGTTTGCCATAGAAACAAATTATCCTTGATTAAAAAAAAAACGTTGCAGGTAAACTACCCTTTTCCCTGAACCGATCTTCACCAAAAACAATAGGTCTTGAGTACTCTACAAATCAGGACTGAATGCAAAAACTTATTTGATTCTGTTTGAATTTGCGGCATTTATCATTTGCCATAGAAAAAAAATCTACAGACAGACAGACAGACACACACACAAGACACTTTTCGAAAAACGACTTTTATTCATGTTTTGAGTGTAGTACAATCAGAATCTGCAATAATCTCGAACACGATTTTTTTTGCAATCACCATACTTCCATTTCCTTAAGGAACATGGAAGTAAAATTACCCTTTTTAAAACATAAAATGTTGCTGGTAAACTACCCCTTTCCCTTAACCGATCTTCAACAAAATCAACAGACCTTGAGTTCTCTTTAATTCAAAAAGGTATGCAAAAACGTAGTCGATTCTGTTTGAATTTGCGGCAGTTATCGTTCGTCATATAAAAAATTACCCTTGTTAAAACATAAAATGTTGCAGGTAAACTACCCCTTTCCCTTAACCGATCTTCACCAACACCAATAGGACTTGAGAACTCTACAATTCAGGGCTGTATGCAAAACATTATTTGATTCTGTTTGAATTTGCGGCTGTTATCGTTTGCCATAGAAAAATATCGGTATGGAGAACCATACATGACTTCCATATTCTAAGATTTATATTTAAAATCATTTTCGAAATGAAATATTACCATAGAAACTACTTCTTTCTACTTACTGCTTCAGCCTTAACCACAGTACTGTGGTCACTAACGTATACCACCTCACGTTATCGCACTCGATTTTCACTGATGATGGAAGTCGATGGCATTGCCGAAATGTCTGGTTTTGTAGAAAACATTGGACTACGGCCAAATATCCCGGGAAGGAATTTTCACAAAAACTACTTCTTTGTTGCCGATAACGTAGTACACATATATATATATATATATATATAAAATATGCATAAAATTAATGGCTTGTATAAGTTGATGATTGATCTCCATTAAGTAGTGCTCAAGTTTCCAAAGTTTTAATATTATGATGTCCGTAATTAAAACATCAGAGCAGGTTTAGTGTGTATGAGGGTACACCGTGGACAAAAATTTTCAACATTTCCTATTGAGTGTTGCTTAGAGTAAAGCTGTGAATCTACAGTGTACGTTTCACAGAACAAACATGCGGAAAAGAAGGAGCGCTCCGAAGTCACTCATGGACCCTCAGCATCTTGCAGAGGATTCATTCCCTAAAGACGAAAAGTCTGTCTATGAGTCGTTCCTCTGTAAACACGTGCAATTACACTGCCCAGCGATCCACAGGAAGCAAATCGCTATCCACGCTGGACACTTTTTCGGCTTGCACGCGTTGTGTTGGTATGGGTTTCGGCACTTTCCATTTAAAAAGCGTGCAAATGTAAGAAAATAAACATGAATGAGGCCAGAAATAACGCGAATTTTGTGTGTGTGTGTGTGTGTGTGTGTGTGTGTGTGTGTGTGTGTGTGTGTGTGTGTGTGTGTGTGTGTGTGTGTGTGTCTTCCCTGCCTTTTTATTGCGGTAGTCATAATAATAAAATGGAAACGTAAACATTACATAACTGAGATATGCTTGCCTGCCACGAACAATATATTTTCTCTCATACATGATTTACATTAAAATGAAAAAATTATAATTTTATTGCCTGGCAACAAAATTATTTTATTATTAACAATTACCATTGTTTGAAAAAGTTTAAATGAATTTTCAAGTACTTTACTGTTGTTAAAACGTAAAAGGTTGCAGGTAAACTACCCCTTCCCCTTAACCAATCTTCACCAAAATCAAAAGGCCTTGAGTTCTCTACAATTGAGGGACGTATGCAAAAAATTATTTGATTCTGTTTGAATTTGCGGCAGTTATCGTTTGCCATAGAAAATTACCCTTGATAAAAAAACAATGGAGGTAAACTACCCCTTCCCCTTAACCGATCTTCACCAAAAACAATACGTCTTGAGAACTCTACAATTCAGGGCTGTATGCAAAAGAGTAGTTGATTCTGTTTGAATTTGCGGCTGTTATCGTTTGCCATAGAAAACAATTACCCTTGATTAAAAAAAACCTGTTGCTGGTAAACTACCCCTTTCCCTCAACCGATCTTCACCAAAAACAATAGGTCGTGAGTACTCTACAAATCAGGGCTGTATGCAAAAAATGATTTGATTCAGTTTGAATCTGCGGCTGTTATCGTTTGCCATAGAAAAAAAATCTATAGACAGACAGACAGACAACAGACACACACACACATACACACACACACTTTTCGAAAAATGACATTTTTTCATGTTTTGAGTGTAGTACAATCAGAATCTGCAATAATCTCGAACACGATTTTTTTTGGCATCACCATACTTCCATTTCCTTAAGGAACGTGGAAGTAAAATACACTGGGTTTTAGTGCCCACAGTAATGATGATGATAGAATTTCTGTTTTTTAAGATGAAAAGATTCAAATTTCTAAACACTGACCACATTAACAGAAATAAATACCACACTTTTCTAATCACCATTAGAGTTATTTTACTACCACTTGGTGTTGTGGCTTGAATCATTCAAGCAATACAAAACAAATAACAACAACAATACTTTATACATAGTATATCGTTACCAGCATTGCCAAAAAACACAGCATTCAGTTGTTGCTATAGCTACTAATGTTAAGCACTAAAACAGAGACACAGAACAGCTGAGTGTATATCACGATGCTGAAAGGTGTGGCTGTGGTTAGAGTGTATGTTGTCACATTTGTGGTCACAAACACGTGCATCCAATTGTGGCAAATGCTATTGCCCACAATTCATTTGTTATGGACTTCCAAATTTATACAATGGTTTGCAACGCTGATTAATGCTATTTAGAAAAAAATAAGCAGAATCACTAAAGATAGAACATCGCCAAAGAGAAATTTCCACACATTCACATCTGTGTCATTACAGTATTATGACATATAAGTAAGAATACTCCTGAATTTCAGACAATTTAATCCAATGTTACCTAACTACGCAACAAGAAGGATAATTTGTTTGGGTTTAATGAATATTTGGTTCCTCAAAACTGCAAAATGGTTGAATCAGTTTTGACAAAGCAGGGCTTAATCAATTTTTCTTACTGATTCAAATGTCCTATATCATACAGTTTTTCAAAAACTTAATATATGTTTTATGCCATATTACCGATACAAAAATTAAACAAATTCAATATCCACTGAGGGACATATGATTCAATTTGTCTTGATTTCATTAATGACCTTGGGTGTAAAAACAAATTACCATGAAGAGGCTTAATTAACATTAATGATGAATGTTAACATCAATTAAAATGATTTGTACTATGTGCACATGGATTACCTTACTATGTCCCTATATGCATGAAACAGCTACACAGATTTTGATAAGTGAATTCTGATTTACTGAGATGATGTGAGTAGCACAAGGTATACAAGATCTCACAAATTTAAAAACTGCTATGCATAAATACCAATCAGAATTTTTTGCACTCAGATTGCTTTAAGTTATTCACTTTCTGTAACGTCACACAATAATTATTCTACTTTACGAACAACTTTCATTTTGTACCAATGTACAAACTTTTTTTTATTACAATTATCTTTTGTCTTGTTACTGTATTGTTTACTGTTATTGTTTATGTTATAATAATTATAAGTCTTATCTTTCATTCCATTCCATATTTGGTTGGGTTAATATGAATAATGATACCCCTCACAATTCAGTTGGGGTTTACCACTGCTATAGTTTTACTATCAGCAAATTAACAAATACTAAATGCAAAGTTGTCATACAAAATCATTTAACAGAACTAGTATTATTTAACTTGACTTTTAAGTGGTTCTAGTTGCTTAAGGTTAAAATGAATTATGATAAATTATAATAAATATCCATTATACTTGTACATAATGCTGAAGTAACTTAATTATATTTATGCAGCAGCAAACAGAAGATAAATTATTTCCATTTACAAAGTATTAAAAAAAATCAGTATTATTTCAAACTCAAAATTCGTATACTGTCATAGAAGAAAAAACATTCATGAAGAACAACTAAATAATATTGTTTAGTACAGACACTTGAATGACTTACAAACAAGCTGGGGGAAAAAAACACAAAGCTGTATTACAATTTCAGTAGCGCATCATCATGTGCCCACCATGACTAGACAATTTTTATATACCAAGACAGGAGATGAAAGTGGAACTACTAAATACTCAGTACCTGTGGTCACAGAAATAGCACAAATTATTATAAAAACTATTTTTCAGTTTTTTCATTTGTTAAAATATTGACTGAGTACAAGCAAAGAGATTATATGTTAATAAAAATACATCAACCTGCTCTATACTATTGTAGACAACAGAGGCCCCTCCCCCCAGACACATACACACACTACCTGGCCTTGTGTATATTTCTCTTCTGTGGAGTACTTGTTTCAAGTGTGTCAATCTAGATTGCACAATATCTAAACAAAAAATTGTTTTTACTATAAAAAAGCTGAAAAACTGGTGGAACAGGACAGAAATGGCGTGCATGACTAGGCTGGATGGTGTCTGTTACACATAGTATACACCTGCACAACCTGGCTGCTTCATCACACTAAATGCTAAACAACACTCTCACAGTGGAGAATACACATATATTTGAAACAAACAATTAGAAAACACTCATGCACATGCACCCACACATGCATGTACATGCGTGCACACACACACACACTCAAATATTATCACTGAATGTTGAATAATATTTAAACTTAAAATAAAATATAGTATTAAAAAATACATTAATCAATTCTATTAATAATTACACTAAACACTTTTAAATTAAATTTAAATAATGTTAATGATTTTATGAGTCAAAAAGGAAATGTAACAAGTTAAAAAAAATTGTGTTCGGTTATTTACCACACAAAAATTAAGGTTGTCCACAGGTATAACAAATGTGTTGTTTATTATCCACATCAACATACATTGAAACTTTCAGTTTCTTATGACACAAAATGTTTCCTATGAAAATATCTTAGAAAATACTATTTTTATATTTTCTGATGATACTAATTACTTTTGTGAAAATAACTGAAAGAAACTTGGACATTATGAATTAGCAAAACAACAGCAATACAAGCATTTATTTCAAGTCTGTCAGAAGTGACTTAAATTTCAAAGCTATATAGTTGACATTAAGGAACTAGCGACTAAATTGGACATTGAAAACCAAATAATCAGAGGCTCAGCACAAGTACAAAAGAGAAAGATTAAATGAAAATTTGATTATGAGGGAAAAGACGAATTCATTGAAGATCCAGAGTTGCAGTACAAAGTCGATTTTTATTTTAAAGTCGTACATATTATCATTTGTGCTTTAAGTGAAAGATTCCAACAGATTAAGAGTCATAGTAAACTTTTTGACTTCCTGTATGATGTGAGAAAAGTCAAAGACATGTCACCTGAAGTCTTGTCGGATAAGTGTACTACAGTGTGCAATGCCTTAACTCATGGTGAATCAAAAGACTTCAGTGCTATTGATTTACAGGATGAACTTAAAGTGCTTTCAACAACTGTAAGCCTAAAAGTATGCCTGTTGATACTTTAAAATTTATTCAAGAATATGGGTCCATGCCAAATGTTGGCGTCGGTCTAAGAATTTTGCTAACATTACCTGTGACAGTGGCAAGTGGAGAAAGGATTTTTTCAAAGCTCAAACTAATTAAAACTTATCTCAGATTGAGTATGTCCGAGACTCGCCTGAGTGTGGTCTGGTGACTAATATCTACAGAACATCAGTTAGCTGAATCACTTGATTACAATGAAGTCATTACGGAGTTTCCCAGTGCAAAAGCTAGATGAGTATTTTTTAACTAAGGTATATGATACATTACTTATATTTCAATCATAATGAATTTTAGTTAGTATTTTAATTTTAAGTCATCACATAGGTATACATTTTTATTGTCTCACGATTCCTTGTCTTGTCTCTACAATTTTTATTGTAGCCGTTCGCCGTATCGTAAACGCAAAAAAGTTCTAGTTATTTGAAAAACACAACAATGCAAATATTCCTAGTCATCATTTGAAGGCAATCGCCGTATCTTTAAAGTAGGTCTAGTGTGCGTGAATGTGTTCAGAGATAAAACAGGGAGGGGGAAGGCACTCATAAATACTCCACAGGGTGTAACGGGCCAAATTTGTGGGTATTTTTATTTATTGAATTTTCGGGGATTTAGAAAAATATGTGTAAATTTTATTTCAACGGTGACCAGACCACGTGTTGAGTTGTAAGAACAGTTTTTAACAAAGGCGCAGTAATATCATGTTGTGCAATCGGTAGAGGAATTTACCAAGCCTCATTTCCAAGAACTTTGTTTGAGTGTGACAGCGTGCCCATACGCATTACACATCCAGGCGCGCGGACCCACGCTGCCTTCAGAGACTAAGATGGCCAGGAAACGATTTTAATTCACTTTCGTTTACCATGAGGCCGGATACAAAATTTAAGTCACGCCCATCTCGTGACGTTAGCCAGTGCCTAGCCAATATCCTGACACAATTAACACAACACCAACAGCATGAATTAAATGGAACAAAGCTACTACGACGAAACCAAAGGCATTGGTTTCCACCTGAAAAACGACAAAATTAAGTTGGCCGCGCATACATAGCGGCTCGCAGCAGTCCACGAGAAACAGAGTTCATTAACAGACGTAGTTAGTGCCACGCGGGCCCGGTCGGGTACAACTTTTAAATATGAATAAGCCAAAGTAATAACGCCGTAATACCGACCGGGACCCAAAAAATTAATGAAAGTAGAACAGTGATCAATTGGTGTAGAGGAGTTGTAAATTGAAAACAGTTAATAACGGGCAGTGGAAGTGCGGACGAAAACCACGTGTTTGGCCGGAATCGCGACAGTGCGGTGTACCGATTTCAAACTGAATTTATAAAAATGTTAAGGGGTTGGTAAATATTTTGTGTAATTGTGTGTGTGTAAATTGCAGTCTGGGCAGTCTTCATAGGTGTAAGTAATCTAATTAAGTAATTTAAGTATACCAATAAAAGCTGTGTGAACAACAGGTACGAAAATTTCAAAACAATATGAAAAAATTTATTGGAAACGAATCATTTAACTTTGCAATGTTTGATAATTAAAGATATTAATTCTCTTCATAAAAATGTGTTAGTCTAAGTTATTTCGTTATTACCACTTTCTCATTTCTGTGCTGCAAGATTCGTCTAAACGTTCGGGTGTTTCTGAATTATTATTGGGGGTGGTCAGATTGCGAAATTGTCCCGTTTTTTATTTAAGGTAAAGTGTAAAGGTTTCCATATCTGTCCTTCAAAGATATAGGTGGCGACTCTGGTCTTCTGATTAAAAAATTTATGCAGCAGGTAAGTGAACAAGACTGCAGGTAAGTTCTGGCAGTATAAGTATTTTATTTATTAGATATATTTCGATAAATTCTGTATGTTTACAATTGGCTCACGCTGCCAGGATTTTCGTTTAATTTTATTTATACGAGATAGACCTATTTTAAAGCACAGAAAATAGGATGTGGTAATGACGTATTTTATAAAAAATATTTATCGTATATAATTACGCACGTGTGAGTAGGTTAGGTTTATGTTATTGTGATTTACAGTTGTGTTAGGCGTTTTGAGTATAGAAAAATAGTGGTTGTTATATATAAAAAGCGTTATATAAATGAACTTTAAACATGGGCAAAATACAAGATAATGATAAATATTTATGTAGCTTGTTGTGTAGTATGAAAGCGAGTTCAGAAAAGCAAAACGCGATGTTAGAGGTAAAATTTAACGAAATAAAGAGTGATTCTGGCGCTAAATTCAATATTCAGAATAACAAATTTGATTAGTTAAAAAATGATGTACAAGAAATGAATAAATGTTTAGAAAATACCAATGAAACAATAAGAACTAGTTTGAATAAATTAGAACAGAATATTGAGCGAATGGGAGTACATGTGATGAATACAAACAAGAATAATACAAATGAAAATTGTAATGACATGTGTAAAAGGGTGGTGCTAGATAAAGAGTTAACAAATGATGATGATGATGATGACGAAAATAATGAAAGTAATATTGAGAAGAGTAGTGTATTTGAAAAAGTAGTAGCAGAGAGTGAGATGTTGAAAATAAACAATGAGAGTACTGAATGTAATAATGAAATGTTAATGTGTGTTTATGAGTTAGAGAGAGAGTGGAAAGATAATATAGTGGCAGAATGGGGGCAGAGGGTAAATTTTCCCCTTATTATTTATGATGAACCAGGGTGTTCACAAGTGTTGGTTTTGAAGGGCAAGAGTCCCGTGTTAGTAGAAGATTTGAGTTGTTTATTTTTGTTGTATAATTTTGTACCCTCTGTCTGGAGTAATATTGAGAGTGGGATATGGTATTATGATAAGGGAGAATTAGATAGAGAATTGTATGTTGAGAGAGAAACAGAATTGTATGAATTGAATAGAGATTATGATGAGTGGAAAGTAAGGTTAGAAGTGTATTTAAATAATAATGATTTAATGTATAATAAAAAAGTAACTGACCCGATATTGGAAATATTTACTGATGGAGACTTAACAGAAATACTTAATGTTGACTTGTTTCATGATTATTTTGAAAAAACGGATGAATTTGAATTTTGTGGTTATAACACACAAGATAGTAGTATGTGTGTTAATAAAATTAAAAAGTGCTATATAAAACAAAGATTAATCTTTGACGATGGAGGGTAAACTATAAACAATTAAAGGACAATTATAACTGTATTGTTTTATGGTTTTTGACCTCACAACTTTGGACATTGAAGTGTGGTATAACTGAATAAATAAGGATGAAGATTTGTAAATAAATGTTTAGTAAATTTATTTGTGTGTATTGTAAAATGTTAAGTAAACAGTATGTATGCAGGTAATTGTTGAAATAATAATATTAATATTTTGCAATTTAAATAAATAACATTAATTTTGAAGACAGCAATTAAAGAACTGTAATTGTTTTGATAGCAATGGAACTGGTGTTTTTAATAATTAATATAAATTTTTTAAAGTAATTAAAATAATTTGAGAGGTTTTAAATATTTTGATTGATTTGAATGTTATATAATTGAATTTTTCTAATGAATTTAAATTGTTTTAGGAGATTTGAATCATATGATCCATTAATAAATAAATGTTAAATTGTTGGATTTGAACTAACATTTTGTTAAATGTTTCACAGGTTACATGAAAGTATTGGTGTATGGTGTATATATTTTGTGTATGTCAGTTTAAATGGACTGTAACTATAAAAATTTTATAATACCAGTCAGCTATAATAAAAAATGTTTACAGGTGTAACTCAGATGAGAGGATTTTAATTCTATAACGAGATGATTTGAAATAATTGTGTGAAATAAAAATGATAATCAAAAAATTTAATAATAACTGAAAGGTAATATAAAATAAATAATAAATTTGAAAATTTTAAGGTGATGAATGAGTTAAATGATTAATGATTGATGAAAATGTTACATTAGAACATTGTATATAAAAATTTTTTATTATTTAGCTATGAAGGCGCTATTGCTGGGGTGGCCTGTGCCCCAGTAGATAGTGGAATGGGTTGGGGGTAACAGTGACTGTTACCTCCATCGGAGGCCAACATGGCGAAAATGTGCGGCACACCTTTTTTGTACAATTGTACCATGATAGACGCTCGTGCCGTACATAACAATGATGATGTAGAACAGGCATTGAAATGAAAGTTAGATTTCCCCGACTTTTCGGGCGATTACTGCCTTACCAGCACTAATCGTGGCTTTGGCTAGCAGTCAGCTATGGCCATATCAAGTCCCTTGACCATAGCTGACTTGAAATTGGTTGATAATAGAAATTAAATGGGGGGTGAAATTAGGAGAAATCCAGGAACTCTGGAACAGCGGCTGCCACTCTGTCCGCGTGGGGACAGCATAGCCAGGTGGTAGACCCGTTTTTAAGGGCGTTTCAATATAATACAAGAATATGTCGATATCCACAATCTTTTAAAATGTGAAGCCGAAGCAAAGACACGGAGATGTCCAATTCCTCCAACTATGCAGTCTTTGTGGAAGCAAAAGGGCGATACAGTCCTACACAAATTACAATAGTGTGTGTGGACCAGGGGGTTGCTCAGATGAGCAACGTACTTAAATTTTGTAAATTAAAAATAATAAATCAATGTTGCTCTAATAAAAATGCTTGTATTCCGCTTAAATAAATAGGGTTTCATACATTCAGTATACAGTAGAACCTCGTTATAACGGACCCCATTACTACGGACTTCTTTTACAACGGACACGTCTTTTACATCATACCCCCACCCCCTAGTAACTAAGTCAATGCACCAGAATGACTCACGACCGAATGACAGTTTTCAGAGACAAACACCCTTGTCAGGTATAAATCGTTGAAAGTTAAAACCCAACCCCAATCCACCATTGAATTAACTGGTTTGAGAATTAACTGTTGAGATAATAACAACAAATACAGGAAACTGTTTGTTTGAACGTTAAGGGAAAGGGAGTTGAAAACAAAGAAAGGTTAATGCCTTAGCCAGGTATATTTTCACTCCCACCACTACTGGTCAGTAATGTTCAGTTGTTTGTCGCGCACAGTCACACGTCATGCCTATAACTTTTTTAAATTTATTCAAATCATGTCGTTAAGTAAGCCAAGTGTAGGACAGAAACGTAAGCGTAACGCGCTCAGTCTTCAAGATAAACTCTCCATTATAGAAAAATTAGAAAAAGGAGCGTCTGTTTCTAGCATTTGTCGTATGAAATCGCAAAACAAACCGTATCGGACATTAAAAAATCAAAAAATGACATTCATAACTTTGTTCTCAAGTTCAATGTAGAAAAGGAGAAGAGTGCAGCTAAGCGTATGTGGCTGCCTTCTATGGCAACATTGGATGATGCAGTCTACAAGTGGTTCTCTCAGCTTCGTTCATGTGGAATGGCTGTTAGAGGAATTGAAATTCAAGCGGCTGCCGAAAGACTCTCCAAACAGATAGGACTTGAACAGTTTAAAGTGAGCTCTGGTTGGCTATTTAGGTTTCGTCGACGTCACAACATTTCAAACAAGAAGATTAATGGGGAAATTCTTAGCGCAGACTTTGAAGCTGTTGAGCCTTTTATAAAAGAATTAGACGATTTGATTAAAAAAGAAGGTTATCAATTGAGCCAAACTTATAACTTTGATGAGGCATTTGTTTTGGAGAACTCTACCTGACAATACACAAGCTTCAAAAGCCGAAAAAACTATGCCTGGTAGAAAAGTCAGCAAGGAGCGTGTGTCAGTTTTGTTGTGTGCAAATGCAGATGGCACTCATATGCTTAAACCTGCTATCGTTGGTAAAAGCAAAAAACCAAGGGCACTTAAAAATGTGATGGACAATTTACCAGTTCACTATTATAGTTCCCGAAATGCGTGGTTTACAACTGAAACAACAAGTGATTGGTTTCATAAGAAAGCTGTGCCAGCAATTATAAACCACCAAATGGAAATTTTGAACATTTCAAAAGAAAAAAGAAAAGCTTTGGTTCTTTTGGATAACGCACCAACCCACCCTGATGTTGACAAATTCTGCAGTCAAGACAAGAAGATAAAGTGTAAGTTCCTGCCTCCAAACACAACATCCGTCTTTCAGCCCATGGACCAAGGAGTAATTTATACTGCCAAGCGGCTTTATAGAAAAAAATTTCTCAATGAAATCTTAGAAGTTGATGAGCCATCCGCTGCTGAAGAAGATAGAAGGGGCCAAAAGACTCTTCAAAACTTGAAGGCCTACAACATTCGATCTATGATTCACAACTTTGCTGATGCTGTAAAAGAAATTAAACCAACTACTTTGGTGAACTCATGGAAAAAACTGTTAAAGAATGAAGAAGCATGTTTAGAAATAGAAAATTGTGAGACAGAAGATTTCCGTGAAACTTTGCAAAGAGGAGGGGAGGAAGAAGTTTTATTGGAAGATGTGGAGACCTGGCTTGAAGAAGATGAAGATGATCCTGGATTCCACTTGTTGACGGAAGAGGAGATTGTTGGCAGTGTCACTGAGAAAGAAGCCTCTTCGGAGGATGAGGAGGAAGACTTACAAGAGGAAGACAATACTCAGGCAACAATAAAAGTGAGTGAAGTGAAAGATCATTTAAATTTTGTCACTGAATATGTTGAAAAATCAAAAAATGAAAATGTGTTTGCTTACTATGAACACTTGCGGCATCTTCATCAGTTACTGACCAACGAAATAAATAAACAGACAACAAAAAATCAATACTTTTTTCAAACCAGTTAATGTTAGTAGTAATAACCTAATGAATAATAATGAACCAGGCCCTTCTTGTTCAAGAGAATAAAACAATAGAATGTATATAAAGTTTCAATTCTGGTCTATAATGTAAATATGAACAGTATGATCTCATTTGTCATGTATGCTATGTAAAATGATGTCAAGTAAAAATAAACATGTTTTATACTAATTTACCGAGTTTTATTGATGTAAATACGACCTAACAAGACATATTTGTTATATAACGGACTTTCATTACAACAGACAACCTTTAGCCCCAATTAGTCCGTTATAATGAGGTTCTACTGTACTGTGTTCATTCTATATTTTATTGTGTTCAATGTATTATTTTATTGTGTTAGAAGTAAGATTTGAAATAAGTGTTTTATATAATTTGTGTATTTTTGAAACTAAGTGGATAACTAAACCGACTGGCAGGCGGTTAACATAAATTACCAGAGTCAGAAAAAGGGGAAACAATGATGGTAGATGTAAGGATTGATAACCATATGTATTTCATGTTTTGTGTATAATTTTGAAATGTGTTTTCAGTTTGTGAGGAATGTCAGCTGATCAGTAGTAAAATGTCACTGTTAAATTGTTTATTGATGATCAAGGTAACTAATGTTAAATATAATGTGGTAATGTGTTAAAGATGTTATTTTGAATGATGAAGAGAGTAATTTGAGGTTTAAGAGTTTAAATAATTTGTGAAAGTTAATAAAAGATAGATGATGGGTGATTAATATTTTATTGGGACATATAGATCAGTCCAAGTTAAAGTTAAAGGGGTAATTGAGAGAAAAATATTGTTTTGAATTAATGTAATGTTGTTGGGAGGTAATGTAGGAGAATTTGAGAAGTATTGATGTTGACACAGCAGTTATGGGGAATATATGTAGAGTATTGAGTGATATATTGATGTTTATAAATGATGATGTTATTTTGTTGTAGTTGAAGTGAGGTAATAAGATTGAGATTTGGGGATGGCAATTTTGTAAGAGGGGATAGTGTAATGTGGGAGTCCGCAACAAAAGGGTTGGGACGGGAAGGGACCGATTTGGTGGGAAGGGGTTGCCTTAGATAGAATCCAGGAACCAACATAAGGGAGTGAGCTTTTTTTTTGGGGGGGGAAACACGTATCCCAAGTACAAAGGGTCAGAGATTAATTTTTTTATATATCGAGAGGAGGATGTAGATTTGAGTTTAATGGTAAGTTGGGTTTAGAGATTGTTTGATAGATATTTTGATAGACATGGGTGTCATATGAGTTACAGTTGTTAGTGGTATTAGAGTCAGAGTGAGAAAGATTATATATGAATACATGCCAAGTGGCGTATCAAGCTAAAATAAATACTTAAATCACCCAAAGTAAGAGAAAGTGAGAATAATAAAGAAGGAGATTTATAACAAGAATATAAAATTTTAATTGAAACCAGTGACAAATTTTTGATAGAGTTTGAATACAATGTAAAGCTATAAAGTGTTATTTGAATAATTTAAATGTCAATTGGATTGTTATTTATAATAATATTTTGTTATTTTAAATGTTTTATTTTACTATGTTTTTATGTTTCAAGATAGAATTTTACAGAGGTACAATGTATTTTCAGGTGTAACTTGTGTGTAACACAAGATTCTTGACTTGACCCAGTTTGGATCAGCTGATGTGTGAGGTCATATACTAAACATGTTTAGCAAGGAAGTTAATTCAACTTTTGTTTTTAATTGATTTGAACAAACTTTAAATAATTTCAATATGGAAAGAAAATATTTTAAGAAATTTAAATTTTTTGAATTTAATATTTTTTTTTTTGAAATTTTTTGAAAAAAAAAGAAAAAAATTTCTTTATTTTGCGTCTGCCAGATAACGGATATTTTTAAATTCTGATTATTTTATGGTTTGTATACTGATCGTGTTTATTATTATTGAATTATTTTATTGAATTGTATTGTTAGAGTATCGATGTAATCACATGTTAGGTTAAGTATGTTCCTATTTTAAGAAATGTTTGATTTGTTTATTCTTTAATAATGAAAGGAAAAATTAATGAAGAGAATAATTCAGTATAGATGCAAAATTTGTGTTTTGATTTTCAATGAAAACAGCTAATGAGTTGTAATTTAAATAAATTTTCAAAGAATATTTCAATTTTTCAGTATGTAATGTAAGTGTGTGTGTGTGTGAGCCCAGTATCTGCTAAAGGCAGCCCAGTTTGCAGAAAAAGGGGAAACATATCGGTTGAGGATCTGGCATGATCTAAGCCAGGGATTTGGATTTTTGGGGTAGCATGATAGAAGGTAAGGTGCACTGTGGTGCATGTCTGTTCGATTTTTCGGTGTTGGGATCTCGCACAGAGAAGTCCAGTGATCTCGTTCAGATGCATCCATAGTCGCCAAGCCAGGGGGGTCGTTTACCCATGAAGTGTAAGAACAAAAGGGGGTTGTCGGCACCAGTTCCTCACCGGTCCTCTGAGGGGTTTTATCAATGAGACTTCTCCTGTTTTGACAGAAGACCTCTCATTGAGGGGGTATTGTAACGGGCCAAATTTGTGGGTATTTTTATTTATTGCATTTTCGGGGATTTAGAAAAATATGTGTAAATTTTATTTAAACGGTGACCAGACCACGTGTTGAGTCGTAAGAACAGTTTTTAACAAAGGCGCAGTAATATCACGTTGTGCAATCGGTAGAGGAATTTACCAAGCCTCATTTCCAAGAACTTTGTTTGAGTGTGACAGCGCGCCCATACGCATTACACATCCAGGCGCACGGACCCACGCTGCCTTCAGAGACTAAGATGGCCAGGAAACGATTTTAATTCACTTTCGTTTACCATGAGGACGGATACAAAATTTAAGTCACGCCCATCTCGTGACGTTAGCCAGTGCCTAGCCAATATCCTGACACAATTAACACAACACCAACAGCATGAATTAAATGGAACAAAGCTACTGCGACGAAACCAAAGGCATTGGTTTCCACCTGAAAAACGACAAAATTAAGTTGGCCGCGCATACATAGCGGCTCGCAGCAGTCCACGAGAAACAGAGTTCATTAACAGACATAGTTAGTGCCACGCGGGCCCAGTCGGGTACAACTTTTAAATATGAATAAGCCAAAGTAATAACGCCGTAATACCGACCGGGACCCAAAAAATTAATGAAAGTAGAACAGTGATCAATTGGTGTAGAGGAGTTGTAAATTGAAAACAGTTAATAACGGGCAGTGGAAGCGCGGACGAAAACCACGTGTTTGGCCGGAATCGCGACAGTGCGGTGTACCGATTTCAAACTGAATTTATAAAAATGTTAAGGGGTTGGTAAATATTTTGTGTAATTGTGTGTGTGTAAATTGCAGTCTGGGCAGTCTTCATAGGTGTAAGTAATCTAATTAAGTAATTTAAGTATACCAATAAAAGCTGTGTGAACAACAGGTACGAAAATTTCAAAACAATATGAGAAAATTTATTGGAAACGAATCATTTAACTTTGCAATGTTTGATAATTAAAGATATTAATTCTCTTCATAAAAATGTGTTAGTCTAAGTTATTTCGTCATTACCACTTTCTCATTTCTGTGCTGCAAGATACGTCTAAACGTTCCGGGTGTCTTCTGAATTATTATTGGGGGTGGTCAGATTGCGAAATTGTCCCGTTTTTTTATTTAAGGTAAAGTGTAAAGGTTTCCATATCTGTCCTTCAAAGATATAGGTGGCGACTCTGGTCTTCTGATTAAAAAATGTATGCAGCAGGTAAGTGAACAAGACTGCAGGTAAGTTCTGGCAGTATAAGTATTTTATTTATTAGATATATTTCGATAAATTTTGTATGTTTACAAGGGCGACAAAGCGCTGGGGCTGACCCTGCTTGTGAGTGACGTTTTGTTGTTCTATGACCTTTCATTCACTTACAGTGCAGTAAATACTGAATTCAACTAGTTTTGCTGTAATATTTTGATATTTGGAAAACTTTATATTGCCTATAAATTATTGAGTAAACTCTAAGTTATAGGTCATCTTAAAGAGTTCAAATTCACCTTTTTAAAACTACGGGTTATAATATTCAACTATACTAATAGATAAGAATTATAATAATAATTATAATTACATTATTATTATAATTATAATAGATAATAATCATAATTTATAATCTGATGATACTGATGTGATGATCAGTGAAACGTGCATCACAAGAAAATACAATACTAATTTTACTTGCAGAAGTAATTAATATTTTAAGTACAAGCTGCAAGAAATATTTAAGAGTTACTTACAAAAATAATAACAGATAAGAGCACTGATCAACTAGCAAAAAAAGTAGCCTATGGGACAAAACTTCGCACAGACTGGTGGGGCAAACGTTTGTATTACGAGGGCTATCCAGAAAGTAACAGACGTTTTGACCGACCGCGGCGGTGGGCGGGGATAGAGCCGCCATCTTGGTGTCGGAACGTTCCTACACTCAGTACGCAACCAGCTGTGGTAGCGTGCGGTCTGTGCCCCTCTTACTTTGCTCTCTGTGACGTGTTAAAATGTGCGCTGCAATAGAAAATCCCGCCACTTGTGAGGTGCGTTCTGTGATTAGGTTTTTGTTGGCAAAAAATCACAAACCAATTGAAATTTATCGCCAACTTTGTGATGTGTACGGAAAAGGAATAATGAGTGAAAGCCGAGTGAGGCAATGGTGCATTGATTTTAAAAATGGCCGTACCAATGTTCACGATGAGGACCGCAGTGGTAGACCTAGCCATGTGACTGATGAACTGGTGATGAAAATCAACGACAAAATTCGTGAAGATCGTCGTTTCACGATTACGGAACTTTCGAAACAATTTCCCCAAATTTCACGGAGTTTGGTGCATGAAATTGTGGCGGAAAAGCTTGGTTACCACAAATTTTGTGCTAGGTGGATTCCGAAAATCCTAACGGAAGACCACAAAAAACAGAGACTGGCTGCAGCACTAACTTTCCTCGAAGATTACGACAAAAATGGTAACAAAGTTATCGATCGTATCGTAACTGGGGACGAGACTTGGGTGAAGCATGTCAATAGTGAAACAAAAAGGCAGTCGATGGAATGGGGACACACAAATTCTCCCAAGAAACCAAGGAAGTGTTTGCAAACGCTGTCAGCAAGAAAGATCATGGCTACTGTGTTTTGGAACTCTGAAGGAGTGATTCTCGTTGATTTTCTTGAACGTGGCACAACAATTAACTCAGAGAGGTATTGTGAAACACTGAGAAAGTTAAGGCGCGCGATACAAAACAAGCGTCGGGGAAAACATAGTGCGAAGGTTTTGTTTTTTCATGACAACGCACGTCCACACACGGCCAATCGTACCCGAGAGCTCTTCGATAGTTTTGGATGGGAGGTGTTCGATCATCCACCATACAGCCCGGATTTGGCGCCGAGCGACTATCACCTCTTCCCAGCGATGAAGACATGGCTCGCTACACAACGCTTTGATACTGACGCCGAACTGCATGCCGGTGTAAACCAGTGGTTGAAATCGCAGGCGGCAGATTTCTACAGAGACGGTATTGAAAAACTTGTGCCACGGTATGATAAGTGCCTTAATTTGAATGGCGATTATGTAGAAAAATAGCTTAAGATTGTACCTTTCAAATGTATATAATAAAATTTTGTTTTTTCATTTTGTAAATTTTTTATTTCAAAACGTCTGTTACTTTCTGGATAGCCCTCGTATAATTCATACCCCACTACTATCTGAAGTAAGCATTGTTATTTTTTTACATCTTTTCAACTCTAATACATTCTATCAACTGTAATATGTCATTGGAACATTGTAATACATTCAACACCTTGCAAAATGACTATAATTTTTTCAAAGTTTTAACTATAATTTGTTAATAAATTAAAAAATTGATCATATATGCTAATAAATTAAAAAAATAATTAATAAAGTTAATAAAGTTGTTTAATGTTAAATAAATTTAATTTACTCATATTAATTTAACTGCAAACTTTTGCCCCACGATGAGGACAAAAGTTCACATTTGACATGTTTTGGAAATATGTGTTGCAGTAGCTGAAATTATAAAAACCGGGTCTTAATCAAACCTTAAGAGATTCATGATAGTTCTATCAAAATATAATGAGTTTCAGCGCAATGAGTGCAGTTTGAGATGAATTTAAAATTTAAGTGTGCACTCTTGCTCCACCCTATAATATTATGGCTCATAATAACTTCTACTGTTCTCTGAAAAACGAACCAAATAATTTTTATCCAAGTTGACTGTTCTTTTTTTCTTTTTATTATTGGTTCAAGCCCCTTGTGATGCGGGCCCCTCAGCTGCAGCCTATGCTTAAATCCAGCACTGGCTGATTACAACATATTAACTTGCCAACACAAAGATGAAAATTACATGTGAATACAAATGATATTTGCAGATTACAAATCTAAAGAATGTGACTCATTTCAAAAATTACTTTAAGGATACAATCATTTACAGATTTTGATTGATGTACCAATAAACTACTTAAAATCCTAGAATGCAGTGCCACAAACATGACTTATTGACAGGCTAGGTGCTATACAACAAACTATTTATTTCTAAACCAGCCCAGCCTCATTAGGTTTTTATGTCTACAAATTGTTTAATTAAACTATCCAAATTTTTCAAAATTATTTCTAAATAACAGGCTGTTAGACCGTGATCGGCTGATATGAATCAACATCTTGTCGGAAACATTTTGATTCCCCCTCGGGGATCTTCTTCAGGCTGCCAAAAAGCAACAGAATATGTGAAAACAGTAGCACCAGATTTTTGCCGAACAATACCCAACACTTGTTTCAGGTAGAAACAACAAGGTGGTCAAGTAACACACAGTTACCTATATAACCTCATTGACTAGGTATCAGCCAATCACAGAGCCTCGACCTGGTCGCATCCCAACTGGCTCGCTAAGTACATCATGCCAAATCCTATTATGAGGCAGGCTTTTGCTCTGCCGATTCATTGATCGACCAGCATGTCTATATATCTCAATTGACTCTCTGTGCAGGCAAGGATAGTAGCTGCAAACGGAAGACAGGACATTGGTCTCCTCGAACAACACTTGATGGTCAGTATTGTAGACAGCATGCTCGGTGACTGTGAACTTTCTGGCTGGCACAGACAGCAGCATCGGCTGTGTTCACACATGTGAACACGTGTCTGGACGCTAAGCTTCATGGTGCCAGTATAGACTTGTCCATATGAGCACAGCACACAGTGCTGCCACGATGACAGCAGATCTCTTGCATCCTTTACCACCCTGAAACTGCTGGATTTTCTTGGTCGGCTTGTAAATCACCTGGACACCATGCCTCGACAGCAGTCTACCTATGTGGTCCATTACACCCTTGATGTACAGCAGGACCACTGAGCCGACAAACTCCTGTGGTGACACTGATAGGTCCAGTGCGTGAGACCTTCTTGGCTAGGCCGCTCTCCTCACTTCCTCCGCAGAGTAGCCATTGTTATGCAGTCCATGCTCCAAATGGCCCAACCTGGCATCCAAGATCCAGGGCTCAGATTCTTCTCACCCAGTCCACCAGTGTCTTCAACATCATCCGCTTCTGCCTGGGATGACGGTTCACGACTTTATGAAGATACCTGTCAGTGTGCATCAGCTTTCTGTAAACCTTGTGACCCAGACTGCCATCAGCCCTGTGAAGAACCAGCACACCGAGAAACACCAGCTGTTGGTCCCTCTGCATCTCCATCATAAATTGGATCCACAGGTGAACACAACATTGATGTGGGACAGGAAGCGCTCGTGTTCCTCCTCCCCGTGACTCCAGACTACCCCGTTGATGATACCTTCGCCATGCAAGCTTTAGACAAAAGTTAAATTATCCAAATCTAATCTTCATGCTCTATAATTTTCAATACGTATAAGTGCTGGTCCATTTAATATTGTAGACACCACTGTGTTTCTTAAATAGTTCTTTATAATTTTTAATTTTGAAAATGATCTCTTAGTAGTTGCAACTGACTGGAATGTCAGATCCCATACCCACTGTTATTACAGATGAATTACCTTTGTCACTATCCCTATTCACTATTTATTCATCACTATTTGCAGGTTATTGCTTCCATGGGATGAGAGGCATTTGGCAATCAGTCTATTATGTAAACTTTGCTTTTTCAGAAAACAATTACATGAAATTCGAAGAACGTAAATAAGACACAATATTTTAAACAAAACCCTTAGATCTTCATAACAATATAAGTGGTTCACTGTACAATTTGAAAACTACAGCACTTTAAATTTATGCTAAAAATTCCCAGCCTAGATGATAGGTTATATTTCAGGCATGACATCAAAGTTTAACAAACTGAGGCTTATGGATGAACATTACTTGTACACATCATTCTACACTCAGATTTTATTCTCAGTTACTCTAAGGATGAGTGTAACTATAAATGCATGAATTTTGCAGCCTTAATATTGAGCTAGACAGCTCTTACACATCTATAGGTTTGTTTGATATCAACAATAATACCTTAGTTCTACAATACAAATGCATAGGGCAACACCAGATGGAAAACAATGTTACTTTCTTTCTTTGTAAACACGTGCATTTCGAAAGAAGCCATTTTGTGTTGTTTACACTGTGTTGCGAAATGCACTGAGTATACTGTTGTGTTAGTTCCACTGTTTACTATAATGAATTTGAGTCAATATCTTGACAAAGATAAAATTTACGAATTTTAAAATAATATTGAGGTGCGGAAATATTACTGTGAAAAAAGTTAAGACATTTGAAAATTGAATAAATGGGATTTGCATCAAAATATTTGATGTTCTAATCACATACTTCAGAAATTTCATCCTGATTCCTATCCATTACTTGATAACAAATTTTTATCCTTTAAAAAAGGCATTTTGGCTTTTGGTGACATTTCTGATCTGTCCAACACTTGTGATACTCTTCCCAAGTAGCTGAATTTAATCCACTTTCTCTATATTATCCAATTTGAATTTTTAAAGAATTCTTACTTTTGTTTCCAGAGCTGTTTGTGAATTTTGTTTTGACTTTGTTCTAAAGCTAAATTCTTTTCCCAATAAATTTTCAATACCATTCAATATATTTTTCTATAGCTATCTTGCAGAATGCAAGTGGAACAATATCATCAGTAGATCTTAACTTTTTTATTCTTTCTTCCTAAACCATTGTTCTAGTTTTAAACAGCTCTTTTATTTCCTTTAGCTGTCTCTTCTATAAGTACGTTATATAACAATGGTAAAAACCTGCACCCTGGATTACTCCTTTCCTTATTGTTGCTTCCCTTTCTTGGTCTTTATCTTTTCAGAATACATACACCTACAGTACGCATCAAGTAAATACACACAAAACAAACATTCTATTAAAACACTTGTTTATTCAGTGAAAACTTGATTTGAAAAAATCTGTTTGTATGTTGCTTAAAAAATTCTTCCTGAGTCCTTTTATTCAATATAACCCCAGTTTGCTGCGATCACTGTCTCAATCCTTTCTCCAAAGCTCAAGCATCCTCCTCAAATTCAAGAATGTCATCTCAACACTGGCCTGATGGGTTGCCATTGAAGGGTTAGATACCCTTTCAATTATGCTCCAAATGTAATAATCTAGGGGGTTGAAATCCGGACTATTGGGAGACCAGAATTCCTTGGACCAAAATGAGCTCATGTTATTGGAAAGCCAGTATTGCACTATATGGATTGTGTGAGCTGGTGCGCCATCCTGTTGAAAGACATATAGCCTAGCCGAGGCCACAGTTCACTATAGTCTCACCAACGGCTTCACTACAGTCTCAGAATCCAGAGGTAAATCTCCTTCCATATGGTGTCTCAATTTTTAAAGAAATATGGCTGGCATGACATTATCTTCACTGGAGAAAACGCTCAGGATGTGAACATTGGCCAGAAACGTCACCCTGGTTATTTCAGGGACATGGCTGGAATCATGGGTGAGCCAATGGTTGTTCCTCTGGTTCACTTTTGCATCGACAGTAAAAATCTTCTTGTCAAGAAACCCCTGAGGCAACCCATGGCTTTGTGCTTCAACGAACAAAGAAGCATGATGCAGTGGATAATTCTCTTGGTCTTGGCAGCCTCAGACAGTATTTGTCATACCTTGAGTATATCAGACATCTCAGGTCCTTTTCAGTGAGCATGGTGGCCTCACACACCTCAAGTGTGATGGGTAGTTTATGAAGTGACATCCTTGGATCTTCCAAAATGAGCTCTTGAGTGCTTTGTGCTTTGGATGACAGCCAGGGTTATTCCAGTCTTCACTCTAGAATGACTCTGCCTCACTGAGTTAGCACAACCTTCTTCAGACTTCTCCACAGCCACATACTTTAATGTATAAATCATCTATCTCAAGGACACAAAGAACTGAATTATATGTGATGACACTGTCCAAATTATATCTGGAAAATTACCATTTAGGAGACAAACACCAATAACTGGAAAAAAGTAATATGTAACTATCAATCTTTATTTCAACATAGATACAGTATACAGGAATATGAATCTTTTAAAAAAAGTAATACAAAACAAAAAGATATGTTCAGTTACCTTCTCAGATATTGTACCAGGATTTTGAAAAAGTTTGTATAAAACTATGATTTAGACCAGTGGTTCTCAACAGGTATGCTATGAAACGTTTAAGCCTTTTTTATATTGGTGGCAAAAGTAATTACAATTTTTTTTTTTCAATATTTGTTTTGAGAAGTAACAAGAGGGAAATGTTCAAGAGCTTAAACAATTTTATTTTACACGGTATTTATTGGCTTATGCGTTACAAAAAAAGATCTGCGTTAGATCAAAGTTATCAATGAGAAACTTGGAATTTTACAAGCATATATGTGCAAAACTGTGAATAAAGAAGTTTTACATATGCCTTGAAAAAGTCAACAATATGAATTTAGAAGGAATATGTACACTATCTTGTCTACTTGGGTCCGCGATGGTACAACATTGTCCTCAGTACTTCATCTGCCAGCAGTCACATCACAACTCAACTGCGCAAGAAACCACAAACCAGTAATAATGTACAAGTCATAATTGTACCGAAAATGTGTGAGTTTCAAGTGAACAGTGTTTTTGGACTTAAATTGACATAAAACTAACTCTTTCAACATAAAACACGTAAATGGTACGAAATCGTTGTTTAACCATTTCTGGAATCATCTAAATTATGAACATGGCCTCATCCAGACTACACAGATTTATTTATTTACATATTTTTTTGCTGATTAAAAGTATGTAAACATTCTTATTTCTTTGTTTCGGAACATGAAATTAGAAAGCAATAATATACATTCAAATTAAAAATGAAATTAAATATAAGGAATGTATGACCTTGGTAAGGGGTGAGTTGCGACTATGTAATGTAACTACTAATCCCCGTCCCAGGTTTAATTTACAGCATTGGCTCTTATGGGAGCTGTCGCGCTCTTCTTACCCATGTGTTTCTGGTATACTTCTGTCCTTTTCTATCGTTACAATGTTGCGATTCATACTAAATGTGAAGTACAAATTTTAAAGAGTTTTAAATTTTATTGATGTTCTACATGCTGTGCTGCACATTTCTGAATAAATTACATGTCTGTAACACAATTACCGTCTTCATAAAAAAATATTTTATAAATTTATGTTTACTTGTAGATGTTAGAGCAACATTTCAATCAACCAGTGACTATTACCCTATTATTAAATTTATGGAGTTAATTTTAACCACGTTTTATTTACAATAAATTTCCTTTGTTATAAGCACATTTTAAAAGCCAAAGTGCAATAAATAAAATGTTTACTGATTTTTTTTTTATCTCTATAATTAATTAATGTCGTCCGTGTGTGTATTAAAATTTTTGGTCTGTGAGGAAATTGTTTATTTATTGATATAGACATACAGTATAAGCATTAAAGTTGTAGTAAATAGTCTAAAGTTAATTTTAATTCAAATTCTAATCACGATATTAATTGATGACTCGTTGGGCACTTGGTGAAACATATTAATACACAGGTTTTGTAAAATATATAAAAATGCTTGGTAAGTTTCACAAATTTTTAATTAACTCTGACAGCTGTTTCGACTATCTAAGCCACTGTCAAAGAGGCGAGTCACTTTGACAATGGCTTAGATAGTCGAAACAGCTGTCAGAGTTAATTAAAAATTTGTGAAACTTACCAAGTGTTTTTATATATTTTACAAAACCTTTGTTTCAAATTCTAATATTCAACTTAAGGTGGTTTGGACCATATATACAATTATTTGTAATCATTATACCGGACGCACGCCAAGTCTTGTCACCACCTTATTCACGTTAACTTGTCTTGCTTATGGATTGTTTGCGTTAGTAATAAAAACATTTATACAAATTTCATATCCAGCATACATATACAAATTTCGTATCCATGGGATACAGTTATTTTTCTTACCCAAAACGCTGACTAAAGCGTAAGTTTCACAATTTACTAAACAGCTCATTCTGTGTGGTGGAACATACTTTTAACTTAATCACAAACAAACAATAGGCTACCTAACACAAATGTTTACATTTCTCTTTTTCATTAACACCTTCTTTTCAAAGTATATATACATATACTATAACAAAATATTGTTCCTTACAAATTGTTGATTATTAGTAGTACAGTAATATATGGATGTTGCGATATTATGTGTACTAAAGATTTTAATTTGGTTTTAAATGGTGATTCCTAACACTACTTTTATAATTCATATTTTACATTATATTACTAGAGTATTGTGCATGCGTGTGTGTGTGTGTGTGTGTGTGCACAGGATGCAACGTAAAAGATGTCCACACTATACATACTCAAATGTATGCGTCAGTATAAGAAAAAAGTTCCTATTAACCTTAGGCCGAAAAAGTCTCACTTTCCTCTGTCTCTCCACCACTTTGTGTTTTTAAAGAAAACTTTATATCTAAAGAGGCAATAGAAGTTAGGGTGGACGAAACATATTTTTATTTATTTTTTTTCGATTCGCTATACCGCGGTAAACTTGCCCCTAGGATAAAGTAAAATAAATAAATAATCAGTTAATATCTTCCAGTCGCCCATCACCTCGAAAATCATAAAAACTGATCAATTTTAACAATTTTTTGTTCTTAAAAAAACGAAACATTTTCTATGTAAGTCAAATGGTAGACCTACAGCTTTAGATAAGTAAAGAATAGCAAAGCAAAGATAAATAAATTTAAAAAGCATAGATATTCCAACTTTTACTGGTCGTGCATTGAACCTGAAAAACACATTTTTAACATTAAAATTGCAAATTTACACTTTGACATAAAATAGTTAATGATAATATTGTTACGAGCTATAGCATTATGTCAATAGCCTTTTACTCATTCCTTTTGGTACTAGCTATTTTAAACTCCGATTTGTGCAAAAAATGTGGCATGATGGATTGTGAAAGAGCCGTCAGAACCCATCTCTGGACTTGGCAACAACGATTATTCATGACACTTCTGTCACCACCTTCACACACCGCTCCACTGCTTGTGTATGACAAGGAAACTTGTCAAAATTCCATTCAGCTACTGTTCCTGATTTTGTTACAGATGAATCTCCACAAAAGATTAAAGCCGTACTATCTACAAAGCACAGGCTACAAGCCCTTGAAAATGCTGACTATGAACAGAGACGGTCATTTTGTTTACTTTCCTACACTACATTGCAAATGATCTGCACTTATTTAGTCCTTGATATATTCACTGATGAAGAAGTCTTACATGAAATGGAATTATTAATGTCCATGATAATCAGTACCGGGCAGAAAAAACCCCATTACACAAGTGTTTTTAAATTTGCTAGAAGTTATTAATTCTAATTTCGCTAAAAACCAAGCTCTTACTTTGTTATAAATTACTATTAGTGAGTCAATTTTAAAAAGTAGTAATAACTTTAAATACATTTTTCTTATACTGAAGGAACCATAGTCCTAATTATGAAATTAGGAATATTTTTTAATTCATTAACTTCCATTAATGTAAACATATGTGCCAAAATTCATTAAGATATTTCTGTTACCCCTTGATATATAAAGTTTTCTTTAAAAAGTGCAAAATGGCAGCCAGACTAAAAATAAAGTTTCCGGACCTGTGTGTATGTGAACTTTTTTCTTGTACTGACACAAAAAATTCAAGTCTGTATAGTGAGGACACCTTTTACGTTACACCCTGGCAAGTATGCGTGCACACGTGCACGTATGCGTATGTGTAATCCTATTAGTATATAGTATGAATTTTATATTACTTTTAATGTCACATATTTTTTAAGAGTACAATATTTAGCACGTTTACAATTCACAATTATTATTTTAGATAATTGTCTTTCCTATAATACAAATGTTTCGTCCTTGCTTAGTTACATGATATTTTATATTGATTGTCTACACCACATATTCATTAAATAATATAAACACACTTCCAATTATAGGTAAAGTAAAGCTTTTTTGGTAATTAACGTCATGTTATTTTCATACATAGAACTAAGTGATACTGATCACGTAAGTATTTACATCATAAGTAAAACACTAATAAAACTGTACAATAATGTGTAGTCCTTCAATGATAAAATTCACTCCATGTAGCAGTAAACCGATGTTGCTGTTCGGGAGAAATACATTTCAAATGCCTTCAATGCGCCGAATACGCATTTCCACACACGAAACCCGGCAACAGTGTAGCCCATATAACCAATGCTGTAAATTAAATGTGGTAGTTGGTACCATATTTAGTAAATTATAGTATATTTTACTCAGTGAAATCATAAGACTCTTCATCAGGACTGTTTCAACAGGAAGATCACAAAATTTATCATCAAAATTATTGAAAAGTTTTTCTTTAACAACTGTTCAGGCTAGAAAATGGAATCATCCAAGGTAGGCATGAGGAAAGACGCCATCAAAATGGACTAATCCAGTTGTAACACAAGTGACAATGGACTCTTTCAACTGATGAGTAGTGAAAGCTGGATCTAAAATGGATTTTTCTGATCACAACAATGCAGCTAAGTAACAACATCTTGAACAAGGTAAAATAAACAGGAATATGAGCATTTTAAAGACCTTATCACAACTAAATTAAAAACATTGTGTTAGAGTGTGTATGGTTACTGGGGATAGCATTAATAATAAAAGTGCTGATTTATTTTGGACTGACTTTGAACAATTGTTAAGTAATAAACTTTTATTATTTAATGAAATTTATATAATATCAAAGAATGAACGTAAGTTTTAGTGATAGGCAAAGTTTGACCAGTCCACAAGACAGTAAATTTTAGATAGCCTCGTGACATGAATTAAATGAACTGAACAAAATTATGATTTAGTTTACTATATACAACTGATTGAACTAAGCGTTTTCATATTGCTGAACTGAGTAAGAAATTGAGAACTATGTAGAACATTTTACATAAAATTTTGTACGATTTTAGTAGTTAATTTACAAATATAATTGTAACCATTAAAATTTCTCAGAATTATAAAAGAAACAAACAAACAGAATCTGTAGACAAGAATTAATAAGAATGCTTTGCTAATGAATATTATTTTAATAAAGAATGCATATTAGTATGAACATGAGTGAAGTATGCACCACCTTACATTTACCTAAACCTGTGCTCAACAGGTTTGTCTAATGAGCCTGGGATATAGCTTTGAGAGGGGACTGTTTTGTTATTTAGTGTTTTGGTTGTTCATTCAATGGGGACAGTAAAGTGGTTATAATGCACTGATACTGGTGACACTGAGTTTTTTTTTTTGCTTTCTTCTTTTCAATGGTCAGTATCATTGGGTGGGGCATCTTCTCTATATTTCTACTCTTACAAGTCTCTCATGTTTCTTGTTTTTTGTTTGTTAGTGCAAAAAAAACCCAGCTCACACAAGTAAGTGGTAGAAAAATGTAACATGGTACTAACTTCTTCCTTCCACTTCTATTACTGGGAATCTTTCTTCGCTAATTCAATAATCTGAGAAGTGATAGTTTGGTATATTTGAGCTGACATGCTCGGTCTAATTAAAGTTCCGCACGTTGTTTTTCTTTCTGCACAGGGAGGTCACTGGTTTATTCTAGGAACACAGTACAAGGATTGTGCACCGTCACACCTGAAGGCAGTGATAGACGGAAAATATTAGGCCACATTATTCTCATGTGGATCTACCTCAAAAGTCAGAGGAAACATCTTTTTCACTTGTAATTTCCATATTCTAATTTTACTAACAATCCAGTGAGTTTATCACTTGAAGTTAACACATTTTCTTGTTTCTCTTTCATACTCTCGTTTAAGTCATTTAAATGAAGGAATATATCAACCAAGAAGGGTAACTTTGGACACCACTCCTTATCATTTAATTGTGCAGTGAAGTCTGGCTTTCCAATGGTAAACATACTTAATAGCTCTTTTCTCACCTTTATTTGTAATTTCATTATTGTTCAGCATTCAAAACATGCCATAATATAGAGGAAATAGCGTTACCACTAGAAACGTACATACAACTGACTGCTGAAGGGTAGCAGTGTGCATGGAAGACCAAATTCCCACACTGTCACCAACTTGTACGTTAATGCACTGTGAGGACCCACTACAAAAAAGACAGTGTGCCATGGACAAAAAAGGTTGAGAACCACTAATTTAGACATCAGATCACAAGTATGCACATCACAGCTGACGATGCACAGCCGTGCACTGACTTCTCATTTTTGTAACTACTTAAGCCTGAAAACACCACAGCCTATTTACTCCAGCCAATATCCAATATTCATGATAAACAACCTGCATCAGCCACTGAGTTATCTAGGCCATGAGTCAATGTTTCTCGTAACTTCATAAATACCAATGAATGCAATCCATAGTAACCCCCTAACTAGTAGTATACACATTTTGTGCCTCAAAAAATATGTCCAAATTCTCAAAATACTGACTAACAAGAGAGAAAGAAAGGAAGAAGGGCTGTGCAAAGCTGATGGGCAAGCTTGTACTGTGACAGCACACAGTTCCACCCTCTCTTAATGAGAGAGAAAAGAGGAAGATACTGACATGATGGGGGGAGGGAGATTAAGACTTTACTAATTGGACATCACATATAAAATTAAGTGTCAAATCTTTTGGTTTTAAACCAAAAGAAAAAATTATTAATTCAATTAAGATTACTATTATTATATACTGAAATTACTATGAAATAGTTTACCTAAGACATGCACAACCCAATCTGGCAATACTCTCCACAGGCTGTACAACGCACTCCACCATTACAAGCACCAGCTGTTTCAGCATCAGTGTTGCTTTCTCCACTTCACCTAATTCTGAAATGAGATTCAACAATATAAAAATCTAATAAAATTTCTACAGGAAAATCTATCACTCCCTTAAAGACCTCTTATTTAACAATTACTCAATGACTACCTTATGACAATTTTAGCTAAATGAGCATATAAAAATAATAGCCAACAATTATAATTAAAGGGATACAAAAAATAAGTACAGTATTTCTTTGAGTCTGCTTTGAGTATGTTTAATAAAAAAAAGTCGGTGTTATTTGAAAGAGTATGCCTTCATTCTTCTACATTTATTTTATTCCGTTTAAAGTACTACAAATTCATACCACAAATTCCAGTTTTCTTACACTGGAATGCACTTTCTAGCACAGCTTTCAGCTTGCTTTGTGGGTTACTGTTTTATGTTTTCAGTGATAGCAAAGTGTTGCTTGTTTATAATTTTTCTTTACATTTTTAGGAGAGACAAAATTCACAGAGCCATCCATATGTGGTTGCCATATCAATACTGTTTCATTTTTGGGCAAAAACTATCCAAACATGTGATAATTTGGTGCATTATCTCGATGCAATGTAATTCATGGAACACAATACTATGATAATTACAGAAACTCCAAAGAAGAACTTCCACCATCAAACTGAATGTGGTATGTTTTACTGGTCTTGGCTCTTTTAGGAATATCGATAGAGACAACTGGAGGCTTGTTTCATAGATAATTATATATCCACAATTTATCCACAATTCATTAAACAATGTTGAGTAGTTAGTGATTTAGTTTAGTATTTCTACAGTGATTTCATTTTGTTAAATACCATTTTTATTTAGGTGATCCTACTCCTGTTTTCATTCACACTTCTCCCATACTTTGTGATTCTGCTTCCTAAGTATATAAAGTCCTCAACGTCCAGCAGTGTTTCTACATTCATTATATTCACTTTTGAATTTTCCTCCATCACATGCCACTACATTAGTATTCACTTAATTAACCTTCGTATTTTAGTTTCAAAATTCCCTCCATCCATTTCAGTATGTTCTAAGACTACCATTTCCAGCCTGCTCACTTTCAACTATGAGGGACAATCAAATATAAAACTTTTTGAGAAACGTTTTATTGGATTAATAAATGTAAATATAAATACAAGACTGCTTTTCTACATAGCCTTCCCTATTATCTACAATTTTTCCCACAGCACTGGCAGTTTTTAATACGCCTTTCATACAAATTTCTTGGATGTGATCACAGTCAATTATACATGAAGTGTAATAAACACATGAAAACGGGGTATTTAAAGGTCATACGGTAGGTAATAGCGATGATGATGAGAGAGTAAATTTATTAGAAGTGATTGCAATTTATTAATTGCAATTATTATGTGAAAATAAGATGGATTTTCGATGATGGTGGTTAGAGATATAGTGAATGAACATTTAATTATTTTAGTTTATGGTAATTACTTGGCTAACTTATGTAATGAGGTGTGGTAAACGATAAAGTAATATGACAAAAAGAAATTGTAGATAAATTTATAGTGAGGTTAATTGTGTTTGTGTAATAGTTTATGTTGTACTCTGTATTTTATGTAAACAATGTATGTATGTAGAGGAATTGATTTTATAAATATAATAATAATAATTCTATACCAGACTAAATAAATAACGAGAATAATTGTGAAGTTTATCATGCAAATAACTTAATTAAAATTGTTTTGGAATAAGGTGATTAAAGTAACTTAGTGTTTTAGAAACTGGTGGAGTTAAATAATTGAAGAGAATTAAATTAATTTAAAATGTTGTAAAAATAAATTGTGGTGATAAATTTAAATGATTTTCTGAGAATTATACTGTATAATAAATAGTAAATGAGTAAACGTAAAATGTGTTTAGGCATTGAGTCATATGGTTATTATAATGTATCAGAAGGTACATATGGTTATGTAATTTATATTTGTTGGGATGAAGGTTTATATTTTGGAGTCTATGATAGTAATCATGTTTTTATTTGATTAAATAGTTGACCAAACTAGTTAACTAGTAAACAAACTAGTTTGTTTATAGTTTTAGTTGATTAATGTAATGATGTTAATGTGTAAGTGAAGTGTTTATTATGTTGTATTATGTTCATTATGTAATTGTGTATTAATGGGTAAAACATGTATGTAATGTATTTCACATGTGATTCCCCACTTTCGGGTGGTCACGGCGTCACCAAACCCTGACCGTGGATTTCGATTATTGGTAACAAGTGTGGTTGGGCATATTGAACCCTAGCCATACTTGTTATTATTTTCAAAATTGGTGACTTTAGAAATTAACCGGGGGGGGGGGGGGGGGGGTAAACTAGGGGAATCACCATAACTATGGAACAGTGGCTGGCCATCGAATGGGATGGTAGACCGTATAAGGGCATATTAACTAATTTTTAGTAGGATTACTGGTGTCCTCGGACATCAGTACTGCCGAATGTTTTGTAACGCTGAAGCAAGAACGGTGTAGGCAGCGTCTACACCCTAAATAAACTTCAGTTCTTGTGGACACAAATGGGCGCTACAGTCCAACATCAGTAAACAATAGAGTGTGTGGAAAAGGAGCTGGCCGTTACAAGCCAGGGGCGTAAATAATAGAATATTTATGCAACCAGGTAAATGCCTAGTCTGGTTTACCCGGCAGGTGATTTACCTAATTGTAACTGGGTTAAGGGGGGGGGGATATAATGAAGTGATGTGGAAGTAGAAGAAGTAACTGAATATTCAGTAAAGAATTACTGACTGTAATAACGGTAAACTCAAGGTTGCTTTGCTCTGATAAGATGCGTGGTTATTGTAACTCAATTGCTGGTTTGTAATTAATGAACATTCTATTATGAGATGTAATGATTTTAAATACTGTAACGATATGTGGTTAACAAGAACATTCAATGACTTATATTGGTTTACATATGTTAATTGTACCTAGGGTAAGGTTATGTTCACATGTTGATAAGACATCAGCTGATGCATGGTGTTATGTGTATAGTGTATTTTGTGTAATCAATTTACAGTTGCAGTTGATTTTATGGTAATAATAAGCTTGTTTAGTTTTTAATAATTGTCAATATATGTAATTCTGAAAGTTAGATTCATTTAATTCATTGAAAAAAAAAAATATATATATATATATATATTGTAATCTAACCCATCTGTCACTCCCGTATTAATTTGCCACATGTTGGATGCGTCAATTTATATTATAATGCGTGTAGCGTCTTTTCTTACGTGTGTGTGTGTGTGTGTTACTTCTTATTATACTCTTCGATAATGGTTTCCTAATTAAGCCCCACTGTTGTGGGTGTCAACTTGGTAATCTTACCCTCTTTTGTCTACTTCTCTTTATTCGTATATATATATAATATGGTTTTGTTGTGATTTGAATTATGTATTATTAAGTGTGGATTGGTTTCTCTTATAGAACCGCAATGTTCGATTATTGGTGAATAAATAATATCTTCTAAAGGGTGATCTCAATTAAATACTAAGAATATCTCAGTATTCTGTATTAATTTAGTGCTTCGGTAATAATAGCGTTCAATACCAGTTGATATAGTGTGTAATTCTAATTTTATTATTCAAGCCTAGTCCGCGTTTTGAGAGAGGAGAGGAAATCCTTATCTGTTTCTCGTTCTCTTTAATTCAACAGTGGTCCGCGAGGTAGCGCTGTTATTCACAGACAGCTGAAAATTGTAGGTTAGTTATCCGCGTACAATAATTCCTACGTTACACTCTCTACATAAATTACAACTTGTTCATACTGCACTAAATATTATATAAATGATAAGATATCGTTCAATTCAGAAATGATTCTTTATTATGATTTTTGTATTTCTTGACAACAAAGTTCTTTCTTTACGGGATACAAAAGTCGATCGTATTGGAAGTAATCGATTATCTATCGGATTCAGGGTTATATATTATTTTAATTATTATTTTATTTCTTTAAACACAGGGTGTGAAGGTTCTTTCAACTATTAGTAAGGTCAGAAAATGGATAAATAGGATTACAAGGTATTATAATATAATACTAATTTCTTATTAAATATTATTTAAAATAAGTGGAGTTTTACCATCCGCTGGACATCGTTACTTGGGAAGGCCATGTACATCTAACCTCGTTCGAAGTGTTTGGTCAATAACGGAATACAGATGAATCAATCCTCGCCAGTCTTCACTCCAAGTTCGAAATAAAAGTTGATGTCTTGGCTTATTACGTAACAAAACCCAATAACCACTCTTACAGGTTACGAGTTCGCATAAAAGGGACTCTGGATCCCTCGTGCAGGTAGGCATTTTGAGAGTTGTAAATAATTCATAATAAATAAAGTTATTTTGCAAAAAATAATAAATTTACAAAGTCTTGCACTTTTTTGTTACTAAAAAAGTTTCTGCCTTGTAGCGTGTCAAGTTTGGGTCTTTTTATTTTTTACAGTATGGGGTATTTATATTTTTTATTTATTTCGTTTTGTGCGGGAGTTTTAGAAAACATTGTGAAATTTTATATTACGACCAAGATTCATTTCATTATAACAGAACACGTGTTGAGAAACAGTGGTGTAACAAAGCGAGACGCAGTTGCTGTCGAGTAATTCGGCTAAAGAATCCGCACCTCCCCGAGTTTCTCAGAAATCTGCACATGTGTGTCGACGCACGAGCGCAACCATACAAGCACACGCTCGAAGGGACGCGCTCGATTAAAAAACCAAAATGGCTAGAGGGCAAAATTATTCATCGTCTCTTCACAGACCATCCGGAAATGCTGCTAAAGACCGCCCATTTTAATGACGTCAGTAGAGCCGATGCAAATATCGTCACTTGTTACCATACATATACCAGCTCTATTCCATGCATAAAGTGGTTACCCCACAACAATTAAGCATGAACGGCGACTAAAACCTGATGGCCGTGACTGCGCATTTCCCGCTACTCAACTACGCACATGGCCCAGTTCATCACTGACTGTGTTGGCACCGACACGAGAGTTAAATATACTCATCTAAATTTCATCAGTATTTGATATGAAAGTGAAGTAATCATTCTATAAAACCAGTGACAGGATGGGAGAAGAGTGGCAGAACATTAACAGCTAAATTCGTGATTCAGTTTTGTTCTTTTTCGAGACGTTTTCGACCTACCGCGGTGTGGCCACGAGGTCACGGAAGAACGCGTTGCCGGCAGTGACCTTATATCATGCATTCAATCGGGTAATTGGGGTAATGGGGTCTTATAATGGAATGTGAGTAGTGAGTGAGCAATGCTGGGCTGTTCTGTGTTTGTGTGTAAATTAAGTTGTGTGATTATCAAAGATAAGGTAAGCCATAGTGAGTAAGTTCAATTACAAGTAAGATGCCAGAGTTACACCACATTCGAAATATGTAAAAAATTATTTTTGGAGAAAGAGTATATATGCAATAATTGATCATTAAAATAATTATTTCTCTTCCTAACGATGTGTAGAGTTAGTTATTTCGAGAACCCATGAAAAATATGTTTGTATCTAGCGTTCGCACGAAAGGATCCTGGCCCCACATACAAAACGAAACTTTCAAGGTAGGTGGAAGTTATTATATTATATTCAAATATTTAATATATAATTAAAATAGTAATAAACCTCTCAATTGCGCCCGATACAGGGATATAAACGTCTCAATGGCGCCCGAACAGGGACAAAAACGTCTCAATGGCTCCCGTTAACAGGGACAGTTTTTATTAATTAAAATAGTAAAGACCGTACCTACAGAAAAGATACAAACATGTTTTTGGGGTTAGCGGAATAAAACAAAAGTGCGTTATTAACGCAAAATTGGTTAGATAATACATTATATTGATTATATTTTATTTATACACAAATATCGAGTATCAAATAAGAAATGGCAGATAACAGTGAAGTCGGCTTATCTGACAGTCAGACCGAGAGTCAAGTAAATGCTGACTCCGGTATTCAGACAGAATTAACGCCAATAAATGAGTATAACGTAGAAGCATCTGTTCTTGATACACCGGGAGCGATATCAACTCCCGTAACAAGTAAAGCGAAAGGGTGTCGATGGACGATCTGTTTAATCTAATAAAAACCATGTCTGAAAATATAAATAGCAATTATAAAGAGCAACAAATTGATTCTAATGTCAAATACAATAAATTGAATGACAAATTTGATAGACAAAGTAGGGATATTAACGAGTTGAAATATGAGATTCAAGAAATGAATAAATGTTGTAAAAATACCCATGAAACAATAAAAAATAGTTTATGTAAATTAGAACAGAGTGTGGAGAGAATGGAAGTAGTTGTGATGAATCTAGAGAAAAATAAAACAAACGAAAATTGTAGTGACAAATGTAAAAATACGATACCAGATAGAGAATTTATAGATAATAATGATGTTGTTAAAAACAATGAGAATAATAATATAATTGAAAATGTCATATCAGAGAGTACTGATGAGTTTGTGGAATGTGACTATGAGATGTTAAGGTGTGTTAGTGAGTTAGAGAGAGAGAGGAAAAATAATGTTGTAGTAGAGTGGGGACAGAGGGGAAATTTTCCCTTTATTATTTATGATGTTTATGATGATGGTTTAATGTGGTTACAAGTGTTGTTGAAGGGCAAGAGTCCCGTAGTAATAGATGAATTGAGGTGTTTATTTTTGTTGAGTAATTGTGTACCCTCTGTCCGGAATAATTGTGAGAGTGTGGTGTGGTGTTATGAAGAAAGAGATTTAAACAGAGAATTGTGTGTGGAGAAAGTAACAGAATTATATAACTTAACTAGAAAGTATGATGAATGGAAGGAAAGTTTAAAAGTATATTTGAGTAACAATGATTATAAGGATTTGACTAAAGTAATTGACCCGATCACGAATGTATTTACTAACGGAGACTTAACAAAATTACCTAATGTAGACTGGTGTAATGAGTATTTTGGTATGATGAACGAGTTTAGTTTGTATGGTTACAACACACAAAACAGTCATTTGTGTGGTGATAAAATTGAACGATGTTATATAAAAACAAGACTTATTTGGGATGATGGAGGATAAACTATTAAAACAATAAAAGACAATGTAAACATTATGTTTTATGGGTTTTTGACATGGCAAATTTGGACAATGAAGTGTGGGAAAACTGAACAGTAAACAAAAGTTTGTAAATAAAATATAGTGAATTTATTTGTGTGCATTGTGGAATGTTAAGTGAATAATGTGTGTACATAAGATGATTGTTGTGATAATAATAATATCAATATTTTGCCAGTTAAATAAATAAATAGAATGAATTGTGAAAACAGTAATTGATTAATGGTAATTGTTTCGATAACTATATAATTTATATTTTTGGTAATTAATTTAATTAAAACAATTTGATACATGTTAAATATTTTGATTGTTTATTTAAATATTAATTGATTAAATTTTTTAATGAATTTAATTTATTTTACGAGATTTGAAAATTTGGTAATGAATGATAAATTATTTGAGGTAAACTAATATTTTTGTGTTAAATGTTACAGAGATGAGGTGAAAGTATTGTGATATGGTAATTATGTTTTATGTGTGTATCATGTTAAATGGATTGTAAGTATGTAAATTTTATAATCATGTACAACAAAAACATTTACAGGTAACTAAGATTTTAATTCAGTAGTAAGATGTTTATTTGAAATAATTGTGTTTAATAAGTATGATAATTAAAAAATTTTAATAATAAAGAAAAAATGATATATATTCATTATTAATAATAAAATTTAAAAAATTTTAAGAAAGTCAAATGGTAAAAGGTTATGAATGGGTTAAATGAGTAGGGATGAAAATATTATATGATAATGTATATAAAATTTTTAATTAGTTAGTTAGTAAGTTGCTATTGCGGGGGTGGCCTGTGCTCCCGTAGATAGCGAAATGGGTTGGGGGTAGCAGGGAGTGTTACCTCCGTCGGAGGCCAAAATGGCGAAAATGTGCGGCACACCTTATTCGTGTAAATTAAAAGTTACACACTGCTAAACGACCGTGTCGCACATAGTAGTAATGATTGTAACAGGCAGTCAAATTGAAGTTAGATTTCCCCGACTTTTCGGGTGATTACTGCCTTACCAGCACTAATCGTGGATTTGGCTAGTGGCCAGCTATGGTCATATCAAGTCCCTTGACCATAGCTGACTTGAAATTGGTATATATTAGAAATTCAATGGGGGGAGACAATTAGGGGAAATCTCCCAGAACTATGAAACAGCGGCTGCCACTCTGCCCGCTTGGGGGTAGCAAAGACAGGTGGTAGACCCGCATTAAGGGTGTGTAATTATAGACCCGAACATGTTGATGTTCAATACTTTTAAATGTAATAGCGGAAGCAAAGACACGGAGAGGTAAAACCTGCTCCAAAATATACAGTCTTTGTCGAAGCGCAAGGGCGAGACAGTCCTCCATAATTTGAAATAGTGCGTGTGGCTGTGAGGTGGCTCAGATGAACCACGAATTTAAATTTTATGACATAAAAGGTTTTTGCTAATTTGAATTTTGATCCCGTAAAACTGCTTGTGCTCTGTTAAGGAACTAGCTGTTCAGACATTTAAATATAAGGTGTTCATTATGTGTTTTTAAATTTATTATTTTATTGTTGTACATTAGATATAGGTATTGATAAGAATATGTGTTTTCATTATGTGTGTATATTTTTTTCTAAGCCAATAATTAAATCGTCTGGCAGGCAGTTAATATGAATGACAGGAATCAGAGAAATGGGAAACAAGGAGGTGAGAGATAATGATAAATAAATATATGTATATTCCACGTAATTTGTTCAATTTTGAGATGTGTTTTCATTATGTTAGGATATCAGCTGATCAGCAATAACATGTCATTGATGTATTGGTTATAAATATTCCAAGTAATTAAATTTCAATGTAATGTTTTAATGTATTACAGATATTTTAAAGTAATGATTTATGCCAGTTAACAAGAGATAGTTTTGGGTGATGAATATTTTATAGGACATGTAGATCTGTCCAAGTTGAAGTTAAAGAGATGGTAGAGATGATATAATGTAATGTTGTTTTGATAGAATTTTGAGAAGTATTGATGTTGACACAGTAGTAACGGAGAATTTATGTGGAGTTTTGAGTGATATATTTATGTTTATAATTAATGATGTTATTTTGTTGTAGTTGTAGTAAGGTAATGAGATTGAGATTTTGGGGATGGCAATTTTGTATTAGAGAGTAGTGGAATGTAGGAGTCTGCAACAAAATGATATGTTGGGACGGGAATCGGTATCGATTTTAGTGAGGAGGGGCCGCCTTAGGTAGAATCCAGGGGCCAAATAACGGCAATTGAGTTTTGGGGGGCGGGGAAACATGCATCCTGAGTACAAAGGGTAGAGAGTATTTTTTTTATATATGGGTAGAAGGTGGCGATTTGAGATTAATAATGAGTTGGGTTTAGAGTGTCTTGGTTAGTAGAGATTTTGATAGAGATGGGTGTCATGGTAGTTGAAGTTGTTAGTTGTTAGAGTTCGAGGGAGAAAGTTAATCTATGTATACAGATCAAATAGTAAATTAAATGAGACAAATAATTTAAATCACCCACAGTAAAGTATAGTGAGATTGTTAAATGAAGAGTAAGATTGTTAAGCAAAAAGAGAGATTTATAATAAAGATATAATTTTTTATTTTTTAAACCAGTGACAAACTTCTGGTAGAATTGAAAATAATGTCAAGTTAAGAATTGTTTATTTTGAATAATTTAAATGTCAATTGGCTTGTTATTAATAATAATATTTTGTTAATTTTAAATATTTTCTATTATGTTTTGTATTTCAAGTTAGGATATTATAGACGTTGTATGTATTTTCAGACAGAAATTGTGCATAACATATGTAGGTCAAGGGTCTGGGACTTGACCTACTTTCGATCAGCTGATGAGGTCATACACCTACTAAGCTTGTATAGTAGGAAGTCAATTTAATTTGTTTGTTTAATCAATTTAAAACAATTTTCAAAGAATGTCTAAATGTGAAGGAAACATTTTAAATACATTTAAATTTTTTTGAATTTTAAATTTTTTTTGGAAAATATTTTTTTGAAATTTTAATTTTTGAAAAAAAAAAAATTTTTTATTTTTCGCCTGCCAGTTAATGAATATTTTGAGTAATGATTATTTTATTATTTGTGTGTTAACTATGTTTATTTTATTGATTTATTTTGTATGGCATTGTACTGTTAGATTATAAGTGATTACATGTTAGATTAAGGATGTGTTTAGATTAGGAGAGAGGTTTAAATTAATGCACTTTAAGTAGAAAACAGAAAACCAGGAAGAGAATTTTTTGAGTATATTATTTTGAGTTTTGAATTTTTTTAAATTCTTCATAAATTGTAAAAGAATTTTTCAATTTTACAATGCGTTATGTCAACATGTAAGGTGAGTGTGTGAGTTAGCCCAGTATCTGCTAAAGGCAGCCCAGCTTGCATAAAAGGGGATCCATATCGGCTGAGGATCTGGCATAATCTGAGCCAGGGATTGAGAATTTTTGGGGGTAGCATGTTAGAAGGTGAGGTGCGCTGTGGTACTTTTCTGTTCGATTTCTCGGTGTTAGGATCTCTTACAGAGAAGTCCAGTGATCTCGTTCAGATGAGTCCATGGTCGCTGAGCCAGGGGGGGTCGTGTACCCATGTAGATTAAGAACAAGGGGGTTGTTGGCACCAGTTCCTCACCGGTCCTCTTCAGGGTTTATCGATGAGATTTCTTCTGTTGTGAACAGCAGAATTCTCATCGAGGGGGTATTGTAGCGTGTCAAGTTTGGGTCTTTTTATTTTTTAGAGTATGGGGTATTTATATTTTTTATTTATTTCGTTTTGTGCGGGAGTTTTAGAAAACATTGTGAAATTTTATATTACGACCAAGATTCATTTCATTATAACAGAACACGTGTTGAGAAACAGTGGTGTAACAAAGCGAGACGCAGTTGCTGTCAAGTAATTCGGCTAAAGAATCCGCACCTCCCCGAGTTTCTCAGAAATCTGCACATGTGTGTCGACGCACGAGCGCAACCATACAAGCACACGCTCGAAGGGACGCGCTCGATTAAAAAACCAAAATGGCTAGAGGGCAAAATTATTCATCGTCTCTTCACAGACCATCCGGAAGTGCTGCTAAAGACCGCCCATTTTAATGACGTCAGTAGAGCCGATGCAAATATCGTCACTTGTTACCATACATATACCAGCTCTATTCCATGCATAAAGTGGTTACCCCACAACAATTAAGCATGAACGGTGACTAAAACCTGATGGCCGTGACTGCGCATTTCCCGCTACTCAACTAAGCACATGGCCCAGTTCATCACTGACTGTGTCGGCACCGACACGAGAGTTAAATATACTCATCTAAATTTCATCAGTATTTGATATGAAAGTGAAGTAATCATTCTATAAAACCAGTGACAGGATGGGAGAAGAGTGGCAGAACATTAACAGCTAAATTCGTGATTCAGTTTTGTTCTTTTTCGAGACGTTTTCGACCTACCGCGGTGTGGCCACGAGGTCACGGAAGAACGCGTTGCCGGCAGTGACCTTATATCATGCATTCAATCGGGTAATTGGGGTAATGGGGTCTTATAATGGAATGTGAGTAGTGAGTGAGCAATGCTGGGCTGTTCTGTGTTTGTGTGTAAATTAAGTTGTGTGATTATCAAAGATAAGGTAAGCCATAGTGAGTAAGTTCAATTACAAGTAAGATGCCAGAGTTACACCACATTCGAAATATGTAAAAAATTATTTTTGGAGAAAGAGTATATATGCAATAATTGATCATTAAAATAATTATTTCTCTTCCTAACGATGTGTAGAGTTAGTTATTTCGAGAACCCATGAAAAATATGTTTGTATCTAGCGTTCGCACGAAAGGATCCTGGCCCCACATACAAAACGAAACTTTCAAGGTAGGTGGAAGTTATTATATTATATTCAAATATTTAATATATAATTAAAATAGTAATAAACCTCTCAATTGCGCCCGATACAGGGATATAAACGTCTCAGCCTACATCTTTTTTGAGGGAAACAAACAAATGGAAATCATATGGTAATAAATCTGGACTACGGGGAAATCATCCAAAGCTGTTCAATAAAGTTTTTCCAATTATGCTTGAGCATCAGCACCATTGTGAACCCAGGCACTATCGTGAAGGAGCAAGATGCTGCAGATCGATACATTGCACCTTTTGGACCGATAGGACTCTTTAACCATACCCAAGCATTCAGAGTATCAGGCAGCATTCGTTGTTCTATGTTCATGTAATGCAAAGCAAAGCCTTTAGCACGAAAGACAGTTGTGAGAACCTCGTCAGCAGGCAAACGTGTTTTCGTCATCAATGGGTTGCTTCACCTTTTGCATGCCACTCCACACTCGATCTCTTGGTTTCAGAGTATAATGCTGTACCCATGATTCATCACATCCGAGAATGTACATATAAAAAATGTGTCTCTCTGCTGAAAAGCAATCCAAAAGCCTCTGAAAAATTTCATCTCTTATAGCCTTGTGATTTGCATGTAGAATTCTGGCTCCCACCTTGAAGAGATTCTGTGTAACTTTAACTCTTTCTTTAATAATTTTATGCACATTTGCATAACTTACTAAAGTTGGTGCACTATTTTCATGAATAGTTATTTGCAGACTGTCGTGAATAAAGTGTTGAACTTACAAAATGTTCTGCGGCCTAATGCTGCTTCTGGGATGATGTGCGTTCATGAAGTTGGAAAATTTTTTCCGACCTTAGCAGAAAAACGTATGCCACTTTTACACTTCAGCCTTTGAAAGTGTATCATTTCCAAATTGTGCATGCAACCTGCATGAACTTTCAGTTGGTTCAACACCTTCTCAGACTAAAAACTTAAATTATTGCAAGTTGCACAACGGACACTTACACCTGCTGTTCACTCATCATGACATCAGTGAAACAAGCGCGTAGTACTGTGCATGTCTGGACCCAGTATACACTGCTCACTGTTGACAACATTAACAAGCATTAAAGAATCTCATTTATATTTGATTGGCCCTCGTATCACTGCAATGTCATAAGCTAAGCAAATTATATAATCTTTTACCCTTATATCTTTACTGTAATACCCATGTATTCCTAAACTTTATCTTGTGTGCGTCTGATATTCTTGTGCTTACGAGATAGGCGATCTGCAGGGTGAGTGTACTGTCAGCAATCAGTGTAACATGCAATCTGCAATCTGGCAGTGCCTTTTAAGCATCTCTGACTACATAATTATCCTCCACCATCACCCAGAAAGTTGTATAGTTATCTTGCAACCTCAGCAGAAAATAAATATAGGTGTTTCAGAAGTGGCCGGCAGTCAGTTTGAGATTATGAATCAGTGAAATATGTTGGTTTAGTGTAAAGTGATTATTGTGAATTATTGTGTGAACATTAGTAATTAGTGACATGTATTATTTGTTACAACAATGTTTGTAACGTTTTGACTTTTTACCTATATAAAATAATAATACAATAACAAAAAAACTCACTGCTGCCAGAATTTTACTTACTGTCATCATACTTTGAACTAACCTTTTAAACTGCCCAGGTCGCCAACATATTTTTTAGATGAATATGTAAACTTAAACACTCTTGCCCTTATAAAAACTTTCATAATCCCGCTATCTGACTTCCCCTTACTTCAGAAAATTCCCAGAACGTTAGACGAGGTTTTCAGCACAGAATAGGAAATGGTTATGGCTTAATAACTTACCACTAACACATGTTTAAGTAAAATCGAATATAATTTTATTGACTCAAAAATTGTAGTCTCTGTCTCGTTATTTCTTTTTATATTCTTTTTAATGTTACTTCTCTACTCCTAATAACCTCTATTGTATAAAAATGTTTGCTATCTATACTATATATCTCCTATGCTAATCTATACTTACAACCAGTACTCTCGTTAACAACCAGGTCTCTTTCTCCCCATTTTACTTCATACACTCTCTCATTATTTTTACACTTTTTATTCACCACTTTTTGTCGAGCTCTTTTAACACTTATTATTCACTGATACACTTCTGGCCAACACAAAACATCGTTTACATTAACTACGTCGTAATACCTGGCGATGCGAGGCTCCCAGTGTTGCACACTATATTGTTTCACTGCTTTTTACGTAAATATTCAAACTTCCTCTCTTCAAAACCTTTTTTACACAAACTGTTTGTTGTTACATTATTGAACTCCACTCTTTGGTAGACCTACTTAGACATTTCGGTCTACCAAAACTTTCCCGAGGCGGACGTTACGTTTACTCTGGTTAACTACTGCTATTCAACTGTTGTTAGTCAACGACTGACTACTATGTGTGATCCTCTGATGCAAACTGGCTTGTGGCAATTACTCATTCTTTCTGTAATTCACAGAGAGTCTGAGTTGCCAGTGGTTACGTAATACGTCTAGCCGGGCAGGCTCCAGGCATAAACACAGATGTGTGTTGTAATAACATTGTATGTGTAGTTGGTTAATACGAGGGTCCACAAAGGTGAACACTGACTGCTTTGAATTAAATCTGATTTGAATTAAAATCTTTTAGCACACAATTCCGTACCGTTACATGTTAATGTTGTCATGCACGCACTTTGTTAATTTGTTGACGAAGTTTGCTGATGTTAATCAGAACTATTTTAGGTTTAATAACAAGTTTTATATACAGAAAAAAGGATTACCTATAGGGTCTTCATTATCCCCTATTCTTGCAGAAATATACATGAATGATTTTGAAAAGCAATTAATAAGTTCCACTAAGTATAAAGACAATATAAAATTATGGACTAGATACGTTGACGATGTATTAGTATTTTGGGAAGGAAGCATAGAAGAAGTGGATGAGTTTATAAATGAGGTAAATAATAAGGATAAAAACTTACAATTTAAAGAAGAGAGAGGAGGTAAGAAAATTAATTACTTAGATTTAAATATAGAAATTAAAGATAATGAGAAACTACAGTTTGGGATATTTAGGAAAGAATCGTATTCTGATATAATTATACCAAGAGAGTCTTACCACCCTTATAGATATAAAATGGCGGCAACCAATTCATTTTGTTATAGAGCTCAGAAGTGTTTAAAAGAGACCGAATCACAAGATAGGGAGTTTAAAACGATAAAGGGAATTATAAGGAATAATACCTATAACACCAACATAGTGGATAAAGTTATGAAAAGGGTCAACATACAAAAAGCTAAAATAGAACCAGAATGAAAGAATTATGCAGAGTCACTGACATACATATGTTCACATACTAGAAAAATTATAAAATGTTTTAATAAATCGGAGTAGATATAGCTATTAAAAAATGTGAAACTGTATGTGATAAGATAAGGAATAAAATATAGAAAAAATCCCAGTATTACAGAAAGGGGAATTTATAAATTAAAATGTAAAGACTGCAACAAAGTGTACCTAGGTGAGACAGGACGAAAATTCGTATGCACGTTGTCTGATCACAAACATGGAGAAGGTAATAGAACAACGAATTTGTTATATGCAAGACATTTCATAGAAGACAACCATAAGTTTGTTAATCCTTTAGAAGACTATGAAATTGTAAAAGTAGTAAATAACACAGTTGAAAGGAAGCTTAGGGAGGAGTTAGAAATATTGAAAGAAAGAGAAAAAGGGTTAGACAATTTAATTAATACTAAAATTAAATTTGATAATGAAGAAATATTTTATAACATAATTAAGAAGTAAATGATAGAGGACAGATAGATAAGATTAAGAATTAAATTGCATAGGACTAATTGGATGATTTTAAAATAAGGGTGTGTGACTGGCCCACATGTGTGGATGAGAGAGACAGTTAGGTTTAAAACGAACGTACGTACACACACACACACACACACACACACACACACACACACACACACACAAGGAATTTGCTAGAAAAAAATGTAACTGTCCAGATGGAGGGACAGGGCCCAGAGGGTGGGGAAGGGACATTTGAATTATAGCTTGTTGTGTGTGAGCAGGGTGGGGTGGGGTGGGGTGGGGGTGAAGGGTTTGTTTTCAGGTTATTTGTTCATTTCCGATCTGACGATGAGCTGTGAAGCTTGACAGCGCTAATCGGAATAATTTTTATATAGTGGTGTGAACAGTGATAATTCTGCTTGAAATCTTCTGATGTTCAATTATTTATTTGACTGTTTAAACAAGATGTGACTGTTATAAATAAAACACATATAAATAATAATATAACAAATAAAACATGTGACTGTTAATATAAAATAGTAAACAGAATGCCAAACAACAGGTAGATACTAAAAATTAACTGACACCTTTTACAGCCTACACTTACTGTATAACAAACTGCATCAGTTCAATGAAATAATGAAAATACGGCACAAGTAACTAACCATGAATGTGCACAAGGTATTTGTACACCAGATCAGTTGTAAGTCCACAGCATTGTTTGTAATTTGCAGCACATGTATCCCAGCCTCGAAACTGTTTGTTAGTTTTACGCAGCCAATTCTGTACCATTGGCAACAGTAGATGGTTCACACAATACAATGCAAAGTCAGGACCTGAACACAAATTCTTGTTGTTAAAATGCAAATCATCACATGGAACTTACTTTTATTAGATATTGACATTCAATGGAATCAACTATTGATTATTTAATTCAAAATGTAATAATTCAATTCAAACTGGGCATGGACTTATTCATTCCATTCGCTTTAAGATAATTTAAATTAGAGTGTGCTACCATTATGCAAGATCTGACCAATTTTTTTCTAGGATAGTATTTGAACGTGATTAATAAAATTTGGCAGAGCACAGCAGTAGTAGTATATAGCGTACATGTATAGTTTTTTGTAATCTCGTACAGCATGTCAGTTTGTGTACCAGCAGCCATTGTATATATTAGTGTAACACGTTTTAATTGCATTACTAGATGTTATGCACTAGATAGTTACATTACATTCTGAATGATGAAACACACTGAACAATGTTACTATCAAGAACAATGTTTGGTATCAAAAGCTTGGTGATACCGAAAGAGAAGGCTTTTTCAAGGAGGCTTTTGGCAACAATGCTACGAATGTTACAAATTAAAGAATGGTTTAACACTTTGAGGACCAATGGCATAATATTATCCCACCAATAGACTTGGTATTTTGACAGGCAGTGTAATATTACACCACTCACTTTTCAATGGTTTCGAATCTGTCTCATATTATTACGCCACAGAATTAACGCAGAAGGTTTATCAAGCATTCCAGATCTTGTTTCTGCCTTCAGATTGTATCACTAACAGGATAAAACAGTTTATATGAAATAATGTAAACAGTCGATAGCGCTGTGAGTTTTTTTACATTATGCATGTTCAACAAGTGAGTTATGTTTTTGTTTACAAGTATTTCAAAGTTATTTTGTTATTCTTTTGAGTGTTTTTATATATTTGTTTGTATCTTATTTTGCATATTAGTGTATTACTTATTATAAAATTGATATATTATAAATTGTTATCCTCTCAAATTGATGATAACCTTGAAATAACTATATGGTCGTAACGTTACGTAGTACACTATACATGCTATTTCAACTTTTCTTTAGTCAATCCAATATTTTTCCAGAATATTTTGTTTTCATCTAAACCAATTATAGACAATCATTAACACCAACATTCTGAAAAATAAATAATTATGTTTGGATAAATTATGGCCCAGTAGTTCCACCTGCTCTAAGAGTTTTCATGTCCACCTGTGCTTCAAATTTTATCACTCTAAAACACGTAATATGTAATTTTTATATGTTTTACATACTATTTCCTTACTAACGAACATAACTGAGTTATAAGGAAACCTATACGAATAAACTCTAGTCTTATGTAGTTGTTTTAGTTTAAACAATGTGATTCGAAAGAATTTTGTATCTAAAACTTACACAAAACATCGTATTTTTATACAACTTTTCTTGAGATATATATAATAAAGATAATAAAAATATAAAAAGTATATTCATAAGTAAATCCTTAAATTTTTAGTGACCGTCAATTAATGAATGTTTTAGTGGATGGCTAGTGAGGATCGGTCAATAATACAAATTTTAGCTATTTTGTGTCGACGTTTCGACAATATTTATTGTCATCTTCAGGACCTGTGTATGAAATACAATAGAAATATCAAACATAACGAAACAATTATATATTTGGGTGAACGTGTTGGTGTATGTGAGTGTGTGCGTGCGTATGTATGTATCATTTTATATGTGAAGTCTATTTTATCATAAGTCTTCACATATAAAATGATACATACATACGCACGCACACACTCACATACACCAACATGTTCACCCAAATATATAATTGTTTCGTTATGTTTGATATTTCTATTGTATTTCATACACAGGTCCTGAAGATGACAATAAATATTGTCGAAACGTCGACGCAAAATAGCTAAAATTTGTATTATTGACCGATCCTCACTAACCATCCACTAAAACATTTATATCCATAAGAGGAATATCTGATAAAACATTTGGTGTAATTATATTTTAGTAATAAATTGTATTAAATATTTATGAGTTCAATATAGGTGTGTGTGTGTGTGTGTGTGTGTGTGTGTGTGTGTGTGTGTGTGTGTGTGTGTGTGTGTGTGTGTGTGTGTGTGTGTGTGTGTCACAGGGATATAAACACAATGGTACTTACAGTTTTGTGCTAAGTCACTTTATTTTTTAAATAAAAATAAATGTATTTGTAATAGGAAATATCAAGTAACCTATATTCAGATCTGTTTACATTACTTGAATGAAGCACGTGTGTCACGTACACCATAATTATGGTACTTACCATAAGTTGGGAATCTGATTACTTCGATCTTGTCGTTTTATAATTACCTAAGGTCTAAGGATTCAACTCAGCGAGATTGCTGACAGAGATGGTCACAGAAATGAGAATACGTTTATTTGAAGCAGTTACCATTAATCTTAGTTTATTCAGTAATTTCGTTAAGCGTGTACACAGTATAACATTTTAACATGGCGGCCATTACTTCTTTTGGCCCTTTACTATAAAACTCCTTTATGTTTGATTAAACGCTAATTCATACAATTCTGTTTACTGACTATGCATTAGTTTCATGATCATTTGACTTTTACTATATTTAATTATCGTTAACGCAAACCAACCCCCATTTAGAAGTCGACATTTAACGTTCACACACCGCTCTCTCTCTCACATCCATACAGACAATTTTCAATTTACTTTTGAATGTGTACACATAATAATTGTAATTTTCTAATTAAAAGAGCTCTTTAAATAAAATTTTGGTTTTGCCACTTCCCTTGTAAGTAGACTGGACGTTCTGGCAGCGGTTCACATTTTGATTCCAAAACGGAGTGGTTACATCTTTCTGAATACACTGATTCTACTTATACTTTTGAAAAATATTACTTCACACTGTCTAGACTTTTTGTAGTTAACACTGGTTTACATTTTGATTACATTGTTAATTCTTTAAAGCACTTAAGCTGACAGTTTCAGGCCAGCACAATTGTTAGCATGTTATCGCCATGATGAATTTCTACAGACTGGGCAGACGTAATTGTTATGTCTAGCTCTCGTCTGTCCTTTACACTGAATTTACATGATGGTTATAATCGCTCGTTAACACTATTTACTTGTTATTACATTTTGTTAATGCAAATAAAACACTTTAGCTGACTGTTTTATGCCAGCACAATTTTAACGTGTTACTGCCATGGTGATGTTCTGGCGACTGGGGCAGATATTATGCAAATTTTACGTATGTGTGTGTGAGTAAACGTCATCGTTCTTTGTCTCTTGTTATATAATCGCCTTGTTAGTTACGTATTTTAATCACGTCATTGTTGTTTTAATGACGTCTGGCATGTTCGACCAATGACACAGAAGTATGAAGCGCCGTTATTAGTGGCTGTAACCATTATAAGTCTTTTTATCTGCACGTACACTGCTGTCCTTGAAATTATTTTGTTGTCTCGGAACTGCGTCGTTGTAGGCAAAAACCAAGGGAAATTGTATTACCCATAGAAATGACTTTAAAAACATCGGAATACCATACTTTACTACCTTGCATACCATACTTTTTATATCAGGCTTTTTGTACTGTCACAAAACCCCCTCAATGAAAGGTTTTGTGTCGAGACACAAAAACTTTCATTGACTCATTCACACCTCTCTAAAAGGATCAGCTCAGATACGGAGCCACAACCCCCTGTAATGTTATATAAAAAAAATTCAATCACTTACCCTTGGTCCAATGATGAGGTTCGCACCTTCTGACCTTACTGGACTTCTCCAGAGAGATCCCTACACCATAAGGCCATGAGGCACTTTACGCTCCTGTTCTGACACACCGGCCAGCTCAGGAATGCGGTCACCACACTATAAAACTCTGAAACATCCAATACAAAATTTTAAAATAGTGGCCTTCGCTATATCCATATCCCTAACTGATATGTTTCCTCTTAGTACGTTGGTTTGCGTTTTGGGGCATTGGTTTGCTTAACTCTACAAGTTTCAAACAATGTATATCAAGAATTAAGATAGGAAATTACTTCTCTTTTTAACAATCCGGTATCCAGTACACCCTTCTGACTCCTGTCAATTGTATTCATTCCCTTTATCACATGAAAACAATCGCTCTTAAACTAGACAAACAATGTATTTTACTGCTTTAGCAACAACCATTAACTCTAATATTTTACTTCATATACTCTTACAATATCTATATCATGGCAAATAACTTTAAAGGTTTATAATTTCTTTACGATCTTTTCTTATGTTTAATTTTCTTTATAAGAGAATCATTACCACAGAATGGACCACCTTCACAAAATTTTAATATTACAATCGTTACTATCCTGGTAGTAACCTCCTATCCACACACTATTGTCAACATAATAAAACATTGTACATCATAAGCATTCAACACTATCATTGAACAATTCACATTACTTAATTCATATTTACATAACTTGTAGCAGAACTTTATAACATTTTTCCTATCAACAATTCTCTATTCAACTTTTAATATTTAACATTCATTTAGATTCTATACAAAAATTTCACATTTATCATTACCTTTCATTTACCTTACCTTTCTACTATGAATTTTCCCTTTTCTAACCCTTTTTATCCTTATTTAGTTTGGGTGACTCTCTATTATTCATTATTTTCTGTATCTTATTTTGGCATTGTCAACCTAACCTTACTACCCCTCTTTTCTCTACTAACAACCGCTTCTAACCATTAATACATTATGACACCAATATCTCTATAATAACCCCCTTCACAAATCCCATTTAAAACCTCTGGCACCGCTCATTTTGTCTTTTATATAAGGATGTATGTTACTTAACTGGCCCTATTCATTCATAACCATTTGCCCTCCACCAATATCAGCAAACACTCTAACCCAAAATTGCTCCGCCTGCCACAACGCTGCACGCTGGTGCATTGCCACGTCGCTCGTTGATCACTCCTTAACACCGGATCCTTATTACAAAATATCACCATCAACAACAAATATAATTACCATGCACATTACTCACCTCTACATATAATCACTAACCACTGTGTCCCTAAAATATCTAACACCTCTTTATATATTATCAGCATCTCAGCACTTTATTTTCCCTAACTCCCATTAACTCTATTCAACTAACTCCAATGCCCTGATTTATCACCATTACCCAAACTCTTTATAACATTTCAACTTAATACACCATTAGAAAATTCATCACTTATCTACTAACAACAATACCTCTCCAAATCCAAATACATAACATCCTTAATCATTTATTAACCCTTAGAATCTGAATCTCATAATATCATTTAAACTTTCTTCAGTTATTTAAAATTCTACAATACATGTTTACATTAAAAAAAATACACAAAATACACAACAGCAAAAATACACCAATACACTTAACATAATAACATCTACACATAAAAGAATATACAGTCCAACTTATTATTTCTTATCATTAACCACAAATCGTTCCATAAGACAATGCACTTCAACACCATATTATTCACATCATTAAATGTTCATGAACAATAAACAATAAACAATTACCCCATATCGTCAAATAATAGTCTTATCTTTGGTCTGTACAATTTATTTTTTATTAAATACATTATATTAACATCATTAATATAACACTTATTTAAATTCTTATATTTTACAAAACCGTCATCATTAATAGGGTTATTGCCTATCAATTCATCATACAACCTGTCACGATTGGTTATTGTCCTGTCACCTCCAGTATAATTAGTCACCACTAGGTACGTTATAAAGTCATTATTTTCATTATCATCTTCTCCTACTGCTATATCAGCTTCAACCCAAGGTAAGTACTTATTTTTATTATCAATCATCTCTACTCCTAACCTTTCCATAAATTCTTCATAAGTTCTACTCATCTTAAAAATCTCTATTTCTCTCTTTCTCTCACCATATTTCTCACAATACCTCTCTACACTCTCTCTCTCAATATATCTCTCTCTATCATCAACACTTTTTATCACTTCATTATCAAATTCTACTCCCATTATACTTTTATCACCACTCTCAATACTCACACAATTATTTTCTAACACCATATTTTTAATTCTATTATCATAATTCTCACCACTACTTACCTTGTCTTTATTTTCATTCAATTTATTTGATTCTCTACTATTCTCTACCCCCATTTTACTCTCGTAATTTTCATCTACTTTATTCTTTTGTCTATCAAACTTCTCATTAACTAATGCAACTATTTTCTCTTCCTTTTATCGAAACGTGCGTGCATTTCATCAATTCGTTTATCAAAATTAAAATTTTGTTTTTTGATTTCGTTTTTTATTTCGTCAAATTTTACATTAAAATTATTGTTCTGTGTATTGAAAAGCATTTGCATCATTTTCATAATTTCGTTATTTTCAGCCCTGTTATTTGGGACTGGTGTTGAGTGAACAACTCCTTCACTCATGACTATTGATTCTGTCATACTTATTTGACTGTTATTCGTACTATCAGTTATGCTTAATAAAGAACTATTTTCTTTATTTTCTGTCATTATAAAAATTGTTAACGGTTTGTCGCTTTATATTATCGTTACCACCTAACCTACAACCATATTCTCAGTTTCAATGTCCACTCTGCCACCATTCAGGCTTATTATATAAAATACATTAATGTATTTTTATATAGTCACCAGTTCGGGCAGCCATTTGTGCTAAGTCACTTTCTTTTAAATAAAAATAAATGTATTTGTAATAGGAAATATCAAGTAACCTATATTCAGATCTGTTTACATTACTTGAATGAAGCACGTGTGTCACGTACACCATAATTATGGTACTTACCATAAGTTGGGAATCTGATTACTTCGATCTTGTCGTTTTTATAATTACCTAAGGTCTAAGGATTCAACTCAGCGAGATTGCTGACAGAGATGGTCACAGAAATGAGAATACGTTTATTTGAAGCAGTTACCATTAATCTTAGTTTATTCAGTAATTTCGTTAAGCGTGTACACAGTATAACATTTTAACATGGCGGCCATTACTTCTTTCGGCCCTTTACTATAAAACTCCTTTATGTTTGATTAAACGCTAATTCATACAATTCTGTTTACTGACTATGCATTAGTTTCATGATCATTTGACTTTTACTATATTTAATTATCGTTAACGCAAACCAACCCCCATTTAGAAGTCGACATTTAACGTTCACACACCGCTCTCTCTCTCACATCCATACAGACAATTTTCAATTTACTTTTGAATGTGTACACATAATAATTGTAATTTTCTAATTAAAAGAGCTCTTTAAATAAAATTTTGGTTTTGCCACTTCCCTTGTAAGTAGACTGGACGTTCTGGCAGCGGTTCACATTTTGATTCCAAAACGGAGTGGTTACATCTTTCTGAATACACTGATTCTACTTATACTTTTGAAAAATATTACTTCACACTGTCTAGACTTTTTGTAGTTAACACTGGTTTACATTTTGATTACATTGTTAATTCTTTAAAGCACTTAAGCTGACAGTTTCAGGCCAGCACAATTGTTAGCGTGTTATCGCCATGATGAATTTCTGCAGACTGGGCAGACGTAATTGTTATGTCTAGCTCTCGTCTGTCCTTTACACTGAATTTACATGATGGTTATAATCGCTCGTTAACACTATTTACTTGCTATTACATTTTGTTAATGCAAATAAAACACTTTAGCTGACTGTTTTATGCCAGCACAATTTTAACGTGTTACTGCCATGGTGATGTTCTGGCGACTGGGGCAGATATTATGCAAATTTTACGTATGTGTGTGTGAGTAAACGTCATCGTTCTTTGTCTCTTGTTATATAATCACCTTGTTAGTTGCGTATTTTAATCACGTCATTGTTGTTTTAATGACGTCTGGCGTGTTCGACCAATGACACAGAAGTATGAAGCGCCGTTATAAGTGGCTGTACCCATTATAAGTCTTTTTATCTGCACGTACACTGCTGTCCTTGAAATTATTTTGTTGTCTCGGAACTGCGTCGTTGTAGGCAAAAACCAAGGGAAATTGTATTACCCATAGAAATGACTTTAAAAACATCGGAATACCATACTTTACTACCTTGCATACCATACTTTTTATATCAGGCTTTTTGTACTGTCACAGTGTTAACTGTTTTCAAAATAGTCAAGCTTCAGCTGAAAGCAATTAGCATACTAGTAGACATCAATGAGCTAAATCCAACTCTTAATAACAGATGTGCAATTTCATAATAGAGATTTGTCAGTTGGCCAGCTGACGAATTGTAAACAGCATTGGAATTATCAAGAATGCAAACATGATTTTAACAGACAATTTAGGATACACAGATTGATCATGAAATTTGTGCCAAAGCTCTTAAACATAATGAGACACATTTTGATATTAAACAGTTTCATTAACATGAAAGTGATGTTAACACAGTTTCCTTTGAAGTTGGTTCCTTGACACTTTTGCATTGAGTACCATACATGTACAGCTTTTGAAATCTCCAAGATTTTTCAAGTGCCGTACATGTAAGGTTTGTAAGGTTTTCAATATAACATTGTTTTAAGTCAAGAAAATCACGATATTCTTACTGGCATATGTAATTAAAAGTAGGATATTTCTAGTTTACAATTCTGGTACTAGACCACAGCAATATTACTTTTTGCAACCAAATGCTTCTGTTTTCTGCCACATGTTTTCGTAGTTGAGTGTGATCAGTGTTAATGTCAATATGGAGTTGGCGAACAAAAAGTATTAGAGTAAACATGAAATTTCAGAGCTTATTAACAATGATAGTGATAATACTTGTTCAGAAAGTAGTGTTGAACTCTTGTCAGAAAGTGATAGTTACACAGAAAATTTTCCTGACTGTGATAATAATGATATAAAGGGTAAGTAATGTATTTACAATTTTCTAACCTCTTCAATTTATTTACTTCAAAACATAACAAACACAAAATTTTTTTAGTGATTTTTAATAAAAATTAAGTTATTTTTATTTTGTGTAATAACAATATTAGAGGACAAATTTAAGTAGTTTTGAAGAAATATAGTGTGTTATATTATATTATATTACTGTCTGTATACGGTTATTATTGACAGTCCCTGGATTATTTCCCCTTATTTTGATAACAAGTAGCGTCACTGCTGGAATACATGAAAATAATAATGACTCGCCGTCACCACAGCTGACTCAATTCTCACACTGGGATCGATCTTATTTCGAACATTTGTTTTGCTAACTGAAAATTTATCTCCCCCTTTTGACTCATTACAAATTGAAGGAAAATTTCAACTTTTTTTATTAAACTGTACCTTTAATAAATTAACACAGATTTCTTTAAAACTATGGTTTATTTGTATACAATAGTTTAGAGAATAATGAATTTACAATAATTGATTTTGCCTTAAATACGATTAGAACTGTGGATTATTGTCAGTCAAAAAGTGTTAAAAATGGCTAGACATAGGGGCTGGACAATTGCAAAATCACTTAGACACAAAGGTGTTAAACCATGATAACTGCAAACCTACTGACATATACTTAAGACTCAGAAACAAAGGCTCAATCATCACAATGGAAGTTACTTTCATCCCCAAAGCTGAAGAAAGTAAGATAAGTAAAAGTAAAAGTAAGCAAAGTAATACCAACTTTTTTACTATCATAGAGTTGTGCAACAGGTATATGGACCAGAAGGTCAAACTGTTAACAGACAAGGTTCTGTGATTGTAATGGTACATTTCATTAAGCGTAACGCAAAAACAGATTTTCATGGATGAGAAACAACATCAGACCGCATGGAATTTTTGTACATGACTTTGGTCTGGGAAGTGTTCACTTTGGCTAGGGAAGTGCGTAATTTTTTAATGGGTGTATGTGGTCAAAAGTCATTTTCACACACTTAGTATTTTCGCACCAGGCAAAAAGGAACTCACACTTGCCAATTTTCTCACAGGAGAGATTGAAAACCCCATTTTTGGCATGGGAGAAGAGTAACGCTAAGTCCCACGTACGGTCAGTCACAATTTTAACACCAAACAGTATGGACAGCAACGGCAGTGGCGGCGACTCAAGAAGGCCGTGCCTTGGTAATAAATGTAAGCGTAGTGAATTATTGTCAGTTGTGGTTCAGAAAAAATTTGATGAAAAGTTTTTAAAAGTATTACTGTTAACAGCTGCCTTACAACTTTTGAACAGTACACACGTTAAAAAGTCCAGCGACTCGGCACCCGCGGGCGAAAAGTAGGCTTAAGCTAATTATTAATCAAATTACATCAGTACACAATAAACAAGGTGTCCTTAAAGTTTAGCGAAGTTCTTTCGGACAGATTTACTTTAAAAAAATGCATAGCTTAACGAAAGAACGAAGTATATTTTAAGTGTTAAATACTGGCCACGTGTTGTGCGCGGAAGGACATAGGAATTTATGGACAATACATCGTTAACAGATAAGTAAACCAAATAAAATAACGAATGTGGGGGAATTTTGGCCATAAAAAAGGACAAATGATGAAATAAACACTATTCAGGACTCAGAGTATGAGACAGAATGAGAGAGTAAAATGAATGATGAGAGAGGAGAGAGAGAGAGAAAGTAAATAAAACTAACAAAGTACTGATTTACACCGATTTTCCACTTAGTAATAAGTTTAAACAAAACACAATAGAATTTTTTAAATACATTCATGTAGTAATCTCTAAGAAATTGGTATATTATTTCATATGTAACAATAGGCTATATACAATCTGATTGTTAACAATGGGTTGTAAATTGGCATATTAGATGGAGTGTAACTAAATTAAATACTATCGATGGTCAACAAATACATTACAAATCATACTAATAAATGCATTTATTTGAATAACAATGTATATGAGTTACATTATTTTTAACATCACCTTGCCTAAACCTAACCTGTGCTCAACGAGTTCCTCTAAATGAATCTGGAGTTTCTCTTAAGGGAAAGTTCGCTATTTTTAAATTGTTGTCACAGGGACAGTGCTGCAGTTTCCATTTTCCGCCTATCAAAATGTGGTGGCAACACAAGGGCTTTTGGGTTTTGTTCAGAATCTTCTTATAAGGTAAGTGATAGTATCGGGGCCTTCTTATTCTTCTTACTGTTTGTATCATAATTTTTGTGCAATTCATAGCAAAACACCAGACCTGCGGATATCATGCAAATGGAAATTGCATTACAATAACATCACCATCCACTGGATTTCTTGAGCAAGCACAGAATTCATTATGTTTTTCAGGCTTCGTACTCACCAAACATGAACCTCTGTGTTTTCTGATTGGTCCCCGAGATAAAAGCGCTGCTGATATGCCAGCCAGGAGAACATAATAACAAATGTGATCACACAAGGGGGAGTCATATCAAAATAGGACTACAAAATATGTTTTCAGAATGAAAGGTCCATTGGGTTAAGTGTACAAAGAACAAAGGGGATTATTATGAAGGATATTAGGACTGGAAGCAACAACATAAGCTATATTTTTTCCCAGCCAAAGACACTTTTTGAACAGACCTTGTATAAACTGCCCTCCCCCCCCACACACACACAAACACATACACACATCTGGTACATAATTATCACTAACAGGACAGACGACTGACACAAATTATCAAAATATTTTCATTTAACCAGTACAACACATCTGTTATTCTTCACTGGGGCAAATGCAATTGTTAGTGTAGTAGTAATGAAAGACAAGGGCACGTGCACAAGAACTAATTTCCACATGGACAAGCCCACTTTGAAATTCTGAATGGTGAGAGGAGGAATCAGCTATCAAGCAAATATTGTCAAATGAAGGTGTTGCCAACATATGTCGCGTTTTAGTTTTGTTGTTATTTTAAAGTGCTATTCTTACTCCTGTCTTGATTTTCTTATTACTATTTCTACTAATTATTAATTATACCATTATTTTAGAGTAATGCGTCCTTAATTCTACCTTAATTCTAATGCGTTACTTAATTTTGTAGTTAATTTACTTGTAATGTTACTTTAATTCTACCATCACATATCTTCATAATTAATACATTATCACTTGTTAAAACATGTTTTATTGTTAAAATGGATAATGCTCTTGCTAGCTCAACAGAGAAAGTTACTCACAAATTATTCACACTCTAGAGCAAGAAATAATTTTTAATGTTTTACAATTTATAAGAGAAGAAGCAATCAAGGAATAAAAATTCCAATTAAAAGTGTTTTCCAATGTTACTGCAACCAACTGAGTTATACAATCGCACTTTATTACCTATCGCTTAAGAGGGAAAAAATTATGAATATTCAAGAACCCAAAAGACCTAGTTGTAAGTTAGTCCAAAGACACATGTGGACGATTTTGACATCCACGTTATTCACCGGACTGTTAATCAATTTTACTTTACTCAAAAGTGGGATCCAACCGTAAGCTCATTGCTACCCATAATCAGAGAAAACATACATTTTAGCAGCCAAATTAGTTCCCATCAAATTTTTGTAAAAAAAAAAGGCATAAGGTAAGCCTAAGTGTCATTTTAAAACCAATTAAATTAAAATTAACTTAAAAAATTTACAGGCATTGCACAAATGCAATGCACAGAGAAGGGCATTGAAAATGCTTCAATAAATCTAAAAAATATATATATTTATGTTCATTCACCAATCAATGAATTCATTCTTCATTCACCAATCAATGAATTCATTCTTCATTTACCAATGTACAGATTATAAGTTAAATGTAATCGCATTCATAAGCGAAGTTTTATATGTGTTCTACGTTATTGACAACAAAGAAGTAGTTTCTATGGAAAATGGTTCCCATTTTCGATCATGCACCAGCGATCATCCGCAAATGTGCGACACGTCCTTATAAACATTTTCAATGTTAAAACAAACAAAGAAGACTATTAAAGCTAGACGTTTGTATAGTCTTTTGTACAGGATGGTTCAGAATTTTTAATAGCATCCCACAAAGATCTTTAGCCACACAAAAAAACACCCCAACAAAAGTAATGGTAGAATAGTTCTAGTGTCATGTAAAGTATACACGTGTACATGCATGTGTGTGTGTATGTATGTGTGTGTGTGTATGTATGTGTGTGCGCGCACTCACGCACACACACAAACAGCTTTGACGTAACAATAAAATCAAGTAGAATGTTGAAATTTAAAAAATGTCAAAATATTGAACATATCATCTAGTGTTCTCACTTTATTTAAAATGAAAGGCAATTTAGAGGATGAGACAGATTTTTAGTGAAAAACAATTTCTGGGAGAAAACTAATACAAACCACTGATTCCAAACAATTATTTGCCTTTATGTAACAAAGAAGTACGAATATGAAATGCTCATTTGAAACAATTACTTCCTTTATACTGAGATAAAAAGTGTAGCTAGTCATTCAGGAACAGTGCAGTGTGCACATTCCATTCCAATATGAGCTGGGACCTGTATATAACGTCAGGTGTACAAAATACACACTGTTATGTCACAAAATTTGTGCACTTTGGATAACCATTATTTAAATTTAAAAATAATGTTTTTTAACATTAAAACTGGCTTTTCTTAACATTTACATGTTTGTAGGCAAAAATGATGTTCTCTTCAATTCTCTGTTACAATATACTGTGATGTATAACTCTTTGTTATGCATACTCTCTGGCAGTGGAATATACAGAAATGATGTGAAACATATATGCCACACTTTTTAAGGGGAAATTGCTTAAAAGCAAGTGGCAACAATTGCTTTCATTCTCTGTGTACACATATATTACCGGTATATAATTTCTTGGAAAAGGGTCAACAAACTTTGAAATCCATTTAACGGTTACAGAACTTCCAAGGAAGTTCTGATTAATATTTTTCTCACACAACTATTCACAATGTGTCTGGCATGTTTGCCCAGCTAAATGGATTGAGATTTTTTCTGTTTTGGACATCCAAAAGTGCAAGTATTTAGAATTGGATCAATGAATAAAAGATGCTATTCACCAAGAAATTGTTGTAGTTCAAGATGTGGCATTGAAGTGGCGAGGAACTCTGAGATGAGGTCATGGAAATATGTGAAGAAGATGGTAAGTATTTATATGACAATGGATAAAGTTTCAAAACAATAAGGAGTAAGGAGTTGTATGAAGTTTCCTTAAATAATACAATAAGAAACTTGTAATTTTACGAAGGCGAATACGACGCCGAAACGCGTTCAACGAAAAAAACAAGTAAGTTTTCACATGTCAAAGTTTCAATATTATATAAAGTGTAGTGCTGTGAAAGAAGATGATGAACAAACAAGACAACTATTGTAATTTTAATTTCACTGTCAGAATCATTATATACAAAAAGATTATCTTGTTGGTACATCCTCTTCATTCATGAAATATACAGATATCACACACTACAACCAAACAACATATTAAATGAACAATTACATTACAGATCACACATACTTTTCGATACACTGATTCAAACACAAACTTTAAATCCCAGCACCAATTCCCTCCCACCAGCAACCCCCACCACACACACCTACAACCCATAACCATTACTTTGTACAGACATTCAGTATTTAAATCCCACTGAAGAAGACGAACAAAACGTCGAAACGTCTGGGAAACAAAACCAAAAAGTAAGCGTTCACAGTGAAAGTTTAATATATATCTAACAAAAAGATTAAACAGACATCTGGGCTTAACTGAACTGTATACCACACTTACCAGGATGTACTAATATTTCCCTGAACAGCGTGCACAATGTGTCAAGAACATGTGGCTGGAACTGTCTGCAGCATGACAATGTAGCAGTACAGAGTCCTTCTAACAGTAAAACCCACACCCGTAGCACACCACTAGATTTGTCCAGTCGACATATATCAAATGTTTCACCACTGACTGATAAACTGCTGTACGACAGTTCACTTGATGGACCCATATCAACTTCTGCATCAAACCTGATCAGTTCCATATTCGGAATTACAGGATCCACACGCTGTGGAACAATAGTCAACTGTATTCTGCAAACAGAACAAAAACATGTTTCTCTACATTCTCTCTGGTCAATAGAACTCGATCTATGTACTGAATAATAAATTTTACTATTTATTGTATGATTGTGTGCTCTGCAATTGTTATATTACTAAAGAAACAGTAAAGTCATTGGCATTTTTGTAACTTTTCCCATTACAACTTTTCAAAAAATTATCTAACATTGAAATTTAAGTAATAATAAATGTACTTCATTCAAAATAGTGAGCGAGTTCTGCAGCTCAAGGAGCTCACTAGCAATACTTATGGGCCATATTCTCAAGCGGTGTAAGCAAAGAAAAAGAGCACAGTACAAAGTAGAAAATTTTAGAATGACAGTGTACATCCAATTCCTCATCTATGCCAATAGCTCTGTCTTTATTGCAAAGTTTGGGTGTTGTAGGGTTTAAAGATGAACGTGAGAAAAAACAAAGTGATTTTCACAAACAAACAAAGAGCACTTAACATTAGTTACGAAGGAAAGAAAACTACGATAATTTTCCTACTAGACATTAGGAAATGTTGGGTCTATTATAGTTTTTATACTTATGATACTATATGGGTAACCCAGCTTGATAAACATAAAAGCAAGATGAGATTTCTGAGGCTGGCAGCCACAAGAACTAAGAGACCAAATTAGGAATATGACAATCAGGTATTACTGCTGCAATTACTTGGTCATACAGCAACGATGGTATGTAATGATGAAAGGAATTTTAAATGCACTCAGTGATACACTACTGTTGCTTATCAATTTAACATGTTACATAAAATTATGACTAAATTTCTATGAAAAATAACGATTTATTCCATTGTTTTGGCACCACAATTTATACGGTCCTCATAACATCACAATAAAGTACCTATTCACTCCCTCTTTATAAATACCTGTTTTGTGTAATACAGATTTTCTTTTAAATTTGTTTATGTAACAACACTGTAGTTTTATTTGTAATTGTACTATGGGATGCTAAGTTTTGGTATATGTTTTATAAATTTAGTTACCTATTTGTAAACATATATTAACTGTTATAGTGTAATTGTAAGTATAATACTACTGACTCAGAACACTAAGTTTTTTATTGGTAAAAAGTTTCCATTTTATATTTTTACCAATAAAAAACTTTGTGTTCCAAGTCAGTAGTATTATACTTATAATTAGTTAATCAACGGACACCTCATACACAACAAAATCCAAGAATGTTATAGTGTTTTCAGTAATTACACAGCACAATTCATAAAATTGCCTTGTAAATGGATTCTTAGACGATTATAAAGTTGTCACATTTCTTTTCAAAGAAACAGTAAAATAAGCATTCAAAAGAATCAAGTTCCACCTTATCAATTTACTTACTTTTATTTCAAATTATGTGACACAATCCAATATACAGCCTACTTTTTTGATGCATTAGAATATGAAGTGAAGTTTTTAAAGGTAAATGTGTTTCCTTTAGATCTCAACCAAAATTGACTTTCACTGCATTATCTAATCTATTATTTCTAAAAGCAAGACAAAGTAAAAATATCATGCCTTTTTGCATTACATGTTTGTCAGCTCCTTAGGCTACATATAAAACACTTGATTTGCAAAATTACCTATGAGCAGCATGGAAGACAGGACATGCAGGCATTGTATACATGGATCCCAAAATACCACTACATTGGTGTAGGTACTTCAAGGCAGCAATACACAATTCCAGTGGTTTTTCAGTTGCTTCATCACAACTGTTTTCACAGTTTAGTTCTTCTAATTCTACAGACAAAACGATATCAATAATCACTAGTCGTAAACTGGAAAACACACTTATTGGTTATATATTAACATGATTATATATTTATTTTGGTTATTTTGATGACTGGTTTGATCAAACACATTTGTGATATCGAAATATATTTAAGTAAAAGTATCTTCAGAGCTTTTGTACTTTGCATTGTTCATCACAATGCGATAAACTACGACAAGGTTAACGCGATAAACTACGACAAGGTTACCATATATTTCTTTAGGCAGACTGAATTTGATTCTTACGGTATATACTGCAATTACAGCTTACAATTTTTTGTTTACATCAATATACAAGCAATTCCCGACTTACGTAACTGAATCATTTCTAGACCCTCTACGTAACTCAAATTTTACTAAGTCAGGCAACACTTATACTAACTCAATCTACCTCAAAGTATAGCATAATTCACTAAAAACGTTCAGTAACAAAGTACAAAATACAATCTGCATGTTACACTGATTGGAAAGTCACTTGACACCTGGTATAGTTCTACAGATAATTTTTATTTTCCTGACAAATTGTTTCACCAGTTACAGCAGCTTCAGAGATTAGATTTGAAATGTATGTAGGCAAGTGGAAAGCGCAGGTAAATGGTTTAACAAAGGTGCGTGTTCTACTGTTTGAAACAAAATAAAGTACCATTACTGGATGATAATTATAAATCATATAGAATGTGCTTTTGTGTGAAGGCTATTTACAAGTCAAACAATGTGTCACTTAAACTAATGTAAATACATATGAAATATGTATATACAGTTACCAGATGATTACAAATAACATAAAATAAGCTTTGTGTCTAATTTACAGTAAAACAACATATATTCGCAGTATAATGTATAATATATAAAAATATGTATAATGTTGAACTAGTATAATTAAAACAAATTTAAATTACTGTCTGAATTAACTTAAAATAATATTTATATTTAATTATTCAGTAATATTTTATTTTTATTCAGTCAAGCATTTAAATCTGTTTTATTTATGATGTTGTCAGTTCAAATCTAACCTCTGAAGCTGGTGAAACAATTGTATCTGTAGCTGCAATTTCTGTAGAACTATAGCAAGTGTTTATTTATTAAATTACAGTATTAACATGCATATTATTTTGAACAATATTTATGGTAAATAATAACAGTATGTCCACACAGAAAGCTTCACTTTCAAATAAAAAAATAAACATGACAAGGCTTAAGCAAATGTCTTAAAATTTCAAAATTATTTTTTATATTCATCTCACAACCTCCCTATCAGTGTTGCCCCTCACTAATTAGGAATCAGTGTTACATATTCCTGAATCTGTCCAGAGACATCTGAACGGTGCCGCTTTTCTTCTCTTCATACTTTTTTTTTTAAAATAGCAACACTGTTTTCCATCATTCTTTAAAATTTAAAAAGCAAGTGGTACATCATTTTTCTACTTCTGGAATGCAGCAGTTCACAAATCAGCCAAATATAGTCGCAATCATCCAAGCTTTAAAATTCCAATAGGAGTGGACCAGCAGTGTTGGTTCATAATTCCTTTTAGTGCTCATAGATTTCTGAGTGGCTGATGAGAAGAAGATTTAGTTTTAGTAAGCGAGATTCATTTCTTCCTAATAAAAGTGTCATTCTATTCTTTGATGCCTTATGTCTAGGCACTATACTCTTTTCTATTGAAATATATGTACACAATGGCATTTTCTGATAAAACAATGTCGTATTGTCAACATTAAGAACGTGTTTGGGTTATTACTGTCCTTTACTTAACACTTCTCTCAGCCACCCTGGGTATCTTTCTGCAGCCTCTACTGACACTTTTACATTATGAAAGCCAGCATGATGCTTAAATCACACAAACCAACATCTGTGTTCCTTCAGGGAATTTTCCTTTTATATCTTCAAACAAGAGTGTTGCATTAGTCTTGATCAGAATAAGGCTAACCAGAATATGTTTTTGTATGTTATCTTCCATCCACAACATAAGTAAATTTTCATCTCTGTTATTGCTCCCTCACATTTCTTCATTATTATTTTTGCTTTCATGTTAGCAGTTCCTTTCAAATGCTCTTTTATTCTTCACAATTATATTTACAGTTGATTGTGAACCATAGTTCATGTGCTATCACCAATAACTTTGCTCCATAATTCCTAATTATATACAATTTCTGTTCTAAATAGATAGCAGTATGGTTGCGACATGGTTCTTGCTTACCTTCAAATACGCACTTGCCATCGGCAATTGTAAATATAATTAAACGACTTATAGAATGTGAAAAGTAACACATCCAGTCTGACACAATGAAAATACAGTAACTGGATATAAAATACAATATGCACAGGCAAAAAAAAAATGAAATTAACCTTAAAGATGTATTCATGATGCCAGGCATGCAGGAACTGAGACCAATGCTGTCTGTATTTATGTGTCCTATACATAATTATTTTGTGTAAATGTATTTAAAAAAAATATAAAGTCCACATTTTTTTACTATGTAAATCTGAATTTATGTATGTCAAACTTATGTAAGTCAGTGGCAGCTGGTGGTTCCAAATTTTGGTGGTTGCAGTAGTTGGTTGAGTGGATGGGAGATCGGTTAAAAGACATTAAACTATCATAATCACAGTTATACATAATTATTACTATAATGTTATAACCTCAAACAATAGTTAACGTTTACCTTGAACCAACGTAAACACTAAACCTGACATATCTTATAAATCAAGAAGGCTGTGCTGATTTCATGACACAAAGCTGCTCTACAGTGCTACTAGTGGAGCGTTGCAGAACGTTTTGCATCCGCCTAGCTAACATTGGGAACATAGGGCAGTTGTGAAGAGTAGCGCATGTCCTCTATATGTTTGTGTAGTAAGCTCTGCCATATACTGTTCAAGTTGCAAACGGCCTACAACCAGCAGCCTGCACGCCACATTTGAATTGTACACGAACATTACCGAGTAGGATCTAATACGGTCTCCGTTAAAATTTATGATACTTTTAGCTGCTTAATGTTTTAGTATATTATTTTGCCGTTTAGTTATTCTATATTGGTGGTTGTGCAACGCTGTAACTATAGCACCAGCCGCCACTGATGTAAGTACGAAACTGTCTGTATATATATTGTGCTGTACATTATGACTGATAGTTTTCTGAGTGCTTTATTACTTCCAGTAATTTTAGAGGATGCTAGGAACCAAACAAATTGGGAAATCACTGACTGAGGACTGACCTCTAGGACAATACTACACAAGTTATCTTCTCTGTATGCCACACAGCTCAAGGTGATAACTTAGTAAGAGTACATTAATACTCCTGTCAGGAAACACCATATTTTACTAACTTTAATTTAAAACTTAGAAGAGTTTTCTGATCTTAGATACAGTATTATTATCATTAGGCATCTAATAAAAAAATAAACATTAAACATTCGCTATTCAAAAAAGAAGCAAAATATGGCTGCCACACGAAGACAGTAAAATTATTCATACAGTTGTAGAAAGAAAACATATTTAACATACAAGATCATGTAAGGCACATAATTTATCATAAATTTTGGCTCTAACATATACTGTCTTATAAACCCTTATTAAAAACTACTTTTTTGAGTGCATAAAAATTGAGTTTCATTATATATTATATATATTGTTACAACACAAATAAGCCACCCCAATACCAGGGATAAAAATGATGAATCAAATATATAAAATGTTTAAACTAATGAAAATAAAATGACAATGACGCGACAAATGACGACACGACCTAACCCAAGTGATTGACCAAATAAAAGGAAACAAAAGGAGAAGGGAAAAAACGAAACCAAATAAGAAAATGAGTGACTCAATACAACCAAATAAAATAAAATCAAATGAGAAAGTGGAAAACCAAAATAAAATTAAATTAAAACGAAATAAGATGAAAGTGAAGAAGAAGGAAAATGAAAATGAAACAAAACAAGTATAAAGGAAATAAAATGAAATCAAATGATAAGACACAAACAAATGATATAGAATAGAAAAGGGAGTAATGGTACACTCAAATATAATAATGGAAACGAAACCAATAACTAACAAATGTAAAAGATAATTATTATTATCGATTAAATGATAAATGTAAATGATATTTAATAAAACCCAGTAAAGTAATGAAAAAATAAAAGTATACTAACCAAAGAATTAGAGTTTAAATATAATTGTTGGATATATGCAATACATTTATATTGTATAATATATGTAATGCGCGTGAGCATGTATAAGTTTGTTAGTTTTCAGTTTGTAACAAGACGCCGTGAGTGAAGCACGTGTCGTAGTACTGTGTATTAAGTATGTATTGTGTATGGTTGAATAAACTTTATTATACTGTGAAAACTCTTATATTTCTTCAATCCACACTTTAACATGATAGCAGAGGTGCGTGGTTTAATAAACTTGTGGTCAAGAGTTTAAGTGAGTATAGTATCGTTTTTTTGTGCTGTCGCATGCTGTGATACGGAAAAATGGCGAAGTACAATGACATTACAATTCCAGTGTTTGATGGAGAGGACTATAGTATGTGGAGAAAACGTATTGTGTTGTTTTTGAAATTTAAAAAATGTGATGAAGTGATAACACGAGCAAAAACGGCGCAGGATAAAGACCCGTGGGACGATAATGATTTAAAGGTTATGAACTATATATACAGTAATATAACGAATAAGCAATTGGAATTTATTAGTGATAAAACAACGGCGTATGAAATAATTCAAAAGTTTGATGAAATGTATTTGAAAAAGTCTACGGCATTGCAAATTGTATATAGAAATAAATTGGAAAAATTAAGACTTAAAAATTATACTGATGCAGCGACATTCTTCAGTGATTTTGAAAAAACTGTGAACGAGCTTAAAAACGCGGGTGCTACTGTGTCAGAAAAAGAAAAATTAAATTATATGTTAAATACGTTGCCGGATTCATACAGTTATATAGGCGATTTAATAGACGCATTAAAAGAAGAAGATCAAACTGTGGATTATGTGAAAAGTAAAATTCAAATGACTGAAATAAAGCATCAAAAGGATGAATATTCTGGACGAAAATCTAACGCATTCATGGCGGATAAAAGTCGACAACTGCGAACATGCTTTCAATGTGGCAAAACTGGTCATATCAAGAGAGACTGTAAATATGGTGGCCAAGCGGCAGGCAGCAGCAATACATGGCGAGCACCACGAGGCAGACAAGAAACCGAAAAAAGTAACTACGCCAGACGGCATGGCAATTTTCAAAGTCAGCGAGGTGCAAGAGCACATCAAGCAACTCAGTCGCAGCAGAAGAATCCAGATACGAGCGCATGGGTTATAAGAGTCGACTATCACACGGCGCATAATAGTAAGGTAGATAAAGATAAGTTTAATAATTGCGAGATTAATTGGTTATTAGATAGCGGTTGTACTGACCATATAATAAATAATGATAAATATTTTGATAAATGTATGATACTTAAAGAACCTGTTAATGTTTATTTGGGAGATAATAGAGTTGTAAAAGCAACTAAAATTGGTAATGTGGTAAGTTACTTTGATCTTTTTGGTAAGAAAAATGAAGTAAACATGCAAAATGTATTTTATGCTAAAGATATGCATACAAATTTAATAAGTTATGGTAAAATAACGGAAAATAATACTATTATTTCTAAAGGTACAATGACAAAAATTATTGATAAGTTTGGAAATACTACAGCTGTAGCTTGGAAAGATAATGGTCTATATAAGATGAAAAGTAAATTAAAAAATGTAGAGTTATTGGTAAATGTTGCAAATAAAAATTGTGATAATATGAGTAAAAAAGAAAGGTGGCATCGTATGCTGGGCCATGTAAATTTTAATTATTTGAATATTTTGTGTAAACATAAATTGTTAAGTGGTATTCCAAATGAACTCGAATCAGAATTCATGAAGTGCAAAATATGTGTTGAAAATAAAATGCATAATATTCCATTTGAAAATAATAGAAAAAGAGCAAAAGATATTTTAGAAATTGTTCATACTGATGTGTGTGGACCTTTTAAAACAGCTGGTCTAAACGGGGAAAAATACTTTATTTCCTTTATTGATGATTACAGTAAGATAGCTAAAGTTTATACCATGATGTCTAAAGTAGAAGTTTTCAATTGTCTTGTTCAATATGTAAATGAGTGTGAAAACTTAACGGGTAAAAGAATTAAATTTTTGAGGTGTGATAATGGGAAAGAATACTTAAATGGTAATATTTATAATTTTGCCAAAGAAAAAGGTATTATAATTAATAATTGTCCTGCTTACATACATGAATTAAATGGAACCGCAGAACGGTTTAACAGAACGATAATGGATATGTCACGTTGTTTATTAGCTGAAGCACAAATCCATAAAAAATATTGGCCTGAAATAGTTTGTGCTGCTACTTATTTGAAAAATCGTACGTTATCAAATACTATAGAAAAGAAAACTCCTTATGAAATATTTTTTGGGACGAAATCGAATGTTTCAAATTTACATTTATATGGTAGTAAAGTTTTTGTAAGAAAACCGGAACAAAAAAGATTTTCTAAGTGGGATAAAAAGGCTGATATGGGAATTTTGATCGGTTATAGTGAAGTTGGTTATAGAGTGCTAATTAATGGAAAAGTAATAGTGGCTAGACATGTTGATATTGTTGAAGAAAATGTAAAATGTATTGGCTTGAATGAATGTGAATCTGATGAAGAAGTATATGAATCTTCAGATAATGAATCTCTTGATGATAGCTTTAAAGGTACAGATGAAAATCTAGGGGATGAAAATGAAAATAAAATAAAAAAATCTGAGCGTATAAGAAACCCACCAAAAAGATATGAAGATTATTATGTATATAATAGTAATATTTTTGCAAATTATTGTAGAGCAGATACTCCTAGTACATTTGAGGAGGCACTTGAGAGCAATGAAAGTAAGTATTGGTCAAAAGCTATGGATAAAGAAATTGATTCGTTAAATAAAAATAAGACTTGGCAATTAGTTGAAAATGTAAATGGTAAAAAAATATTGGATGTAAAATGGATTTATACAAAAAAGTCTGACAATGCTTATAAGGCCAGGTTAGTTGTAAGAGGTTTTCAGCAAACCGATAAAATTGATGATGTTTATTCTCCTGTTGCGAGAATGCAAACTTTAAAGATTTTATTATCATACTGTTGTCAAATGGGTCTAATTATTGAACAAATGGATGTAGAAACTGCATTTCTAAATGGTAAAGTAAGTTCTGAGGTATATGTCCATCAACCAAAAGGTTATGAGGATGGTACAAATAGAGTGTGTAAGTTAATAAAAGCTTTGTATGGTTTAAAGGAAAGTCCCAGAGCTTGGTATGAATGTCTTGATAAATTTTTAATAAGTTTGGGTGTTAAGAAAAGTAATTTAGATTATTGTTTATATACTTTTGGAAATGGAAAAGATACTATTTATTTATTAATATTTGTGGATGATTTATTAATTTGTGGACGTAACAAAGAAAAAATGCAAAATATTAAGAAACTTTTATCAGAAAAATTTAAAATGAAAGATCTTGGTAAAATTAAAGAATATCTTGGTATTACCGTAGAGTATGAGTTCCGTAAATGTGGAATAAAATTAAGTCAAACAAAATATATTGAGTCATTAGTAAGAAAGTATAATTTAGAAAACAGTAAGATGTATAATACACCTATGGAGGTAAATTTAAAAGTTGAAAAGTCTGATATTTGTGGAAGGAATATTCAATATAGAAATTTAATTGGTGCATTATTATATATAAGCTCAGCTACAAGGCCTGATATAAGCTTTAGTGTAAATTATTTAAGTAGATATCAGAATTGTTATAATGAAACACACTTTAAATATGCTCTGCGAATATTAAAGTACTTGTATTTAACGAAAGATTTAAAATTGACTTATAAAAGAAATGATAATTCTGAAATTATAGATTGTTATGTTGATGCCGATTGGGCTGGTGACCATTTGGACAGAAAATCTACAACTGGTTATGTAATTCGATTATTTGGTAATGTAATTTATTGGAAGTCTAGAAAACAAAAGTGTGTAACAAAGGCTTCGACATATGCAGAGTATGTAGCGTTGTCGGAAGCTGTGAGTGAATTGAAAGTTGTGAAAGAATTGCTAAAATTGTTTAATGTAACTTTAGAAAAACCGATTAATATTTTTGAAGATAATTCGGGAGCGATAAGTTTAGCAAAGTATGGAAGTTTTACGAAAAATTCTAAACATATTGAAGTTCATTACCATTATGTACACGAATCTATAAAAGAAAATATGATTAATGTTGTGAAGGTACACTCTGATGATAATATTGCTGATATATTTACAAAGTCATTGTGTAAAGAAAAGTTTGAGAGATTTCGAACTATGCTGAACTTGAAAAGTTGAACTTGAAATGTGTATTTGTAAAAATTGAATTTGTAAATACAATATAAATGTAAGGAGGCGTGTTGGATATATGCAATACATTTATATTGTATAATATATGTAATGCGCGTGAGCATGTATAAGTTTGTTAGTTTTCAGTTTGTAACAAGACGCCGTGAGTGAAGCACGTGTCGTAGTACTGTGTATTAAGTATGTATTGTGTATGGTTGAATAAACTTTATTATACTGTGAAAACTCTTATATTTCTTCAATCCACACATTAACAATAATTAAGAACTCTATAAAGACATGAACTTATTAATAGTACAAATAACATTTGTAAAGAGTGAGATAGTGAGAAAGTAAACATGACTAAGTGACAAAGAGAAAGTAATGCTAGGGATTACCTACTAATAACACTTAAAATAAAATATAAGAAGTGCAAAAGTTATAGTGTAAAACCCCAAAATAATGAGAAACCCTATTGATAGGTATAAACACTTAATAAATCAGTGATAAACGCTAAATGGTTTAATGGTGAACATTATTAGTAAATAAGAATTTGGTTAATAATAGTATTAGGTATAAACACTTAATAATCTGTGATGAACACTGAAGATTAATGGTGAACATTATTATTTAAAAAGAATCTTGTTATTAATAACATTAAGTTTAATTGTAAGAGAGGAATACAATAGTATTCAAAAGGGGGATCCCATGGAAGGTAAACAGTTAGTGTTACCATGGATAGAGAGTGGAGTTAATATAAGAAAAAATATAGTAAATGAAATAAGAGCAAAATCAGTAAACAACCAATGTTCTAAGGGATAGAATTAAGTAGATTTAAACAATGTGATGATGTTCTATCACCTAAAAATAAGTAAGAATGAAACAAACTGTTAACAGTTTGTTAACTTTAATTGCTTAATAGCTGTTAAAGAGTTGTTAGTTTAAATCTATGAATAGGATATGGCTGAAGGAATTATACAGACCATAGGCCTAGATGTTATATTTTGTGTAATAGAGAATAGTAAGTAATAGCCTAATTATTAACAATGGCAAAATAAATAAATAAAAAGGTAAAATAATACAAATCTAATAACACTGGAAAAACAGTTAGGAAATAATTAACAAACCATAATGTAGAAACTAATGGTAACATACAATTATTATAAAAACAGATCCAAAACACATCAATAAGTAAACAAATCATTTATAATAGCAAAACAAAACATGTATGAGGATAAATTAAAATGTAATTTGTAGAAAATAAGTAAATATAATCAGTTGCTACTTAGGCCTATGAAATGCCTAACTGTAAAAAACAAATAACTACAAATTGTAAAAAAATCAATTAGGAAATTAATAAATCCAAGGCAAATAACTAGTCAAGGATAATTTGTGAATCATATTAAAAGATAAATGTTATATTACGGACTTAAAATAAGAAAGAAATGTAATTAACAAATATCAACATAACTGTCAAATTTTAATACATAAGAGAACCCAACCTTATGGGATGTCCAAATAATCTTTGAAAGGAAATACGAACAATAGTGATAATATTTAATACATAGGAAGGAAGACGGAAGAATAAAAGCAATCAGAAGATATACAGTAATTTTGAATAAAAATTCAAATGTGATAACGATGGACTTATGTCAAGCTTAGCCAATCAGAATTTATTAGTAACCATGACAACGAACGCTGGTTATGAATTTTCTATTAAAACCTATTATTCAATAAGTGACGCTCTTCCAGAATAGACGCCAGGCCATGAATGACCAAAATTATAATCTAAAATGTTTAAAAAGTAATCAAAATTCAAGAAAATGAAGACATGAGAAGCAGACAAAGTACGAGAACATTTAACTGATGCCAAGGACCAATTTAAATAAATTTTAAATGAATAAATTGCTACCACTAACATAAAAAAGATGCCAGACGTACTTAAGCCCCAGATAATTGAAAATTGACCACTATTGAAGCCCCATTCCATTTCAACTGAATGACTGTTCACAACAAGTCGACTGATTTGATAAGTATTATTAAATTATAAAATAGGTTAATTACCTTCTGTCAAACGTTTCTTAAAATCCATTTAGGATGACTCGAGTTTCGACACCATTTGGTGTCATCATCAGATCACAATATGAATCAGGTTAAAACATTTTGATGCATATGCATCACGTCAGAAGTTAAAAAATTTTAAAAACAACACATAACAATATATAAATAATAAATAAACTGTATCTCAACAATAACATTACAATAATAAAAATATAAAACAACGCGGCCGCAAACGAACCTGTACAGGAACGCATCCACGGTGAGACTAATCAATGCCGGTCTGACCCTGCTTCAATTTTATCGATCTGATATATCGAATATCTCGCTCTATAAGATCGATTCTATTAAATAAAACGTTATTGATATGTATTGCTTTCTCATTTAGGATACGATTTTGATCCTTCTTAATGGCTTTATATATCTCGAACCTTTCAAGGGTGTCCAGCTTTAGTGACTTTTTACATTTATGAAGGATATCCAGATTATCATTAATACTCTTTATACTATGGTTGTATGAGCTCAAGTGTTCTGCAAATGTAGATCTTATTACATTTGATTTGGAGCTGGGGATACGTTCTTTATAGCGTAATTTGAAAGAACGACCTGTTTGTCCTATATAGAACTGTGTGCAATCAGAACAATTAAGTCTATATACACCAGTACTATCAAATATATCGGAGGGTATATTTTTGTTATTAAATGTGAGTTTTTTCTCAAGTTTATTACTTGCCTTAGAGGCCAAGGTAATATTATGCTTTTTTAATTGATTTTTTAAAGTATGGTATAGATTTTCACCATATTCTATAGCAATGTATTTGTTTACTTTTTCTTTGGATACATCAATGTTTATTGGTTTATTTTGTTTTTTATTAATAATTCTATCTACTATATGGCTTTTGTATCCATTGGCTAATGCTATATGTTTGATGATAATGTTTAATTCATTGTTATAATCATCTGTGGATAAGGGTAATGCCAGCAATCTATGAATCATACAGTTGAAAAAAGCCATTTTTTGCGAAATAGGGTGATACGATGAGGCATGAATAGCATGATCCGTGATTGTTGGTTTTCTGTAAATATTATAGTTAATTTTATTATTTATTTTAGTTAAAGTTAAATCTAAAAAATTGATTTTATTATTCAGTTCAGTTTCTAATGTGAATTTTAAATTATTTGTAATTGTATTCATATGTTTTTTAAGCATTTCTAACTGTCTGCAATTGCCATTGTAAATCATTATTGTGTCATCCACATATCGTCGGTAAAATAAAATTTTTGTAAAATGTTTGTTTTTAGTCGATAAAATTTCGCTTGTTTCAATATGATTTAGATAAATTTCAGCCAGGATGCCTGACAATGGGGATCCCATAGCTAAACCATCCCGTTGTAAATAATATTTGTTGTCAAAAGTAAAATAATTTTGTTCTAATATTACTTTTGTCAAATTAATTAACTCATCAACTGTTTCATGATTTAATGTGGATTTAGATAGTAATAAATTTTTAGCTATTTCTAATGTTTCGGTAATAGGTATGTTCATGTATAGATTTACTATGTCGAATGAGGCGAGAGTATGTCTCGGCTCGATTGTTATAGTTTTTGTAAGTTCGACCAGTTCTAAACTGTTTTTCAGGCTGTAATTTTTATTGAACGTTATGTGTTGTCTAAAATTTTTTTCGAGTTTTTTGGCAATTTTATATGAAGGTGCAGACATAAAATTAACTAAAGGACGGACAGGCATATTATTTTTATGTATTTTAGGAAGGCCCTTAAGTCTAGGGGCCTTGGGATCTATCATTTTTAGGTATTTTTTCTCATCGTTCGTTATGACGTATTTTGATTTATTCAATATTGATTTCACTTTATTGTTAAATGCAATATATATCATCACAGATTATAAAAACAAAATACTGGACTTCATTAAAAATAATAACATTATTGAGATTCATAGCGATCCCACTCTTGCATTTAACAATAAAGTGAAATCAATATTGAATAAATCAAAATACGTCATAACGAACGATGAGAAAAAATACCTAAAAATGATAGATCCCAAGGCCCCTAGACTTAAGGGCCTTCCTAAAATACATAAAAATAATATGCCTGTCCGTCCTTTAGTTAATTTTATGTCTGCACCTTCATATAAAATTGCCAAAAACTCTTTTGAAAAAATTTTAGACAACACATAACGTTCAATAAAAATTACAGCCTGAAAAACAGTTTAGAACTGGTCGAACTTACAAAAACTATAACAATCGAGCCGAGACATACTCTCGCCTCATTCGACATAGTAAATCTATACATGAACATACCTATTACCGAAACATTAGAAATAGCTAAAAATGTATTACTATCTAAATCCACATTAAATCATGAAACAGTTGATGAGTTAATTAATTTGACAAAAGTAATATTAGAACAAAATTATTTTACTTTTGACAACAAATATTATTTACAACGGGATGGTTTAGCTATGGGATCCCCATTGTCAGGCATCCTGGCTGAAATTTATCTAAATCATATTGAAACAAGCGAAATTTTATCGACTAAAAACAAACATTTTACAAATATTTTATTTTACCGACGATATGTGGATGACACAATAATGATTTACAATGGCAATTGCAGACAGTTAGAAATGCTTAAAAAACATATGAATACAATTACAAATAATTTAAAATTCATATTAGAAACTGAACTGAATAATAAAATCAATTTTTTAGATTTAACTTTAACTAAAATAAATAATAAAATTAACTATAATATTTACAGAAAACCAACAATCACGGATCATGCTATTCATGCCTCATCGTATCACCCTATTTCGCAAAAAATGGCTTTTTTCAACTGTATGATTCATAGATTGCTGGCATTACCCTTATCCACAGATGATTATAACAATGAATTAAACATTATCAAACATATAGCATTAGCCAATGGATACAAAAGCCATATAGTAGATAGAATTATTAATAAAAAACAAAATAAACCAATAAACATTGATGTATCCAAAGAAAAAGTAAACAAATAATTGCTATAGAATATGGTGAAAATCTATACCATACTTTAAAAAATCAATTAAAAAAGCATAATATTACCTTGGCCTCTAAGGCAAGTAATAAACTTGAGAAAAAACTCACATTTAATAACAAAAATATACCCTCCGATATATTTGATAGTACTGGTGTATATAGACTTAATTGTTCTGATTGCACACAGTTCTATATAGGACAAACAGGTCGTTCTTTCAAATTACGCTATAAAGAACATATCCCCAGCTCCAAATTAAATGTAATAAGATCTACATTTGCAGAACACTTGAGCTCATACAACCATAATATAAAGAGTATTAATGATAATCTGGATATCCTTCATAAATGTAAAAAGTCACTAAAGCTGGACACCCTTGAAAGGTTCGAGATATATAAAGCCATTAAGAAGGATCAAAATCGTATCCTAAATGAGAAAGCAATACATATCAATAACGTTTTATTTAATAGAATCGATCTTATAGAGCGAGATATTCGATATATCAGATCGATAAAATTGAACCAGGGTCAGACCGGCATTGATTAGTCTCACCGTGGATGCGTTCCTGTACAGGTTCGTTTGCGGCCGCGTTGTTTTATATTTTTATTATTGTAATGTTATTGTTGAGATATAGTTTATTTATTATTTATATATTGTTATGTGTTGTTTTTAAAATTTTTTAACTTCTGACGTGATGCATATGCATCAAAATGTTTTAACCTGATTCATATTGTGATCTGATGATGACACCAAATGGTGTCGAAACTCGAGTCGTCCTAAATGGATTTTAAGAAACGTTTGACAGAAGGTAATTAACCTATTTTATAGTCTTAATCGTTTCTGGAGGCAAAAAAAATGTTTAAATTATTAAATTACCCGAATTTTTGAAATAAATTGACGTTAAATTTTTCTCACAGTAATCTGAACTCTCACTATAAACTGAATATTATTTCTTTCAAAGATTAATTAAAAAAATAAAACACTGAAATTTGTTATCTATTAAAATAACCTGTTTGAAAATTACGAACTTTTAAAACACACTTTACACACTTCAGGAACAAATTATAATTACACATTATATTATTTAAGTACAAATAATGTAAGGTAGTGTACTTTATTGTAATCATTATTAATATCTTTTTCGTAATCACAAGAATCCAGATTTATTGAACGATAAATTGTAAAAAGTAAACGTTGTTCTTTAGACGCCATGTCGAATTAGCTAACATCGTTCAAAATCGACTTTCGCCTACCTTGAGATATTTGTCTCATAATAACTGTCGGTGCAAATTTGTTGAATAACCAAATATATTTTTGTGTCAAACTGAGTAATTACCAATCACCAATAAATAAACTAGTACCGAGTGTAACCACTGTTTTTTATTCCATAGGAAGGCATATTATAAATTGTGTATTATTTAGCAGAGCGAAAATGACGGTAAGCGCTCACGTCGCAAACTCGGCGAACTAACTGGTCGATTAAGAAGGTCGAACGAAGGCGGGAGTAAAATTTGAATATTCCAGACCGTCATAGCGAAGTTTACTCAATTATACTATTTGTGAATTTAATTGTTTTAATTAAACAATTTGGCGCCACCCGGGATTTATGAACACCTAACGAAGAACAGGATAAGATTTCCACTCGTGTTGTACTGGTAAGTGAAGGAACGCTACGGACATCGTTAGCGCAACATATAAGTAACGACCACTTGTGTGAGGCGAACACATGAAATATACACATTAACAGAGTACGTAAGAATCTATTCGTTACAATATATATCTGTAGTAAAACTTTGATATAATGCTCTTCAACATACCAAGTAAACAAAATAAAATAAAATAAACCTTTATACTGAAGATAGCTTTGTATCATGGTTTTGTGTTTAACTTAAGAAATGTAAAGATATCCTCCCTAAAAAGCTTTGCTTACCCCATATTGACTGATTTTTTTTGTGAAGCTTGGCAACCTAAAACTTCAGATTCATACATTAAAACTCTAACAGCCACAGTCAATTTCAGTAAAATTATTTTCTGGGCTGTTGGTCCATGGTTCTCTTGTTATAAATCCAGATATTTTGACTGCAGCTGCAGCAGTCATCTTCAGTAGGTCTTCTGTTCTGCTCCCCCAATACCTGATAGAACAAAGGACCAGAACAGATGACCCACTGAAGATGACTGCCGCAGCTGTAGTCATAACATCTGGATTTATAACAAGACAACCCTGCCCCAACAGCCTGGAAAGTAATTTTACTGAAGTTCATTTAGAGTTAGTTTGGGAAGATTTCTTCCAAGAATTCTTACACCTGAGATTAAAAAAGAAAGACATTTTTCTGTCTTACAAGTATTAAGCAACAATAACAATAACAATACAATGATATTACTGTGTGTATGACTAAAATAATGTTATATGTATGTTGTAAATTATGTACAGTCATTGTGTGCTTTGAGGTTTACTCTAAACACGAATTTATAAAAATTGTGTATGTTTAATGTAAAATTTGAAAAAAATTGTTGCAGAAAATTTTAATAAAAACAATAGTGTAATGTGACATAATGGGAGTCCCAAAACAATTAACCAAAATAGTCCAAATGATAATAAAAAAGTCAGAATAACTAAAATCAAATAATTAAACAATGTAAAATAAAGGTACAGCACAACAGTGTGATAGATAATAAGCCATGTATTGTAAATAAGACAAAACTTATGCAAAGTGAATAAGTGCAAAAGTGAAAAGTGAAAAATGGAAAACAAGGGTGATCATTAATCACACAGATAAGACTGTAAAGATCAATGATCCCTCTAATTATATTAAGAAAAAAAACCAAATAGGTCAATATAGGAGACACAACTCTTATCACCATTATAAAGTGACAGACATACTAAATGTTAAAGTATAAACAAATAATTGTAGTAATGTAGCATTATTTATTGAAAGGTTTTATAGTTATTTATCCCATGTTGTTGGTTGTTAAGAGAGAAGGCATTAGCAGTACTTAACCATGTTTATTTTTCTTTATTTAGGCCAATGCCAATAATTGTTATCATTAATAAATTATATGTAAAGAATTATAAGAAGGGTATTAAGCCTATAGGCAAGAATAGAAAGTATATGTTACGACATAATACCAAAACATACTTGAATAGAGGCCTACATAAACAATATTAATGGTTCATTAATAGAGCCTACTGGTATGAGAATGAAAATGGTATTATGGTCAACTAAATAATTTATGTTATTGTTTGTTAATGAATGAATATAATCTTGGCCATGAAGGCAACATTTTTAGTTAGTATGTTAAGGGTTTTGTGTTAATTAATAAACATTGTTAGAATAAGTTAAAGGCAAAAAATCATGTAATAATCTTTAAACAAATGTAATCAGGCAAAGGGGTTCAAAACAGAAAACCATTTCATAAATAATGTAAATTAGAAAATGATAATGAAATCAAATTTAAGGCCTATGCCGAACATGTAACATAAAATAAGATAATGTCAGAAATAATTAAATTATCAAATCAATATTATAAAATAATAACAAAATAGGACCAAAATTTAATAATGGACAAGTCTTAGAGTAATTATGAACCAGATTAAATTATTCTAACAAAAATTAAGTATTGTATAGTGAATGTAAGGGCAATATTATAGTCCAGATTTATAATTTTTGTAAAGATGAAAGGACACCTAATATAAAGTTAACACACATAAAATTATATATCGAAATGTAGACCTTTATACAAGGAACAAAACTATGTAAACTAATTTTAATTTAAACAAAAACTAACAAGGGAGTATTTTCTGACTGGTAAGGCAAGGATATAATTTCGGTACTATATGCCGCTTGACCTCAAGTTCATGCAAACTGACCAATCAGAAACGGAGTTTACTGGTCAAAAAACCGTTACTAAGACGAGAAGAAGGCAGGATTGTATTGTTAAACGCCAAGCCGTAAGAATCAGTCGAATAGCTGACGCTTTGAGTAATAATAAAATAATCAATATAATACTCAATTAATCTAAAAATGAAACTTTTACTTGTGAACTTACTGTTTTTTCTTCTCGTCGAACGCGTTTCGGCATCGTATTCGCCTTCTTCAGCTTAGAGACAGACTGCCTGTATTTAGTAACAGTTGTTGTATGGAAGATGTAGTGGGGGTGGTGCGTGGAGGAAGGGGATTGGCGCGTGGATCAAATTAATGTTTGTTTTTTGTATAATTGTGTCAAAAAGTGTATGTGATTTATATTGTAATTGGTCGTTAAGTATGTTGTTTGGTTGTGTTGTGTGGTGTTTGTATATTTCGTATTGTTCAGCTGTGTTGAGTTTTCGACCTTGGGTAAGTAATGTAAAATTTCAAGATTAGTGTCCATGTTGGTGTAACTGTGGTTTTGTGTGTGTATGTGTGTGGCAAACGCGGAGTGTATATTGTTGTTGGTTAAAGCTTTTAAGTGTTCAGAGTAACGGGATGAAAAAGATCTTCCCGTCTGGCCTATGTAGAAACTATTGCAGTTATTACAATTTAATTTTTGCAGATATAACCAATCTATACACTAATGTCCCCATCAAAGAAACCATCCAAACACTAGAACAACTACTCAGACAAAACAACACACCTGAAACACACATGCAAGAGATCATCACACTTACCAAAATAATAACTGAGCAAAATTACTTTACATACAATAACAAGATATACACACAAACAGAAGGTCTCCCGAAGGGATCCCCCATATCAGGAATACTAGCAGAAATATATATACACAACATAGAACAGAACCACATAATAAACAACAACAAATACACCAACAAAATTATATACTGGCACAGGTATGTAGATGATATATTACTTTTATTCAAAGGCAACACAATACAAGTTGAAAACTTCCACAAATACATAAACACTATACACCACAAATTAAAATTTACACTGGAAATTGAACAAAACAATAGTATAAACTTTCTAGACCTAACAGTTAACAAAACTAACAATACAAACACGTACAAAATATACAGGAAACCAACCACAACTGACATGGTTATACACACCACATCAAACCACCCAACACAACATAAACGTGCGGCCTTCAACCATATGCTCCATAGACTAACTAAAATACCCTTAAATAAACAAGATTACACCGACGAACTCAACACAATAAAATACATAGCAATCAAAAACGGTTACAACCCTAATTTAATAAACACACTACACAAACGCATCAAAAACAAAAACAACAAAACACAAAATACCTTCAACACACAACACAATAAATACATCACACTCACATACCACAACTCCTACACACACAAAATCGCCAACACGTTCAGAAAACACAAATACAAAATAGCATACAGAACAATCAATACCATTAAAAAACACATAAGTAATACAAACACAGACATAGACAAATATAACAAAACAGGTGTTTACAAATTAAATTGTAATGACTGCAATAGTTTCTACATCGGCCAGACAGGAAGATCTTTTTCATCCCGTTATTCTGAACACTTAAAAGCTCTAACCAACAACAATATACACTCCGCATTTGCCACACACATACACACAGAAAACCACAGTTACACCAACATAGACACTAATCTCGAAATTTTACATTACTTACCTTAAGGTCGAAAACTCAACACAACTGAACAATACGAAATATATAAACACCACACAACACAACCAAACAACATACTCAACGATCAATTACAATATAAATCACATACACTTTTTGACACAATTTTACAAAAAACAAACATCAAGTTGAATCCCTGCGCCAATCCCCTTCCTCCACACACCACCCCCACTACACCTTCCACACAAAAACCGTTACGAAATGATGGCAGTCTGACTAAAAGCTGAAGAAGGCGATACGTACGCCGAAACGCGTCCGATGAAAAAAGTAAGTTTTCACAAGAAAAAGTTCATTTTAGATAAGTGTTAGTGCTGTGAAAGAAGAGATGAACAATCAAGACAACTGAAATACAATATTTACAGGAGTGCAAACGATCTTTCTGTATATAGCCTACTCTCTCACCACGTTATTTACGCTATTATCAGATGGTATTTACGAAAGGGTATTCGCGTTACACCTGTAGTTGAAGCTCAGTCGACGGGCGTTCAGCTGACTGACTAGAGAAAACGTTAATAACAAATCACGTTGTAACACGGTGTGATAGACCAGTAAAGAAAGCTCATATGTTTCAGTTGGTCGTAATAGAGTTGTACAGCTGCTGCCCATTGTGCTGACAACTAGAAACGAATGTACGATAATTTAGCGGAAATGTTTGGGAGAGTGAACAACGAACGACTAAGACTAAGAACAAAGCCTTCGTTCCCGATATGAATACAACAAAAAGAGAGAAGAGAGTCGCTGTGAGCTATATTGTGTTACAAATTGGTCTAATGGAATGCCGGACAATGGGGTTCAGAGGTGAAACGGCTCGCATCCATCACGCACACACTGAAGAAAGTTGCACACACACACACACACACACACACACACACACACACACACACACACACACACACACACACATGTTGATCTGTAGACTAACTAAAATACCCTTAAATAAACAAGATTACACCAACGAACTCAACACAATAAAATACATAGCAATCAAAAATGGTTACAATCCTAATTTAATAAACACACTACACAAACACATCAAAAACAAAAACAACAAAACACAAAATACCATCAACACACAGCACAATAAATACATCACACTCACATACCACAACTCCTACACACACAAAATCGCCAACACATTCAGAAAACACAAATACAAAATAGCATACAGAACAACCAATACCATCAAAAAACACATCAATAATACAAACACAGACTTAGACAAATATAACAAAACAGGTGTAGAAATTAAATTGTAATAACTGCAATAGTTTCTACATAGGCCAGACGGGAAGATCTTTTTCATCCCGTTACTCTGAACACTTAAAAGCTTTAACCAACAACAATATACACTCCGCGTTTGCCACACACATACACACACAAAACCACAGTTACACCAACATAGACACTATCTTGAAATTTTACATTACTTACCCAAAGGTCGAAAACTCAACACAGCTGAACAATACGAAATATACAAACACACACAACACAACCAAACATACTTAACGACCAATTACAATATAAATCACATACACTTTTTGACACAATTATACAAAAAACAAACATTAATTTGATACCCGCGCCAATCCCATTCCTCCATGCACCACCCCCACTACACCTTCCATACTACAACCGTTACTAAATACTGGCAGTCTGTCTCTAAGCTGAAGAAGGCGAATACGATGCCGAAACGTGTTCGACGAGAAGAAAAAACAGTAAGTTCACAAGTAAAAGTTTCATTTTTAGATAAAGTGTAGTGCTGTGAAAGAAGATTATGAACAATCAAGACAACTACTCAATTAATGTTCCAAATGAACCCAGAGAAGCAGTAAACACACCAGAAAACTTCTAAAGAAGATAAAACAAATATCACTAACCGATGGAAGCTTAATTCTACGAAAACACCAAGCGAGTTGACTGTTGCAGTATTCAAGGAACGTAAATATAACTCCGAAGTATTTTCATTACCACACTACACATAGATCAACTTCACTACACTATATAAACTATCTACAGTGATAACTGGAATAACCATTGCACATTAATACAGTGGTTCACGATAATAACATTTTATTTAAACAGAAAAACATTCTAACTATATGACGCTTGGTTAAGTAACCAAGACGGCCATCTTGTTTATTATTTCGTTTGTCAGTGCTGGCAGAGTGCGTTGCCGTAGGTGGTGAAAAGCATAACATTTATACTTGTAGACATTAATAATTAAGATTTATTATTTTATATGCAATTGTAATGTGTTGTACTCCTTTTTAAAAACATTTCTGACTTCTTAACTACCCCAAAGAACCCTAGCCCTGAGATATTTAATTGATATTAAAATTATTTGCAAGCCATTGAAGAGCGGATTCAAATACGAATCGATACTAAACTGTTAAGGTCGATCCAAAACCGAACCATTTATGTTGTTTAACCAATAAGCTGAAAAAATAATAAAACAAACCAACGATTACCAATACCAGAGTTGTCATTTCATGCGTGTGAGTAGAAAAAGAGTTTTGTACACAGGTATTAGTGGGAGCGAGCAGGTACGCAAGGAGAATATAGCCTTGCCGACGACAAAAAAAATAATAAACTAACCTACAACTGCCAACATACGATTAGAGCCAATCGCCGTGTTAACCAGAAGTGCGGGAAAATTCAAAAGCACTAGCCCACAAATACAAACACTTTCACTCATAATAACATATTATATTTCAAGGTGGCGATTACAACAGTGAGGCATAAGATATTAAAACACATAACAACAAGAATACATACGTTATAATAGGTGTGACAAAAATGTACTACATACTCAACAAAATAATTTTACTAACAAAATTCTGCATTACACAGAAGAGGAAAAATATTAACAACTCAATTAACTGAGTTCTATTCCACTTAAGAAAATCATGAAGAGAATGAACCACTTATGGAAGTTTACAATACATCTTCTTAAGAACTATGTAGAAACAATTTTGAAATAATTTTAGAGATAGACAACACGTCCATTATTACCATGTGTACATAAAAAACTGCACAATAATAAATAATTTACATAAAAGGTATACAGGAAATATTCAAATGAAAAATAAAAAATTAAGTTAATAAATAAATATGAAAAATGTTGACAACACCAAAAACAAAATTTTGTACAATAAACAAAATTGCAACAGCATCCAGAATAATAGTATCGTCATCAAATTGAAGAAGGAGCAATTAAACAGCAACAAGATATCAAATAAGGGTAAAATTAAAAGAAATTGACACCTCATGATTAGAAATGGCCTTTTAGTCTATTCAATGGGGATTTTTCTAGGGAATTGTAGAAAGTCTCCATGGATTTTCGTAATTTTTTTTTATTGTCTCCCTTAAAGCTTATAGAAAAAAGTTAAAAAAGAATTTTTTGCCGCTTTTGAATTTAAGGGTGGTTTCCACCCCTATTTCGAGGGTAAAAAGAAAACAATTAAAATGACCATAGGAATTGATATAAAATCAAATTCTAAGTAAATCATATAGAATAAAGTTTTTTGAAAAAATGGGTTGCTTTTTAGTTATTCAGACTTGAAAATTGCGTATTTTTGAGAAAAATTCGATGTTTTTGAAGCGTTTTTCGTACTTTACTCGAAAACTATCAACTTCTCGAAAAAAAACTTATAAGAATCAAAATAAAAGGAATCGTTATCGAGATATGCTATAAACAAAAGTCAACTCTTAATTTTTAAGTGAAGAAGCGAACTTAAACTTGATATTTATCAATGAAAAATAACGCAACTTGCGATGATATTATTATTATTAAATGAAAGCTCTTGAAATTTCCTATAAACTGGTAAGTCGATATTTTGCATATGTTGAAAAAACAACGAAGTTACAGAGCAAAATAGTAAAATTCTTAACATTTTTTTTTTAATCAAAAATAAAATGGTCGCCATTTTGTCAGTTTTGCATATTGGTGCGAGATATTGTAGATTTAGATTGTCTATTATATTAGGAATGTCCTCAATTTTTTTTTTTATGTATTATAGATTAGAAAATCTACGTACCGTTTTCGTAACTTTAATTTTTTTGATTTCAGAGAAAATTTGTGGTTTTCAAAAAATATCTTGAAAACAAAGCGGTTTATCAAAAAATTGATATTGACCAAAAATATAGCACATAAAAAGGTGAATATTTTCATTCTTATTTCATGTTTTTGTAAGCATTTTTCGACAAGTTACAAGGTGTGTTTACAAGATTTTATAAATTTTTTTTGTTTCTAAGTACAGTATCTTGGAAACAGGTTTTTTGACTATGGTCCATTCTAAAAAAAGTTGTAGCCCTTTTAATTTTCTACAAAATGCATTTTATTTTATTTTTTTTTTATCTTTAAAATTAACCGAGTTATGGTCAAAAATGTGAGCGCTCAACGATGATAAAATTCGGTTACTTCTTATTTTATCAACGGCTACTAAGTGGAAGTCGAAAATAAATAATAAATATGAAGTATTTTGTATATTATAGTTTTTAAGATATAAATATTTTTTTATTATTTGTTATTTTTTCGCGGAATTTGAATTTTAACCTATATATACCCATGTCGAGATCTTTCGAGCGAAATATGTTATCAACCCCTAATTTTGGCTATTTTTGCCCTTAAACCCCCCCCCCTTTGCACCACAAGTGCAGTCTGACCTCGGAATCGTGATTGGTGACCCAAAAAACCTATATATACCGATCTCGAAAGCTTTTGAGCAAAATATTATATTATCAACCCCTAATTTCGGCTATTTTTGCCCTTAAAACCATCCCTTTGCACCACACGTGCAGTCTGACCTCGGAATCGTGATCAGCGACCCAAAAAACTTATATATACCCATGTCGAGGGCTTTAAACGATGTCCTAACGTTTTTTTAGATTTTTAACCCTTTCGGGGCATTTTTCAACCCTTTAAGGGTGAGAGCGGTAAAAAAAAATTGTTTAACTTTGCTGTATAAGCTTGTAGGAAGACAATAAAAAACAAATTACGAAAATCCATGGAGACTTTCTACAATTCCCTAGTTTTGCCGATTTTTACGCCTCATTGAATAGACTATTTCCTAGTTATTCACTGAAGCTTGTGTTCCAACATTCCCATCACTGGGACAGTATACAAGAACAAGTTAACCAGATTGCTGAAATTATGGAGATTCAAGGTCATGAGCACCTAGTGAATGATTGGAATTATCATCACTATTTATGATTATTATAGGATAATGACGACTTGGTTACTGTTTTCTAATACAAGTAATTTATGCAAATTAACTAAACATTTTTAATTACGTCAACATGAGTTACAGTACTGTATGCACTAATTTAGTTGACTGTACTGAGAGGGTGCTGTAACATTTAAAAAAATTCAGCAAATATTTCACTATAAAATCGATAAAACATTTGCAACCAATCTGTTGAACTTCCACGAACTTCCAATCTCTACACATCTTTTTAAAAATCATGATATAAAAATCCTCTGATGCTGTAATAACAAATTTCCAAATAACTTAGTCCAGGTTATGGTTGAAAATTACCACATATACTTGAGTATTTTTCATACTTCCTTTAGAGAAAATTTTGTCTCAAAACAGGAGAATGTAACTTACGAGAGAAAACAATACACAGTATTACATATTGTTACGACATCACAGAACAATCTACGTGTTTGTCGAATGTGCCAGAAGAATCTCGCTCTGTGTGTGGCGTACGTGCTTGTAGACATATTTGCGAGAGTCTTCTCGATGGCGCCAGCCGTGCGGACTGTGTCAAGGCCGCAGTTAATTACGTAGTTCATACAAATGCTAAGACGCAATTAGGAATCGTCTACATTTTCAGCGGCTATAAATACATGGCGGCAGCGGCCTTAAGTTTCAGTATTAGTGCGATATATTGACAGCGGGGTTTGAGAGTTATTGTCGGGCGAAATTACTGTGTGCAATCAAGTGGTTATTAGTAAAGTGTTGTGTTTTATAATCGGACGGTAATTGTAATACAATTGTGTTTAATTTTAGTGGACATTTTATTGCATGCGAACAATTTTTATTTGATTTGTTGTAGATACTGTGTTGTTAATTATGAACTGTTAACTGTGGAAATTAAAGCTGGTAATTAGTGACTTAATTGGTGTCTTGTACTTATTTTGTTTCCGCTGTACCTATGATGATCGAGTAGATCGTCGTAACAGTGGTGTCAGAACTGGGATAAAACGGTTAACAGTGGAAGAAAAGGTGCCGCTTTTCTTCTCTTCATACTTTTTTTTTTAAAATAGCAACACTGTTTTCCATCATTCTTTAAAATTTAAAAAGCAAGTGGCACATCATTTTTCTACTTCTGGAATGCAGCAGTTCACAAATCAGCCAAATATAGTCGCAATCATCCAAGCTTTAAAATTCCAATAGGAGTGGACCAGCAGTGTTGGTTCATAATTCCTTTTAGTGCTCATAGATTTCTGAGTGGCTGATGAGAAGAAGATTTAGTTTTAGTAAGCGAGATTCATTTCTTCCTAATAAAAGTGTCATTCTATTCTTTGATGCCTTATGTCTAGGCACTATACTCTTTTCTATTGAAATATATGTACACAATGGCATTTTCTGATAAAACAATGTCGTATTGTCAACATTAAGAACGTGTTTGGGTTATTACTGTCCTTTACTTAACACTTCTCTCAGCCACCCTGGGTATCTTTCTGCAGCCTCTACTGACACTTTTACATTATGAAAGCCAGCATGATGCTTAAATCACACAAACCAACATCTGTGTTCCTTCAGGGAATTTTCCTTTTATATCTTCAAACAAGAGTGTTGCATTAGTCTTGATCAGAATAAGGCTAACCAGAATATGTTTTTGTATGTTATCTTCCATCCACAACATAAGTAAATTTTCATCTCTGTTATTGCTCCCTCACATTTCTTCATTATTATTTTTGCTTTCATGTTAGCAGTTCCTTTCAAATGCTCTTTTATTCTTCACAATTATATTTACAGTTGATTGTGAACCATAGTTCATGTGCTATCACCAATAACTTTGCTCCATAATTCCTAATTATATACAATTTCTGTTCTAAATAGATAGCAGTATGGTTGCGACATGGTTCTTGCTTACCTTCAAATACGCACTTGCCATCGGCAATTGTAAATATAATTAAACGACTTATAGAATGTGAAAAGTAACACATCCAGTCTGACACAATGAAAATACAGTAACTGGATATAAAATACAATATGCACAGGCAAAAAAAAAATGAAATTAACCTTAAAGATGTATTCATGATGCCAGGCATGCAGGAACTGAGACCAATGCTGTCTGTATTTATGTGTCCTATACATAATTATTTTGTGTAAATGTATTTAAAAAAAATATAAAGTCCACATTTTTTTACTATGTAAATCTGAATTTATGTATGTCAAACTTATGTAAGTCAGTGGCAGCTGGTGGTTCCAAATTTTGGTGGTTGCAGTAGTTGGTTGAGTGGATGGGAGATCGGTTAAAAGACATTAAACTATCATAATCACAGTTATACATAATTATTACTATAATGTTATAACCTCAAACAATAGTTAACGTTTACCTTGAACCAACGTAAACACTAAACCTGACATATCTTATAAATCAAGAAGGCTGTGCTGATTTCATGACACAAAGCTGCTCTACAGTGCTACTAGTGGAGCGTTGCAGAACGTTTTGCATCCGCCTAGCTAACATTGGGAACATAGGGCAGTTGTGAAGAGTAGCGCATGTCCTCTATATGTTTGTGTAGTAAGCTCTGCCATATACTGTTCAAGTTGCAAACGGCCTACAACCAGCAGCCTGCACGCCACATTTGAATTGTACACGAACATTACCGAGTAGGATCTAATACGGTCTCCGTTAAAATTTATGATACTTTTAGCTGCTTAATGTTTTAGTATATTATTTTGCCGTTTAGTTATTCTATATTGGTGGTTGTGCAACGCTGTAACTATAGCACCAGCCGCCACTGATGTAAGTACGAAACTGTCTGTATATATATTGTGCTGTACATTATGACTGATAGTTTTCTGAGTGCTTTATTACTTCCAGTAATTTTAGAGGATGCTAGGAACCAAACAAATTGGGAAATCACTGACTGAGGACTGACCTCTAGGACAATACTACACAAGTTATCTTCTCTGTATGCCACACAGCTCAAGGTGATAACTTAGTAAGAGTACATTAATACTCCTGTCAGGAAACACCATATTTTACTAACTTTAATTTAAAACTTAGAAGAGTTTTCTGATCTTAGATACAGTATTATTATCATTAGGCATCTAATAAAAAAATAAACATTAAACATTCGCTATTCAAAAAAGAAGCAAAATATGGCTGCCACACGAAGACAGTAAAATTATTCATACAGTTGTAGAAAGAAAACATATTTAACATACAAGATCATGTAAGGCACATAATTTATCATAAATTTTGGCTCTAACATATACTGTCTTATAAACCCTTATTAAAAACTACTTTTTTGAGTGCATAAAAATTGAGTTTCATTATATATTATATATATTGTTACAACACAAATAAGCCACCCCAATACCAGGGATAAAAATGATGAATCAAATATATAAAATGTTTAAACTAATGAAAATAAAATGACAATGACACGACAAATGACGACACGACCTAACCCAAGTGATTGACCAAATAAAAGGAAACAAAAGGAGAAGGGAAAAAACGAAACCAAATAAGAAAATGAGTGACTCAATACAACCAAATAAAATAAAATCAAATGAGAAAGTGGAAAACCAAAATAAAATTAAATTAAAACGAAATAAGATGAAAGTGAAGAAGAAGGAAAATGAAAATGAAACAAAACAAGTATAAAGGAAATAAAATGAAATCAAATGATAAGACACAAACAAATGATATAGAATAGAAAAGGGAGTAATGGTACACTCAAATATAATAATGGAAACGAAACCAATAACTAACAAATGTAAAAGATAATTATTATTATCGATTAAATGATAAATGTAAATGATATTTAATAAAACCCAGTAAAGTAATGAAAAAATAAAAGTATACTAACCAAAGAATTAGAGTTTAAATATAATTGTTGGATATATGCAATACATTTATATTGTATAATATATGTAATGCGCGTGAGCATGTATAAGTTTGTTAGTTTTCAGTTTGTAACAAGACGCCGTGAGTGAAGCACGTGTCGTAGTACTGTGTATTAAGTATGTATTGTGTATGGTTGAATAAACTTTATTATACTGTGAAAACTCTTATATTTCTTCAATCCACACTTTAACATGATAGCAGAAGTGCGTGGTTTAATAAACTTGTGGTCAAGAGTTTAAGTGAGTATAGTATCGTTTTTTTGTGCTGTCGCATGCTGTGATACGGAAAAATGGCGAAGTACAATGACATTACAATTCCAGTGTTTGATGGAGAGGACTATAGTATGTGGAGAAAACGTATTGTTGTTTTTGAAATTTAAAAAATGTGATGAAGTGATAACACGAGCAAAAACGGCGCAGGATAAAGACCCGTGGGACGATAATGATTTAAAGGTTATGAACTATATATACAGTAATATAACGAATAAGCAATTGGAATTTATTAGTGATAAAACAACGGCGTATGAAATAATTCAAAAGTTTGATGAAATGTATTTGAAAAAGTCTACGGCATTGCAAATTGTATATAGAAATAAATTGGAAAAATTAAAACTTAAAAATTATAGTGATGCAGCGACATTCTTCAGTGATTTTGAAAAAACTGTGAACGAGCTTAAAAACGCGGGTGCTACTGTGTCAGAAAAAGAAAAATTAAATTATATGTTAAATACGTTGCCGGATTCATACAGTTATATAGGCGATTTAATAGACGCATTAAAAGAAGAAGATCAAACTGTGGATTATGTGAAAAATAAAATTCAAATGACTGAAATAAAGCATCAAAAGGATGAATATTCTGGACGAAAATCTAACGCATTCATGGCGGATAAAAGTCGACAACTGCGAACATGCTTTCAATGTGGCAAAACTGGTCATATCAAGAGAGACTGTAAATATGGTGGCCAAGCGGCAGGCAGCAGCAATACATGGCGAGCACCACGAGGCAGACAAGAAACCGAAAAAAGTAACTACGCCAGACGGCATGGCAATTTTCGAAGTCAGCGAGGTGCAAGAGCACATCAAGCAACTCAGTCGCAGCAGAAGAATCCAGATACGAGCGCATGGGTTATAAGAGTCGACTATCACACGGCGCATAATAGTAAGGTAGATAAAGATAAGTTTAATAATTGCGAGATTAATTGGTTATTAGATAGCGGTTGTACTGACCATATAATAAATAATGATAAATATTTTGATAAATGTATGATACTTAAAGAACCTGTTAATGTTTATTTGGGAGATAATAGAGTTGTAAAAGCAACTAAAATTGGTAATGTGGTAAGTTACTTTGATCTTTTTGGTAAGAAAAATGAAGTAAACATGCAAAATGTATTTTATGCTAAAGATATGCATACAAATTTAATAAGTTATGGTAAAATAACGGAAAATAATACTATTATTTCTAAAGGTAAAATGACAAAAATTATTGATAAGTTTGGAAATACTACAGCTGTAGCTTGGAAAGAAAATGGTCTATATAAGATGAAAAGTAAATTAAAAAATGTAGAGTTATTGGTAAATGTTGCAAATAAAAATTGTGATAATATGAGTAAAAAAGAAAGGTGGCATCGTATGCTGGGCCATGTAAATTTTAATTATTTGAATATTTTGTGTAAACATAAATTGTTAAGTGGTATTCCAAATGAACTCGAATCAGAATTCATGAAGTGCAAAATATGTGTTGAAAATAAAATGCATAATATTCCATTTGAAAATAATAGAAAAAGAGCAAAAGATATTTTAGAAATTGTTCATACTGATGTGTGTGGACCTTTTAAAACAGCTGGTCTAAACGGGGAAAAATACTTTATTTCCTTTATTGATGATTACAGTAAGATAGCTAAAGTTTATACCATGATGTCTAAAGTAGAAGTTTTCAATTGTCTTGTTCAATATGTAAATGAGTGTGAAAACTTAACGGGTAAAAGAATTAAATTTTTGAGGTGTGATAATGGGAAAGAATACTTAAATGGTAATATTTATAATTTTGCCAAAGAAAAAGGTATTATAATTAATAATTGTCCTGCTTACATACATGAATTAAATGGAACCGCAGAATGGTTTAACAGAACGATAATGGATATGTCACGTTGTTTATTAGCTGAAGCACAAATCCATAAAAAATATTGGCCTGAAATAGTTTGTGCTGCTACTTATTTGAAAAATCGTACGTTATCAAATACTATAGAAAAGAAAACTCCTTATGAAATATTTTTTGGGACGAAACCGAATGTTTCAAATTTACATTTATATGGTAGTAAAGTTTTTGTAAGAAAACCGGAACAAAAAAGATTTTCTAAGTGGGATAAAAAGGCTGATATGGGAATTTTGATCGGTTATAGTGAAGTTGGTTATAGAGTGCTAATTAATGGAAAAGTAATAGTGGCTAGACATGTTGATATTGTTGAAGAAAATGTAAAATGTATTGGCTTGAATGAATGTGAATCTGATGAAGAAGTATATGAATCTTCAGATAATGAATCTCTTGATGATAGCTTTAAAGGTACAGATGAAAATCTAGGGGATGAAAATGAAAATAAAATAAAAAAATCTGAGCGTATAAGAAACCCACCAAAAAGATATGAAGATTATTATGTATATAATAGTAATATTTTTGCAAATTATTGTAGAGCAGATACTCCTAGTACATTTGAGGAGGCACTTGAGAGCAATGAAAGTAAGTATTGGTCAAAAGCTATGGATAAAGAAATTGATTCGTTAAATAAAAATAAGACTTGGCAATTAGTTGAAAATGTAAATGGTAAAAAAATATTGGATGTAAAATGGATTTATACAAAAAAGTCTGACAATGCTTATAAGGCCAGGTTAGTTGTAAGAGGTTTTCAGCAAACCGATAAAATTGATGATGTTTATTCTCCTGTTGCGAGAATGCAAACTTTAAAGATTTTATTATCATACTGTTGTCAAATGGGTCTAATTATTGAACAAATGGATGTAGAAACTGCATTTCTAAATGGTAAAGTAAGTTCTGAGGTATATGTCCATCAACCAAAAGGTTATGAGGATGGTACAAATAGAGTGTGTAAGTTAATAAAAGCTTTGTATGGTTTAAAGGAAAGTCCCAGAGCTTGGTATGAATGTCTTGATAAATTTTTAATAAGTTTGGGTGTTAAGAAAAGTAATTTAGATTATTGTTTATATACTTTTGGAAATGGAAAAGATACTATTTATTTATTAATATTTGTGGATGATTTATTAATTTGTGGACGTAACAAAGAAAAAATGCAAAATATTAAGAAACTTTTATCAGAAAAATTTAAAATGAAAGATCTTGGTAAAATTAAAGAATATCTTGGTATTACCGTAGAGTATGAGTTCCGTAAATGTGGAATAAAATTAAGTCAAACAAAATATATTGAGTCATTAGTAAGAAAGTATAATTTAGAAAACAGTAAGATGTATAATACACCTATGGAGGTAAATTTAAAAGTTAAAAAGTCTGATATTTGTGGAAGGAATATTCAATATAGAAATTTAATTGGTGCATTATTATATATAAGCTCAGCTACAAGGCCTGATATAAGCTTTAGTGTAAATTATTTAAGTAGATATCAGAATTGTTATAATGAAACACATTTTAAATATGCTCTGCGAATATTAAAGTACTTGTATTTAACGAAAGATTTAAAATTGACTTATAAAAGAAATGATAATTCTGAAATTATAGATTGTTATGTTGATGCCGATTGGGCTGGTGACCATTTGGACAGAAAATCTACAACTGGTTATGTAATTCGATTATTTGGTAATGTAATTTATTGGAAGTCTAGAAAACAAAAGTGTGTAACAAAGGCTTCGATATATGCAGAGTATGTAGCGTTGTCGGAAGCTGTGAGTGAATTGAAAGTTGTGAAAGAATTGCTAAAATTGTTTAATGTAACTTTAGAAAAACCGATTAATATTTTTGAAGATAATTCGGGAGCGATAAGTTTAGCAAAGTATGGAAGTTTTACAAAAAATTCTAAACATATTGAAGTTCATTACCATTATGTACACGAATCTATAAAAGAAAATATGATTAATGTTGTGAAGGTAAACTCTGATGATAATATTGCTGATATATTTACAAAGTCATTGTGTAAAGAAAAGTTTGAGAGATTTCGAACTATGCTGAACTTGAAAAGTTGAACTTGAAATGTGTATTTGTAAAAATTGAATTTGTAAATACAATATAAATGTAAGGAGGCGTGTTGGATATATGCAATACATTTATATTGTATAATATATGTAATGCGCGTGAGCATGTATAAGTTTGTTAGTTTTCAGTTTGTAACAAGACGCCGTGAGTGAAGCACGTGTCGTAGTACTGTGTATTAAGTATGTATTGTGTATGGTTGAATAAACTTTATTATACTGTGAAAACTCTTATATTTCTTCAATCCACACTTTAACAATAATTAAGAACTCTATAAAGACATGAACTTATTAATAGTACAAATAACATTTGTAAAGAGTGAGATAGTGAGAAAGTAAACATGACTAAGTGACAAAGAGAAAGTAATGCTAGGGATTACCTACTAATAACACTTAAAATAAAATATAAGAAGTGCAAAAGTTATAGTGTAAAACCCCAAAATAATGAGAAACCCTATTGATAGGTATAAACACTTAATAAATCAGTGATAAACGCTAAATGGTTTAATGGTGAACATTATTAGTAAATAAGAATTTGGTTAATAATAGTATTAGGTATAAACACTTAATAATCTGTGATGAACACTGAAGATTAATGGTGAACATTATTATTTAAAAAGAATCTTGTTATTAATAACATTAAGTTTAATTGTAAGAGAGGAATACAATAGTATTCAAAAGGGGGATCCCATGGAAGGTAAACAGTTAGTGTTACCATGGATAGAGAGTGGAGTTAATATAAGAAAAAATATAGTAAATGAAATAAGAGCAAAATCAGTAAACAACCAATGTTCTAAGGGATAGAATTAAGTAGATTTAAACAATGTGATGATGTTCTATCACCTAAAAATAAGTAAGAATGAAACAAACTGTTAACAGTTTGTTAACTTTAATTGCTTAATAGCTGTTAAAGAGTTGTTAGTTTAAATCTATGAATAGGATATGGCTGAAGGAATTATACAGACCATAGGCCTAGATGTTATATTTTGTGTAATAGAGAATAGTAAGTAATAGCCTAATTATTAACAATGGCAAAATAAATAAATAAAAAGGTAAAATAATACAAATCTAATAACACTGGAAAAACAGTTAGGAAATAATTAACAAACCATAATGTAGAAACTAATGGTAACATACAATTATTATAAAAACAGATCCAAAACACATCAATAAGTAAACAAATCATTTATAATAGCAAAACAAAACATGTATGAGGATAAATTAAAATGTAATTTGTAGAAAATAAGTAAATATAATCAGTTGCTACTTAGGCCTATGAAATGCCTAACTGTAAAAAACAAATAACTACAAATTGTAAAAAAATCAATTAGGAAATTAATAAATCCAAGGCAAATAACTAGTCAAGGATAATTTGTGAATCATATTAAAAGATAAATGTTATATTACGGACTTAAAATAAGAAAGAAATGTAATTAACAAATATCAACATAACTGTCAAATTTTAATACATAAGAGAACCCAACCTTATGGGATGTCCAAATAATCTTTGAAAGGAAATACGAACAATAGTGATAATATTTAATACATAGGAAGGAAGACGGAAGAATAAAAGCAATCAGAAGATATACAGTAATTTTGAATAAAAATTCAAATGTGATAACGATGGACTTATGTCAAGCTTAGCCAATCAGAATTTATTAGTAACCATGACAACGAACGCTGGTTATGAATTTTCTATTAAAACCTATTATTCAATAAGTGACGCTCTTCCAGAATAGACGCCAGGCCATGAATGACCAAAATTATAATCTAAAATGTTTAAAAAGTAATCAAAATTCAAGAAAATGAAGACATGAGAAGCAGACAAAGTACGAGAACATTTAACTGATGCCAAGGACCAATTTAAATAAATTTTAAATGAATAAATTGCTACCACTAACATAAAAAAGATGCCAGACGTACTTAAGCCCCAGATAATTGAAAATTGACCACTATTGAAGCCCCATTCCATTTCAACTGAATGACTGTTCACAACAAGTCGACTGATTTGATAAGTATTATTAAATTATAAAATAGGTTAATTACCTTCTGTCAAACGTTTCTTAAAATCCATTTAGGATGACTCGAGTTTCGACACCATTTGGTGTCATCATCAGATCACAATATGAATCAGGTTAAAACATTTTGATGCATATGCATCACGTCAGAAGTTAAAAAATTTTAAAAACAACACATAACAATATATAAATAATAAATAAACTATATCTCAACAATAACATTACAATAATAAAAATATAAAACAACGCGGCCGCAAACGAACCTGTACAGGAACGCATCCACGGTGAGACTAATCAATGCCGGTCTGACCCTGGTTCAATTTTATCGATCTGATATATCGAATATCTCGCTCTATAAGATCGATTCTATTAAATAAAACGTTATTGATATGTATTGCTTTCTCATTTAGGATACGATTTTGATCCTTCTTAATGGCTTTATATATCTCGAACCTTTCAAGGGTGTCCAGCTTTAGTGACTTTTTACATTTATGAAGGATATCCAGATTATCATTAATACTCTTTATATTATGGTTGTATGAGCTCAAGTGTTCTGCAAATGTAGATCTTATTACATTTGATTTGGAGCTGGGGATACGTTCTTTATAGCGTAATTTGAAAGAACGACCTGTTTGTCCTATATAGAACTGTGTGCAATCAGAACAATTAAGTCTATATACACCAGTACTATCAAATATATCGGAGGGTATATTTTTGTTATTAAATGTGAGTTTTTTCTCAAGTTTATTACTTGCCTTAGAGGCCAAGGTAATATTATGCTTTTTTAATTGATTTTTTAAAGTATGGTATAGATTTTCACCATATTCTATAGCAATGTATTTGTTTACTTTTTCTTTGGATACATCAATGTTTATTGGTTTATTTTGTTTTTTATTAATAATTCTATCTACTATATGGCTTTTGTATCCATTGGCTAATGCTATATGTTTGATAATGTTTAATTCATTGTTATAATCATCTGTGGATAAGGGTAATGCCAGCAATCTATGAATCATACAGTTGAAAAAAGCCATTTTTTGCGAAATAGGGTGATACGATGAGGCATAAATAGCATGATCCGTGATTGTTGGTTTTCTGTAAATATTATAGTTAATTTTATTATTTATTTTAGTTAAAGTTAAATCTAAAAAATTGATTTTATTATTCAGTTCAGTTTCTAATGTGAATTTTAAATTATTTGTAATTGTATTCATATGTTTTTTAAGCATTTCTAACTGTCTGCAATTGCCATTGTAAATCATTATTGTGTCATCCACATATCGTCGGTAAAATAAAATTTTTGTAAAATGTTTGTTTTTAGTCGATAAAATTTCGCTTGTTTCAATATGATTTAGATAAATTTCAGCCAGGATGCCTGACAATGGGGATCCCATAGCTAAACCATCCCGTTGTAAATAATATTTGTTGTCAAAAGTAAAATAATTTTGTTCTAATATTACTTTTGTCAAATTAATTAACTCATCAACTGTTTCATGATTTAATGTGGATTTAGATAGTAATAAATTTTTAGCTATTTCTAATGTTTCGGTAATAGGTATGTTCATGTATAGATTTACTATGTCGAATGAGGCGAGAGTATGTCTCGGCTCGATTGTTATAGTTTTTGTAAGTTCGACCAGTTCTAAACTGTTTTTCAGGCTGTAATTTTTATTGAACGTTATGTGTTGTCTAAAAATTTTTTCGAGTTTTTTGGCAATTTTATATGAAGGTGCAGACATAAAATTAACTAAAGGACGGACAGGCATATTATTTTTATGTATTTTAGGAAGGCCCTTAAGTCTAGGGGCCTTGGGATCTATCATTTTTAGGTATTTTTTCTCATCGTTCGTTATGACGTATTTTGATTTATTCAATATTGATTTCACTTTATTGTTAAATGCAATATATATCATCACAGATTATAAAAACAAAATACTGGACTTCATTAAAAATAATAACATTATTGAGATTCATAGCGATCCCACTCTTGCATTTAACAATAAAGTGAAATCAATATTGAATAAATCAAAATACGTCATAACGAACGATGAGAAAAAATACCTAAAAATGGTAGATCCCAAGGCCCCTAGACTTAAGGGCCTTCCTAAAATACATAAAAATAATATGCCTGTCCGTCCTTTAGTTAATTTTATGTCTGCACCTTCATATAAAATTGCCAAAAACTCTTTTGAAAAAATTTTAGACAACACATAACGTTCAATAAAAATTACAGCCTGAAAAACAGTTTAGAACTGGTCGAACTTACAAAAACTATAACAATCGAGCCGAGACATACTCTCGCCTCATTCGACATAGTAAATCTATACATGAACATACCTATTACCGAAACATTAGAAATAGCTAAAAATTTATTACTATCTAAATCCACATTAAATCATGAAACAGTTGATGAGTTAATTAATTTGACAAAAGTAATATTAGAACAAAATTATTTTACTTTTGACAACAAATATTATTTACAACGGGATGGTTTAGCTATGGGATCCCCATTGTCAGGCATCCTGGCTGAAATTTATCTAAATCATATTGAAACAAGCGAAATTTTATCGACTAAAAACAAACATTTTACAAAAATTTTATTTTACCGACGATATGTGGATGACACAATAATGATTTACAATGGCAATTGCAGACAGTTAGAAATGCTTAAAAAACATATGAATACAATTACAAATAATTTAAAATTCACATTAGAAACTGAACTGAATAATAAAATCAATTTTTTAGATTTAACTTTAACTAAAATAAATAATAAAATTAACTATAATATTTACAGAAAACCAACAATCACGGATCATGCTATTCATGCCTCATCGTATCACCCTATTTCGCAAAAAATGGCTTTTTTCAACTGTATGATTCATAGATTGCTGGCATTACCCTTATCCACAGATGATTATAACAATGAATTAAACATTATCAAACATATAGCATTAGCCAATGGATACAAAAGCCATATAGTAGATAGAATTATTAATAAAAAACAAAATAAACCAATAAACATTGATGTATCCAAAGAAAAAGTAAACAAATACATTGCTATAGAATATGGTGAAAATCTATACCATACTTTAAAAAATCAATTAAAAAAGCATAATATTACCTTGGCCTCTAAGGCAAGTAATAAACTTGAGAAAAAACTCACATTTAATAACAAAAATATACCCTCCGATATATTTGATAGTACTGGTGTATATAGACTTAATTGTTCTGATTGCACACAGTTCTATATAGGACAAACAGGTCGTTCTTTCAAATTACGCTATAAAGAACATATCCCCAGCTCCAAATTAAATGTAATAAGATCTACATTTGCAGAACACTTGAGCTCATACAACCATAATATAAAGAGTATTAATGATAATCTGGATATCCTTCATAAATGTAAAAAGTCACTAAAGCTGGACACCCTTGAAAGGTTCGAGATATATAAAGCCATTAAGAAGGATCAAAATCGTATCCTAAATGAGAAAGCAATACATATCAATAACGTTTTATTTAATAGAATCGATCTTATAGAGCGAGATATTCGATATATCAGATCGATAAAATTGAACCAGGGTCAGACCGGCATTGATTAGTCTCACCGTGGATGCGTTCCTGTACAGGTTCGTTTGCGGCCGCGTTGTTTTATATTTTTATTATTGTAATGTTATTGTTGAGATATAGTTTATTTATTATTTATATATTGTTATGTGTTGTTTTTAAAATTTTTTAACTTCTGACGTGATGCATATGCATCAAAATGTTTTAACCTGATTCATATTGTGATCTGATGATGACACCAAATGGTGTCGAAACTCGAGTCGTCCTAAATGGATTTTAAGAAACGTTTGACAGAAGGTAATTAACCTATTTTATAGTCTTAATCGTTTCTGGAGGCAAAAAAAATGTTTAAATTATTAAATTACCCGAATTTTTGAAATAAATTGACGTTAAATTTTTCTCACAGTAATCTGAACTCTCACTATAAACTGAATATTATTTCTTTCAAAGATTAATTAAAAAAATAAAACACTGAAATTTGTTATCTAGTAAAATAACCTGTTTGAAAATTACGAACTTTTAAAACACACTTTACACACTTCAGGAACAAATTATAATTACACATTATATTATTTAAGTACAAATAATGTAAGGTAGTGTACTTTATTGTAATCATTATTAATATCTTTTTCGTAATCACAAGAATCCAGATTTATTGAACGATAAATTGTAAAAAGTAAACGTTGTTCTTTAGACGCCATGTCGAATTAGCTAACATCGTTCAAAATCGACTTTCGCCTACCTTGAGATATTTGTCTCATAATAACTGTCGGTGCAAATTTGTTGAATAACCAAATATATTTTTGTGTCAAACTGAGTAATTACCAATCACCAATAAATAAACTAGTACCGAGTGTAACCACTGTTTTTTATTCCATAGGAAGGCATATTATAAATTGTGTATTATTTAGCAGAGCGAAAATGACGGTAAGCGCTCACGTCGCAAACTCGGCGAACTAACTGGTCGATTAAGAAGGTCGAACGAAGGCGGGAGTAAAATTTGAATATTCCAGACCGTCATAGCGAAGTTTACTCAATTATACTATTTGTGAATTTAATTGTTTTAATTAAACAATTTGGCGCCACCCGGGATTTATGAACACCTAACGAAGAACAGGATAAGATTTCCACTCGTGTTGTACTGGTAAGTGAAGGAACGCTACGGACATCGTTAGCGCAACATATAAGTAACGACCACTTGTGTGAGGCGAACACATGAAATATACACATTAACAGAGTACGTAAGAATCTATTCGTTACAATATATATCTGTAGTAAAACTTTGATATAATGCTCTTCAACATACCAAGTAAACAAAATAAAATAAAATAAACCTTTATACTGAAGATAGCTTTGTATCATGGTTTTGTGTTTAACTTAAGAAATGTAAAGATATCCTCCCTAAAAAGCTTTGCTTACCCCATATTGACTGATTTTTTTTGTGAAGCTTGGCAACCTAAAACTTCAGATTCATACATTAAAACTCTAACAGCCACAGTCAATTTCAGTAAAATTATTTTCTGGGCTGTTGGTCCATGGTTCTCTTGTTATAAATCCAGATATTTTGACTGCAGCTGCAGCAGTCATCTTCAGTAGGTCTTCTGTTCTGCTCCCCCAATACCTGATAGAACAAAGGACCAGAACAGATGACCCACTGAAGATGACTGCCGCAGCTGTAGTCATAACATCTGGATTTATAACAAGACAACCCTGCCCCAACAGCCTGGAAAGTAATTTTACTGAAGTTCATTTAGAGTTAGTTTGGGAAGATTTCTTCCAAGAATTCTTACACCTGAGATTAAAAAAGAAAGACATTTTTCTGTCTTACAAGTATTAAGCAACAATAACAATAACAATACAATGATATGACTGTGTGTATGACTAAAATAATGTTATATGTATGTTGTAAATTATGTACAGTCATTGTGTGCTTTGAGGTTTACTCTAAACACGAATTTATAAAAATTGTGTATGTTTAATGTAAAATTTGAAAAAAATTGTTGCAGAAAATTTTAATAAAAACAATAGTGTAATGTGACATAATGGGAGTCCCAAAACAATTAACCAAAATAGTCCAAATGATAATAAAAAAGTCAGAATAACTAAAATCAAATAATTAAACAATGTAAAATAAAGGTACAGCACAACAGTGTGATAGATAATAAGCCATGTATTGTAAATAAGACAAAACTTATGAAAAGTGAATAAGTGCAAAAGTGAAAAGTGAAAAATGGAAAACAAGGGTGATCATTAATCACACAGATAAGACTGTAAAGATCAATGATCCCTCTAATTATATTAAGAAAAAAAACCAAATAGGTCAATATAGGAGACACAACTCTTATAACCATTATAAAGTGACAGACATACTAAATGTTAAAGTATAAACAAATAATTGTAGTAATGTAGCATTATTTATTGAAAGGTTTTATAGTTATTTATCCCATGTTGTTGGTTGTTAAGAGAGAAGGCATTAGCAGTACTTAACCATGTTTATTTTTCTTTATTTAGGCCAATGCCAATAATTGTTATCATTAATAAATTATATGTAAAGAATTATAAGAAGGGTATTAAGCCTATAGGCAAGAATAGAAAGTATATGTTACGACATAATACCAAAACATACTTGAATAGAGGCCTACATAAACAATATTAATGGTTCATTAATAGAGCCTACTGGTATGAGAATGAAAATGGTATTATGGTCAACTAAATAATTTATGTTATTGTTTGTTAATGAATGAATATAATCTTGGCCATGAAGGCAACATTTTTAGTTAGTATGTTAAGGGTTTTGTGTTAATTAATAAACATTGTTAGAATAAGTTAAAGGCAAAAAATCATGTAATAATCTTTAAACAAATGTAATCAGGCAAAGGGGTTCAAAACAGAAAACCATTTCATAAATAATGTAAATTAGAAAATGATAATGAAATCAAATTTAAGGCCTATGCCGAACATGTAACATAAAATAAGATAATGTCAGAAATAATTAAATTATCAAATCAATATTATAAAATAATAACAAAATAGGACCAAAATTTAATAATGGACAAGTCTTAGAGTAATTATGAACCAGATTAAATTATTCTAACAAAAATTAAGTATTGTATAGTGAATGTAAGGGCAATATTATAGTCCAGATTTATAATTTTTGTAAAGATGAAAGGACACCTAATATAAAGTTAACACACATAAAATTATATATCGAAATGTAGACCTTTATACAAGGAACAAAACTATGTAAACTAATTTTAATTTAAACAAAAACTAACAAGGGAGTATTTTCTGACTGGTAAGGCAAGGATATAATTTCGGTACTATATGCCGCTTGACCTCAAGTTCATGCAAACTGACCAATCAGAAACGGAGTTTACTGGTCAAAAAACCGTTACTAAGACGAGAAGAAGGCAGGATTGTATTGTTAAACGCCAAGCCGTAAGAATCAGTCGAATAGCTGACGCTTTGAGTAATAATAAAATAATCAATATAATACTCAATTAATCTAAAAATGAAACTTTTACTTGTGAACTTACTGTTTTTTCTTCTCGTCGAACGCGTTTCGGCGTCGTATTCGCCTTCTTCAGCTTAGAGACAGACTGCCTGTATTTAGTAACAGTTGTTGTATGGAAGATGTAGTGGGGGTGGTGCGTGGAGGAAGGGGATTGGCGCGTGGATCAAATTAATGTTTGTTTTTTGTATAATTGTTTCAAAAAGTGTATGTGATTTATATTGTAATTGGTCGTTAAGTATGTTGTTTGGTTGTGTTGTGTGGTGTTTGTATATTTCGTATTGTTCAGCTGTGTTGAGTTTTCGACCTTGGGTAAGTAATGTAAAATTTCAAGATTAGTGTCCATGTTGGTGTAACTGTGGTTTTGTGTGTGTATGTGTGTGGCAAACGCGGAGTGTATATTGTTGTTGGTTAAAGCTTTTAAGTGTTCAGAGTAACGGGATGAAAAAGATCTTCCCGTCTGGCCTATGTAGAAACTATTGCAGTTATTACAATTTAATTTTTGCAGATATAACCAATCTATACACTAATGTCCCCATCAAAGAAACCATCCAAACACTAGAACAACTACTCAGACAAAACAACACACCTGAAACACACATGCAAGAGATCATCACACTTACCAAAATAATAACTGAGCAAAATTACTTTACATACAATAACAAGATATACACACAAACAGAAGGTCTCCCGAAGGGATCCCCCATATCAGGAATACTAGCAGAAATATATATACACAACATAGAACAGAACCACATAATAAACAACAACAAATACACCAACAAAATTATATACTGGCACAGGTATGTAGATGATATATTACTTTTATTCAAAGGCAACACAATACAAGTTGAAAACTTCCACAAATACATAAACACTATACACCACAAATTAAAATTTACACTGGAAATTGAACAAAACAATAGTATAAACTTTCTAGACCTAACAGTTAACAAAACTAACAATACACACACGTACAAAATATACAGGAAACCAACCACAACTGACATGGTTATACACAACACATCAAACCACCCAACACAACATAAACGTGCGGCCTTCAACCATATGCTCCATAGACTAACTAAAATACCCTTAAATAAACAAGATTACACCGACGAACTCAACACAATAAAATACATAGCAATCAAAAACGGTTACAACCCTAATTTAATAAACACACTACACAAACGCATCAAAAACAAAAACAACAAAACACAAAATACCATCAACACACAACACAATAAATACATCACACTCACATACCACAACTCCTACACACACAAAATCGCCAACACGTTCAGAAAACACAAATACAAAATAGCATACAGAACAATCAATACCATTAAAAAACACATAAGTAATACAAACACAGACATAGACAAATATAACAAAACAGGTGTTTACAAATTAAATTGTAATGACTGCAATAGTTTCTACATCGGCCAGACAGGAAGATCTTTTTCATCCCGTTATTCTGAACACTTAAAAGCTCTAACCAACAACAATATACACTCCGCATTTGCCACACACATACACACAGAAAACCACAGTTACACCAACATAGACACTAATCTCGAAATTTTACATTACTTACCTTAAGGTCGAAAACTCAACACAACTGAACAATACGAAATATATAAACACCACACAACACAACCAAACAACATACTCAACGATCAATTACAATATAAATCACATACACTTTTTGACACAATTTTACAAAAAACAAACATCAAGTTGAATCCCTGCGCCAATCCCCTTCCTCCACACACCACCCCCACTACACCTTCCACACAAAAACCGTTACGAAATGATGGCAGTCTGACTAAAAGCTGAAGAAGGCGGATACGTACGCCGAAACGCGTCCGACGAAAAAAGTAAGTTTTCACAAGAAAAAGTTCATTTTAGATAAGTGTTAGTGCTGTGAAAGAAGAGATGAACAATCAAGACAACTGAAATACAATATTTACAGGAGTGCAAACGATCTTTCTGTATATAGCCTACTCTCTCACCACGTTATTTACGCTATTATCAGATGGTATTTACGAAAGGGTATTCGCGTTACACCTGTAGTTGAAGCTCAGTCGACGGGCGTTCAGCTGACTGACTAGAGAAAACGTTAATAACAAATCACGTTGTAACACGGTGTGATAGACCAGTAAAGAAAGCTCATATGTTTCAGTTGGTCGTAATAGAGTTGTACAGCTGCTGCCCATTGTGCTGACAACTAGAAACGAATGTACGATAATTTAGCGGAAATGTTTGGGAGAGTGAACAATGAACGACTAAGACTAAGAACAAAGCCTTCGTTCCCGATATGAATACAACAAAAAGAGAGAAGAGAGTCGCTGTGAGCTATATTGTGTTACAAATTGGTCTAATGGAATGCCGGACAATGGGGTTCAGAGGTGAAACGGCTCGCATCCATCACGCACACACTGAAGAAAGTTGCACACACACACACACACACACACACACACACACACACACACACACACACACACACACACACACACACACACATGTTGATCTGTAGACTAACTAAAATACCCTTAAATAAACAAGATTACACCAACGAACTCAACACAATAAAATACATAGCAATCAAAAATGGTTACAATCCTAATTTAATAAACACACTACACAAACACATCAAAAACAAAAACAACAAAACACAAAATACCATCAACACACAGCACAATAAATACATCACACTCACATACCACAACTCCTACACACACAAAATCGCCAACACATTCAGAAAACACAAATACAAAATAGCATACAGAACAACCAATACCATCAAAAAACACATCAATAATACAAACACAGACTTAGACAAATATAACAAAACAGGTGTAGAAATTAAATTGTAATAACTGCAATAGTTTCTACATAGGCCAGACGGGAAGATCTTTTTCATCCCGTTACTCTGAACACTTAAAAGCTTTAACCAACAACAATATACACTCCGCGTTTGCCACACACATACACACACAAAACCACAGTTACACCAACATAGACACTATCTTGAAATTTTACATTACTTACCCAAAGGTCGAAAACTCAACACAGCTGAACAATACGAAATATACAAACACACACAACACAACCAAACATACTTAACGACCAATTACAATATAAATCACATACACTTTTTGACACAATTATACAAAAAACAAACATTAATTTGATACCCGCGCCAATCCCATTCCTCCATGCACCACCCCCACTACACCTTCCATACTACAACCGTTACTAAATACTGGCAGTCTGTCTCTAAGCTGAAGAAGGCGAATATGATGCCGAAACGCGTTCGACGAGAAGAAAAAACAGTAAGTTCACAAGTAAAAGTTTCATTTTTAGATAAAGTGTAGTGCTGTGAAAGAAGATTATGAACAATCAAGACAACTACTCAATTAATGTTCCAAATGAACCCAGAGAAGCAGTAAACACACCAGAAAACTTCTAAAGAAGATAAAACAAATATCACTAACCGATGGAAGCTTAATTCTACGAAAACACCAAGCGAGTTGACTGTTGCAGTATTCAAGGAACGTAAATATAACTCCGAAGTATTTTCATTACCACACTACACATAGATCAACTTCACTACACTATATAAACTATCTACAGTGATAATTGGAATAACCATTGCACATTAATACAGTGGTTCACGATAATAACATTTTATTTAAACAGAAAAACATTCTAACTATATGACGCTTGGTTAAGTAACCAAGACGGCCATCTTGTTTATTATTTCGTTTGTCAGTGCTGGCAGAGTGCGTTGCCGTAGGTGGTGAAAAGCATAACATTTATACTTGTAGACATTAATAATTAAGATTTATTATTTTATATGCAATTGTAATGTGTTGTACTCCTTTTTAAAAACATTTCTGACTTCTTAACTACCCCAAAGAACCCTAGCCCTGAGATATTTAATTGATATTAAAATTATTTGCAAGCCATTGAAGAGCGGATTCAAATACGAATCGATACTAAACTGTTAAGGTCGATCCAAAACCGAACCATTTATGTTGTTTAACCAATAAGCTGAAAAAATAATAAAACAAACCAACGATTACCAATACCAGAGTTGTCATTTCATGCGTGTGAGTAGAAAAAGAGTTTTGTTCACAGGTATTAGTGGGAGCGAGCAGGTACGCAAGGAGAATATAGCCTTGCCGACGACAAAAAAAATAATAAACTAACCTACAACTGCCAACATACGATTAGAGCCAATCGCCGTGTTAACCAGAAGTGCGGGAAAATTCAAAAGCACTAGCCCACAAATACAAACACTTTCAATCATAATAACATATTATATTTCAAGGTGGCGATTACAACAGTGAGGCATAAGATATTAAAACACATAACAACAAGAATACATACGTTATAATAGGCGTGACAAAAATGTACTACATACTCAACAAAATAATTTTACTAACAAAATTCTGCATTACACAGAAGAGGAAAAATATTAACAACTCAATTAACTGAGTTCTATTCCACTTAAGAAAATCATGAAGAGAATGAACCACTTATGGAAGTTTACAATACATCTTCTTAAGAACTATGTAGAAACAATTTTGAAATAATTTTAGAGATAGACAACACGTCCATTATTACCATGTGTATATAAACAACTGCACAATAATAAATAATTTACATAAAAGGTATACAGGAAATATTCAAATGAAAAATAAAAAATTAAGTTAATAAATAAATATGAAAAATGTTGACAACACCAAAAACAAAATTTTGTACAATAAACAAAATTGCAACAGCATCCAGAATAATAGTATCGTCATCAAATTGAAGAAGGAGCAATTAAACAGCAACAAGATATCAAATAAGGGTAAAATTAAAAGAAATTGACACCTCATGATTAGAAATGGCCTTTTAGTCTATTCAATGGGGATTTTTCTAGGGAATTGTAGAAAGTCTCCATGGATTTTCATAATTTTTTTTTATTGTCTCCCTTAAAGCTTATAGAAAAAAGTTAAAAAAGAATTTTTTGCCGCTTTTGAATTTAAGGGTGGTTTCCACCCCTATTTCGAGGGTAAAAAGAAAACAATTAAAATGACCCTAGGAATTGATATAAAATCAAATTCTAAGTAAATCATATAGAATAAAGTTTTTTGAAAAAATGGGTTGCTTTTTAGTTATTCAGACTTGAAAATTGCGTATTTTTGAGAAAAATTCGATGTTTTTGAAGCGTTTTTCGTACTTTACTCGAAAACTATCAACTTCTCGAAAAAAAACTTATAAGAATCAAAATAAAAGGAATCGTTATCGAGATATGCTATAAACAAAAGTCAACTCTTAATTTTTAAGTGAAGAAGCGAACTTAAACTTGATATTTATCAATGAAAAATAACGCAACTTGCGATGATATTATTATTATTAAATGAAAGCTCTTGAAATTTCCTATAAACTGGTAAGTCGATATTTTGCATATGTTGAAAAAACAACGAAGTTACAGAGCAAAATAGTAAAATTCTTAACATTTTTTTTTTAATCAAAAATAAAATGGTCGCCATTTTGTCAGTTTTGCATATTGGTGCGAGATATTGTAGATTTAGATTGTCTATTATATTAGGAATGTCCTCAATTTTTTTTTTTTATGTATTATAGATTAGAAAATCTACGTACCGTTTTCGTAACTTTAATTTTTTTGATTTCAGAGAAAATTTGTGGTTTTCAAAAAATATCTTGAAAACAAAGCGGTTTATCAAAAAATTGATATTGACCAAAAATATAGCACATAAAAAGGTGAATATTTTCATTCTTATTTCATGTTTTTGTAAGCATTTTTCGACAAGTTACAAGGTGTGTTTACAAGATTTTATAAATTTTTTTTGTTTCTAAGTACAGTATCTTGGAAACAGGTTTTTTGACTATGGTCCATTCTAAAAAAGTTGTAGCCCTTTTAATTTTCTACAAAATGCATTTTATTTTATTTTTTTTTTATCTTTAAAATTAACCGAGTTATGGTCAAAAATGTGAGCGCTCAACGATGATAAAATTCGGTTACTTCTTATTTTATCAACGGCTACTAAGTGGAAGTCGAAAATAAATAATAAATATGAAGTATTTTGTATATTATAGTTTTTAAGATATAAATATTTTTTTATTATTTGTTATTTTTTCGCGGAATTTGAATTTTAACCTATATATACCCATGTCGAGATCTTTCGAGCGAAATATGTTATCAACCCCTAATTTTGGCTATTTTTGCCCTTAAAACCCCCCCCTTTGCACCACAAGTGCAGTCTGACCTCGGAATCGTGATTGGTGACCCAAAAAACCTATATATACCGATCTCGAAAGCTTTTGAGCAAAATATTATATTATCAACCCCTAATTTTGGCTATTTTTGCCCTTAAAACCATCCCTTTGCACCACACGTGCAGTCTGACCTCGGAATCGTGATCAGCGACCCAAAAAACTTATATATACCCATGTCGAGGGCTTTAAACGATGTCCTAACGTTTTTTTAGATTTTTAACCCTTTCGGGGCATTTTTCAACCCTTTAAGGGTGAGAGCGGTAAAAAAAAATTGTTTAACTTTGCTGTATAAGCTTGTAGGAAGACAATAAAAAACAAATTACGAAAATCCATGGAGACTTTCTACAATTCCCTAGTTTTGCCGATTTTTACGCCTCATTGAATAGACTATTTCCTAGTTATTCACTGAAGCTTGTGTTCCAACATTCCCATCACTGGGACAGTATACAAGAACAAGTTAACCAGATTGCTGAAATTATGGAGATTCAAGGTCATGAGCACCTAGTGAATGATTGGAATTATCATCACTATTTATGATTATTATAGGATAATGACGACTTGGTTACTGTTTTCTAATACAAGTAATTTATGCAAATTAACTAAACATTTTTAATTACGTCAACATGAGTTACAGTACTGTATGCACTAATTTAGTTGACTGTACTGAGAGGGTGCTGTAACATTTAAAAAAATTCAGCAAATATTTCACTATAAAATCGATAAAACATTTGCAACCAATCTGTTGAACTTCCACGAACTTCCAATCTCTACACATCTTTTTAAAAATCATGATATAAAAATCCTCTGATGCTGTAACAACAAATTTCCAAATAACTTAGTCCAGGTTATGGTTGAAAATTACCACATATACTTGAGTATTTTTCATACTTCCTTTAGAGAAAATTTTGTCTCAAAACAGGAGAATGTAACTTACGAGAGAAAACAATACACAGTATTACATATTGTTACGACATCACAGAACAATCTACGTGTTTGTCGAATGTGCCAGAAGAATCTCGCTCTGTGTGTGGCGTACGTGCTTGTAGACATATTTGCGAGAGTCTTCTCGATGGCGCCAGCCGTGCGGACTGTGTCAAGGCCGCAGTTAATTACGTAGTTCATACAAATGCTAAGACGCAATTAGGAATCGTCTACATTTTCAGCGGCTATAAAAACATGGCGGCAGCGGCCTTAAGTTTCAGTATTAGTGCGATATATTGACAGCGGGGTTTGAGAGTTATTGTCGGGCGAAATTACTGTGTGCAATCAAGTGGTTATTAGTAAAGTGTTGTGTTTTATAATCGGACGGTAATTGTAATACAATTGTGTTTAATTTTAGTGGACATTTTATTGCATGCGAACAATTTTTATTTGATTTGTTGTAGATACTGTGTTGTTAATTATGAACTGTTAACTGTGGAAATTAAAGCTGGTAATTAGTGACTTAATTGGTGTCTTGTACTTATTTTGTTTCCGCTGTACCTATGATGATCGAGTAGATCGTCGTAACAGTGGTGTCAGAACTGGGATAAAACGGTTAACAGTGGAAACAGTGGACACTTTGTACAAGACGAGTGTAATTCGTAATTAATCGGTAAACATGGATGCCAGTCAGATGATGGAAGCTTTACAAACACTGCTGCGGCAGACACAGGAAGAGCAGAAAGACGACAAAAAGAAGACTGAAGACAAGAAAGAGAAGAAGCAGAGGAACATCAGAAAGCACTAATGCTTGAAACAGAAGAAAGACAAAAAGAAGAACAGAACCGTGAAACAGAAGACATCAAGGAGTTAATACAAGAACAAAAGCAGACAGAAGAACAAACCGCTGCAGAGTTGGGTCTCCTACGAGGTGAGTTTAATAAACAAGTTACTAAAATATCGGAGGTACAAGAATCAATGACATTAAAAATAGCTGAAGTAGAAAAATCTGTCTCAAGTGTTGAAGAATCGATGTCTAATAAAATAGCTGACGTACAAAAATCAGTCACGAGTGTGGAAAAAGCTATGACAACAAAAACAGAAGACTCGATTACAAATATAAAAGAGCAGATTAAAAATGAAGTCGAGCAGTGCCTGAAGTTACAACCAAAATAACTTTGTGAACAGACTGTACCAATAATAAAGACAGAGAAAGATACAGAAAATAAGTCAATAGAGAAGGTCACCTCACCTGCGGTTGGGACAGTTCATGTCAAGGCCCCAACCTTTGATGGAAGCATGCACTGGGCGACATATTTATGCCAATTCGAAGCTGCTGCACACGAAAATAATTGGATGGAGAAAGACAAGGCAGTCTCGCTCGTTCTCGCATTACAAGGACCTGCGGCAGAATTACTATAGAAAGTCCCACCTGACAGCCAGAACATCTATGCCGAGTTGATAAAAACTCTAGAATTACGCTACAGTGATAAACATTTGCGAGAGGTGTACTACGCTCAGTTGAGAACAATACGACAAAGTTCCGGGGAGAGTCTTCAAAAGTTTGAAGCAAGTATCGACAGATTGGCCTATCCTGAAGCACCACAAGACTTCCGAATAAGGTTTGTGGTGCAGACATTTATGATGGCATCGGAGATTGTGAACTTCACCAAGTGTTACAAATGGCAAGACACCGAAATAGCTCTGAAGCTCTTGTTCATACCCTAGAATTTGAAGCTGCCAAGTCAGCGTCCTGCTACATCAGGGCCCGCTATAGGGGCGGACAACCCGGACATTTGTCCGGGGCGGCAAGTCTAAAGGGCGGCATTTTGGCTGTGAATGTGACAAAATATTGATATGTTAAATACCCAATTAATCGAAATTTATTCTTGTCGATTTTTTTCTTTGGTCAAAATTACCATGCAATTTACATTTCGTATTTACTGTTTATGCCTAAAAGCTAAAAAATATTTGGAATCCTTAATTCTGAAGAAAACAACCATAAAAGAGCGGCGTGTTTAATTAAATAACAAAAAAGGCTAGGTATCTAAGGGTACATTTACAGTAGCGCGTGCACGAAGGTTTGCAAACCCTCGCAATGACCTCATCAGAAACAGCCGCTTTGCGAGGGCATGCGCTGAATACATGTGAGAAAGAGATAGAGTGAGAATACGTCTCCCCCCTTACTGTTGATCTGAGCGTTCAGCGCATGCGCTTGCAAAGCGGCTGATTCTGATGATGTTATTGCGAGGGTTTGCAAACCTTCGTGCACACGCTACTGTAAATGTACCCTAAGCCGTGCACCACATAGAAAAGCACGATGAACTTGTTTGAAACAGGAATAGGAAGGAATATCATGCATTGATTTGTTTATTACCTCTAATTATAAAAGGGTGGTTTTGTTACACAATAGCATTATTCTTGCTAATACGTCAGTGGTGATAACAAATGAAAGTGTATATTATGTAGAAGCTGTTTGAGTTTATAGAAAAATATTTGGCAATTTTGTAGTTCACTGTGATTTGTTAATTTTTAAGGTAAGTACATCTATAAAGATATTGAGCTGTTTAGTCTGATTACTATTTTAACAAAAAGGGTTTATCAAATCAATTAAAGCGTTTTTGAATCAAATAAATATTTTATTAATCCAAAAAAACTGTTTATTGAATGAAAAACACTAGTTGCACATTGTTGCGCAATGTTAATTGTATGTATATCCTCTATGATCCAACATCAAATCTGGTTATAAAAGGAAACACGGAATCGTCAGAGAGTGGACAAATGGACGATATTTCTAAATCAATTGGAACTGGCACCACTCCGCCACCAAATGAAAGCATATAAAATTGGCACCAACCTGACATCTACGGAAAGCGCTCTACAAACTTTAAGTACAGATCCAGCATTGTGGCCAAGAATTTTAGGAGATCCCGAAAAAAGTTTTTTAGTAAGGCAAGGTCCACCTAAGCCATTGTATAATTACAAATTTCCTTCCGATGCCACTGGTCAAAAATTTTGCAAAAATTATTATACACGAATTTTAACCAATGGAGAGCAAGTTGTAAGAGACTGGTTAGTGTACTCTATCTATTTCACAAAACTGCGTATACTGCTTTTGCTGCAAAATTTTTGGCTGTGTGGTTAGTTCCCTTTCAAAAGAGGGTTTTAAAAGTTGGAAGTATCGTTAAAACTTTAAAAGCCATGAAATTTCTAAAAATCAAATTCAGGCCCAAAAATCATGGGTAGAAATGAGCCAAAGGTTAAATTGTTGTAAAACTATAGATGCGGCTGCTCAAAGAATTATTAATGCTGAAACAAACCACTGGTACGAGGTACTTCTAATAATCGTAGCAATAACTAAAATTCTTGGTAAAAGTTGTCTGGCTTTTCAAGGTGCAAGTGACAAGCTGTTTGAGCATAATAACGGTAACTTCTTAAAAATAGTTGAGCTGCTATCTGAATTTGATCCCATTATGGAAGAACACGTCCGTAGAGTCCTCAAAAAGAGGAGACTAAAACTCACTATCTCAGGAAAAATATACAAAATGAGATAATAGACCTGCTGCATCAAAGTGTGAAATCCCATATTATTGCTAAACAAAAAAAATCCATATACTATTCCATAACTTTAGATTGCACTCCTGACGTTAGTAAGGTGAAGCAAATGACTCTTGTAATCAAATATGTTTCACTCAATAAATCTAATTCCAATGAGGTTGAAATAAAAATTAATGAAAGCTTTTTGGGCTTCCTTCCAGTTGAAAGGTCCACAGGGAAACAAATGTCTGAAATTATAATTGGACAGCTTAATGATCTGGGTTTAAATTTGCAGGATATTAGAGGGCAGGGCTATGACACCGGGTCCAGTATGAGGGGCGATAAAGGAGGAGTGCAATCTAGAATTAAAAAATTAAATTTGCGAGCATTCTACGTTCCGTGTAGTAGCCATTTCATCTATGGCTGAGTGCCATGCCATCTCAATCTAGTGGTTAATGATATGGCAAAAGCATCCTTGGAAGCCGCTAATTTCTTCAATATGGTCCAAAAAGTATATATTTTTTTTGCATCTACTTTTCGATGGAAAATACTTTTAAAACATGTCCAAGGATTAACTTTGAAACCATTGAGTGACACTAGATGTGAGAGTAGGATAGAGGCCTTAAAGTCTTTAAGATTTCATGTGGGAGATGTATACGACACTTTGCTAAACATTTATGAAAAACAAGAAATTGATAATTTAATAAGAGACGAAGCCTCTGGTTTATTAAATTGTATTAAACAGTTTAAGTTTTTGTGTTCAATAGTTATTTGGTATAAAATGTTAAACTGTATTAATCCAATAAGCAAGCTGATGCAAACAAAAGATTTCGATCTAGCATCTGCACTTGATTTTTACAAAACTGCAAAAAATTCTTTAAGGATCTTCGATCGGATAAGTCCTTCCATGAAACTATTATTGACGCAAAAGAACTGCCTGATGAAATTGACGTTGAGGCTAATTTTAAATCAATAATACCACGACACCGCGTAAGAAGAAAAAAACCAACTTCTCATACGAAGCATGAGATGAACCCAAAGAAGATTTCATCGAAGATCCCAAAGAAAAATATAAGATATTTTTTTTTATTTTACAATTGATCAAGCACTAAATACACTATATACTAGATTTTAACAACTTAGTCACCATAGTAAGTATTTTCAATTCTTATATAATATTTACGATTTAAAAACCATGTATACATAAATGCTATTAAAGCACTCAAGGATTTGGAAAGTACTTTAACTGATGGTGATTCTGTTGACATAAATGGGGTAGAATTAACATAGGAAATTTCTGCGGTATCTCCGCTTTTGGGCAAAAGAAAGCCTAATCAATGTACTAAAATTAATAACAATGTTAAATTTTGCCCAAAACCTTAGTGTTGGCTTAAGAATATTGCGGACTATACCAATAACTGTAGCAAGTGTGGAAAGGAGTTTTTCTAAATTAAAATTAATTAAGACCTTTTAACGTTCAACTACCACGCAAAGTCGTCTTAATGGTTTGGCCATTTTGGCGATTGAGCATGAAATTGCTGATCAAATAAACTTAAAAGAGGTAATAAAAAAGTGTGCAGAACTTAAAGTGAGAAAAAAAGGTTTCTTGTGATTTTAGCGCAGTTGATGTTACTTTTTTTAGTTCTTATAGGATATAAGTTTTTTGTTGTTTGATTGTGCAATTATATGTTTATGTAATAGCATTAAAAATGCATGTGGTTAACAGTTTGTAAATAGGTACAGGTACTTCTTAATTTTTACTGTTTTGTACTACTTGACTTAATTTTATGTTACATGTTTCTTTCTAAATATACGTTTATTATAATTTAAAACCATTTGATTTTTATTTAAAAAGATATATATTTTTAAACAGTATATGTTTAAGGGGCGGCAAGTTGCCTTTTTGTCCGGGGCGACGTAAACGCTAGAGCGGGCGCTGGCTACATTAATGGGTATGTGACATCACATTGCTGTTACGATGAGTGCAGAAAAACAATGTTGTCGGCAAACAATTCAAAAGTTCAAGAGAGTCGCAACGATTTGAAAAAGACACAAGACCGAAATGTTACAACTGTGGAAAACATGGTCATCTACAGGTAGACTGTTGGGAGAAAAAGATACCGAGAGAAGAGAGTAATTGCACCAATTGGAGAAGTACAGCCCCAGAACAGCACACAGTTTCCACGCTACATAAGACCAGTGGAAACTTGATCATTAATGGATTTGCGGAAGGTAAACCAACATCATTTACAGTTGACACGGGCGCAACAGTGTCCATTATGTGGCCTGACTTAGTCAGCAACCGCCAGCCTCTAATTAGCTCTTGTACAATACAGACTGTGACTGGAAGCCCCGTCAAGGTGCTAGGAAAGGTAGACGTACGTGTACGCCTGGGTCTTCTCGAGTTTAGCCACCAAATGCTCGTTGCAGACATTGTCGATGAAGTGATTCTTGGTACGGATTCGTTGTGGACTTAAGAGAGAATGTCCTGAAGGTTGGCCACGAGAAGATAAAGCTTTGCATGGCTAAAATGACAGGGTCTATCAACCATTCAATTCAGCGAGTGGCGTTAGTCGAAGAAAAAGTCAACAGGTCTGGGCAAGAGGAACCCTCCCTATTGCAAGCGGAAATGGAGGAAGAACTAGCAGAGGAAATACAAATAAGTGTAACAACAAAAGAAGTGATTGGAAAGCCAACTATGGGTGTCAAGACAAAACTCTTGCTTGTTCCACACCTGATAGAAGCACCCGAGGGAAAAGTGGCTGAAGATGAGGTTACAAAAGAGGTTGTTGACGAGAACCAAACAAACATGGATCAGCCAGTAGTGGTTAGATCATCAGTACATGACGCAACGGGAGTGATTCCAGCGAAACTAGTGGTTGAGCGGAAGACTCGCATTCCTGGGAACGTGATGTTCGGATCACATGAGACTGAATTCGAAGAACCGGAGAATTATATTTTGCAAGGACGTCCACCTAGACTGCCTGGTCGAGTATTACTTCAGAGACAGTTTGCCAGGTCGGGACGAACAGGCTTAAGGAGGAGGCAGTGTTACGACATCACAGAACAATCTACGTGTTTGTTGAATGTGCCAGAAGAATCTTGCTCTAATGTGTGTGGCGTACGTGCTTGTAGACGCATTTGCGAGAGTCTTCTCGATGCCACCAGCCATGCGGACTGTGTCAAGGCCGCAGTTAATTACGTAGTTCACACGGACGCTAAGACGCAATTAGGAATCATCTAGATTTTCGGTGGCTATAAATACATGGTGGCAGTGGCCTTAAGTTTCAGTATTAGTGCGATATATTGACACCGCGGTTCGAGAGTTATTGTCGGGCAAAATTACTGTGCACGTTCAAGTGGTTATTAGTTAAGTGTTGTGTTTTATAATCGGATGGTAATTGTAATACAATTGTGTTTAATTTTAGTGGACATTTTATTGCGTGTGAACAATTTTTATTTGATTTGTTGTAGAGACTGTGTTGCTAATTACGAAGTGTTATATGTGGAAATTAAAGCTGGTAATTAGTGACTTAATTGGTGTCTTGTACTTATTTTGTTTCCACTGTACCTACGACAATTGAGTAGACCGTCGTAACAATATATACATTGTTAACTGTCTGTTACAAACTTTTTAACCTGAGATGCCACATAATTACTGGAGGGTCAGCTTGTTCAAAATAGACAATTTTTCATTTAACTTTTGACATCTTCACCCTAAAACACTCCTAAGCAGTTACAAACTATTTAACGCTATATTTCATCTAGTTGTATCTTTGACTTGAAGAGCATGATCTTTAAGCTTATACAGTATACATGAGAGGGTTAATGGGAGCCTGTACTACAGTAATACAGGGCTTAATGAAAGTTTCAGGTAAACATCACCTGCTGACCTAGAAGAAATATAACTCCTTTATCGCAGCTGTTCACAGTTGGGGAGGGGCATGGGAAAGTAAGCATGTTGAAGTGTGCCTACCTTCTGTTATAGGAGACTGTTTCCCAAGAATTACTGTTTTCTACGATTACTGTATTTGACACTGCCAATAAAATTATGAGAATAAAAAAAGATATAAAACAGGTGTATAAAAATTATGCAAGAGTGCAAATTACACTGAGTTAATTTTTGACAAAAAAATTAACGAAGACAAAAATTGCTGCCATTTATACAGCAGTCCCTCTTAGCCAAGCTTAAAATTTTTCGTTGTAAAACATATTGTTTAGATACTTCCCCTCTTAAAAATTATAAAATGAATTTTAAAAAGTAATTAAAGTACCTATATTTAAAAATAAAAATAATGTAATACCAGTAGTAATCACTTATCTCTTACAGTAAAGTTACACAAAACACAGAAAACTCAAAAATTTTAAGTTTTTGTTAGCTTTATCTTTGTGTCAAACAATAAAACAACACATAACTTACACTACATATGACTGCCAAACAAATTTACATATTTCCAAGATCAAAGTAATCTACACCTACAGCCACCCCTTGCAATGGAAGCGTACATCTCCAAATACCCTTAAATTTTCAAAGTGTTTTGTGTGATTATTCAAATAAATTATGTTATGACTTTGCAAAATTCTTTCCATCACCCGACAAAAACAGTGTTACATCATGGGTCCTGTACCATACCAGAGCATAAAATCAAAGTTTATTTTACATTGTTTGTATGGGAAAATAGTCAGGACCGTGAATTACGAGTGTTATATCGAACACATTATATCGAGTGTCACATTATATCGAAGGAGTATTAAATCAAGGTTCTACTGTATTATGTCCATTTAATTCACTCACCTTTTCCTCTAACATGTTTCAAAAGACACAAAATGCAATCAACAGCTGCATTAGAAAACGCTAGTGTATTGTTTGTATCCAGGAACACTCTAAAAACATCCAGTAAAGATCCCAGATGACTGCTACTCACGACACGCAATGCCCCAAAGAGAGGCCTCCAGCCAGATCGAATTTCTCCACGATTTGCTTCAACAAACTCACATATACAGCTCACAATCTGGAAAGTGAAAATAACTCTTTTCAATTGTGAAAACTTCATGGGCTGTACAAATAAAAATTACACAATGATTAGTTCAATGATTCTAATGCTAGAGAACTGATTAATGGAATTTATCAGTGCCATTAAAAATACACGTGAAAATCATTGCTGCTTCACTGCTTTCCCTGTGTAAAATAATGACATCACGATGTCTGTCCACGATTAAATTTCTTCAAGGATTCTTTGAACCACAAATGTTCAACCTTCGTACTCATTTAAGGCTTTTCTGAACTGATTTATTTGTTTTAATTCTTATTCTTGTTACACCTGTTTACTTCATTAGTTTTAGAATGTTATCTGCAATTAATTTCTTTTATTTCTTTTCCTTATACAGTTTTCAAATGAGGTTAGTTCCATTTACCTCAATGAATTCTACCTCTAGTTCCTTGAACACCTTCTTCTTGTTGTTGTTAGCGAGTTTCCAGCCCCGAAGCGCCGATCTCTCAATGTCTCTTGTAAACTCTATGCGCCAGATCCCAGAGAAGTGGATTGATGGTTATTTTTGCCAGTGTTCCAAGTATTTTTGCTAAGGTGAAATCTATTTAGGTAGCTTTCCATCACCAAAAGCCCAGTTCTTAATCTCACTCCAAATATCTGACTTGATCTACTAATATTTCTGTATATACTAAGGTTGTTTGGTATTTTCTGTATTTTGAAGAGCTGGTGGCCAGTAGTTTCCTGATTCCAGTTCCTTGTCCATTGCCTTTTAAAAGTTTTATTGCTTTTTGCGACACAACTCTGAAGCGACCATACTGCTGGAGGTTTTGGTCCAAGTGTAGATGCCATTTTAGCTATTTCATCAGCCGTCTTATTTCCAAATATGTCACAATGACCAGGGATCCATTGAAAGGTGATAATTTTATTTTTCAGTAGTTGAAGTAGATGGAAAATTTCTTGAGCTCTAAAATAATAATCTATAGGATTATACTGTATAATTGTTTGTAGTGCTGATTTTGAGTCTGTAAGAATACAGATCTTCATATATTCCAAGAATAGACAATGCTGTAGAGTAGCTGATATTACCAGCAATTCAGTGTCCAATGAGGATCTGGAGGATGAGGTGATGTAATATTTTTCTCCGGTCTTAGGAACATAGTAACCAGCACTTGACAGGCCCTCATTCAAGCACAGTGAACCATCTGTATAGATGTGTAGGTGGTCATTGTAATTTTCTTCTATTGTACTTGCTTCAAAAATTCTGGTGTCTCAGTCTTTGTAACATCTCCTGACAGAGAAATTAAAACATTTGGTGGAGTCCATGCCCATGGCGGCATACAGTTCACAAAAGGTCTTTCTTCAGGAGTTAACTGATCCTGTCCTTGGCATATTCTATATACTGTTTGGCTAAAGGATTGCTTATGTTTGTTTCCAGTAGAGACAATATGGTGAGAGGGATGGCTGTTTGTAAAAGTTTGCTTCTTTAAAAATTTGATCCATATTCTTTTATCAATTTTAATATTGAGTGGTTCCACATTCAGTTCTATTTCTAGAGCATTTTTTGGAGTAGTAAGGGGACATCCGAGACAGAGACGCAAGGCAGAGTTCTGAATCACATCCAGCTCTTTCTTGTGCGATGGTGCTGCGCCTCCCCAGACCTCGCAAGCATAAATAACTTTTGGCAGTATGTAAGATATATATAGTTGTCTCAACGTGACTGTATCTCCTCCCCAACATCTACCTGCCACTGCTTTCAATAAGTTAATTCCCTTCAGGCTTTTATCTGTCACAGTTTCAATGTGTCTTTTCCAAATAAGTTTCTCATCCAATCACTCCCAAAATTTTTGGATGTGGGTTGTACTAATAATTTTACCAAACAAGAGAATTTCGGGTTTATATTCTTTAAGAGAGTACTTTGTAGTAAATAAGGTACATTCGGTTTTCAGAAGAGATCTTCATACTCCATTTTTGAGCCCAGATTGATATTGATGTGATTGCTTTTTGTATTAATTGAGTAGCCAATTTTGGATCCGCTTCAACTGTCCAGACAGTCAAATCATCAGCGTACATGCTATATTTCACTTCAACTGGCAATAATTTTCCTATATCATGCATCATTATGTTAAAAAGTGTAGGGCTGAGGAGTGAACCCGGTGGAACTCCATTATTGATTTTGATCTCCTCAGATGTTGTATTATTTATCTTTGTTTTTATCGTTCTGTCCTGAAGAAAAGAATCTATGAATCTAAGCATTCTTCCTTTAATTCCTATTTTCATTGGTTGTAGTATTAAAGAAGCTGGAGGTATCTTGTCAAAGGCTGCTTCTAAGTCCACCATAACAGCAACTGTAACCTTCTTGTTGTGAAAACCCGCATAGATATCCTCTGTTAACCTGAGGATTGCATCCAGAGTACTTCGGCCAGGTCTAAAACCAAATTGATTCTGATCCAACAAGTTGTTTTTTTCTAATCTCCACCTAAGTCTATTGTTTATCATTCTTTCTAATAATTTTCCTAAGCATGATGTGAGGGCAATTGGACGATATGAATTTATACTCGACTTCTGTTTTCATGGTTTCAATAGTGGAATAATTATAGAAGTTTTCCACTCTTCTAGAAAATTTCCAGAGGTTCAAATGTGATTGAATAAATTTAAGATGTCTTGACTGAATTCCTCTGTTAGGTGGCACAACATTCCCATTGTGAATATCATCTGGGCCTGCAGCAGTGTTCTTTAACTCTGAAACAGCTAGATGAAGTTCCCCACTGGTAACAGCACTCTCATCTGCATGCAGAAATAGGTGGAACTTATTACATGAGTAGAACTGTACTTCTTTTGAAAGAGTTTTGGGATGCGAGGCCTTTACTCCTGATTTTTTGGCATATGTTCTACTGAAATGTTCTGAGATGGTTTTTTCATCCTGAAGAATATTACCTGCATCATCCTCAACACAGTTGATTGTGTGGTAGGTTTGACCAGAGATCGCTTTGAAATTCTTCCAAACAGTTGAAGCTGGGGTATTGGAATTTATTGTACCTACAAATCTTTTCCAACTTTCTGTTTTTGCACTAAGATTTTCACGTTTTGAAGTGCATTTGCTCTGTTGTACTTGATTCTATTTTCAATATTATTTTGTTTTGCCAAGGCCCGCCTTGTCTTTTGTCTTTCTTTCCTTGCTCTAGCTGTTACAGAGTTCCACCAAACATTAATTGGTCTTCCCTGTTTTTGTTTAATTTTTGGGATGGACTTTAGGGCTGCCTTGATGATCACATTTGTTAGTATCCCAACGTCTAGAGCAGAATGTGAATTTTTTTCTGACAAGTTCGGATCTGGTGAAGATTTATGTTTTGCAGCAATAAGTGAGTTGTCAAGTTCGCTTCGAAAAATGGGCCAGTCTGCTGATTTCAGCTTCCATTTCGTCTGTGACACACTATTCCCAGATGTATCAATCCTATGAGAGATTTTGGTGAATATCGGCAGATGGTCGCTTCCAAGGTCTCCTCCAATGAACCAGTCTGATATGTAGTGTAATAAGCTAGTGGACACTAAAGTCAAATCAATGGTGCTACCTTCCCCTGAGCTGGCTGAGAAATATGTCTTTTGCTTACTATTCTGTAGTATCACATTGTTTTCGCATATCCATTCATACATGATTCTTCCCCTAGTATTTGCAGGATCATCGTTCCATGCTGGGTGTTTGCTATTTAAGTCCCCAAGTATCAAAAAGTATTTGTTAGTTGGAATTAGTTCCTGTAAGTTTTCTTTAGATATGTTAACATCTGGAGGGATATATACATTCACTATGGAAACCGTAAGATTTTCGTGCAATTGCACAGTGATTTGTAAGAATTCCATACCTCCAAGCTCCCTCTTCGATACGTTGGTGACAGGCAATGAGTTGTGTATGATGGTAGCAACTCCACCACCTCTTCTACCTGGACGTGACATATTGTAAATTGTATAGTTTATAAACTTGGGCTGGAATTTCTCTTCTGTCTTGAGTGAGAATTCCTGGATACAAGCTATTTTGATTCCCTGTTCTTGAAGTTCTTGTTTAAGGTTATCAGATTTGTTGGCCAAACTCCTTGCGTTCCACTGAAACACTGTAACAGATCCAGTCTCCTTTTTGTTAGCTTCATATATATTGTGATTTTCATATCTTCTTTTGCTATGCTGCTGGTATGTTGTTCCCTGCGAGACGTGATGTGTAGGTATTGTCTGACTCTTTAATCTATTTTTAAGTTTTTTTGCATCTTTGTAAGAGTGACATCATATCTCCACTCTCCTATAAATCGTTTTACCTCTCCTACGCATAATTAAACTTTTGTCTATTGATAATTGTTTTCTTATATCCTGTACAGATTCGTCCCTAGTATTCTATATTATTACTTTAAGCCTATCTGGGCACGTCCTTTTTTTGTATCTACATCTATTTTCATTTACATTTGCGTTTTCATTTTCATTTTTGCTCTGAAAAGAGCCATTTTTACTTCCATATTCCTTAAGGAAATGGAAGTATGGTAATGGCAAAAAAAATCGTGTTCGAGATTATTGCAGATTCTGATTGTACTACACTCAAAACTTGAAAAAATATCGGTATGGAGAACCATACATGACTTCCATATTCTAAGATTTATATTTAAAATCATTTTCGAAATGAAATATTACCATAGAAACTACTTCTTTCTACTTACTGCTTCAGCCTTAACCACAGTACTGTGGTCACTAACGTATACCACCTCACGTTATCGCACTCGATTTTCACTGATGATGGAAGTCGATGGCATTGCCGAAACGTCTGGTTTTGTAGAAAACATTGGACTACGGCCAAATATCCCGGGAAGGAATTTTCACAAAAACTACTTCTTTGTTGCCGATAACGTAGTACACATATATATATAAAAAATATGCATAAAATTAGTGGCTTGTATAAGTTGATGATTGATCTCCATTAAGTAGTGCTCAAGTTTCCAGTTTTAATATTATGATGTCCGTAATTAAAACATCAGAGCAGGTTTAGTGTGTATGAGGGTACACCGTGGACAAAAATTTTCAACATTTCCTATTGAGCGTTGCTTAGAGTAAAGCTGCGAATCTACAGTGTACGTTTCACAGAACAAACACGCAGAAAAGAAGGAGCGCTCCGAAGTCACTCATGGACCCTCAGCATCTTGCAGAGGGTTCATTCCCTAAAGACGAAAAGTCTGTCTATGAATCATTCCTCTGTAAACACGTGCAGTTACACTGCCCAGCGATCCACAGTAAGCAAATCGCTATCCATGCTGGACACTTTTTCGGCTTGCACGCGTTATGTTGGTGTGGGTTTCGGCACTTTCCATTTAAAAAGCGTGCAAATGTAAGAAAATAAACATGAATGAGGCCAGAAATAACGTGAATTGTGTGTGTGTGTGTGTGTGTGTGTGTGTGTGTGTGTGTGTATGTGTGTGTGTGTGTGTGTGTGTGTGTGTGTGTGTGTGTGTGTGTGTGTCTCTCTCTCTCTCTCTCTCTCTCTCTCTCTCTCTCTCTCTCTGTGTGTGTGTGTCTTCCCTGCCTTTTTATTGCGGTAGTCATAATAATAAAATGGAAACGTAAACATTACATAACTGAGATATGCTTGCCTGCCACGAACGATATATTTTCTCTCATACATGATTTACATTAAAATGAAAAAATTATAATATTATTCCCTGGCAACAAAATTATTTTATTTTTAACAATTACCATTGTTTGAAAAAATTTAAATGAATTTTCAAGTACTTTACTGTTGTTAAAACGTAAAAGGTTGCAGGTAAACTACCCCTTCCCCTTAACCGATCTTCACCAAAATCAAAAGTCCTTGAGATCTCTACAATTCAGGGACGTATGCAAAAAACATTTGATTCTGTTTGAATTTGCGGCTGTTATCGTTTGCCATAGAAAATTACCCTTGATAAAAAAATGTTGCAGGTAAACTACACCCCTTCCCCTTAACCGATCTTCACCAAAAACAATAGGTCTTGAGTACTCTACAAATCAGGGCTGTATGCAAAAAATTATTTGATTCTGTTTGAATTTGCGGCTGTTATCGTTTGCTATAGAAAATATCCTTGTTAAAACATAAAACGTTGCTGGTAAACTACCCCTTTCCCTTAACCGATCTTCACCAAAAACAATAGGTCTTGAGAACTCTACAATTTAGGGCTGTATGCAAATAATCTTTTGATTCTGTTTGAATTTGCGGCTGTTATCGTTTGCCAAAAAAAAAATTACCCTTGATAAAAAAAAACCGTTGCCGGTAAACTACCCCTTTCCCTCAACTGATCTTCACCAAAAACAATAGGTTGTGAGTACTCTACAAATCAGGGCTGTACGCAAAAAATTATTTGATTCTGTTTGAATTTGCGGCAGTTATCGTTTGCCATAGAAAAAATCTACAGACAGACACACACACAGACAGACACACACGCAGACACTTTTCGAAAAACGACTTTTTTTCATGTTTTGAGTGTAGTACAATCAGAATCTGCAATAATCTCGAACACGATTTTTTTTGCCATCACCATACTTCCATTTCCTTAAGGAATATGGAAGTAAAAAGTCGTTTTTTGAAAAGTGTCTGTGTGTGTGTGTCTGCCTGTCTGTCTGTGTCTGTCTGTAGATTTTTTTTTTGGCAAACGATAACAGCCGCAAATTCAAACAGAATCAAATAATGTTTCGCATACAGCCCTGAATTGTAGAGTTCTCAAGACCTATTGTTTTTGGTGAAGATCGGTTAAGGGAAAAGGGTAGTTTACCTGCAACGTTTTATGTTTTAACAAGGGTAATTTTCTCTATGACGAACGATAACTGCTGCATATTCAAACAGAATCAAATAATTTTTTGCACACTTCCCTGAATTGTAGAGAACTCAAGGCCTTTTGATTTTGATGAAAATCGGTTAAGGGGAAGGGGTAGTTTACCTGCAACGTTTTACGTTTTAACAACAGTAAAGTACTTGAAAATTAATTTAAACTTTTTCAAACAATAGTAATTGTTAAAAATAAAATAATTTTGTTGCCAGGCAATAAAATTATAATTTTTTCATTTTAATGTAAATCATGTATGAGAGAAAATATACCGTTCGTGGCAGGCAAGCATATCTCAGTTATGTAATGTTTACGTTTCCATTTTTTATTATGACTACCGCAATAAAAAGGCAGGGAAGACACACACACACACACACACACACAAAATTCGCATTATTTCTGGTCTCATTCATGTTTATTTTCTTACATTTGCACGCTTTTTAAATGGAAAGTGCCGAAACCCACACCAACATAACGCGTGCAAGCCGAAAAAGTGTCCAGCATGGATAGCGATTTGCTTACTGTGGATCGCTGGGCAGTGTAACTGCACGTGTTTACAAAGGAATGATTCATAGACAGACTTTTCGTCTTTAGGGAATGAACCCTCTGCAAGATGCTGAGGGTCCATGAGTGACTTCGGAGCGCTCCTTCTTTTCCGCGTGTTTGTTCTGTGAAACGTACACTGTAGATTCGCAGCTTTACTCTAAGCAACGCTCAATAGGAAATGTTGAAAATTTTTGTCCACGGTGTACCCTCATACACACTAAACCTGCTCTGATGTTTTAATTACGGACATCATAATATTAAAACTTTGGAAACTTGAGCACTACTTAATGGAGATCAATCATTAACTTATACAAGCCATTAATTTTATGCATATTTTTTATATATATATGTGTACTATGTTATCGGCAACAAAGAAGTAGTTTTTGTTAAAATTCCTTCCCGGGATATTTAGCCGTAGTCCAATGTTTTCTACAAAACCAGACGTTTTGGCAATGCCATCGACTTCCATCATCAGTGAAAATCGAGTGCGATAACGTGAGGTGGTATACGTTAGTGACCACAGTACTGTGGTTAAGGCTGAAGCAGTAAGTAGAAAGAAGTAGTTTCTATGGTAATATTTCATTTCGAAAATGATTTTAAATATAAATCTTAGAATATGGAAGTCATGTATGGTTCTCCATACCGATAGTTATCTCTGGCTTTAGAATTGCACATTTTATCTTTGGCTTTAGAATTGCACATAGTTAAGAGGGCTGCTATGTTGTTGTTGCAGCAAATGCTGATGTTCAGTTCACAGTTTTCAAACTGTTATCCAGGGGCACCAACGTGGAGGAAATTTGAACATCTTGCACATGTCACAATTATGACATGTGAGAGGCTAGGAATTTTCTGTAACTTTCAACGATACTTTCATTACAATTCTCAACATTTTATAATACAATGATGTGTGATATTTTGACTGTTGTAATTACTGCTCTTGCATTCACATGTGACTCCGTGTTTACTGTCAACAAGAACTGTTCAATACCCAATATTTTTAGTAAATTTTGATAGTAACGTTTTTATTTTATTGATTTTATTTTCATTTATATCAGTTAGTAACTGTACTGTGTATACATCTGTTTTGATTATCTGGTACTTGGACCAGGTCCATGGGATAGAGCTATGTTTTATTACCTAAACATATGCCAGGCAGTGCCGACAGATGCTTTTTAACAGCCTAATTATCACTCTAATAAAGTACAATAATGGTAAGATTCTTCTGTAATGAAAGTAATGTTAATACATAACTCATATCTTATATGATCAAACTCCAATGATAGTCTTTCTTTTCTTATTCGCAGTGATGTCAATTCATGTGGAAACTGGCTTGGAAAACAGTTTAAAGGTCTTCAAATAAAAAAAAAACAAATATTACGGCCTTTAAGATCAAGCATCCCATAAAAAAAATATATATGATAACAACCATTACTACCAAGAAAATGTACTTCCTCATTTCACATACTCAGATTCTACTCATGACAATTAAATTTTATGAAGTTATAAGGAAGCCTATACTAATAAATGGTTAGCTGACATGAATCTTTAAAGACAGAGATCAATAATAGCCTCTCACATGAGATTCCTTAGACTAGTAAAATGCTGTAAAAGATGCTACCCAAAAGTTCCTTAAATGTATTTATGAAAAACATACACTTACAAAAAATCCTGACTTGATAGCCTTCAAAGTAATTCTCTGCTGCATTGATGCGTTGGTTTCAGAGTCATTTTAATGATTGGAAACACTGCTGGAAGTCATTGTCCAACAGCCTCTTCAGCACATCCTATGATAACATTTTTAATCTCATCTGCCATGTCAAATTGTTTCTCCTTGAGTTCCATTTTAATTTTGCGAACAAAAAAATCTCACTGGGGGGGGGCTAAGGCAGATGAAAAAGGAGGTGGGAAAGAGAAGTAGAAGTTAAAAACTCATGCACAATGAGTGATGATTGAGCTGACCAAATACTCGTGTCCATGACCCATATCTCACAACGTCTCTGTCAAATTTGTTCTCGAAGCCACCCCAAAATACCACAGTTAAATTGCCCATTAACAGACTGGCCCTATGGAACAAATTCTTTATGGGTAACATCTTTAACATCAAAAAAGCAACTCAACACTGACTTTGTATTGATCTAAACTTGCCAAATTTTTCAGTCTCAGTGACTTTGATAATTTCTACTACAATGACTATTGTTTCGTTTCTGGGTCTTACTCATAAACCCACATTTCATCAGCAGTAATAGCAGTCATGATCTATGAGGTGAATCTGCATCATTTACACAATGTTCTTTAAACTCCTGCACACATGAACTTGATGTTCTTTTTGATCAACTGTTAACAGATGGGAGCACAAATTTTTCTATTCCAAGTTGTTTTCAACACATTCCAAGTTTTTACAATAAAATTCACTAGCAAATCCTGTATAATAAAACTACAGCTTTAAAAATATTGTGAATTATTTGCTGACACTCTTCATGAATTGTTTAATGAATTCTGGTAATTTCTGTATCACTGACGCCAGAGGAAGCACACCCAGAATGCTCATCATCTTCTTCAACAGATGTTCTGCTGTTCTGCTATTATTAAAATGCTTAAACCACTTGTAGGTCTGACCTACAGCATCACCACCAAAACCTTGTTTCAACATTTTGAATCTCTCTGCTGCTGTTTTAAACAAAACTGAACATGAACTTTTTCATGTCAGTCATGTCATCAATCATGAAACACCACAAACTCAACCTCACAATAACACACAATGTAAACAAACAAAACTTCCCTTGCTAACGATAAACACTAGACTGGTACCTTAGAGATACTAGTGGAGGCACCTAGTGGGACAATTCTATACCATATTGCTTTCACGCAGGACATTTCAATTTCAGGAACTTTTGGAAGGTACCTTGTAAAAAGTTTAACTGACAATTCATCGCAACACTAGTGCACACAAATAAGTGCATAATGGTGGATGCCCACCAGAATGTGGACTTACTAAAAGACATAAGCTGTTGACAGCTAATGATACACCATGTGTCAAATTACTTTCATTTTGGATGTGAACAGGTTTGACGTTTCATGTGGCGATGGTATTAACACTGTGTGTTGAATGTCTAGCACCCAACAATGGCAATGGAAGACATCATTTTTGTCAGTTTTTGTGCCATGTCAAAGATGCTTTGAACACTATGTGAGCAATGTTAAACATCTATTTGACATTGTGTGTCAGCTCTACACCATGTGAAACTGTGGTACAAAAACACCAAATGTATTGTCCTCCATATAGAGAGAAACTGTCCTACCCAGTAGTTCCTATGTTGAGTAGCAACACTATGTTGAGTGTTTCGATCCAGTATGTTTGTATCCCATGTTCTACTTGCAACATTAAAAAGAATATTATTTTAAAATTTATTAAAGTGCTTATTTTTTTATTACCAGTAGTCACATACACTACTCAAATACACTTTCATTTAATTTGTGTCAATCTATGTAAGGTTTAGCTTTATAACTATGCATAATACAAGGCTTTACAGAAGACTGAATTATCGTGCAGTACAAATGCATCTGACATGCTGGACATAGTGTTTAAGCTGCATTGTAATATTGCAATGCCCGTGCTCAAAGGGTTAATAGGTGAAATACACATGCAATATAGGACACAAATTCACAACTCTCAAGTCAAACTCTCTTTTTATAAAATCCAGGCCAGTTCCAATATCACTGCATAACATTTGTAAAAAACACTGTTACAATAATTTTCAATGTTATTCATTCACAGAATATTACTTTAGTCAAAACATTCAGTTGATAAACAAAAAAAAAAGATAATTCCATTCTTATATACATACAGTATAAGCTGTGTATTTGTGTACTGAGATCACAACATAATATACCTGATCCTGAACATCGGCATCACATAGCTCAAGACACAATAAGTTTTCAAATGGTTTAAACAGGGCTTCATTGAAATGGAAGTGCGGAAGTTCTTGGTGTTCATTGAGAAGTGCAGTGACAGTATCATGAATGCATGAAACAGCCATTTTTGATATTGCTCTCTCTTTGTGACATGCAGCCTGTAAACAAATCGAACACATAGTTGCTTTAGATCCTATCCCTTTTACAACATAATCTCAAACAGATTCTTACCTTAGTTAAACACAAATAAAAATATATCTCATTTTTTAATTGCAGGAATTACGTCCACATTTTTTCATAACTCAGTTAAAAAAAACTAATTCATATTTCTCCTTTTTTTAATATTGTGTGTGTGTGTGTGCGCGCGCGCACGCGATTTATAATCACCTCCATTAGATGTGGACCAACGATGGACCATACTCTCATTATATGGATTAGAGGACGACCACTTCTGACTGTCTTCAGCATGACCTGGCCAACTCTGGTTAGCAACAGTGATGCATCTGAATCCAGAGGAGTCCATGGTTTAGTAAGCCGCACTGGTGCCCACCATTTACGAGGTTCCTCAGGTGTGTTAAGGCGATGTTTTGAAAACAACTGACTTTGCGAAGCACTACATAGTGCCGTAACAAAACTTGTAAGAGCTTTTAAATTTAGTTTCAAAGCTGCTTCTTCAAATAACCTACAAATAAAAATGCATGGAATTGTCAAAAATGTATGTTACTCAATTTAATAATGATGACCCTTAACCCTTTCACTGTGTAAATTGATTGTAGTCCTTTATACCTTTTATTGGCTAACCAGCTGACTGATTTGACGCAGTGAAAGGGTTAAACTTCACCAGTGGCATTGTGCTAATTACAAATATTGACACCGTAACAACAAATAAGTAAGATATTACAAAAGTCTAATGAATTTTCATTAATTATACAGTAGCCTCTCGGCTATCCGACTCCCGGACTCCCGCCTATTCGACCTCCGGCCTATCCAACCCGCCACTCAAAAAAAAAAAAAAAAAAAAAAAAAGTATTTTGAGTACGGTACATATGCAGTATTTCCAATCCGATTACTAGTGCCTTCAAACGTCATGTGAGCAATCCCGCCACGTGGGTGAAGGCGCTTACGCGTGAATCACCAGTTACCAATACAGTACGCCAATTGATTCATGTTGTGACAGGAAAGAGTTTCGTGTTCCTACTTGAGTGTGTAACAGGTGCATCAGTCAGTCTGTATCCAGAAGTCAGTCGTGCGGTTCAGTCGTTCGTGGATTGTTAATTTGTTATAAAGTGTGTATACAGTATTGTTGGTGGCTTTTATTTTTAAGTGAAATATGGGTGACAAACGAAAGAAAGTGGTAGTAACTTTGGAAGAAAAACTGCAAGCAATAAAAAGAATGGATTCTGGTGAGTCGGTAAACAAAACTGCACTGGAGTTAGAAGTTGGAAAAACTACTGTGGGTGATTGGCGAAGAAATCGCGCAGAGATTAAAAAATGGTGTTCTAAGCAAGCAAGTGGCAGTGGCGTGAAAGTTAGAAAAACTATGCAAAAAGGAAAACATGTGGAAGTTGAAGAGGCTTTATATCTGTGGTATGAAAATGTGAGGGGGAAAGGATTGACGGTTTCAGGCCCCTTGCTCCAAGAAAAAACGATTCAGTTTAAAAAACAGATCGAAGGAGACGATGGTGATTTTACTGCCAGTGACGGGTGGCTTGATCGTTGATCGCTGGAAGAAACGTTTTGGTGTTTGTCAGATGACGATTAGTGGTGAAGCATTGTCTGCTAATAAGGACGCTGTCCCTGACTTTAAAAAACACTTTTTTAACCTGCTTGATAAGGAAGGTATTTCCGGAGAACAAGTGTATAACTGTGATGAGACGGGTTTGAATTACCGTATGTTGCCGTCTAAAACACTAGCGTCTAAACAGGAAAAGGCCACACCAGGGTTCAAGAAGAGCAAGGACCGCGTTACAGTTTTAGCTTGTAGTAACGCAACCGGAAACCACAAGTTGAGACTGACCTTGATTGGAAAATCTCGCAAGCCTAGGGCTTTTAAAAATCTTAAAGATTTAAGTTCTTTGCCCCTGCATTATACCCATCAAAAAAAGGCGTGGATGAATGGAGGAATTTTCAAAAATTGGTCTGAACAGGAATTTGTGCCACTAGTTGAAAAACATTTAGCTAAAAACAATTTAACACGGAAAGCAATCCTAGTTTTGGATAACGCTCCTTCACATCCAGCAAATGACCAATTAAAAGATGGAGACATAAAAGCTTTGTTCTTGCCTGCAAATGTTACATCTATATGTCAGCCAATGGATCAGGGAGTGCTCCAAGCTTTGAAAAAGAAATATCGACGTAGGGTACTAAGCTATATCATCGCGACAATTGATAATACAGAAGTAGCAACGGCACTACAGTCAGTAGACATGCTTGACGTCATCAGATGGGTGTCCGAGGCATGGGATGAAATTCCATCTTTAACACTTGTGCGATCGTGGAAAATTTTGCTGGATCACAGAGCCAGTGATAAGTGGGAAGAGGTAGAACAGCAATGTGATGTGGAAAATGCAACTGATAACACTGCGCTTGTATCGCTGTTTGAAAAAGTTCCCGGATGTGAGGAAGCTTCATTGGAAGACATCACAGAATGGTTGGCAAAGGACGAAATCGAAGAAATTGCAGACGAAATATTGTAGCGATGGTATTAAATGAACAGCCGATTGAAGAGGAACAAGGTGATGAACCCTCCGATCGTATAACCCACTCCGAAGGCCTGAAGGCGATCGAGACGGCAGTGGAATACATTGGCCAGCAAGAAGAAGCAACACCAGCAGACATCATATTGTTACGACAGTCTAGTCGATCGTCGTAGGTACAGTGGAAACAAAATAAGTACAAGTCACCAATTAAGTCACTAATCACACCTTTAATTGTTACAGTAAAACAGTTCGTAATTAACAACACAGTCTACAGTAAATCAAATGAAAATTGTACACACGCAATAAAATGTCCACAAATATTAAAACTCAATTTTGTTACAATTATACCGTCTGATTATAAAACGCAACACTTCAATAATAACTACTTGTACGTACACAGTAATAACTCGAACCACTCTGGAAATATATCGCACTAATACTCTCGAACCGCACTATCAAATATCTCGCATTGAACTGAAAAACTAAGGCCGCTACCAGATGTATTTATAGTCACGCTCACACACCAGAAGCTTCCAAACTGCGTCTTATCTCTCGTGAACTACGTAATTACTACGCCCTTGACACAGTCCGAGCACCCGAGCGAAGCCCGGCACAGTCGAGAAAATTCTCGCAAAATGCGTCTAGTAGCACATACACCACACACTTACATCGAGATCCTTCTGGCATATTCGATAAACGCGTACATTGTTCTGTGCTGTCATAGCAATATGTTTACGTAAGTGGAAGGATATAGCAGCGAGGAAATTAATGCGAGGAAAGAAGCAGGTTCCAATTACAGACTTTTTCAAACCTTAGACAATGTAAGTTTCACTTGTTCTTTCATTATACAGTACGTAGTTTTAGGTTATTATAATTTGATTTATATTAACAACTAATTTGGTTGAAAGCTTTCGTATAAATTAAAACTCATAGTAAAACTCATTCAACTTATTGTTAACTACACATTTTGTTTTGTCCTTCAAATAAAGGTTTTGTGAAAGATACTGTAGTTGCGAATTCTTATTTCATTTCTTTCTAATTCATTTATTACTGTACGTCATTTATAAGGACAAACTGATATGACGTACGCATCCAAATAGCAACAAGTACATTCAACGCAATAGGGTGGTGGTCATTGACCTTACAGAGGCTGGTATGCCTACGGCTCCGGTGTATCCGACTTTTTTGCTATCCGACCCGGCCGACCGCCACATTAGGTCGGATAGTTGAGAGTCTACTGTATATGTATGTATTATTTATAACACAAGTCACTAGCACAAAAAATTAATATAAATCATTTGACTTTTTATTTACCCAGTTTTAATATATAAGTGAAACTGTTTTGTTATTCTTTTACTTTTAACTTTATATATTTTCAGAATATTGTTGTATTTTTTTCATACAAATACTTGTTTCCCACTTATTTCTGAATGGTGAAACATTGTATACATATGATTTCATGGTAAAATAACAGACCCCTCGCATTATAATAAAGCAAAATAAATTGGCATTTTGGCATGAATAATACAATTTGTGAGCCAAAATATCTCACCAAACATATGCATATTTTATGTCTGATACATGTGAAAATACACACACACCTCTCCTCACTGTTCAGCTGTTAACAGTTTTTGTATATGATTAAATACCGACATGTAAATCCCTGGAAGTCTGTGGTGTGAGCACTGCACAAATGAAGTGGTAAATGACTGAAGAATAATGGAGACAATCCTTCATAATAACCACACCCTAATAGTTAATCAGTTTATATTTGTATGACCATAATTTTCATTGTTGCTATCGGTAGAGGCCTTAATTGAGTTGTTTTCTATTGTCTTCTCTGCCCAATGAAGTTCACTGTAGGACAAAGATATTCTCAGTGCTGAAACTAGTCTTCAGATAATAAGTTAATTGCCTTTCCTTAAGGGATATTCAGATTGAAATTTATAATTTCATAATTCTACACATTCTTAATTCCATATGTATTCCCACACATAAATCCAATTAAAACAGTATTTTTGAATTTATAATGTGTGCTTTTACACAAGTGTTTTGAACTTTTTGAGTAACTGGAGCACTATCCTGAAAACAATAAAACGTACCTGTCAACATAATGTGAAAGAACACAGATTATCCTTGCAGCATAATCCTGAGAAAGAATACCATGTGCAGTTGTATCTGCTTTACTCTCAGCTATTAAATCTGGAACTGAACCAGAATTGGATGTAGGACTACTTGGGGTTGCCAGAAAACTATATACATCCACACTGAAACAAAAGCATGACCATTAGCTACTGTATCAGTTCTTTATAAACACAATATTACAATTCTGAAAACCCCTCACCACACTTCGTCTTCATCTTCAGTGTTGAAACTTAAATTCAGTCTGTCTATAGCTGACATTTTGTCTGCACTGGCATTGCCTGTAGGCTTATTTGTGCTACCCACTTTGGGCATAGTAAGGTTTGGAGTTCCCTGATTCTGTGCTTGAGAAAAGAAATTGTGTTCCAGCTGACTCACATGCAAGCAGCATCTAATATAGAAAAGATACAAAAATTCATTTACTAAATGCACTGCGAATATGTGATTGAAATTCACAAAGACAATAAACTACAGTTAATTCTCTGTACTATAAAATTAAACATATTATGTTTAGTTGAGAAAAATTTGTTACAACTTCACTGAAACCAACACAGTAAACAAGACTTTACTAATTAACCACTTACTGTTCACAAATGACAAACACTGTTATTATTTACCTGAAAACATGTTTCCAACAATCATTTGCGTGACTCCCTAATTCCAGACCTCGTGACAATATAACATCCATACTAAGAGCATGTGACGCATGTAACTTCCTGTTCTGTGACATCAATGTCAAAGGAAGAGACAATGCATTCTGAGGAACTGTAGGGGGACTGCTATCATCTGGACATGATGCTGACGCTAGCAGAGAGAAAATTCCTCCACAACGACTCTGCATTCCTATTGTAACCAATAAATTTTGCAGTTACAAAATTAACTTGGGTATAAGATTCATCTTATATATGCCTAATAATATGTGAGGGCCAGTCAAATATAAACCGGAAATTCTTTGCAAGAACAGAATGTGTGAACACATGGTGTCGAGATTACGCAGGCATGAGCAGTGGGCATGTCCTAGACTCATTGTTGCAGTTTGCATCCCCATGCTATTGTTCTGTCAGTTGTTAAAAGATGAGTTAGCAATCAGTACCTAGTGGCATTGTACAATATAATTAAATTTTTGACAAATAAAAACAACTAAGTGAAATTTTGCACAGATTACACTCACAGTTTGGTGATGATTCATATCAAAAACATGTGTTTGCATAGCAGACAAATTTTGTACAAAATTTGACTCATCCACATTGGCCAAAAACCAGCATAATGATTGAAAAAATTAATGAAGTTCACAACATCATTAAAGGTGACCAATGCGTAAGAGTAGATCAAATTAGTGCAAAAATCAGAATAAGCCAGTGTGCAATCCATTATTAAAAATGGATTGAAGTATCAGAAAATGTCTGCATGATGGGTCCCCTGCATTCTGAATGTTGTTCAAAAAATTGAGCTAGCTGTAATGTGTCAGGGAATTTTGACTTGATATAAAACTGAAAAAGATGCATTTTTGAAGTGCATTCTTACTTGTGATGAGATATGGGTACCTTACTACACCCCTGAAATGAAGCGGTGGCATATAGAACGGCATTCATAAACTGAAATTGCTCCCATAAAGGCAAAAATGAGATTGTCAGCAGGCAAGATTCTTGCCAGTGGTTTTCTGGGACTACAGAGGAATTGTTTATATAATTTTATTCTTGATCAAAGAACAATTAATGCGGCATACTACTGCAAACTCCTGGTCCAAGCAAAAGCAACATATTGGTCCAAAAGACGTGATATCTTGATCCACAGTGTGTTGCTTTTATGTAATAATGCTACGTCCCATACTGCCACCATAACTCATGAGAAATTGCAGCAAATCCACTACGCCACTGTTGAACATCCTCTTTACAGTCCTGATTTGTCACGAAGTGACTATCATTTGTTTAGATCTCTGAAAGAAGTGTTAGGGGGATGACTTTTCAATAATAAAGATGTAGAAGAATTTGTGTGCAATTGGCTTCTAACATGCTCCAAAACGTTTTATGAAAATGGGATTAAAAAACTGACAATGTGCTGGAAAAAGTGCACGGATGTTAATGAAAACTATGTGTAGTCAATTAAATGATGTAAACACAGTTTGTAAATAAATTAATTAATTAATTCGTTTTCAAAAAAATTCCACTTTGTATTTGACTGACCTGCATAGATGTGATACCTAATACATATATTTAGGTATTACATAATAACATAAGGAAAACACATATCTCAAAAAAGGTTTCACAAAACAAACTGCCTGATTAAAAGTAATGCCATGTAATACTTTCCTGACACAGAACACTGATGCATCAAAGAAATTTTTTTTTAATATTAATAAATTATTTGCCTTAAATTATCCGCCGTGTGATTTCTTGTGCTTCGTCTATGACGCGTTTCAGAGCTTATGCTCCATCATCAGATATTAAAAAGGTAAAACTACCTTTTAATAGTTTTATCTTTTTAATATCTGATGATGGAGCATAAGCTCTGAAACGCGTCATAGACGAAGCACAAGAAATCACACGGCGGATAATTTAAGGTAAATAATTTATTAATTCGTACAAGTGATTTGGTTACAATATTAAACAAGAATATTACATTTTAATATTAACCTTTGCCTAAGACATCTTTCACACACAAGAGCTTCACTAAAAGCAGACATTAGGGGCGCTGTCAATTATACGAAAGTAACTGTGCCATTATTTGAATTGGTTAACAGACTGTTTTTTGTGTGTGTGTGTGTGTGTGTGTGTGTGTGTGTGTGTGTGTGTGTGCGCGCGCACGAGCACGCACGCGCGATGCCTAATGTGTTCGAGTTATTTAAGTTGTGCCTATTATTTATAATGGTATTTCCTTATAATTTTTTGTATTTATATAGTTCTAGTTATCAAGTGTGTCCAGTTATTGACCGCCTGTGTTTGCATATAGGATTCCTTCTTTTTGTTGATGCTTGTGCATGTGTGATCTAATTTAATGAGATGCCTTGCAAAAGTAGATTCACTGGCAGAATGTAATGCCTTCATATGTTCACTGAATCTTTGTTTGAAGCTGTGCCATGTCTGGCCTATGCAGAATGTATTGCATTGTGAGCAGTTTTATTTGTAAATCACGTAAATCAAGTTTTTAAATCTGTGTGCGTGCGTGCGTGCGTGCGTGTGCGTGCGTGCGTGCGTGCGTGCGTGCGTGCGTGCGTGCGTGCGTGCGTGCGTGTGTGTGTGTGTGTGTGTGTGTGTGTGTGTGTGTGTGTGTGTGTGTGTGTGTGTGTGTGTGTGTGTGTGTGTGTGTGTGTGTGTGTGTGTGTGTGTGTGATACAAGATGTGATGAAATGAAGTTAATTTTTTATGAATAATATAATGAAGCAACTTAGTGTTTTGATTGTAATGCAGTTTATTTTGGTCTGAATTGTGTATTGAATAATAAGGCAATAATAGTTGAAGTTTTAATAGAAGAGTAAAGTAAAAGTGATAATGAAAGGTAAACAGAAGGTTGATTTAATGTTGGTGTTATGATTTATTTGTATTCTATGTAATCTACTTGTACTTTTGGCGGGGAACTGTGTTTTGTTAGGGGAGAAAATTACCAATATATAACTGGTATGTGATTTTTATGTATTCAAAGTAAATAAATGTAAGCAGTAAGGTTATATTGCTATGTAGACATATGTATACTGTACTTTATAAAAAATTGAACCAGTACTTTACCAATAATGAACCAGTACGACTAAGAGGAAACGAATCAGTTGGGGATATGGAATAATGAAAGGCCATTTGTTGACATTTTAATTGAATGTTTCAGAGTCAGGTGATACTGTGGCGACTGCCTATCTGATTTTATGGTGTTGGGATCTTGAGCAGAGAAGTCCAGTAAGGTCGGATGGGTGTAGCCACAGCCACAGGACTAGGGGGGTAAGCACCCATGATTTTAGTAAAGAACTAAGGGGGGTTGAGGCGCCATATCTTCACTGATCCTCTTTGGTTTTAGGCAATGAGAGTTTTTATGCTGCGGCATAAAACCTCTCATTGGGGGGGGGGGGTATTGTAATGGTACAGAATTGGGTGGTAAAGATAATAATTTAAATCAGTTCTAATTTTAAAGCAGTTAGTATTCACCTGTGGGGTACCCCATTCTAACCAGCCACACATACAATGTTATTGCACACTGTTTATGTCTGATGTCTGGAGTCTGCCCAGCCAGACGTATTACGCAACAGCTTGCCAGCTCAGTCTCTTTGTGAATCACAGTAAAACACTTTTTCACCCCAGTTTGCATCAGACAGTAGCAGAGAACAGTTTTACAAGTTAAACGGTGGCCTCGGAGTGTAAGATAGGCCGAAAACATCGTCGGCCTATCGAGTACAATAAATACTAAAAGTGCGTGAACCATGTAGTGGTCAACTAATCAAATAATAACGTGTCAGAACAATAAGTCAACTCTCGTAACTCTGACCGCACGGTCAACTCACTCAAAACCCAAGTAGTGCTCGAGGAAAAGTTACGTCGGCCGACACAATTATTAAAAGTGAAATGTGAAAAAACGTGGTTTTAGTAACCAGTAAAAACTTAGTGCCAGTCCAAAGACAAAATTACTTTAACGAGCATCAATTGACTTTCGAAGTGAGGGGTAAAACAAGTGCATCATCAGTTGGAGCAGATCAACAACCAGGATGAGTACCATATTATCAATTCAGAATTTTTAACTACATTACCATTTATATTTGCAAATCATGATATCGCAAAGTGGGGTTTAAATAGAATGTCAAAGGCAAAGAACGAATGTGTGTGAGTGTGGGGATAAATTACGTACCGGTTCATTACAAATATAAATAGTTTGTCATAGGCTAGTTAAGTAAGAAATATTCATTTTGTTACTAATTCAACGAGTATTTTAATATACCAGAAAAGAAATAAGAAAGTTAATTGTCATCAAAGGGAGATGAAGTAATTAATTTGTGTAATAAACCAGAAGCAATTTGTTTTAGCATAAACTGTGTTATTATATTTTTACCGCTCAACTCAAATAATCCTTCTGCAACTGGTTTCATCTGTAGGACCTTGGAGTGAAACCCAAAGGCAAGATATTATCATTTGATAGAAATTGAAATAAATTCAATTGTTTCAATGGCCCCCGAACAGTGACGGTGAGTGTAATTTTTTATTACACAAACCAGACCTAATTGTGTTGCAGACAAGGATTATTTTGGAGTGAGGGCGTTTTTGTAAATTAAAAATAAATGTGGAATTAAAGGTTACAAATTTTAAGATGCTTATAACTGTGTAGGCAGTCCACATAATTGTGTACTTGAACCATTCATATTATAACATCGCCAAATTCAGATCATATTTGATAATTATAAGTATGTAAGAAATGCCAAAAAAGTAATATATTTTAATAAATAAATAATGAAGAGAATAAAAATATAAAAAGTAATTAAGAAAGAAGGAGGAAGAATTATAAACTAAAAGTGATTATTAAAAAAACTCGCAGACTAGACTGACAGACAAACGACTTTTACCCAATCCCATAGATTGGCCAGATAAGAACCAAAATAAAAGGAAATAAAATGAGAAGTGAAGGAGAAGAAAAATGAAAATAAAAAGGGAACAAACCAACTATAAAGGAAATAAAATGAAACAAGGCGAGAAAACACAGACAAGTAGTAGAGAATAGAGAAGGGAGAAATAATACAATCAAATACAGTAGAACTTGGCTAATTCGAATGTGCGTAATTCAAATTCGTGGATAATTCGAACTTTTACCGTGGTCCCTTGAATATCCTATGTAAAACCGTGCAAAAACATAGTCTGTAATTCGAACCTTTTTTGGTTAATTCGAAATAAAAATGTTTCTGAAACTACAAAAAATCGCCTGCAGTATGGGCTAGACCAAGTAACAATAGAGACATGACTGGAAACAGACAAGCAGGCATCACCCTTTGTGAACAGACGCGTGTCCTTTGTGTCGAATTCGTAGAATTGGCGCCCAGTATCTCGCGATGACACGTGACTGACTCATGTAATGGTACCGTCCGCCATTGTCCCTTGTTCCATGCCTTGTCAGTCAGCCACCCTCACTGTTGCTTTCAGTTTAGGTTCAGTCTGCCTGCATTCGTGGAAGAGTTAAGTCTTTTTGAGTTTCTACTGTGCGAGCTGTGTCCTGTAGTGAGAGACCGTTCCTTTCTTTATACAGTACTGTATATACAGACTGGTGTGTTTTAGTGACGCTTATTGTGCAGTTTTATTGTGTTGTGTGTTCATCATGGCCCTTTCAAAACCAACATGGATCCAATACAAATCATTGACATTTGCCGTAAAAGTTGCCGTTATTCGGAAAGTGGAAAAGGGACAAAAAAGGAAATATGAAATTGCTAAGGAATTCGGGATACCACCAAATACGCTGTAACGTATCTAAAAAATAAAGAGAAGATTTTGAATAGTGTGTGTAAAGCCAGCGACAAAGATAGGAAAAGAGCGCGAGGACCAGAAAATCTTGACGTAGATGAATGTGTAGTGAAGTGGTTTAAGCAAGCAAGGGACAAAAAAATTCCAGTCAGTGGGCCCCTCATCAGAGCCAAAGCTGAGGAATTCGCATCTAGCTTAAGGAAAAATGATTTTAAGGCCAGCACTGGTTGGCTTGATGGTTTTAAAGAAAGGAATGGCATGTCTTTCAAAACTGTTTGTGGGGAAAGTGGATCTGTTGACGTTGAAGGTACAAATTCATTGAAAGACGATTTGTTGCACATGATTTCTGATAGAGACTCTAAAGACATTTTTAATGTAGACGAGACGGGCTTATTTTTCAAATGCACCCCCGACAAAACACTTGCTTTTAAAGGAGAAAGTTGTAGTGGCAGCAAACACAGCAAGGAGTGCATAACACTTTTAGTCGGAGCAAACATAGATGGCTCTGAAAAACTGCCTTTGCTAATGATAGGGAAGTCAGCCAACCCACATTGTTTCAAAAATGTAAAAACAAAACCAATTTGATATAAATCAAACAATAAAGCTTGGATGACAGGTGAAATTTTCAAAAGATGGCTTCTGAAAATCAACAGTCAATTTCAGAATCAAAACAGAAGAATAGTCTTGTTTATTGACAACTGTAGAGTGCACAACACTATTCCTATGATGGAAAATGTAAAGGTTGTGTTTTTCCCCCCAAACATGACTTCAGTAGTTCAACCTATGGACCAAGGTGTAATAAAAAATTGTAAGCATTTTTCAGACGGCTTGTGGTCCAAAACATTCTGTCAGGTGCTTATTTAGATGAGCATGAAAATACTGTCAAGATTAACATCCTTCAAGCTGCCCGCATGTGCAACAGTGCTTGGGACCAAGTTACGAAAAAAAAATTGCTAATTGCTTTCGTAAAGGTGGTTCACATTGAAGGTGAAGAGGAGAATAAGGCTGCTAGAGAAGTCGTACCCACTGCGGATAACTGGGAAGATGTTGGACATGACGCAGGCATTCGTTACGAAGAGTTTGTAAACATGGATGAAGACTTGGCGGTGTGCCGTGAACAGACAGATGCGGAGATCATGGCTGATGTTATGAACAAAAGAAATGATGGTGCACTTTCAGATGAAGAAGGGGACCAGCTAGAACTTCCAGAGATACCGATTTCAACGGCTTCACAGGCATCAAATTACATTCAAGACTTAAGATGGTTTGTTGAAGGACAGCAGAACGTAAGTGATGCTATTTTCCAAGCACTTAATAAACTTGAAGAGTTTACTACAACTCCGTGTATTCATTGCAAAATGCAATCAAAAGTTTCTAGCTTTTTTAAAAAACTGTAAATGCTATATTTTGTACTGAAACGTGTTTACACGTTTGTAATACATATGTATAAGGAAATTGTTTAATAAAATAACATATTGCTTTACTGAATTTCGGTTTTTGATTTGATTTTTCTACCCTTATTAAAACTTTCCTAATTCGAATTTTTGGATAATTCGAATTTTTTACTGGTCCCTTCAGCTTCGAATTAGCCAAGTTCTACTGTATAATAAAGGAAATGAAACCGGTAAAGAACCAATATAAAAAATAAATGTTAGTATTGAATGAGTGACAAATGTAATTAGTCATTGATAAAACTCTATAAATAAAAATACACTAGCCAAAGAATTAGAAGTAAATGTAAGTAAGAATTAGAGAAAGACATGAAATTAATAAGTATATATAATATGTGTAAAGAAAGAGAGAGATATTGAGATAGTGAGAAATAAACGGAAATTAACTAAGTGACAAAGAAAAGTAATGATAGGGATTACCCACTAAAAAACACTTAAATATCAAGTTTAAGAAGTGCCCATAATGAAAGTGAAAAACCCCTAAAGTAAAATGATAGAGAAAGAAAACTAAATAAATTATAATAAACACAAGATAATTTAAAAGTGAAAGTGATGAGTAAATAAAACTATTGTCAATGATAGCAATAAGAAAAATAGTGAAAGCTAAGATAAACACTTAGTAAAAAAGTAACAAACACTAGAGATTTAATAGTGAACAATAATAATATTTAAGAAAGTTGTTAAGAATAGCATTTAAAATAAACCATTAATTAAGTAGTAATGAACACTGAAGAGTGATGTTAACTGTATTGATTAGAAAAGAATATTATGGTAAAGTTTACAAGTATATAATAGGATTTGAAGGTGAGAACCCCATGAAATGTAATCAGATAGTGTTACCATGGAATGAAGGCAAAGAAAATAAGAAGTTTAAAACAATCAATAAACACCCATGTTATAAGGGATGATTATTGAAACAAGTTCAAAAAAGGTGAGGTTGTTTATCACCAAAAAATAAAATAAAAGGTAATGAATTGTACACCAATATTACATATTAAGTGTTAGAAGTTGTTTAAGCAAACTTATGAATAGGATATGGCTGGGGTAATTATACCAACCATAGACCTAAATGTTGTATTTTATGTGATAAAAAGATAGTAATTAATAGCCATGTTGTTGACATTGGCGGAGTAAGTAAGTAAGAAAGGAAAGCAATGTTTGAATTAGAAAACGAGAAAACCAGTTAGTAAATAATTAGCAATACACAAAAAGAGAACCAAAACACATCAAAAGGTAACAAAACCAGTTATAAGAACAAAATAAAGCATTAAGCTAAAATGAGATGTAATGTATATGAAATAAGTGAAAATCAGTAATGGCTACTTAGACTTGAGAAAGGCCTAACTGTTAAACACCAACAAATACTAATTGTATGAAAATAACCAAGTAATTAACAAATCCAAGGTGATTAATCAACCAAGGATAAATTGTAAATCTTATTAAAAGCAAAATATTAGAATAATGATTTAAATTAAAAGAGAAATGTAATTAGGAAATATTAAAATAATTGTAAAATTATAAAACATGAAATAACCCAATCTTGTGGGATACCAAAATAATCTTTGGAAGAAAATACAAATAACAGTGATAATAATTAATACTTAGGAAGGAAGATAACGGAAGGAAAGCTATCAGAAGATATACAAGGATTTTGAAAAGAATTCAAATTTTGATAACAATGGGTTTATAGCCAGATTAACCAATCAAATTTATTTGGTAACCATAGCAACTGCCGTTAAGTACGGAGATACCGTTGAATATCGTTACTCGTAAAGTGACGCTCTTGGAAAACAGAAGCCAAATTTTGAACAACCAAATATTTAGTTTAAAATGTTCTAAAAGTTAACCAAATGACCAAAAGTGAACGAGAAGGAAGTAGACGAAGGAAGAAACCAATTAACTGATGTCAAGGACCCTTTAATTCAAAAAGAAGTGAATAAATTACTACAATAAAATTGAAAAAGATGCCCGAAGCCCGAACAATGGAAAACTGAATACGATTGCAGCTCCAGTCCTTTTTACCAGACCAACTGCTGACCCCCAGTCTACTAAGTGGTTAAGTATTATTTAAATTACCCAAATTTCTGAAAAAACGCACTTTAAATAGTTCTCACTATACTATGAAATATCACTAACTACAGTTATTCTCTTTCAAAGATTAAATAAAAAACTAAGACACTGAAAATGTGTCAACTTATAAAGTTAACCTATTGTTAATTTACGAACCTTTGAAACACTTTTACTACACTCCAAAAAACCATTTATAGCTACACGTTATAATATTTAAGTAGAAATATTGTAAAGTTGTGTATTTTTATTATTGTAATTGCATCTAATCCTTTTATCGTAATCTAAAGAATCCAGACGATCGAACGAAAATATTTGTTTAATACTTCGGTAGAATGCCATTATGGTGTATTTGTTACGTTCAGAATCGATACGTCAAGACCCAGAGAAAAATTGTCTTAGATTAATGACCGGTGCAAAATATTATATAACAAACCAAATATAAATTGTGTCAACGAAAAAGTAATAACCATTGAATAATAAAACATACTGTGTGTAATCAATGTGTTTTATTTTCATTAGGGAAGTGTATTATTAATGTTGTACATTGTAGCGAACAGCTCTGAATAGGCGACTAGCGCTCAAGCAGTGAACATAGCAAACTGCTGGCTTGATTGTGAAAATCGATAAGCGGTGGGACTAGTTTGAATTCTCCACACCGCCTGAGCGGAATCGCCGATACCACTAATTTTTTTAATTGTTTAAAATAAACAATTTGGCGCCACCCGGGATGTATACACCCCTATTGAACCTCAGGTAAGGACTTCAATACCTGGTTAATCGTACGTTCATGACGGACTCAATCAGCGGAAGTTACGTTACCGAGCAACGACGGATTGGTAAGACACATTACACAAATTACACTCTGACACGTTTACACTCTTGCAGAAATAAGACGGACACAGCGATACGTTACAAATTGACGCATCCTACGTGTGGCATTATTACACGGGAGCTACACAAAGCCTGAAACGTTACAATATTAATAAAGATGGATAATAAAGAGACTGAGGTTGTAATGAGCAAGTCGGCGGGCGTGGGAGAACCGGGGGTTCATTCGACTCCGGTGAACCGGTCCGAAGACCCCAGTCTAACTTATCAGCTATTGTAGACGATTCAAGCGTCCAGTCAACCCCAACCTCAACAAAACGCAGTAATAAATTGGATAATGATGTAATTAGTTTTTTACTAAAACAATTTAATGAGTTGAAAGAACAAAATAAAAAAGTAGAAAATAATTTGAATAATAAATTTGATGAAATGAAAAGTGATAATGAGGTTAAATTTAACAAATTATTTAAACGTATTGACGAAAGTAATGAAAAGTGGGAAAGAAGTAGAGGTAAATTAAAAGAAAATAAAGAAAGTGGCCTAAACCAGGTGAGTAGTTTTGATAGTGGAGATAATAATGATGACGATACTTTTACAGACAATAGTGTTAGTTTAAGTACAAATGAAATAATAGATGACGAAGTAAGGGAAGATAGTGAAAATATAAGGGTTAATCATAATGAAGACACAGGTAAGTGTAGTGAGCATATAAATAATAAAGTAATGAAGAACAAGGTAAGTGGCGGTGTTAAAATAAGTAACGATTATAATGGGGGTGAAATAATGTTGAATAATAATAATAAAGAGGTATTTGAAAATGGGGTATTAAAAAGTGATACAATAAGTAATAGTAGAAATGATGAGAGTGTAAAATCAGTTGAGGTTAATCAGCGATTGCTAGTTAGTGTTTATGACTTAGAAAGGGAGTACAGAGATAGTTTAATTGTAGAGGGTGAACAGGGGGCAAATTTTTCTGGGGTTCAATGTGAAGCAAAGACTTCACAAGTGGTGCATGAGGATAAAAGATCCTCACTAGGACATTTGGGCGACAATGGGTCGGCAAATGGTCAACTAAGTTTTTTGTGTATATCTGGTACAGCCAGATGGTGTTATAATAAAATGGTTTTGCCCTCAGTGTGGAATGAGAATGTGAAATTGGGCTGGGAGAGTGATAATAAAGAGAAAAATAGAGTGATAGAGTTGTTTAGATTAAGCAGAGATTATGAAGGGTTAGTAGGGGGGATAAATATTGAGAGAAATGATTATATTATTAGCAATGTAGAATTACCTTGTGCAGTACTAGACGATTATAATATCAATATTAATGATAAATATGTACCTGTTGGGAGAATTAGTGTACTTGTAGTACCAGACAATTGTGATAATGACGTAACTCATCTGGGTGGAACAATAAATACTAACGGAGACTGGACAAAAAATAACAATGGAGACATGGACTATGATAAAATAATAATGAGGGGTAACACTAGGGTTATTATTATGGCAAAATGAATAACAAAGATTTAAATGGTTATTACACAAATGATAGCCAGATGATGTATGTACATAAAAATGAAAAATGTTATGTTGAAACTATATTAATTACTTCACATTAATAATCAACTCTTACCTTAGGGTTCTTCTCCAGGGTTTTACAGACGAACACAGCTGCAGAAAGGATTATTTGGGATGAACGGTGCTAATATAAATACACAGTTTGTGTTAAAACAAATCACTTCTGGTTTATTAAACAAACTAATTACTTCATCTTACTTTGATATCAATTAAATACTGGTATATTATTTTATATTAGTAATACATTGAATTAGTAACGAATAACATGAAATCAAACAGATTAATAAATGAAATCTTTCTTACTTCTAACCTATAACAAATTATTTATTTTTAAATAAACCAGTACGTTTTTACCTCTTTTCCCCTTGCTATTTTCTTTTATAAACAAAACAAAAAACATTTCCCTTAGAGATCTCTATTTAAACTGGACATTTTTTATTGAAAATAATAGATTTTTTTTATTACTGAAAAAATTATAATTTGTTTTGGCCATTTAATTACGTATTTTCGCTGTTACTTAACTGCCCATGGTCCGATTCATAGCACTGCCTGTTGAGACGCTTTCTTGGTTTCGTCGCACTCCGATACTGGTCCACATTGAGTTTAGTTGTTGTGAATTACTTTAGACTTTATGCACTGTAACGTTTTACTTTAGACTTTATGCACTGTAAGATATGTATTTTTTATAGCCGGCTGGCTATTAAGATTTACTCGAGCACTTAGATAGTTAATGGCCGCCCTATACTGTTTGTACTTTAATAGTTGCAGTAGAACTTTTTATAAATGTGTTTAACACTTTACTAGATAGGCCGAATTTATTTCACGGCCTATCTTGCACGCCCGAGGCCACTGTTTTAAATTAACGAACTGTACGCTGCTTCCTACTACTGTCTGATGTTAACACTGTGGTGACAATCTGCATACTGTGATTCACAAAGACTGCTGGAGAGCTATTACGTAATACGTCTGGCTTGGCTGTCTCCAGACATCAACAATAACACTGTATGTTGCTGGTTACAAGGGGCACCTCACAGGTGAATACTGGCAATTGAAAAATTTACTGATTTAACTTGAAACTATGGTAGCACACAATTCTGTACCGTTACAATACCCCCCCCCAAAATGAGAGGTTTTACGCCGAGCCATAAAAATTCTCATTGCCTAAAACCTAAGAGGATCAGTGAGGATATGGCGCCACAACCCCCCTTAGATTCTTTACTAAAATCATAGGTACTTACCCCTCCTAGTCCAGTGGCTGCGGCAGCACCCATCCAACCTTACTGGACTTCTCTGTTCGAGATCCCAACACCATAAAATCAGATAGGCGCCAGCCACAGTAACGCCTGACTCTATAACATTCAATTAAAAAATTAACAAACAGGCCTTCCATTATACCATCTCCACAACTGATTCGTTTCCTCTTAGCCGTACTGGTTCATTATTTGCAAAGTACTGGTTCATTTTTATTACAAAATATAACGTACATCTGACTACTTTGTAATATAACTTCTAAATGGTCCATCAGTTACACTGATTAATTCGAATTTAACATCAAGCCCATACGCATACACTATCACAATGACTCATCTTCAACAAGTTACATTGGTTTCACTCAACAATATAGCTTAACCCTGGAAGATACAATGTTAACAGAACACTATAAGTTTACAGTATCCTAGCCTTAGTACACATGCCTTCCATACAAATTAAATAATGTTCCCAGTACAATATTACCCATCCAAAATAACACATTGATTACACAAAATCACATTAAATCGCAACAATTATGACTAAGAAATACTAATTATCCTCAAGAGTCTTTCTGCTTAACTACTATATATATTTTTTTTTCTACTACCCCCTACTAATCCCTTAACCCCTGATACCCGTTACATTCTACTGTGTTCAGCACTAGGCTTCTTGGCCCTCGCCGGCCTCATCCTAGCCATAATCACATCTCCCTCGTGACCTGTAACGGGGTCACCCCCTAATCCACACTCACTATTTCCCCCCTGGACTGTAGCGCCCAGTTGCTTCCACAAGGATTGATGCGGAAGGGGTGGACATTTTTTTCTTTTATTCCACCCCCACCCTTGCTTCGGCGTTACAATAAAAAATTCAGTATAATATACTTACTAATATTGATTGATACGCCTCTAATGGACTACCACCCCTATCTGGGTGAAAATAGCCCTGTTCCAAAATTTGGTAGATTCCCCTAAAAATAACGCCCCTACTAAAACTAACAAACCACCGGGTTAACAAAACAAAACAAACCACAAGCCGGTTATAACAAGTAAAATTTATGATTTGTCACAATTAACTACTTTTACGGTCATGATCCGGTGAGGTCATTGCCGCACTTAGGTGGGGAATCTACAGTTAAAACATAAAACATAGACTGACATTTATAAAGGTTTACATGAACAGTTATATGCACATCTCATTCTACAAACACTATTTTAGCCCAAACATTTTTGATTATATATTTTTTTTTTTCTTTTCAGAAACTTCCTTCAGTTTTCATCAGTTTTTATTTAATTTATCATTACAGTTAAAATTCAAATCAAAATAAAGTTAAACGCATCACTAACATTCATACTTTTAAATTAACACAAAAACCACCTCAAATTTAATTTAGTCTCTTCATATGTTCAAAACAATTTCAATTATTTTAATTACATTTTTCAAAATGATTCTGGTTAGTTTAATTTTTAGTTTCTCCTTAATAGTTCAATAAATTTTACAAGCATTACATCATTTGTTTCAAATCTCTACTTAACTTCCTCCATAATCACATTCTAAATACCATTTCTCTCTACTCATAACCTAACATAGCAGGTACCACAAAATAATAATTTAACCTTTTGGTTACATGACTTTTATTTTAAAATATTTTCACAAATTATTTTTTCTTTAATTACCCGTGAATAGGTTATATCTTATATGTACAGGATTATGGTATACCGAGATGCGATTGAAGACGAACAGAACCCCACTTCAATGAAAGTGAACAAAAACCTTTTTGGCAGCCCTAAATTCCTTACCTGCCTCCTTTTCCCAAAAATAATAAACCACAACCATTAATCTACGACCCTATCTCAGTAGGCCATAATCCTATTAGACTATACAGAAATTTATTATTTCGTTTGTTTACTCAGCCACAAAACTTCTTTACTGCCTATCTAATTAAGGGATGAGTTTGCAATCTGCAAATAACACCAGTTTTTTAATTTGAGGATTACCCTAATGTATTATAATTTAGAATTAAGGCAATCAAAGGTCCGAAAGGGTGTGCCAATTTATGTACCTATTGTTAGGTTTTTCTACGGGGAGGGTTTGGAATATAGGGAAGATGAAAAGGGACAAGGATCATTAAAAGGTCAAGAGCTAGGACTAAAGGTAAGGACAAGGCTCCCTCCGAAAATAAGGATAAATGGAGAAAACCACAGCTCGCGTGGGCAGGGGGGTGTCCCTGAAGTAGACGAACCCCACTGGGACAAGTGGGGAACATCTACCCGCTACCAGTTACTGTTTTATGCCAAAATTCCTAGTTTTAGTTATATAGTTTATATACAGTTACATGATTTATTTTACTATTTTATTTTAACCAATACTTTTTTTTTAATTGGTGGCGTTATAGTACCCACTATTTCCCCCGTCATTTGATTTCGTAAAACATAGGCGTTATCCATTTTAATTTCGACTACTTCATATGGTCCTTCATACAACGAAAAGAATTTTTTAATCTCTTTATCTTGCGCACTTGATAAATCGTATCTTCTCACTAATACCAACTGACCTACCTCGTACTTAATCCACTTACCTTTAGCATCATGAAGCCGTTTTCTTCTTTCACCCTTAGTTAACAAATTTTCATCGGCGAGTTTAAGTTTTACTTCCAGATCTCGGGTGATGTCCTCCGGTGGAAAGTTGAACAGCTGTTCCAGAACTCTAGGTGGGCGTTTTTCCTTGACTAACTCATATGGTGTGAACCCAGTTGATTCATGGGTGGTACAATTTAACCATTCTTCAATTCTACCCACATATGCTGGCCATTCGCTGTGCTTAGCATGGTAATACGCCCGAAAAATTCTTCCCAATTCTCGCATGACCCTTTCAGCTTGGTTCGACTGAGGATGGTATACCGCCGTGTGTTTAGGTATGATGCCTTCCCAACCCAAAGTTTGACGCCATATTCCGCTAATAAATTGGGGTCCATGATCAGATAGTATTATTTTGGGTTTTCCGGTTTTAATCATATAGTCCTTCGTTATTATTTCACTTAATACTTTACTGGTAGCCCTCTTTACACTATATAACCTTACAAATTTCGTGAATGTGTCTAATACCACAAAAATGTAATTTACGCCCCCCTTCCCTTAGGTAGAGGACCAAACAAATCTACCGCAACTAAATCAAAAGGCTTTTCAACTTTAATGCACCTCATGTCTCCCTCTAATCGATAATTAACTACTTTCGACTTCTGACATAAATCGCACCCCCAGAGTAAAGTTCTAACCCTCCGTTCCATATTTTTAAATAAACATGATTCTTTTAATACATTTACACATTTCCTCGCACCGAAATGCCCATACCGAAAATGACAGTCCCATATTATCTTATCTACCAACCCTTCCGGTATAACTAACCTCCAATCACAGTCTCCCCCCTCTACTTTCTTAAACAAACACCCTTGATAGATTTGAAAATATCGGCTATACCCTAACTCATCTGAATCGGACTCTAAACTAGTTATTATTTTATTCAATTTAATATCTGTCCTCTGCATGCATTTAATATCTTTCAATTCTTCCCCAAACAATCTATCTTCCCTACTAAGCCTAAAGATTTCTATTTGTTTTAAGTCCCTCCCTGTTCTCATTCCCTCCGTATCTACCCTGGATAAGGTGTCAGGTATCTTGTTTTCCACCCCTTTTATATACTCCCAACTAAAATTATACTCTTGTAAAGCTAGCACCCACCTGGTTATTCTGCTGTGTGTCAACTTACAGGTGTTTAAAAAAGATAATGCCTTGTGGTCAGTCCGGATGATGGTGGAATTTCCCAACAGATAGGTTCGGAATTTCTTCACTGCAAAGACAATGCTTAATAATTCCTTCTCAGTTGTTGTGTAGTTTCTTTCAGCAGCTAACAGCGTCCGGCTGGTGAAAGCGATAGTATGATGTTCTTTGTTGTCGTCTTCCTGGTACAACTCAGCACCTAAAGCAATATTACTGGCGTCCGTCTGTAAATAAAATGTGCGTTCAAAATTAGGGTGATTCATCATGATCATGTTCATAAAATGGTCCTTGATCTCGTTAAAACACATCTCGTTCCTTTTCCCCCCATTTCCACTGTTTATTCTTTTGTAACACTTCACTCAACTTTGAAGTTATATGGGCATAGTTTTTCTGAAATTTTCTATAAAAATTACATAGCCCTAAAAAACTTTGTAACTGCTTAATATTTCTAGGGTCTGGGAATTTTAGAATTGATTCTACCTTCTCTGGGTTAGCTTTTATCCCGTCTGGTGTAATTATGAAACCTAAAAAATGTACTTCTTTCTGTAAGAATTTAGATTTCTCCCAGTTGATGTCAGCTCCCCTTTATATAATTTGTCTAATACATATTCTAAGTGTTCCACATGTTCTGAGAATGTACGTGAGGCTATCAGTATATCATCTACATACATGGTTAAAAAGTCTAAATTTTGTGGCTGTCCTAAAGATTTCTATTTGTTTTAAGTCCCTCCCTGTTCTCATTCCCTCCGTATCTACCCTGGATAAGGTGTCAGGTATCTTGTTTTCCACCCCTTTTATATACTCCCAACTAAAATTATACTCTTGTAAAGCTAGCACCCACCTGGTTATTCTGCTGTGTGTCAACTTACAGGTGTTTAAAAAAGATAATGCCTTGTGGTCAGTCCGGATGATGGTGGAATTTCCCAACAGATAGGTTCGGAATTTCTTCACTGCAAAGACAATGCTTAATAATTCCTTCTCAGTTGTTGTGTAGTTTCTTTCAGCAGCTAACAGCGTCCGGCTGGTGAAAGCGATAGTATGATGTTCTTTGTTGTCGTCTTCCTGGTACAACTCAGCACCTAAAGCAATATTACTGGCGTCCGTCTGTAAATAAAATGTGCGTTCAAAATTAGGGTGATTCATCATGATCATGTTCATAAAATGGTCCTTGATCTCGTTAAAACACATCTCGTTCCTTTTCCCCCCATTTCCACTGTTTATTCTTTTGTAACACTTCACTCAACTTTGAAGTTATATGGGCATAGTTTTTCTGAAATTTTCTATAAAAATTACATAGCCCTAAAAAACTTTGTAACTGCTTAATATTTCTAGGGTCTGGGAATTTTAGAATTGATTCTACCTTCTCTGGGTTAGCTTTTATCCCGTCTGGTGTAATTATGAAACCTAAAAAATGTACTTCTTTCTGTAAGAATTTAGATTTCTCCCAGTTGATGTCAGCTCCCCTTTATATAATTTGTCTAATACATATTCTAAGTGTTCCACATGTTCTGAGAATGTACGTGAGGCTATCAGTATATCATCTACATACATGGTTAAAAAGTCTAAATTTTGTGGCTGTAGAATTTCATCTAGACATTTTATAAAGCTGGCCACACTGGTATTCAGCCCAAAAGGTAACCGTTTAAATTGGTAATTCTTTCCATTAAAAAGGAATGCTGTATATTTCCGGCTTTCACATGCTAACGGAACTTGCCAGTACCCCGCGGTTAAATCTATTGAGGTCATGTATTTAACTCCGCTGAATTTTTGAAATATTTCACCTATGGCTTCGGGCGATTCCCGATCCGGGATAATTATTTGATTAATCTTGCGAGCGTCTAAACATAATCTGACTCAACCATCTTTTTTAATAACTACTACTAACGGGTTAGAATACGGTGATACTGATCTCTCATTATGTTCCCTTCTAACATTTTATCTAATTCCGCCTGAACCGCTCTTCTCTTTGAATATGGCACCGGATAGCTTCTTTGTATATAGGGTGCGTGTTCCCTTACCTTTAATTCACATTCATAATTTCTTGCCCTCCCTGGTATGTCGGCAAACACTTCTCGAAAACCCTCCATTACCCACCACAACGCTTTACGTTGAGAACTCCCTAAGTCACCCCCTCACTACAAAATTTCCCCGCTCTATCCTCCCAAATTTGTTTATTCATATTACCCCCTAACTCTCCCTCTCTACGTACACACACATTAACTTCCGTTTCTACTTTACTAGCCCGATTTAATATCATCTTAACTCCCGAAATTCTCACTTTGTCTACTACCCGCTCAAAACTAATCTCAACTGGTTCAACTTCATTATTCAATACTAACAACCGCTTCTGGAAATCAATTACCGCCTTATGCTTTATCAAAAAATCATTTCCCAGAATAACCTCCAAATTTAACCCCCGTACTACTAGAAATGTATTCTCATACCCTACTCCGTTAATGATGTAGCGGGTCATTTTTGGGTGTTTTTATTTTTAACCATTTGGGGCATTATTATATTGTTACTTATTTCATTTTCGGGCGGACTGGTATAATAAATTTGAAAAAACTGTAATTGTATTGTGCAACGTTATTTAACAAGCAACAGCACGAGTTTGAGAAACAGAGTTTGGAACAAAAGCGACGCGCAATTTCAGTGGTGTAACACGGCAGAAGAATTTACCTCCACCAAAATTCTAAGAACTCTGTGCATGTGTTTTGACGCCCGCATGCAACTCAGCCGGGCGGGGATCGGCACGGATGCCGTGAGTGACAAGGCAGTTGAGACCAACATGGCGCTGGGACGAGAAGTTATTAGTTCTAAGTGACCGGCTACCGGAAAACCAGTGTCAAACTCCGCCTACTGTGAGCAACATCAGCAGAGCAGATGCCAATATCAGCCTCTGGACACACACACATGCCAGTTATAATCCATGCATAAAATGGTTACACGACAGCAAAGGAACAAGGAGCGACGACGAAAACATCGTGGCATTGAAGAACAACTTCCATGCAGGAACAGGTAGATGTACCTGTTACGTTCACAACCACACAGTCGACATTAAGCAGAGACGCCATATAGTCCACGAGGTACAGAGTACCGCTACAGACGCTTACAGTTTCGTTGCGGACCCGGTTGGTCGATTTTCGTAAATGTAATTAATTCAAGAAGACCGACCGGGACCCGAGGCGATAATCAACGAATCTCAGTTACAAAATTGTTGCAAGTGCGAATCGCAAACAGTTACATTACGGACATTGGAATCGAATCGGGACAAAACACGTGTTCGGCCGGCCACGCGGTAGTGAACAGTTGTAAAACAATAAAGGAGTTTGTAAAATATAATAACAAGGGGTAAAGTATTAACTTGTGTGAAAGAGTGTGCAATGCTGGGCTGTTCTGTGTTTATGTGTGAAATATATAATTGTTTGTATCTGTATAAAGGATAAGGTAAGCCATAGTCGATAAGGTGCAAGAGTTGCACAACATGTAACACGAAGTTTTATCAATTCAACATTTCTTATTAATAAAAAAATCTAATTTCTCTTCCATATAATTGAGAGTTAAATTCTTTCAATGCCTTATTTCGTTATATGTATCGTCAGAGTTCGTCGAACGAAATGGGTTAGTCCACACTATGCGATCCGGCCAGATCAAGTTGAAAGGTAAGTGGGAGTTGTAATTTGAATAAAATAATTTTACCAAACAGAAAGATAAAAAAGTTACAATTGGTGCGGCGTGACGAGGATTTAATATAACTGAAGAGGGGTTATTTTAACACCGGCCTACATCTGACGATGCATAGCGAAGTAGGGTTATGAAAGCAAATTGATTTGGTAAAATATCAGTTTTGAAATAAAATTACTAATTGACAGTTGTTACGTAAGAAAAAATAGATAAAGTAAAAATGTCCGAGAATACAGAAAAAAGTAGTATAATAAATTCAATTATGAGTGAAAGTGGCCTTGAGTCGCAATCGCTGGATGAAAGTGGTATGTTGAGGGGGGAGACGGGTGCTGTTACAGAAACAGCTGGCGGCAGTAATGTAATAGTTCATTCCACTCCGATTGCGTCTCAACCACAACCAAACGAAATAGACGTTGATTCGGGGATTCAATTGACCCCAGTTTCAACTAATAAAAGTAAACAAGCAGAGGAAACAAATATGATGAGTGTTATGCTCAGTCAATTCGAGAGAATGAATAGTAATTTCAATGCAATAAATAAACGTTTTGATGGTAACGAAATAATTTTAAATAAAATGAAAAGTGATTTCAACAATAAATTAGATGAACAGAGAAGAAAATGTGAACAACAGAATATTCAGTTTCAGCAAAATATAAATATAAAATTTGACGAGTTGATAAATAACATACAAGACAAGAATGTATGTCTTGAAAATGCCAATGAAATGACAAGAAATAGTTCGAATAAAGTAGAACAGAGTAAGAATAATACAAACGAAAGTTGTAATGACAGTGTTGTGTTAGGCAATGAATTAATAAATAATAATGATGTTAATAATAACGAGAATAATAATGTGTTTGAGAAATTGGTATCAGAAAGTAATACGGTAAAAATAAATAATGAAAGTATAGAATGCAGTGATTATGAGATGTTAATGTGTGTCAGTGAGTTAGAGAGAGAGAGAAAAAATAATGTTGTAGTAGAGTGGGGACAGAGGGGAAATTTTCCTTTTATTATTTATGATGATTTAATGTGGTCACAAGAGTTTTTGAAGGGCAAGAGTCCCGTGTTAGTAGAAGATTTGAGTTTATTTTATTTGTATAAGTTTATACCCTCTGTGCGGAATGACTTTATAAGTATGAGATGGTGTTATGATGAGAGAGATTTAAATAGAGAATTGTTTGTTGAGAGAGAGATAGAGTTATATGAATTAAAGAGAGATTATGATGAGTTGAAAGAAATATTAGAAGTGTATTTAAACAAGAATGATTTAAGTGATAATACAAAAGTAACTAACCCGATATTGGAAATATTTACTGACGGAGATTTAACAGAAATACTTAACTTAGACTTGGTGAATGATTATTATGGTATAACGGATAAATTGAAATTGTTTGGTTATGACACACAAGACAACAGTATGTATGTCAATATAATTGAACAGTGCTATACAAAACCAAGATTAATCTTTGACGATGGAGGGTAGACTGTAAGACAATAAAAGACAATTAAACATTATGTTTTATGGTTGTTCGACATGGCAGATTTGGACAGAAGTGTGGAAAAAATGGAACAATAAATAAGAGTTTGTAGATAAAATCTAGTGAATTTATATGTGTGTATGTAAGATGATTGTTGTGATAATAATATTGAAATATTTGCAATTTAAATAAATAAACCAAATTAATTTTGAAAACAAGTAATCAGAATTATAATTGTTTGGATGGTAATGAATTCTATATTGTTAATAATTAATTTAATTAAAACAATTTGATATATTTTAAATATTTTAATTGATTATGTAAAGGTTAATTAATTAATTTTTTATGAATTGAATTCATTTTACGAGATGCAAAGTTGGTAATGAATGATAAATTATTTATTTGAAGCTAATAAATTTTGTGAAATGTTTCAGAGAGGATGGTGATTATGTTTTGTGTGTATAGAGGAAGTGTAAGTATAAAAATTTTATAATCATGTATAATAAAAGTTGTTTACAGGTGTGATTGAGGTGTTAATGCAATAGTGAGATTTTGTGCAATCATTGTGTTTAATAAAAACAACAATTAAAAATTTTAATAATAACTAAAAAATGATTTAATAATTATTAATAATAAATTTTGAAAATTTCAAGAAAGTTAAACGGTAAAAGGTTATGAATGGGTTAGACGATTATTGACGTAAATATTATAGGATAATGTATACAAGAATATGTAATTTTTATTATGTGTGTATTTCTTCTAAGCCAAGAATTAGACGCCTGGCAGGCAATCAACATAACAGAAGTAAGTGTTGACAATGTATTACATGTAATTATTCCATTTTGAATGGTATTCATGGTGTTTTTATTATGTTAGGATATCAGCTGATCAGCCATAACGTCACTGGTATATTGGTTTGTAAATGTTACAAGTAATTAATGTTTAATGTATTACAGATCGTTTGAAGTAAAGGTAAAAGGAATATGAGAAATAAAATAATAATTTATGCAAATTACTAAAAGATAATTCATGGGTGATAAATGTTTTATGGGACATGCAGACCTGTCCAAGTTGAATTAAAAGTTGAATGTGAAATGATGGAGATGAATATAATGTAATGTTGTTTTTGAGTTAATGTATGTTATAGAATTTGGTGAAATATTGATGTTGACACAGTGGTAATGGAGACTTTATGTAGATTTTGAATGATATATTGTTGTTTTTATAGTTAATGAGGGTATTTTGTGTATTTGAAGTAATGTAATGAGATTGAGATTTTTTGGGGATGGCAATTTTGTATTAGGGGGTAGTGTAGTTGGGGAGTCCGCAACAAGGGTTGGGACGGGAATTGGAATAGATTTTAGTGAGGAGGGGCCGCCTTAGGTAAAATCCGGGGGCCAAATAAGGGAAATGAGTTTTTGGGAAGGAAACACGTATCCTATATATACAAAGGGTTAGCGAGTTTTATATATGTAGAGAAGGCGGCGAATTGTGTTAAATGATAAGTTGGGGTTTAGAATGTCCTGATTAGTAGATATTTTTGATAGAGTTGGGTGTCATGGGAGTTGTAGTTGATGAATATTAGAGTCAGAGGGAGAAAGTTTATGTGTATAGAAATGTATAGAGATCTAATACGGAAAAACGAGAATGAATAATTTACATCACCCACAGTATATTAAAGTAAGATTGTTGAAAAGAAAGAGGAATTTATAATAAAGAATATATAATTGTTTATTTTTTTTCAACCAGTGACAGAATTTTGATAAAATTTGAAAATAATGTAAAGTCAAGAATTGTTTGTTTTAAATAATTTAAATATCAATCTGTTTATTATTTGTATTAATATTTTGTTTGTTTTAAATATTTTGTTTATTATGTTTGGTATTTCAAGGTAGGATATTGAAAATGTTCAAGGTGTTTTCAGAAATCATACATAACATATGTAGGTCAAGGGTTTTGGACTTGACCTAGTTATGATCAGCTGATGAGTTCATACACCTACTAAGCTTGTGTATAGTAGGAAGTCAATTGTAATTTGTTTGTTTAATTAATTCAAACCAATATTTGAATAGTTTTAATAAATATTTAATAAATAAATTTAATAAAAAATTTAATGAATAAATTTAAATTTTTTTTGAATTTTAAAATTTTTGGAAATTTTAAATTTTTTTGGAAAAAAAAAAAAAAACTAGATTTTTCGCCTGCCAGCGAATGACTATTTTAGATAATGAGTTTTATTATGTGTGTATTAACCATGTTGCTTTTATTGTATTGCATTATATTGGTAGACTATAAGGGGTTCTCATGCTAGAGTAAGGATGTATTTGTATTAATAGGAATGTTTAGGTTAAGTCATTTGAAACAAAAATTAGAAAAAAGAGGAAGAGAATTTTTTGATAAAAGATTTTTTTTTTTGAATTTTGAATTTTTTAAATTTTTGATAAATTTTAAAAGAAAGTTTTATTCTTATGTGTTATGGTAATATGTAATGTTAGACTGTGTGAGCCCAGTATTTGCCAAAGGCAGCCCAGCTTGCAAAAAGGGGAAACATATCGGCGGAGGAGCTGGAGTAATTTTAGCCAGGGATTGAGGATTTTTGGGGGTAGCATGTTATAAGGCGAGGTGTGCCGTGGTGCGAGTCTGATCGATTTCTCGGTGTTGGGATCTCTTACGGAGAAGTCCAGTGATCTCGTTCAGATGAGTCCATGGTCGCTGAGCCAGGGGGGGTCGTGTACCCATGCAGAGTAAGAACCAGGGGGTTGTTGGCACCAGTTCCTCACCGATCCTCTTCGGGGTTTATCGATGAGATTTCTTCTGTCATGGACAGCAGAATTCTCATCGAGGGGGTATTGTAGCGGGTCATTTTTGGGTGTTTTTATTTTTAACCATTTGGGGCATTATTATATTGTTACTTATTTCGTTTTCGGGCGGACTGGTATAATAAATTTGAAAAAACTGTAATTGTATTGTGCAACGTTATTTAACAAGCAACAGCACGAGTTTGAGAAACAGAGTTTGGAACAAAAGCGACGCGCAATTTCAGTGGTGTAACACGGCAGAAGAATTTACCTCCACCAAAATTCTAAGAACTCTGTGCATGTGTTTTGACGCCCGCATGCAACTCAGCCGGGCGGGGATCGGCACGGATGCCGTGAGTGACAAGGCAGTTGAGACCAACATGGCGCTGGGACGAGAAGTTATTAGTTCTAAGTGACCGGCTACCGGAAAACCAGTGTCAAACTCCGCCTACTGTGAGCAACATCAGCAGAGCAGATGCCAATATCAGCCTCTGGACACACACACATGCCAGTTATAATCCATGCATAAAATGGTTACACGACAGCAAAGGAACAAGGAGCGACGACGAAAACATCGTGGCATTGAAGAACAACTTCCATGCAGGAACAGGTAGATGTACCTGTTACGTTCACAACCACACAGTCGACATTAAGCAGAGACGCCATATAGTCCACGAGGTACAGAGTACCGCTACAGACGCTTACAGTTTCGTTGCGGACCCGGTTGGTCGATTTTCGTAAATGTAATTAATTCAAGAAGACCGACCGGGACCCGAGGCGATAATCAACGAATCTCAGTTACAAAATTGTTGCAAGTGCGAATCGCAAACAGTTACATTACGGACATTGGAATCGAATCGGGACAAAACACGTGTTCGGCCGGCCACGCGGTAGTGAACAGTTGTAAAACAATAAAGGAGTTTGTAAAATATAATAACAAGGGGTAAAGTATTAACTTGTGTGAAAGAGTGTGCAATGCTGGGCTGTTCTGTGTTTATGTGTGAAATATATAATTGTTTGTATCTGTATAAAGGATAAGGTAAGCCATAGTCGATAAGGTGCAAGAGTTGCACAACATGTAACACGAAGTTTTATCAATTCAACATTTCTTATTAATAAAAAAATCTAATTTCTCTTCCATATAATTGAGAGTTAAATTCTTTCAATGCCTTATTTCGTTATATGTATCGTCAGAGTTCGTCGAACGAAATGGGTTAGTCCACACTATGCGATCCGGCCAGATCAAGTTGAAAGGTAAGTGGGAGTTGTAATTTGAATAAAATAATTTTACCAAACAGAAAGATAAAAAAGTTACAATTGGTGCGGCGTGACGAGGATTTAATATAACTGAAGAGGGGTTATTTTAACACCGGCCTACATCTGACGATGCATAGCGAAGTAGGGTTATGAAAGCAAATTGATTTGGTAAAATATCAGTTTTGAAATAAAATTACTAATTGACAGTTGTTACGTAAGAAAAAATAGATAAAGTAAAAATGTCCGAGAATACAGAAAAAAGTAGTATAATAAATTCAATTATGAGTGAAAGTGGCCTTGAGTCGCAATCGCTGGATGAAAGTGGTATGTTGAGGGGGGAGACGGGTGCTGTTACAGAAACAGCTGGCGGCAGTAATGTAATAGTTCATTCCACTCCGATTGCGTCTCAACCACAACCAAACGAAATAGACGTTGATTCGGGGATTCAATTGACCCCAGTTTCAACTAATAAAAGTAAACAAGCAGAGGAAACAAATATGATGAGTGTTATGCTCAGTCAATTCGAGAGAATGAATAGTAATTTCAATGCAATAAATAAACGTTTTGATGGTAACGAAATAATTTTAAATAAAATGAAAAGTGATTTCAACAATAAATTAGATGAACAGAGAAGAAAATGTGAACAACAGAATATTCAGTTTCAGCAAAATATAAATATAAAATTTGACGAGTTGATAAATAACATACAAGACAAGAATGTATGTCTTGAAAATGCCAATGAAATGACAAGAAATAGTTCGAATAAAGTAGAACAGAGTAAGAATAATACAAACGAAAGTTGTAATGACAGTGTTGTGTTAGGCAATGAATTAATAAATAATAATGATGTTAATAATAACGAGAATAATAATGTGTTTGAGAAATTGGTATCAGAAAGTAATACGGTAAAAATAAATAATGAAAGTATAGAATGCAGTGATTATGAGATGTTAATGTGTGTCAGTGAGTTAGAGAGAGAGAGAAAAAATAATGTTGTAGTAGAGTGGGGACAGAGGGGAAATTTTCCTTTTATTATTTATGATGATTTAATGTGGTCACAAGAGTTTTTGAAGGGCAAGAGTCCCGTGTTAGTAGAAGATTTGAGTTTATTTTATTTGTATAAGTTTATACCCTCTGTGCGGAATGACTTTATAAGTATGAGATGGTGTTATGATGAGAGAGATTTAAATAGAGAATTGTTTGTTGAGAGAGAGATAGAGTTATATGAATTAAAGAGAGATTATGATGAGTTGAAAGAAATATTAGAAGTGTATTTAAACAAGAATGATTTAAGTGATAATACAAAAGTAACTAACCCGATATTGGAAATATTTACTGACGGAGATTTAACAGAAATACTTAACTTAGACTTGGTGAATGATTATTATGGTATAACGGATAAATTGAAATTGTTTGGTTATGACACACAAGACAACAGTATGTATGTCAATATAATTGAACAGTGCTATACAAAACCAAGATTAATCTTTGACGATGGAGGGTAGACTGTAAGACAATAAAAGACAATTAAACATTATGTTTTATGGTTGTTCGACATGGCAGATTTGGACAGAAGTGTGGAAAAAATGGAACAATAAATAAGAGTTTGTAGATAAAATCTAGTGAATTTATATGTGTGTATGTAAGATGATTGTTGTGATAATAATATTGAAATATTTGCAATTTAAATAAATAAACCAAATTAATTTTGAAAACAAGTAATCAGAATTATAATTGTTTGGATGGTAATGAATTCTATATTGTTAATAATTAATTTAATTAAAACAATTTGATATATTTTAAATATTTTAATTGATTATGTAAAGGTTAATTAATTAATTTTTTATGAATTGAATTCATTTTACGAGATGCAAAGTTGGTAATGAATGATAAATTATTTATTTGAAGCTAATAAATTTTGTGAAATGTTTCAGAGAGGATGGTGATTATGTTTTGTGTGTATAGAGGAAGTGTAAGTATAAAAATTTTATAATCATGTATAATAAAAGTTGTTTACAGGTGTGATTGAGGTGTTAATGCAATAGTGAGATTTTGTGCAATCATTGTGTTTAATAAAAACAACAATTAAAAATTTTAATAATAACTAAAAAATGATTTAATAATTATTAATAATAAATTTTGAAAATTTCAAGAAAGTTAAACGGTAAAAGGTTATGAATGGGTTAGACGATTATTGACGTAAATATTATAGGATAATGTATACAAGAATATGTAATTTTTATTATGTGTGTATTTCTTCTAAGCCAAGAATTAGACGCCTGGCAGGCAATCAACATAACAGAAGTAAGTGTTGACAATGTATTACATGTAATTATTCCATTTTGAATGGTATTCATGGTGTTTTTATTATGTTAGGATATCAGCTGATCAGCCATAACGTCACTGGTATATTGGTTTGTAAATGTTACAAGTAATTAATGTTTAATGTATTACAGATCGTTTGAAGTAAAGGTAAAAGGAATATGAGAAATAAAATAATAATTTATGCAAATTACTAAAAGATAATTCATGGGTGATAAATGTTTTATGGGACATGCAGACCTGTCCAAGTTGAATTAAAAGTTGAATGTGAAATGATGGAGATGAATATAATGTAATGTTGTTTTTGAGTTAATGTATGTTATAGAATTTGGTGAAATATTGATGTTGACACAGTGGTAATGGAGACTTTATGTAGATTTTGAATGATATATTGTTGTTTTTATAGTTAATGAGGGTATTTTGTGTATTTGAAGTAATGTAATGAGATTGAGATTTTTTGGGGATGGCAATTTTGTATTAGGGGGTAGTGTAGTTGGGGAGTCCGCAACAAGGGTTGGGACGGGAATTGGAATAGATTTTAGTGAGGAGGGGCCGCCTTAGGTAAAATCCGGGGGCCAAATAAGGGAAATGAGTTTTTGGGAAGGAAACACGTATCCTATATATACAAAGGGTTAGCGAGTTTTATATATGTAGAGAAGGCGGCGAATTGTGTTAAATGATAAGTTGGGGTTTAGAATGTCCTGATTAGTAGATATTTTTGATAGAGTTGGGTGTCATGGGAGTTGTAGTTGATGAATATTAGAGTCAGAGGGAGAAAGTTTATGTGTATAGAAATGTATAGAGATCTAATACGGAAAAACGAGAATGAATAATTTACATCACCCACAGTATATTAAAGTAAGATTGTTGAAAAGAAAGAGGAATTTATAATAAAGAATATATAATTGTTTATTTTTTTTCAACCAGTGACAGAATTTTGATAAAATTTGAAAATAATGTAAAGTCAAGAATTGTTTGTTTTAAATAATTTAAATATCAATCTGTTTATTATTTGTATTAATATTTTGTTTGTTTTAAATATTTTGTTTATTATGTTTGGTATTTCAAGGTAGGATATTGAAAATGTTCAAGGTGTTTTCAGAAATCATACATAACATATGTAGGTCAAGGGTTTTGGACTTGACCTAGTTATGATCAGCTGATGAGTTCATACACCTACTAAGCTTGTGTATAGTAGGAAGTCAATTGTAATTTGTTTGTTTAATTAATTCAAACCAATATTTGAATAGTTTTAATAAATATTTAATAAATAAATTTAATAAAAAATTTAATGAATAAATTTAAATTTTTTTTGAATTTTAAAATTTTTGGAAATTTTAAATTTTTTTGGAAAAAAAAAAAAAAACTAGATTTTTCGCCTGCCAGCGAATGACTATTTTAGATAATGAGTTTTATTATGTGTGTATTAACCATGTTGCTTTTATTGTATTGCATTATATTGGTAGACTATAAGGGGTTCTCATGCTAGAGTAAGGATGTATTTGTATTAATAGGAATGTTTAGGTTAAGTCATTTGAAACAAAAATTAGAAAAAAGAGGAAGAGAATTTTTTGATAAAAGATTTTTTTTTTTGAATTTTGAATTTTTTAAATTTTTGATAAATTTTAAAAGAAAGTTTTATTCTTATGTGTTATGGTAATATGTAATGTTAGACTGTGTGAGCCCAGTATTTGCCAAAGGCAGCCCAGCTTGCAAAAAGGGGAAACATATCGGCGGAGGAGCTGGAGTAATTTTAGCCAGGGATTGAGGATTTTTGGGGGTAGCATGTTATAAGGCGAGGTGTGCCGTGGTGCGAGTCTGATCGATTTCTCGGTGTTGGGATCTCTTACGGAGAAGTCCAGTGATCTCGTTCAGATGAGTCCATGGTCGCTGAGCCAGGGGGGGTCGTGTACCCATGCAGAGTAAGAACCAGGGGGTTGTTGGCACCAGTTCCTCACCGATCCTCTTCGGGGTTTATCGATGAGATTTCTTCTGTCATGGACAGCAGAATTCTCATCGAGGGGGTATTGTAGCGGGTCATTTTTGGGTGTTTTTATTTTTAACCATTTGGGGCATTATTATATTGTTACTTATTTCGTTTTCGGGCGGACTGGTATAATAAATTTGAAAAAACTGTAATTGTATTGTGCAACGTTATTTAACAAGCAACAGCACGAGTTTGAGAAACAGAGTTTGGAACAAAAGCGACGCGCAATTTCAGTGGTGTAACACGGCAGAAGAATTTACCTCCACCAAAATTCTAAGAACTCTGTGCATGTGTTTTGACGCCCGCATGCAACTCAGCCGGGCGGGGATCGGCACGGATGCCGTGAGTGACAAGGCAGTTGAGACCAACATGGCGCTGGGACGAGAAGTTATTAGTTCTAAGTGACCGGCTACCGGAAAACCAGTGTCAAACTCCGCCTACTGTGAGCAACATCAGCAGAGCAGATGCCAATATCAGCCTCTGGACACACACACATGCCAGTTATAATCCATGCATAAAATGGTTACACGACAGCAAAGGAACAAGGAGCGACGACGAAAACATCGTGGCATTGAAGAACAACTTCCATGCAGGAACAGGTAGATGTACCTGTTACGTTCACAACCACACAGTCGACATTAAGCAGAGACGCCATATAGTCCACGAGGTACAGAGTACCGCTACAGACGCTTACAGTTTCGTTGCGGACCCGGTTGGTCGATTTTCGTAAATGTAATTAATTCAAGAAGACCGACCGGGACCCGAGGCGATAATCAACGAATCTCAGTTACAAAATTGTTGCAAGTGCGAATCGCAAACAGTTACATTACGGACATTGGAATCGAATCGGGACAAAACACGTGTTCGGCCGGCCACGCGGTAGTGAACAGTTGTAAAACAATAAAGGAGTTTGTAAAATATAATAACAAGGGGTAAAGTATTAACTTGTGTGAAAGAGTGTGCAATGCTGGGCTGTTCTGTGTTTATGTGTGAAATATATAATTGTTTGTATCTGTATAAAGGATAAGGTAAGCCATAGTCGATAAGGTGCAAGAGTTGCACAACATGTAACACGAAGTTTTATCAATTCAACATTTCTTATTAATAAAAAAATCTAATTTCTCTTCCATATAATTGAGAGTTAAATTCTTTCAATGCCTTATTTCGTTATATGTATCGTCAGAGTTCGTCGAACGAAATGGGTTAGTCCACACTATGCGATCCGGCCAGATCAAGTTGAAAGGTAAGTGGGAGTTGTAATTTGAATAAAATAATTTTACCAAACAGAAAGATAAAAAAGTTACAATTGGTGCGGCGTGACGAGGATTTAATATAACTGAAGAGGGGTTATTTTAACACCGGCCTACATCTGACGATGCATAGCGAAGTAGGGTTATGAAAGCAAATTGATTTGGTAAAATATCAGTTTTGAAATAAAATTACTAATTGACAGTTGTTACGTAAGAAAAAATAGATAAAGTAAAAATGTCCGAGAATACAGAAAAAAGTAGTATAATAAATTCAATTATGAGTGAAAGTGGCCTTGAGTCGCAATCGCTGGATGAAAGTGGTATGTTGAGGGGGGAGACGGGTGCTGTTACAGAAACAGCTGGCGGCAGTAATGTAATAGTTCATTCCACTCCGATTGCGTCTCAACCACAACCAAACGAAATAGACGTTGATTCGGGGATTCAATTGACCCCAGTTTCAACTAATAAAAGTAAACAAGCAGAGGAAACAAATATGATGAGTGTTATGCTCAGTCAATTCGAGAGAATGAATAGTAATTTCAATGCAATAAATAAACGTTTTGATGGTAACGAAATAATTTTAAATAAAATGAAAAGTGATTTCAACAATAAATTAGATGAACAGAGAAGAAAATGTGAACAACAGAATATTCAGTTTCAGCAAAATATAAATATAAAATTTGACGAGTTGATAAATAACATACAAGACAAGAATGTATGTCTTGAAAATGCCAATGAAATGACAAGAAATAGTTCGAATAAAGTAGAACAGAGTAAGAATAATACAAACGAAAGTTGTAATGACAGTGTTGTGTTAGGCAATGAATTAATAAATAATAATGATGTTAATAATAACGAGAATAATAATGTGTTTGAGAAATTGGTATCAGAAAGTAATACGGTAAAAATAAATAATGAAAGTATAGAATGCAGTGATTATGAGATGTTAATGTGTGTCAGTGAGTTAGAGAGAGAGAGAAAAAATAATGTTGTAGTAGAGTGGGGACAGAGGGGAAATTTTCCTTTTATTATTTATGATGATTTAATGTGGTCACAAGAGTTTTTGAAGGGCAAGAGTCCCGTGTTAGTAGAAGATTTGAGTTTATTTTATTTGTATAAGTTTATACCCTCTGTGCGGAATGACTTTATAAGTATGAGATGGTGTTATGATGAGAGAGATTTAAATAGAGAATTGTTTGTTGAGAGAGAGATAGAGTTATATGAATTAAAGAGAGATTATGATGAGTTGAAAGAAATATTAGAAGTGTATTTAAACAAGAATGATTTAAGTGATAATACAAAAGTAACTAACCCGATATTGGAAATATTTACTGACGGAGATTTAACAGAAATACTTAACTTAGACTTGGTGAATGATTATTATGGTATAACGGATAAATTGAAATTGTTTGGTTATGACACACAAGACAACAGTATGTATGTCAATATAATTGAACAGTGCTATACAAAACCAAGATTAATCTTTGACGATGGAGGGTAGACTGTAAGACAATAAAAGACAATTAAACATTATGTTTTATGGTTGTTCGACATGGCAGATTTGGACAGAAGTGTGGAAAAAATGGAACAATAAATAAGAGTTTGTAGATAAAATCTAGTGAATTTATATGTGTGTATGTAAGATGATTGTTGTGATAATAATATTGAAATATTTGCAATTTAAATAAATAAACCAAATTAATTTTGAAAACAAGTAATCAGAATTATAATTGTTTGGATGGTAATGAATTCTATATTGTTAATAATTAATTTAATTAAAACAATTTGATATATTTTAAATATTTTAATTGATTATGTAAAGGTTAATTAATTAATTTTTTATGAATTGAATTCATTTTACGAGATGCAAAGTTGGTAATGAATGATAAATTATTTATTTGAAGCTAATAAATTTTGTGAAATGTTTCAGAGAGGATGGTGATTATGTTTTGTGTGTATAGAGGAAGTGTAAGTATAAAAATTTTATAATCATGTATAATAAAAGTTGTTTACAGGTGTGATTGAGGTGTTAATGCAATAGTGAGATTTTGTGCAATCATTGTGTTTAATAAAAACAACAATTAAAAATTTTAATAATAACTAAAAAATGATTTAATAATTATTAATAATAAATTTTGAAAATTTCAAGAAAGTTAAACGGTAAAAGGTTATGAATGGGTTAGACGATTATTGACGTAAATATTATAGGATAATGTATACAAGAATATGTAATTTTTATTATGTGTGTATTTCTTCTAAGCCAAGAATTAGACGCCTGGCAGGCAATCAACATAACAGAAGTAAGTGTTGACAATGTATTACATGTAATTATTCCATTTTGAATGGTATTCATGGTGTTTTTATTATGTTAGGATATCAGCTGATCAGCCATAATGTCACTGGTATATTGGTTTGTAAATGTTACAAGTAATTAATGTTTAATGTATTACAGATCGTTTGAAGTAAAGGTAAAAGGAATATGAGAAATAAAATAATAATTTATGCAAATTACTAAAAGATAATTCATGGGTGATAAATGTTTTATGGGACATGCAGACCTGTCCAAGTTGAATTAAAAGTTGAATGTGAAATGATGGAGATGAATATAATGTAATGTTGTTTTTGAGTTAATGTATGTTATAGAATTTGGTGAAATATTGATGTTGACACAGTGGTAATGGAGACTTTATGTAGATTTTGAATGATATATTGTTGTTTTTATAGTTAATGAGGGTATTTTGTGTATTTGAAGTAATGTAATGAGATTGAGATTTTTTGGGGATGGCAATTTTGTATTAGGGGGTAGTGTAGTTGGGGAGTCCGCAACAAGGGTTGGGACGGGAATTGGAATAGATTTTAGTGAGGAGGGGCCGCCTTAGGTAAAATCCGGGGGCCAAATAAGGGAAATGAGTTTTTGGGAAGGAAACACGTATCCTATATATACAAAGGGTTAGCGAGTTTTATATATGTAGAGAAGGCGGCGAATTGTGTTAAATGATAAGTTGGGGTTTAGAATGTCCTGATTAGTAGATATTTTTGATAGAGTTGGGTGTCATGGGAGTTGTAGTTGATGAATATTAGAGTCAGAGGGAGAAAGTTTATGTGTATAGAAATGTATAGAGATCTAATACGGAAAAACGAGAATGAATAATTTACATCACCCACAGTATATTAAAGTAAGATTGTTGAAAAGAAAGAGGAATTTATAATAAAGAATATATAATTGTTTATTTTTTTTCAACCAGTGACAGAATTTTGATAAAATTTGAAAATAATGTAAAGTCAAGAATTGTTTGTTTTAAATAATTTAAATATCAATCTGTTTATTATTTGTATTAATATTTTGTTTGTTTTAAATATTTTGTTTATTATGTTTGGTATTTCAAGGTAGGATATTGAAAATGTTCAAGGTGTTTTCAGAAATCATACATAACATATGTAGGTCAAGGGTTTTGGACTTGACCTAGTTATGATCAGCTGATGAGTTCATACACCTACTAAGCTTGTGTATAGTAGGAAGTCAATTGTAATTTGTTTGTTTAATTAATTCAAACCAATATTTGAATAGTTTTAATAAATATTTAATAAATAAATTTAATAAAAAATTTAATGAATAAATTTAAATTTTTTTTGAATTTTAAAATTTTTGGAAATTTTAAATTTTTTTGGAAAAAAAAAAAAAAACTAGATTTTTCGCCTGCCAGCGAATGACTATTTTAGATAATGAGTTTTATTATGTGTGTATTAACCATGTTGCTTTTATTGTATTGCATTATATTGGTAGACTATAAGGGGTTCTCATGCTAGAGTAAGGATGTATTTGTATTAATAGGAATGTTTAGGTTAAGTCATTTGAAACAAAAATTAGAAAAAAGAGGAAGAGAATTTTTTGATAAAAGATTTTTTTTTTTGAATTTTGAATTTTTTAAATTTTTGATAAATTTTAAAAGAAAGTTTTATTCTTATGTGTTATGGTAATATGTAATGTTAGACTGTGTGAGCCCAGTATTTGCCAAAGGCAGCCCAGCTTGCAAAAAGGGGAAACATATCGGCGGAGGAGCTGGAGTAATTTTAGCCAGGGATTGAGGATTTTTGGGGGTAGCATGTTATAAGGCGAGGTGTGCCGTGGTGCGAGTCTGATCGATTTCTCGGTGTTGGGATCTCTTACGGAGAAGTCCAGTGATCTCGTTCAGATGAGTCCATGGTCGCTGAGCCAGGGGGGGTCGTGTACCCATGCAGAGTAAGAACCAGGGGGTTGTTGGCACCAGTTCCTCACCGATCCTCTTCGGGGTTTATCGATGAGATTTCTTCTGTCATGGACAGCAGAATTCTCATCGAGGGGGTATTGTAGCGGGTCATTTTTGGGTGTTTTTATTTTTAACCATTTGGGGCATTATTATATTGTTACTTATTTCGTTTTCGGGCGGACTGGTATAATAAATTTGAAAAAACTGTAATTGTATTGTGCAACGTTATTTAACAAGCAACAGCACGAGTTTGAGAAACAGAGTTTGGAACAAAAGCGACGCGCAATTTCAGTGGTGTAACACGGCAGAAGAATTTACCTCCACCAAAATTCTAAGAACTCTGTGCATGTGTTTTGACGCCCGCATGCAACTCAGCCGGGCGGGGATCGGCACGGATGCCGTGAGTGACAAGGCAGTTGAGACCAACATGGCGCTGGGACGAGAAGTTATTAGTTCTAAGTGACCGGCTACCGGAAAACCAGTGTCAAACTCCGCCTACTGTGAGCAACATCAGCAGAGCAGATGCCAATATCAGCCTCTGGACACACACACATGCCAGTTATAATCCATGCATAAAATGGTTACACGACAGCAAAGGAACAAGGAGCGACGACGAAAACATCGTGGCATTGAAGAACAACTTCCATGCAGGAACAGGTAGATGTACCTGTTACGTTCACAACCACACAGTCGACATTAAGCAGAGACGCCATATAGTCCACGAGGTACAGAGTACCGCTACAGACGCTTACAGTTTCGTTGCGGACCCGGTTGGTCGATTTTCGTAAATGTAATTAATTCAAGAAGACCGACCGGGACCCGAGGCGATAATCAACGAATCTCAGTTACAAAATTGTTGCAAGTGCGAATCGCAAACAGTTACATTACGGACATTGGAATCGAATCGGGACAAAACACGTGTTCGGCCGGCCACGCGGTAGTGAACAGTTGTAAAACAATAAAGGAGTTTGTAAAATATAATAACAAGGGGTAAAGTATTAACTTGTGTGAAAGAGTGTGCAATGCTGGGCTGTTCTGTGTTTATGTGTGAAATATATAATTGTTTGTATCTGTATAAAGGATAAGGTAAGCCATAGTCGATAAGGTGCAAGAGTTGCACAACATGTAACACGAAGTTTTATCAATTCAACATTTCTTATTAATAAAAAAATCTAATTTCTCTTCCATATAATTGAGAGTTAAATTCTTTCAATGCCTTATTTCGTTATATGTATCGTCAGAGTTCGTCGAACGAAATGGGTTAGTCCACACTATGCGATCCGGCCAGATCAAGTTGAAAGGTAAGTGGGAGTTGTAATTTGAATAAAATAATTTTACCAAACAGAAAGATAAAGAAAGTTACAATGATCATATTCAAATGTACCTGTTTAGTTACCCTTTTACTCCTAACCCCGGTAATACCTACAATGGTCACCCCCGCAACTGGCAAAAATGGGATATTTTTGTTTGTTTCTTGCAAACCTTCTAATATGTGTTCGGAAATAACAGAAATTTCACTACCTGTGTCTACTAAAGTTTATATTTCCTACCTTCAATTTGAATTCTTACCTCGGTCAGTCCGGTTTATGGTCTTGCTGTCTCTACGTCATCCTCCTCCATCAGTTCCTTGGACAAGTTGGTGCGGATGACGTTACTTATATAGTCGTTGTTGTCTTGGGTCCCGCAGTCCCTTGTCGACAATGGTGGGGTCCCTTCACCCACTGTCCTTGCTAGTTTTCCGTCTGAGTGGTTGCACGGCCTGGAGTATACCCACCACGGCCTCTGTTAGCAGTTCCACTGCTTCCCGGTGCTCCTCAGTTGCTGCTCTCTCCTCTCTGTGGTTGATTGTTTTGGTTAGGCTCAGTATTACTTCGTTGGCAACTCCTCTCTTTATGGCACCTATAACAGGTCGTTCTGCTGCCGTAGTTCTCACAATGACACTCTCCACATCGCCAGTCCTCTCGTCTACTGCTATTATTACCTCCCCTCGTCCCTCTATAATGGGTTGAGGTCCCCCTGGGCTGATAATGTCTTTCGTTTATATATGGTGCGGGCGAAATCGGATGCCGACCCGTCTCTCGTTCTCTAATGTTTTGGAAAATATCTAGTATTTGCTCTAGTTCATTTATGTCTTCCACTTCCCGCGTCATTAAATTAACCTGAATTTCTCTTGGCAAGTGTTTGCTTATGTACTGTACAAACGATCGGAATGGTAACGGGGGCTCTAAATATTTCACCTCATTATATAATCGCATCACATACAGGGTCACATTATCCCCCTGGGCCCCAAAATTACCTTTTCCCATAATCTTGCTACGTAACCCCTCTTGCTCCTCCTCCGACCAGTATTTGCTTCGGAAGGCACTCTCAAAACTTGGATAATCTCCCCATTCTACTTTATGTACTTCTTCCACACTGCAGAACTCCCTTTAAAACATTTCATTATTTTTAATAACTTGACCTCCCAATTATTATTACAAAACTGATTATATTCTTTTATTCTATTTAAGAATTGCATGGGGTGTACCCCCCTATTCTCGCAACTAAATAACTCTAGTTCAATGTCATTGTTTACTTCTCGCGTTATTAATATTCGTTCTGTGACACTGTTTAATTTTTTACTTATCTCCCCACTTAATTCATCTTTGGTACTGATCAATTTTTGTTCGATCAAGTTAAGCTTGTTATTAGTTATGCGTTCGGATTGAATACTGGCCTCATTTACCATTTCTACCGCACCTTTTAATAACTGTATTTCGGACTTATGGCTATTTTCCATCTCACTAATCTTACTATCAATATTTCTAGTGTTATTTTTACACTCATCTATTTGGGTTACAATATCACTATTACGCTCATCTATTTTACTTTCTAAATTTTCATTAATTATGTTAATTTTTTTATTAAACTGTTTGTTCACTAACTCTATCACTCTATTATTATTATCACTAATACAATTGTCTAAATTGCACATTAATAACACTTATACGCTCATCGAACTGTTGTATTAGCTTAACGTTTATTTCATTTATTTCCCCCTTAATTTCGTTAAATTTAACATTCTGTTCATTGAATTTATCATTAAAATGACTATTCTGTACCTCAAATTATTACTTTGTTCATTTAGTTTGACATTCACTTCGTCAAAATTACTACTAATTTTATCGAACTTACTATTCTGAACATCGAAACGATTATTTATGTCGCTACTTAATGCATCAAATTTCTGATTTTGTTCATTGAATTTTTCATCACTACTGTCAAAACGCTTATTTATTTTATCGAATTGACTTAGTAAAATACTCATCATCTCATCATCGATTCTATTACATTTTACTGAGGTTGGAGTTAATTGAACCCCAGAGTCCTCTATGTCAGCTGACTTACTTAATTCTCTATTTTGAACTAAGATTGGAGTCGAATGGACCTCCAACCCACTCATGACCGTTGATTCGGTCAAACTATTTTCTTTATTGATTTTTGTATCAAATTTATTTTCTGTATTGCCTTCGGTTAAGTCAGTTATGCTGACTTCATCATCGTTATTTTTCATTTTATATGGTGTTTTTTACATATACTATTACACTTTAGCTTACACAACAATCCTTTACAACATCGCCCTCGCTCCCAAATGACCCATTCTGCAGCTTAATTAGGTCTGGCGAATGTAATAAAATATTACACTCGCCGTCCCAGTTCGGGCGCCAATGAAACTATATTAATTACTTCATGTTAATAATCAACTCTTACCTTAGGGTTCTTCTCCAGGGTTTTACAGACGAACACAGCTGCAGAAAGGATTATTTGGGATGAACGGTGCTAATATAAATACACAGTTTGTGTTAAATCACTTCTGGTTTATTAAACAAATTAATTACTTCGTCTTACTTTGATATCAATTAAATACTGGTATATTATTTTATATCAGTAATACATTGAATTAGTAACGAATAACATGAAATCAAACAGATTAATAAATAAAATCTTTCTTACTTCTAACCTACAACAAATTATTTATTTTTAAATAAACCAGTACGTTTTTACCTCTTTTCCCCTTGCTATTTTCTTTTATAAACAAAAAAAAACCTTTCCCTTAGAGATCTCTATTTAAACTGGACATTTTTTATTGAAAATAATAGATTTTTTTTATTATTGAAAAAATTATAATTTGTTTTGGCCATTTAATTATGTATTTTCGCTGTTACTTAACTGCCCATGGTCCGATTCATAGCACTGCCTGTTGAGACGCTTTCTTGGTTTCGTCGCACTCCGATACTGGTCCACATTGAGTTTAGTTGTTGTGAATTACTTTAGACTTTATGCACTGTAATGTTTTACTTTAGACAAGTGCCAACAAAACCCATTAAAAAGTATTTTATAATAATTTGTGTTATCAGTTTATTTACAACTAAATATGAATAGGGCAACTGTTCAGCACGCAATGCTAGTAGTACATATAAATTAACACAGACGATGGTATAAGACTGGTAATTATGGATGCAGTATGGATGTAATGGTGACATTGCAGTATGGATGTACATTGGTAATGATCAGTGGCGAAGCTAGTAGTTAATGAATGGGTAGGCAAAAATCTTATCTTAAATTTTTTTTTAAGGAATCACTAAAAGGATGGTGGTTCAAATCGGACAATGAGGTAGAGTTTTCTGTAAGTGAATGGTTCCACAAACAGCCGTAAGAATTTTACTAGCAGGGAATCTACAGGTTGGTGCAACAGTGGAACTCATGTCTTAATGTTAATGGAGACTTCTTTTAAAATCGTTGAATAAAAAATGCTTTACAGCTCTATATGTGTTTCTATTGAACAATCCTTGTATTAGTCATACACAATAATACAACTGATTGAACTTCAAATTTTTAAACTTGATTAGTTTCTATATATATGTTTAATGTTACAAATAATTCAAATAACAATCTTGATCATCTGTTAGTTCAGCGGAATAACAGGGACACTTTTAATAACCGCATAAAATAAACACACTTATAAACAACACAGCGCGCTTTAACTTGAATGTTCGACCACAGAAATGAGGCATGCCTCAACGCTCTATGTGTACAGCACGGGACAATCCCCCCTCCCTTCACTTCCCTATCACTCCGGCACATTGCTTCCATACGATGTATACAGAAAACGCTGAGGCAAGTTCAGGTTGCCTCATTCGCTTTAAACGAGCTATGCCGAGTCTCACCTGTCACCATCTTGCAGTCGCTCAGTAAAGCACGTTTCGGCCTAATACATTCGACAGTCGCGGTAACAATGTATAATCTTTACGTTATGTAGTTCATACGTATTTATAATTTTTATTCTACAGAATTTTTTAGGGTAGGCATTGCCTCAACTGACATGATACAATTTCAATTTGTATTATACAATACAATTGCCTCATTTACTGGTAATGATACAGAAGATAGTAAAAGGTAACAGAAAATTACCTAAGATATTGCTTAATGTTGCAGCTCTCTGAAGTGCATCGAGACTGGATATTACAGCATCTCTACGAAGAGCATCCTTAGCAGCTTCATTACCCAACAGCAGGAGTGATGACACTCTACGGGGGCTCTTGCTCCCGAGAGAAGATCCCTTTAGTGGGGCTGAGAGAACTACGAGCATGGAATCCCAACAACATGTTAATACACGCCGGCACAGCTTAATTCCTAAAACAGGATAAATATAACAAAACATTACATAACATTATAAACTATGTACTAACTCTGATTAAACACATGTTTCTGAATTTGAATAAATTACATTATAAAACCATTTTTAATGGCTAGGATTGTTTTGTTTTGTTTTTGACACCTCTGCTTTAGATATAACTGAAGTTACTACAAATAGGAATACAAGTTAACAAAATCTAACTGCTTAACTGGAACTTGAATATGTACCTCATTCATGTATGAGTTTTAGCCAATTAAAACCATATTCTTGGCTAATTCTGCTAAAACATGTGACCCCAAGTCTACCAAATTAAGGAGAGTGATAGACCCTATGCTGGTAATGTTAAACTGCCAAAATTTAGGTTTTTTTCTCAGAAGTCGGACGAGATAGTCTTGAAATTTTTGTAGGTATTTTATGTACACGTTTTATGTCTACTGAAACAGAATTACATAATTTCCATGACCACAACAAGATTTATATTTGTATAAATTTTATAACATTTTTTCAAGGAAAATTAATTAACTCTTGTACTGAAAAAAATCTCACCCCCCACAAATAAACAGATGGGAACCATGTGTCCTAAAATATGACGTGAATACAAAATTATAAAATAACAACAATATTATAGCCCTACAGCAACATAAAAACAAGTTTTCATGCTGATGTAGTATTAACTATACCTGCTTCAACTTCTGGACTGACTTCAGTGCGAGATGCTGCTCTTTCAAGTCTCTGAAAGTCTGACAACAACTGACCACCTTGCTGACAGCTTCCTAAGCCATCCAAATCTGCAAAGTTTTAATGCTGGTGTTAACTTTCATGTAATTAAAAAATGTATTATCTAAACAAATTATTTTCTTATAAGACTCACCACAATAAAGTGCCAAATTCCACATAATTGCAAAATTAAACTATTAAGCTACAGTCTTTGCTTCTATTTTAATTTCAAATATAATATGCTGTTTTCTATAATACAGCAATTTTTGTTGTCAAGGAAAGAACTAAAAATTCAAACATTCTATTTACTGTCTCTTTCTACAAAAACGTACAACTTAAATTTCTACACACACAAAATTGTGTCATATATATAAATATTAGAAACATAATTCACAGTTAAAAAATAAAGACTTGAAAAAAAACAATAAAAATATAAAGCCGACACAAAAAAAGAAAAAACGGTAATTTACAGGATGAGTAGGAGATGACGATTAAGTTAAATTATAAATAGCACACCACAAATTAAAAACTAAAGCATGTAACAGACATAAAGCAAAAAAACAAACATTTAGAAGCAATAAGAAACACATACGAGTAAATTGAACATCTGTGCAGTGAGAGGAAAAACAAAAACTACAATTACTTTCACATTAAATAAAAGCAATCACAGAAATAAAAACAAATATTTTAAATTGTTTATATCTGGCCCACTGATAATGTCTCGACTCTGCTATATTATTGTTAATTAGCACAATAAAAAATCATACTGTCCCCAGAACAAAGCACATTGTCTCCCTCTAAACCAAGTTCAAGCAAATTTTACCACATTCAACTGATTCACAAAAAAAGGTACCCCACAACCCCCACAGAGGTGGAATGGACGGGATGGACTCTCAACTGAAAATACAATACAGAGTCAGTCAACACACTGTACAAATAAATACCCACTAAGCTTTAACTATCAAAATAATTCTGTTCTCAATATAATTTTAGGTTATTAATCACTCAAAACATCAGTGTCTAACAAATTATAATATTTTGTTATTAGTACACAGCATGATGGAAAAGCAGAAAAGCAGATAGAAAAACTAGGAATATCTCAAGTGTGTGGTTCATTGTGTGATGGATTCCAACTTAACAACAATGTGATGTGTAATAAGATGTAAATAACCGTACATGTCCTGGTAGTGTCAGCAGCCATCCCTATTTGTTATTATACGACAGTTGTTGGTAACAAATTTTACAAGCACCTTTATAAGAAGTTTACAAGTTACAAACAAAATACATGAAGTTTATAACATATTTATGTAACATTTACTGATATGCATTATGAATGAATGTCCTACGGTTTTTGTGGCATCTGTAACACATTCTGACTTCAGAAAACAAATTATGAAGGAGTGTTATCTATTCACAACTTACGGTCTGTTCCTCTAACACACTTAATTTGTTTCCAAACATTAATTTAATGCATGTTTGCCATTATCTAAATTGAATATGAAATATTTTCCTTGATGTCATTAAATAAATTATTTTTTCAAAATTTCTTAATTAAATACATGTTTTAATTCTACTCATAAATGCTGAGAGCCATATGACTTCATTAACCAGATAATAAAGTACTTCTCCATCCACATCCCATTCCTAAAACGTTTCTGATAGCGGCAAAAGTTAAGTATACATGTCTGAAGTATGTTTTACAACAAAAAAAGTGTCGCAAGTCATGCTGCACCACATGTAAAGATAATGACGTATTTGCTGTTGCCTATTTTAATTTTTGTTTTATAAATTACCTGCTATTTTTCTAAGTTTCAATTTAGTTCATCTTCAGTCCATATTACTGTTATATGGTCATAAGCATTAACTGATAGGGTAGGTTCTATTGCCTGTAGGAAGCATGATCAAGAGCACAGGGCTACTTCCAATGTTGCCCTCTTAATCTTTAATAGAAATTACATAAAATTAAAATAATAATAATTTAATTTCTCATTAATAGACTTGTATGGTTAAAAATTTGATACAAGTTGGTGACCCAGGTTTTGCTGACAAAAATATTATTATTATAAAAAATCGAACACCTCACTCATTGCAGTATCACCTGTTGCAGCATACTCAGTGGCAAGGCTGAGATTTAAGAAACACTCCCGCATGCTCTGCTACAAGGAGGCACAACTCATTTATATACAGATATTCACTAAGTGGACAGGATCACTTATATAAATACACATAAATAATAAAATAAAATTCACTTTTTCCCACTTACATTGCTTTTATGGTGATTATAAAAATGGCCCTGCCCTCATATATACATGATGTGTGCCAGATTACAATGATGTGTGCTATCAGAGATATCACAAAAATACACAATTTCAATGACGTATCAAAAAATGGTCGAAATGTTTGGTATTAGTAATATTATCAATAAAACATGGTTGCCAAACAGAAAAAGTGACATTTTACAAATTCTGACCACACAATATTTACCAAAAATTTTTATACGCATGAGATTTACAGAAGATATTTAGTCTAATAAGGTGTGCAGAAAAACAGAAATCAGAAGAACAGGGTTTTCAAAATAAGTACCACGACCACTATATTTTGCTTTGTTTTGTGGATCCACATTATCACAAGAAAAGTAAAGTGGTGTAGAAATTCTTGTAAGAAATGAAGTGAGACTCCTGAGGAACAAAATCAATGAAAGAAGATACAAGCTTCATGGACTGGACATTCAATTATTTGTATAAAAATTGAAGGCATAACATATGATTGGCAGAATGTGGACTGAATAAAAAAATGAAAAGTTGATAAAACCTCGCACTTGGTCACAAAAATTTATGGAAAATCTGACTATCTGCAGCCTAAGTTGCAGCAAAAGCAGAAGGGTAGAAATATGGATGGAGTTACACCTTCGAGGGAGTGACTGGAACAATACATGCATGGAGTCGAGGAACAGGAACACAATCAATAGAAGAAACAAGAGCATGATCACTCAAATGCCAGGATCACATAATAAACACACAGTGTTGTTAGATAATAAAAGATTAAATTATGCCATTCCATCGAGGCAGACATCACTAGAAGAGACAAAAAAATTCAGCAAGTTGTTGCTTTTACATTAAACAAACTGATGCCTCCAGGCAATGAGCAATATAACCAGGAATCAGAAAGAGGCTTTACATAGACTAGGAATAGAAAAACTCTTTAAGTTGTTTTTCTAGTATACAAAGGAATGCTAAAAATTCAAAAGAATATTATAAAGAATTACGACTGTAATTACTACAGCAAATAAAAAAAAGACATGAGGGAAGAAGGTGCCTACAGAACGTTTTAATTCTAAATATGTGACTGATGAGGTATCACCACAAAATTAATCAAAACAGTACCTAGGACTGACAATGAGAGGAAAAACTTTAGATCCTGGATTGCATATTACTGCTTTTATATGGTCTGCCAAAAGTTATTTAGAAGGAATACCTTTGCAACCATTAGTCAGTTCTATTGACTCAGCTACTACATTGACATCAAAATTCATTGAAAAAAGATTGAAAGAGCATGTGGAAAATATCAACTTAACGAGTTCAGATGTTTTGTGAATTTCATTAAAATATTGTAAAAAGGAATATGTTAGTTTTAAGAAGTTATTATTCATGGTAGTAGCAATTCCAGAGGCAGTTGCCATAGTTTTAAGGAGAAGTTATTATTCATGGTAGTACCAATTCCAGAAGCAGTTGCCATCTACAAGGAATTAGATCCTAGTCTGAACAGATTAGGGAAACTGCTTTCATTCAATCTACATTGCTTTCAGTTTAATGGAGTACACTACGAGGTGTGATAAACAATAACGAGAATTTTATTTAGTCTTCAAAATTAATATTGTCCCCATCAGACACACTGCACTTGTGCTAACATTCTTTCCAGTCCATGAAACATTTGTGAAATTCTGGTCTTGGTATAACCATCAACTCCGCTCCGCAATCTTGCTTTTATCTCCTCTATGGTCGCAAAATGTTGCCTTTTCATTATGTTCTTTATTTTTGAGAACAAGAAAAAGTCACATGGGGCCACACCTGGTGAACAGAGTGACTCCACTATTACACCAGTGTTATATTGCACCAGTGTTATGGTGCAAAATCTAAAAATTGTTAGGCCACAGTTCTGGTAATTTTTTCAAATTGCCTCATGGAACTGACATAAGACTTCAAGGTAATATTCTTTATTGGCAGTATGGCTTGATAGTAATTTATAGTAGACTACGCCAGTGTAATAAGAGAAAACAGTAAGGAGAACCTTCACAATCAATCTCACTTGATGTGCTTTTTTTGGTCTTACCTCTTCAGGAAGCTTCCATTGGGACGACTGAGCCTTTGTTTCAATGGCACAGCCATACACCCACATTTCATCATGTTAACATGTTTGAGTAAATCTGGGTCATCAGTGACTTCAGCGATGTTTCTGCAATGCTACTTTGCTGATAATTTAACAAGTTTGGAACAAATGTGCCTGCTACTTTGTGACGGTACAAAAGGGATAGGGTTTTTATATTTAATAATCGGTAGCAAACCATTTTATGCAACACTTTTTAACCACCCAGTGTGTGACTTTTGGTAACAGCCTGTAGCGCGGTGCTAGGTACATAGTGGTACCGGAATGTGAGTGCGCAGAAAAGCACGTAGCTGAAATACGGAGAATCAGCCTCGTGAACTGCTTACCGTTTCGCACGAGATATCGGGAAAAGTGCGAGATGTTCCACAGCCAATCACAGAACGAGTTGAGGCAGCGTGGTCGACGCCTAACGCCTAGCATGTATGCAACCACGAGAGCGAAGCTCGCCAGTTGGACACCACTCACCATACAGTGAAGTCAACAGACCGCCGTGGGCAGTGAACAGTCGTAAGTTTAATCACAGCCTCGGAATTTCGGTAGACCGACGTGAATACAGTAGCTGAGGTCTACCGAAACAGGTGAAAATGTAAAAAGAAAGTGTAAGTGACATCGAAAACGAAGATGTAAAGTGAAAGAATACGACAGTGTTAGTGGGGACAAAGATGAGAGTGCAGTAAGAAAGATGGCTGGATTCTGTGGATTGTACAGGTACAATAGAAAAACAATCATTTTTATTCGAAGGGAAGTAAATAAGTATCAAAAGGGCTCTTTTAAAAACGGGGGTCATAAAAATAATAAATGTAAACCGAATGAGAGTGTGTGTGTGTGTGTTGTAAAAGTACTGGTTTGTATAGAAAGAGTAGTTCCATGATTGAGGTCATGACATTAATAATATTTTGTTTGAATTGAATAATTAACAGTATGTAGTCATGAATGTTTGTAATGAAAATTAAATTAATGTAAAATGTTTCAAAAGATAGAAATCTTGGTAATCAATTTGAAAGTTTTTGATTTGAAGGTTATAAGAAATGGTAAATGAACTTTATTATGAATTTAAATCAATATGAGAGGATTTAATTAATTTTTAAATTTTTTAGATAATGGAACTGAATTAATTTGATATGATAATTAATTTTAAAAGAGATTTTGGTAATGAATTTAAAAAATTTTGAGTTTTTTTTATTTTTGACTTGTGTAATGAATGGTAAATGATTAGCATTTGATGATTAAAGTATTCAATGAAAATATGGAACAGAAATTCAGAATAGAAATTATAACGTAACAATTGGAATCTTCAATAGAGAGTTGAAACTAAAGTTGCAATGTTTGTAAATTTTATTTAAATGCAAGGGTGAAATGTTTGTTAATGTAATGTTAGTAATGTCTATTTTGAGCTGAAGTATTTGTGAAACATAAAGTGTTTAATTGAGTAGGATGTAATTGTGTATAGATGTAAAACATGTATGGTATGTTTTAACTGTCGATTCCCCAGTTTCAGGCGGTCACGGCTTCACCGAACCATGACCGTGTATTTGGCTTACTGGTAACAAGATCTGGGCAGGCTTATTGTACCCTGACCATAGTTTGTTATTTTCTAAATTGGTGAACTTAGAAATTTAACCGGGTAGGACTCAGGGGAATCTAATATAACTTTGGAACAACGGCTATACACCTATTGGAAGGGTGTTAGACTGCTTAAGGGTTCGTAAATATTTATTTTAGTAGGATTACTGGTATCCTGGATACCAGTAATACCGAATGTTGTGTAACGCCGAAGCAAGGATGGGGGTGAAATAAAAGAAAAAATGTTCACCCTTTCCGCTTCAGTCCTTGTGGAAGCAACTGGGCGAGACAGTCCAGTGGGGGGCAATAGAGTGTGTGGAAGGAGGAATTTAAATTGTTAATAAATAAATTCTTATTGAATGAAAAAGATTTTAATGGTGCTGATAGTAATGAAGTAGTGAAGTAGATTTTTTTAGGTTTGTATAGAAAGAGTAGTTCCTAAAATTTATTGGCATAGTTTCATATTTTAGAATCATTGAAATAACAGATAGAAAGAAAGAGAAAGAGGTAAATATTGAATTTAAATAAAGTAATATTTGATTTAACATAAAAAATGTGTTAAGTATAGTTATTTCGCTGTAACCATTTCCTATACTCTGTGCTGTAAAAACTCGTCTAACGACTCCGGGAATTTTTCTGAATTAAGGGAGGTCAGATAGCAAAATTATCCAAGTGTTTTTATAAGGGGAAGAGTGTTAAAGTTTACATATTTCAGCTACAAAATATGTTGGTGACCTCGATGTCTTCTGGTGTTTGAAGGTAAGTTATGAGATAGAGATCGCAAGACAGGTAAGGATTCTGGCAGATTATAATATCAAAAACTTTTAGAACATTACAACTTGTTTCATTCCCGAAACATTAGTAAAATTGCTTTGCATGACCCATACGATACACCAATTTCCTCAGGAGTTTTTCTTACAGCAATTACTAATCACGACACAATTAACGTTTTCCTTATTTTCTTCTATATCCTTAACTTTTTCCTCATTTTCTTCACTGGTTGAGATGATAGGATGTCCAGTTCTCTTGTCATCTTCAATGTCTTGACAGCCCTATTGGAAACATTTGTACTACTTAAAAACCCTTGGCCAACAGCCTTTCCCAACATTTGCACTACTTCATTACACTTGATATTATTTTTAACACAGAATTTAATGAAAATTCTTTGTTCCATCATTTAAAAAATATAAAAATTGCTGAGCATGCTAAAATGTCATCAATGTTCACTTGTTACACACAACCTAAGCATCTAATATTCCCAACAATTGACACGTGACACGGAGAGTGATACCAACATGAGAAAGAAAAATATTGTAAATTGAAAATGTATAGCATGCAAAATGAAGAAATTCCCTTTTTTGAGCGAGGTAGGATAAGTGCTCTTCTATATTTTCAGAATTAAACTTACGTCTTGAAATCCACTTGGACTGCTAACGTACATTTAGAAAAATTAACCTGTCCACTGAGTATAATTAACAAAGTATTCTGGACTTTTCTTCTAAGGATCAGCTATGGATGATTTATCACAGAATGGGTGAAATAATTGATGTTGGTAATAATAGTATACAGACGTGGTTGTCAACTGAAAATGTGTTATTTGTAATAAAAGAATGACGTCAACTTACAAGACCTTGTTAGCTATAATTCATTTCAATTTCACTTGTAAAATTGTGAAAAAATAAAAAAGAGTAATATTAAAATATTACTATTATGTTTATTATAAAAAATGAATGCAAATTGTTTTACATTATCAAATTACTCAAGTGGCAAGTAAATCGTATTTTGGCCCACAAAAAAAATAATAAATGGGTGTGATATGAAGTGTATATCTACAATATGCATATTCAGCTAGTTCCCCAAAACTCAAAACAAGTAAATGGATCATGAAATCTCTATATAAACATAAAAACAAAATTAATGGATCCACAATGAGCAAACCTCAACAAATTATATGCAGGAATCACATAAAATAAACCAAAGCAACATAAAAGGCGTTTACAATACAAAACTGTATCTATATAAAAAAATAAGAACAGAAAATTGAAAACTGTGAAGAAAACAAGCTGAATCATGCAACTGTGTTGTGCTGGTTGCTTGTTAACCTGTAAGTAGGTTAATGAGAGCTAGATTGTCTGATGTTTCTGGGCTGTATCCGGATAAGAGATTAGTTGTTAGTACTTGCTGATAGAGTTCGGAGAGCCATGTGGCTGATAGGTACACCAGAACCCCACTGTCATGCACCTCGTGAACAAACTGTAACTGAATTCAGTACATGCACATAACTGTTACTTTTGCTGTTAAACCAGTTAGTAAAATTACTAAGACAAAATTATTCTATTAGTAAAGTATCTCATAAAGATATTTGACAAAATATAATTTTTGTATATTAGTCAGAGCTAAGGTTATATGTTCCCCAAACGTAGTAAGTTATATACAATCATGCACACATTCTAAGGAAATGGAACAACAATAAAACACCAACGAGTTATACTTTGATATATAACATTATGTGAGGCTCTTAATTGTTCAAAGTGGTGCTGCTGAAACGTTTGGTTTTAATGAAAACCTTGGACCAAACAGCCCGGCAGATAGTTTAAATTCAACTTACACTGGCCATGAAAGCCTTCAAACAATAATGAGATGCTAGTTCTGAAACTCTATAACCTTATAATCTAATATTAACTGTAACTCTTTGGTGCCTCTCAGTTTCTGACACGTGCAGAAAGATTGGTCACTTTCAAAAAACATGGTTGTTCTATGTTCACATAATAAAAAACAAAGTTTTTGAAACTGAGGGGTACAAATCCAAAATAAATCCAGATAATCCAAACAATACTATCCTGATGCTCCCCCATGTATCTCAACTGAAATAATACTATATATAAAAGAAATAATGAAATACAAAAAGGCTTTTATACATTTCACTAAAAGTTAAGATGTTGTTTTATGTATAAACATTAATTTATGATTTTTGTGTTACTCATATTTTTATAACTCTTGACATTTTGCAAAAAAATGTACATTATTATTATTATTTACGTTCATGGTTGCATTTTAAAAGCAAGGCTGAATTACAATCTAGTCCCTTCTCAGTCTCAAGTCCATTAACAGCCTAAAGTTAATTTATACTGAACCAAACTTACAAAATTATTTAGCAGTTTTCAAAGACACATAATGACCACACCAGAACCATCACTAAAAACTTTTCTTCATGTATACTTATTTAATAATACTTACCCACGATTTTGAGTCTGTCCTCTTTAACTAAGTTTCTTATATAAACAGTGCGCCATCATTAAATTAACATTGTTCTATCAATGAGACTGTTGTTGTAAATGTGACAAAATTCTATCAAAATTTTAATCAGTGTACACAAAAATTCTAAATCCAAGTTCATTTTTACTTACCAACCTTCTCAACTTACACAAGACTTATATAGTCAAACATATTTCATGCATGGTGAAAATAATAATACAAACTTCATTTATGACTAACCACATTCATTAATAAAAACCATATGTTTATTAATAGTAAATTAGTACATCTCCATGTATCAATTTTGAAACTTAGGCTAACATAACATTACAAATTACCATGAATATGTTATTTCATAAGTTTTATCATAATCCAACAAAATGCACATGCAGTAATTATAAATCAAAAATCTCGAAAGTTGCTCACCTCATTCATAGGAATGTTTTTTGTATCATTTTGGTAGTAACCCTGATGAATAAGTTTAACATTTAGCAGAAGAGCAGAGTATGTTGCAAGATAAATACCATCTGCATTCATTATTGTCGAATGAAAATCTAATTTGTTCCCTGGATAGTGTCCTGAACAAAAACACAATACTTTTCTAATAGTTTAATAAAAAACAAGTGTGTGAACATACATGTAGATTTACATACATTACATACATGCCAATACATACACTACATATATATTAACATACATAGGATACATTACACGTTACACTCAAGGTGTTCAGTAAGCCACTCTGACATTTCACTGCAACACTGCCAATTGTTCACAGGAAGCTTTACATTTACTGAGTCCAGGACAGTGTAAAACTGATCACGTGTTTATCTGGGTAAGAAAGTGGCAACACAGTACCATTACTGGCTGTTACTATGGTGACGTGAACAAACTCATACTACATTTATGACAGTAATGAAAGGCATCATCTTGTTCTTACACATATTACCCATTGTACACAAAAAATACTGTATTTACCCCATTATAAGTGACTTACAAGATATAAAATTCCCTTATTCATGTGCAGGTGACTGAATTTGTACTTAGCAATTGTAACGGGGAAAAAAGGGGTATTATTTTTTATTGTAATTTCATTCGGGTTTATTGCAAATTGTACGGGCCCAAAACAGCGAGTCACCTACATGAACGGCTCAGTGCATTGGGCGCGGCGTGGTCAACAAGAGTTAATTCACAGAATTCCAGTGCGCACATGCCTGCGCTTTCCGTTGTGGAGAAGAAACAAAAAACCTTTGTGGCTAACAACCAGCCAACAAGGAATGCGTCCGGCGTGCAATGACGGAATACAATTCCAGGAACTGTAGTGTTGAGAGACACGCGCAAACACCAGCATGCGCGCAGCCGACACCAAGAAGCAAAAACAACATGGCTTGATTGGGAATTCTGTGTGCCATGTGCTTAGAACCGGGCGGAAGCATAATAGAGATCCCGCCCATTTATGTGACATATTTACAGGCAGTGAGATTTCGTCGACATCCAACACACGGGAGTTGCACTTGTTAAATGTGCGGTGACAAAGACTTTAACGCATAAGGCATTGTTTTCCGTCTTGTCCAAAAAAACCTGGGTAGTGGGGTACTTGGTGGACGCTACTCACAGTTCCTCACCGACGCTAGCCTGCACAGGCAGCCCGCCACACGGGGCTCATTAATAAAGTTTCAATATCAATCGAAAGTGAGTGCAGTATCAAAAAATTAACAACATAAACTTTTCGGACACTTCAAAAGAGAACTGAGTGAGTGACACGTCACTAGCTCGAGGAGAAGCCACGCGGCCAGCAGGAACCTTGCGTAACAGTATGACACCGAATACATAATTATTTTGAACAAAATGGGGCATATCTATATTTAAAAGGGGTTTTGTAATGGAATGAATGTGAGAGTGAGCAGGCTGGGCAGCCTTCTTTAAGGTAAGATGTATAATAGAATTTTAGTAGTATCCGATCATGTCATAAATATTATAACAATGTTTTATTTAGCTTAAATTTTTGGCAAGAAGTAATAGATTGATGTAAGAGGTAAAGAAATGAATAAGTAATAATGAACATGTTGAAAGTTTTAAAGAATTTAATAAAATTTAATTTGCTTCTCTTCCTAAATACGAGTTGTGTACATTATTAATACAACCTTGAAATCATACTTGCATTTCGACGTATGTGTGACGAACTCTGGGCGAGAAGAAAATTTAAAGGTAAGTGGAGAGTACAATATTTTTATGATTTAATGTATTAAAAGGCAATTAACTTAACAATGGCGCCACGAACTTGGACGAATTTTAGAAATTAAATTTCAGTAAATTCCACACCTACAAATAAGATGCAAGTTTGATCTAAGGTTGAATAACGATATGCAAAAAATACGAGAAGTAACGTAAAGTGTTATGTAAGTAGAATACATTGTTGTGTGAAAAGTAGATGATATACATGTTAGTATTTTGATTTAAAAGTAATAATTTTACCATTACAAAATGGAGAATCAAGAATTAAGTTTAGAAAACACTCTTACAGAGTCAATGATGACCGATAATGTAGCAGCACAATCTACTCCAACGACAACAAGAGTCAAAGAGTTGTCGATGGACGATATATTTAATTTAATGAAAACAATGTCTGAGAATTTGAGTAGTGATATCAATAAAATGAATAGTAGTATTAGTAGTATTAATGTAAAATTTGATGTTCAGAACAGCAAATTTGATGTTCAGAAAAACGAAATCCAAGAAATTAAAAGTAGTGTCAATGAGAAATTAGACGAACAAAATATTAAATTTGATGAGTTAAAAAACCAAATTAACGAAATTAATGAACGTTTTGAGAATACTAATGAAAAATTTGTTAGCAAATGTAACGATTTAAGTACCAAATTAGATAATGCAGTTAAGAGTATAGACGTTAAAATTAATGAAAGAGATGAGAAAATTAACAGACAAATTTGTGAAATCACACTAAATATAGAAAGTAAAATCTGTAATGTAAATGAGCAGATGGCAGACCAAATTAAAACTCAAATTGAAGAGCAGTGTGTAGAAATAGAAAATACATGTGTAAATAAAATTAATGAAAATAATAATGACGTAGAAATTAAAATAATGGAAGTAGAAAATGCATGTAAACAATCAATACAAGAGACTGTGGGGGTTATTAATAAACATAACCTTCAATATGAAACTAAAAATGATAATAAATTCAGAGTAATTCAGCAGAATATAATTGAAATTAAAGATGAATTACATGTGGCCGTAAGCCAAAATTTAAGTAGTGTTGCAGAGCGAGTAGTATATACTCGCGAAGCAAAGATGACATAGAATTCGAACAATTCAATTGTGAAAACCGTAGAGTACACCCGATGCAATTTTTGAATAGGGTGAGGGAATTCAACCGATTTAATAATAGTAGTTGGGAGATTAAATTATTAAAAATTTTAAAGTGTTTTAAGGGTAATTCCGAAATATGGGCGGAAGTACATAATACAGAGTGGAGTAGTTATGAGAAATTGGAGTCAGCATTCCGAAACAAGTATTAGTCAGAAGAGGACCAAGAAATTTTACGTAGCAAAATAATGGGAACGGGGAATTTCGGGAGAATAAATAACCATTTAACCATGTATGTAATGACAATATTTAATGAAGCCAAGTACCTAGAACCGCCGTTGCCGTTCCGATCATTCGTGAGACATATTAGCAAACACCTGCCCAGAGAGGTACAGATTACGTTAATGACGAGAGAAATAGCGGATATAAATGAATTAGAAAATATGTTAGACGTGTTACAAAACATTGGGGAACGCGAAGTAGGGAGGCGTCCAAATCCACCAGTGGTACTAAATACCAACAATTACCATCAGTATAGGGGAACACCAAACTTTCATAGAGGAGCACGTGGGGGAAATTTTGACAGTAGGGGCGAGAGTTGGTGATGTATAGACTGTAATGTTGATAACTATTCAAATAGAACAACCTGTTTTAGGTGTCATAAGAACAGGGAATGTATACGTAGTGAGAGAATGCATCAGCAGCAGAGAGGAGCGCCGAGAGGAGGTGGAAACTACAACCGAGGAAGAGGAGGAAATAACCAAGCCGTGGCAGGTCCCTCCACGGTAAACTAGAAAGGACAATGGAGAATCGGGCCCAGCCATTGTCAACGGAGAACCGGGTCCAAGTGACAGACGAATATCAGAGTCATATAATCAAAGTGGACATGGCGAAGGAGTTATTGGAAGAGGAGGACACGAAGGTTATGGAACACAAAACCGGATTGACGGAGGTGATAGTCACCATAGAAGATAAGGGTTATAAAACATTGATTGACACAGGTAGTGAGATATCAGTAATTTCTGAGAATGTAATGGGAGAATAAAAGAAAGAAAGAAAAATATACCATCATTGCCAGTTGCGGGAGTCACAGTAGTGGGTGTAACTGGAGTAAGAAGTAAAAGAATAACTAGACAAGTACAATTAAATATATTGATAAACGAGATTGAATTTGAAAACACATTTCTAGTGGTTAAAGGGCTGAGTTTAGATGTAATATTAGGAAATGATTTTTTGGAGAGAAATGGGGCAATAATAGATTTCAATAAACAAACAGTAAAATTTGACAATGGGAGTAAACCAGTCAGGGTAAATTTTAAGAAAGTAGTAGATGAAGTTAAAGTTATGGGGATAAAAATGATACAAAAGCAGGTAGGCAATGGAGATATAGAAACTAAAGTAAATATGTGTCGAGAGAGTGAGATTATAGAAAATGAGGAGAGAGAGATGCATGTGAGTGATGAGAGTGTGTGGGAAAATAGAGCTAATAAATTTTTTAATGAGGGTGTAGTTGTAGGAAGTACTCAGCGAGATGAGTTGTGGACCGTTGTGGAGCGTTTCAGTGATGTGTTTGATGACTCGCCAGGGAGAGCTAAGGATTATATATGTGAGCTGAAGGTTCGAGAACACTCACCCTACATGCAGAGGAGTTATCCAGTACCATTTTCAAAGAGAAGAGCAGTGCAGGAGGAATTAGACCGAATGATGAAGGGAGACATCATTGAAAGATCGATATCGCCATACTCAAACCTGTTAGTGGTAGTGATTAAGAAGGACGGAAAGGTAAGACTATGCCTAGACGCTAGAAAAATAAATCAGATTATTATACCTGACCGGGAGTCACCGGAACCAATTAATAAAATTTTACAAAAATTTAGCTGCGTAAGTACATGACATCATTAGACTTAACAGCAGGATACTGGCAGGTGCCATTAGCAGCAGAGAGTCGGAGGTATACTGCATTTCTATTCAATGGTAAGAACTATCAATTCAAACGTCTACCATTTGGGTTAAACACCAGTGTGGCTAGTTTTATCAAATGTTTAGATAGAATATTACAACCTAAAGATTTAGATTTCTTAACAGTGTACGTAGATGACATATTGATAGCATCCAGAACATTCCCTGAACATTTAGAGCATATAGAATATGTGTTAGACAAATTACAGAAGGGGGGTCTGACAGTTAATTGGGATAAATCAAAATTCTTACAAACAGAAATACATTTCTTAGGTTTTATTATTGCTCAAGAGGGAATTTTTGCTAACCCGGATAAGGTAGAAGCTATTAGGCACTTCCCAGAACCAAAAAACATTAAACAATTACAAAGCTTTTTGGGTCTGTGCAATTTCTATAGAAAATTCCAAGAAAATTACATACACACAACATCTAAGTTGAGTACAGTTTTACAAAAGAATAAACAATGGAGATGGGGAGAACAGGAAAGGGAGGCGTTCGAGGAGATAAAACGGAAATTTTCAAACATGATTATGATGAATCATCCTGATTTTTTGAAAACCTTTTATTTACAGACTGACGCCAGTAACGTCGCCTTAGGCGCAGAATTGTATCAGGAGGGCAGTGACAAGGAACACAATTACGATAGCTTTCACCAGCAGATCTCTTTTGGCCGCGGAGAGAAACTATACCACCACAGAGAAGGAGCTACTGAGCATCATGTTTGCGGTAGGAAAATTCCGAACGTACATCTTGGGGAACCAGACAGTGATCAGGACCGACCACAAGGCGGTGTCATTTTTGAATTCATGCAAATTAACGCACAGCCGTCTAACCAGGTGGGTGTTAGCTTTACAAGAATACAACTTTTCCTGGGAGTACATAAAGGGGTCAGATAATAAAGTACCAGACACACTTTCCAGGGTAGATATTATAGAAAATAAAACAGGTAGGGACCTTAAAGAGATAGAAATTTTTAGATTAACTAGGGAAAATAGAATTTTTGGTGAGGAGTTGAGGGACATTAAGAATATGCAAAGATCTGAAAGTAAATTGGGTAAAATAATTGTTAGTTTAGAAACGGATGTAGATGGGTCTGAGTATAGTACACGTTTTCAAGTATATCAAGGGATTTTGTTTAAAAAAGTAGAAGGGGGTGAGCGTGATTGGAGACTAGTTATACCAGAAGGGTTGGTAGATAAAATTATTTGGGATTGCCATGTAAGGTATGGGCAGTTTGGGGTAAAAAAGTGTACTAATGTTTTAAAGGAATCATGTGTATTTAAAAATATGGAGAGGAGAGTTAGAAGAGTGTTAAGAGTTTGTGATTTGTGTCAGAAGTCAAAAGTAGTGAATTATAGAGTAGAAGGGGAGATGAATTATATAAAAGTTGAAAGACCATTCGATTTAGTTGCAGTTGATTTGTATGGGCCATTGCCCAGAGGTAGAGGTGGTGTGTTGTATGTATTTGTAGTTTTAGACACTTTTTCGAAATTTGTTAGATTGTATAGTATTAAGAGAGCGACGAGCAAAGTCCTCAGCAAAAAAATAGTAAGAGATTACATGATTAATGTAGGGAAACCAAAAATAATTTTATCCGACCACGGACCACAGTTTATAAGCGACAAGTGGCGACAGATGCTTGGGTGGGAAGGCATCATACTCAAGCATACGGCAGTTTACCATCCACAGTCGAACCAGGCAGAACGGGTGATGAGAGAGATTGGTAGGATATTTCGGGCGTATTGTCACGCCAAGCACACAGAATGGCCATCCTACGTTAAGAAAATAGAGGAGTGGCTGAATTGTACCACCCATGAATCCACCAGGTTTACGCCGCATGAATTGATCAGAGGAACAAGGCCACCCCGAATATTGGAACAACTTTTTTAATACCCACCAGAAAATCAAATTATAGACGTAAATATGAAGATCAGACTGGCGAATGAAAATTTACTTACAAAAGGAGAACGGAGAAAGCAGAGACATGATGTGAAAGGTAAATGGACCAAATATGAGGTAGGTCAATTAGTGTTGGTAAAGAGACATGATTTGTCGAGTGCACAAGATAAAGAAATAAAGAAGTTTTTCCTGTTATATGAAGGACCATATGAAATTGTGGAAGTAAAGATGCAAAATGTGTATGTGTTACGGAATCAAGCAACGCAGGAGATAGTGGGTACACAAAATGCGACGAACTTGAAGTTATATAGGTCACTTTAAACGTTTGAATTTTGTAGATAATATTAAGATGTTGTTTTATGTTTCAGAAGGGACTCTCCCCCATTTTCGGGCGGTCACGACATTACCAGTCCTGGCCATGGTTTTCGGCACTTGGAGGCGGATCATGGTTGGCAGAACTTCCTTCAGGCAGGGAAACAACGATGGTCCGGCTCCACCAAAATTGGTAGAGATTTGAAATTTCACCGCATGTTGAACGGGGAGGGGGACCCCTAAAGGTACGTGACACGAATTATTTTTTTATATACACTCAAGGTGCAGCGGCTAGGTGTACCTGTCATGTATATATTAAAGGCAGTGCATTCAAATAAAATTTTAGTGTCAGTGGTGAAAACAAATTTAGCCATTGACAGCAGTTCTAGTGTAGTCTGAAAAGACGAATTTTGTAGCAAGGGGGTTGGGGAGAAAATAGACAGCAGGTTTGAATAAATGGTAGAGTAAAAGGAGGGGGTTTAGTTTAGAAGGGGGAACGTGAATTCACGTAGTGGATCTATTTTGTCCCCAAGTTTCCCTTGCAGCAAAACCCCGACTTTTTGGGCGATCTTGGCCTTACCAACCCAGTAGTGATTAAGGATAAAATTAGCCTCCAATGTAAATAGTTATCAATATATAATTTGGAATGTTTATAGTTTTAAATTTATGGCAATTCTAGTAAATAAGTGACCAAGTATAATTGTATAATCGTAGTACCAGTGAGAGTTGGGAAGTGCAGAAGTGTGTAGAATAAAATAGAAACTTATCATACAAGATATGTGGGCAATTTTGGGGGGTTGTGTGGTGTTAAGAGAAGTGATATATTTAGGGAATGTAGAGACTGCAACTGTAAAAGGACATTAAGTTTAGATATAGGTCGGCTAGTACAGTGGTGGCATGTGCCACTGTAGATAGTGGTAAGTGTTGGGGGTAACAGAGAGTGTTACCTCCATCGGAGGCCAAACTGGCATAAAATACACGGCACAACTTTTATATAATTTTATATTATATGTTGATGTATTGCCATGCCGTGTATCATAATGATGAAGAGAACATGCCTGAAATAAAGATGATTTCCCCGCCTTTTCGGGCGATTACTGCCTTACCAACGCTAATCGTGGTTTTGGATGGCGGCCAGCTATGGCCAACAATTGTAAACCTGACCATAGCTGTGCTTGAAATTGGTATAGATTTGAAATTAATGGGGGGGTGACTTAGGGGAAATCCCCGGAACTATGGAACAGCGGCTGCCACTCTATTCGCGTGGGAACAGTAAACCAGGTGGTAGACCCGCATTAAGGGCTTGTAAATATGAAACAATAGATATGATATCTACTTAATTTTAAAATGTGACGCAGAAGCAATGACAAGGAGATGTTAAATTCCTCCACCAATGCAGTCCTTGTGGATGCAAATGGGCGCAACAGTCCACCATCAGAAAACAATAGTGTGTGTGGTTAAGGAGGTTACTCAAGGGGGTAACGAATTAAAAATTTTTTGTTGTAACTTAATAATGGCGACTCGCTACTACGCTGACTAAATAATTTTGTTTTGATTTGAGAAAAGGGGTGCAGTAGATGTTTGTTATATTGTGTTTAGTAGGTCTTATTGTGTTCTTATTTTATTATGTTAGGATATAAGGTTTGTAAAAGTGTAATGTATGTCCCATGATGTAATGTTTGGAAATGTAGTTAGGGTAAGGTCATTCACCTTGCTAAGAAAATCAGCTGATCAGATGTAGTATATCATGGATAGTGATTTGCAAACTTTTCAATGTAACTAAATGCTGGAATATAATTAATGTTTGAATATAATGATTTCAATGTGGTTAAAGATTTTATTTAAATGATGGAAACAATTTGAGATAGTTAAGAGTTTTAAATGGTTTGTAAAAGGTGGTAAAGTTGATTTTGGGTGATTATTATTTTTTTGTTAGGACATTTAGATCAGTCCATGTTGAGTTTAAAGGGGTACTAGAGAGGATAATATTGTTAGGAATAAAAGTAATGCAGAATTTGAGTACTGATAGTGACACAGTAGCTATGGGGAAAAATATGTAGAGTATTGATTGATATATTGAGTTAATAGGTAAGTGGAGATATTTTGTAAATGAAAGTATTGTATTAGGAGAGTAAATAGTTGATGGGAATTTTGTAAGAGGAGTGGTGTGATAAGGAGTCCGCAACGAAAAGCATTGGGACAGGAAGGGACCGATTAGCGCCGGAAAGGGTTGCCTAGGGGAAGTCCAGGAACCAGATAAGGGAGTGAGCTTTGGGAGGGGAACACACATCCTGAGTACAAAGGGGTAGAGAGTATTTTTTTATATATAAGGGTAGAATGATGCGAGTTGAGTTTGAGTAGTAAGTTGGGTTTAGAGATTGTTTGATAGATGTTTTTGACAGAGAATGGGTGTCATGTTAGTTAAAGCTGTTAGTGATGTTAGAGTCAGAAGGGGATTAAGAGAATATATAAATGCCAAGTTGTAAATCAAGTTATTATGAATAATTAAGTCACCCAAACTAATGGAGATTGAGAATGTTAAAGAAAGTAAATCATAGTTAAAATGAAAAAATTAATTGAAACAAGTGACAAATTTTAATAGAATTTGAGAATAATGTAAAGCTATAAAATGTGTAATTTTGATTAATTTAAATGTCAGTTTTATTGTTAATAGTAATACACTATGTTAATTTTAAATGTCTTATTTTATTATGTTGTATTGTGTTTAAAGATAAAAAATTTTGAAGATGTTCTATGTACTTCATGATGTAGATCTATGTATAACATATGTAGGTCAAGGTCGTTGACTTGACCCAGAGAGATCAGCTGATGGTTGATGCTATAGGCAAGACCTGTTTCTGGCAATTGATTGGTGCCATTTGGTGGCTTAATTGAATTAAATGATTTTGATTTTTCCGAAATTGGTAAAATTAATATTTTGATAAATTTAAATTTTTTTGAAAAAAAAAAATTTGATTCTTCCGTCTGCCATATAGATGATGTTTGAGTTTAAAGTATATTATTGTTTATGTGTATCAGTAGTGTTTTATTGAATTATATTGTTTAGAATATATGTGTAAACAAATGTTAGAGTAAGTGCATTCATGTTTTAGTAAGGTGTTCAATTTATTTTTTAATTGGTATTAGTAAAGAAGAGAATTAATAGAGTTGATGAATTCATGTAACAGATTTGTTTGTTTTTTTTTTTTATTTTGAGGAAGTAACTTAATTAAATGATTGTTTTTATTTAACGATAAATATCTGCTGAATTTTCGATAAAAGAATGTATTAATAAGTATATGTGTGCGCCCAGTACTTGCTAAAGGCAGCCCAGTGTGCATGGAAGGGGGAACATATCGGTTGAGGATCTGGCATGGTATAAGGCCAAGGGTTTGGATTTTGGGGGATGGCATTTTGGAAGGTTAGGTGCGCTGTGGTGCATGTCTGTTCGATTTTATGGTGTTGGGATCTCGTATAGAGAAGTCCAGTAATCTCGTTCAGGTGCGGCCATAGTCTCCGAGCTACGGGGGTAGTTTACCCATGATGTATAAGAACTAATGGGGGGTTGTTGGCACCATATCCTCACCGATCCTCTTAGGGGTTTAGCAATGAGACTTCTTCTGTTTCGGCAGAAGATCTCTCATTGGGGAGGTATTGTAACGGGGCAAAAAGGGGTATTATTTTTTTATTGTAATTTCATTCGGGTTTATTACAAATTGTACGGGCCCAAAACAGCGAGTCACCTACATAGAATGGCTCAGTGCGTTGGGCGCGGCGTGGTCAACAAGAGTTAATTCACAGAATTCCAGTGTGCACATGCCTGCGCTTTCCGTTGTGGAGAAGAAACAAAAAACCTTTGCGGCTAACAACCAGCCAACAAGGAATGCGTCCGGCGTGCAACGACGGAATACAATTCCAGGAACTGTAGTGTTGAGAGACACGCGCAAACACCAGCATGCACGCAGCCGACGCCAAGAAGCAAAAACAACATGGCTTGATTGGGAATTCTGTGTGCCATGTGCTTACAACCGGGCGGAAGCATAATAGAGATCCCGCCCATTTATGTGACGTATCTACAGGCAGTGAAATTTCGTCGACATCCAACACACGGGAGTTGCACTTGTTAAATGTGCGGTGACAAAGACTTTAACGCATAAGGCATTGTTTTCCGTCTTGTCCAAAAAACCTGGGTAGTGGGGTACTTGGTGGACACTACTCACAGTTCCTCACCGACGCTAGCCTGCGCAGGCAGCCCGCCAAACGGGGCTCATTAATAAAGTTTCAATATCAATCGAAAGTGAGTGCAGTATCAAAAAATTAACAACATAAACTTTTCGGACACTTCAAAAGAGAACTGAGTGAGTGACACGTCACTAGCTCGAGAAGCCACGCGGCCAGCAGGAACCTTGCGTAACAGTATGACACCGAATACATAATTATTTTGAATAAAATGGGGCATATCTATATTTAAAAGGGGTTTTGTAATGGAATGAATGTGAGAGTGAGCAGGCTGGGCGGCCTTCTTTAAGGTAAGATGTATAATAGAATTTTAGTAGTATCCGATCATGTCATAAATATTATAAGAATGTTTTATTTAGCTTAAATTTTTGGCAAGAAGTAACAGATTGATGTAAGAGGTAAAGAAAGAATAAGTAATAATGAACATGTTGAAAGTTTTAAAGAATTTAATAAAATTTAATTTGCTTCTCTTCCTAAATACGAGTTGTGTACGTTATTAATACAACCTTGAAATCATACTTGCATTTCGACGTACGTATGACGAACTCTGGGCGGAGAAGAAAATTTAAAGGTAAGTGGAGAGTAAAATATTTTTATAATTTAATGTATTAAAAGGCAATTAACTTAACACAATTTGGATACTATCAAAAGAACAATAGTTGCCATTCATATTACTGTTAAACGTGTATCAATAACACTATGGCCCCATGTATGCAGATAACATTTTTGTTAGGTTATATCTTTTGTTAATGATACGACGTTATCTCATGAGCCAATCAGATAACAAATGGTTTTGAAAATATTATAAAGGGAAGTTCATCTCCAGTGTTATATCAATTATTGGATTAATTTTCTCTATTGGTTGACACTCTGAACATTGCTGCACTACCAACCACCAGAACATCCAGACACAACAGAACCATCAGAATCGACCATGGCAGACAAGCCCAGAGGTTTTAGATGCTGACATCATTAAAAAGTAAGTTGAAGACGTTATATTGTGACTAGTTACATAGTCGTCACTATAGTTTTATCCCTAAAGGCAATATAAAAATCCTGAAATTGCATAGTTATGAGAATGTATTCAGACATTGTGGTATTGCATAAAACCTGAAATCATAATACAAGGATTTTTAAAAAAAATTGTTTACCTAATGCTATACACAGGTTTGAATTTTTATTCAAATTCTTCAGATTACATTGTATTGGAGAATACTGATGAAGGTGAAACTGACAATGAAAGTGGGAACAGTGTTGAAAGTGATAATGAATGAACTGTACAGTTTCATGGTATATATATTTTTTGTTTTTTGTTTTTGTTTTTTTTTATAAGCACTGATTGTACAACAGTGCATATTTAATATTATGTAAGTGTAACTGTTGTTTCTAGTTATTATTTTGATCAAATACAAATTAACCAGAATTTCAATTTGTGGAAGATAATATCGTGATCTTTTTTTTTTATAAATTGATTTTTTCTACTTTGAACATTTTCAAAATTTAGGATTTGTTATCAGAGTCGACTTACAATTGGATAAACATGGTATCTGTATTTCAGACCTACTCTGGAATATCATGAGTAGATTTACCATCAATTTTTGGGAAGGACTGAAAAGTTGTTCTCCTGGTCAGGGAAGTAAAGTACCTACCAATTGAAGAATATATTAAAACCATATTTACACCTACTGCTTGTTTATGTCTGCAATATTCACTGAGATTTAATGAATGTATTGGTTTCCATAATATTTCACAGTTTTTTGCCCTTTACACAATATTTAACCCAAAATAATACAACTGTTTTCAATAAATAATGTAATGCTGCAACAGGGCAAACAAGAACAAATTGTACTCACCATTTGCATCACTAAATCGAGTTTCCATAGCATTACTGATATATCAGTATCAATCCTTCTTGCAACTAGCAGTAAAGGTGCCCATACACCTTCGTGCATTGCACGTCAGCAATTCACGAAGGAAAAATACCAGTGTGTGGGGTCCATCGTGCTTTGCACGGCGTGCAAAGCACAAAGGTGTGTGGGCTCCCCACGTGCCACGTGCCGGAGTGAAGCATTTTTATGTTACGTTCAGTTAGTCGTAAGCTGTGACCTGTGTGGACTGTAGTAGTGTAATCATGAGTGACTCGGCATCTTTTCTGTCTGTTCACTTTCTCCCGACGTTTACTGAAGCCTACAGAAACCACGATTGTGTATGGCGGGTAAAAAGTAAAGACTATTGTAACAAGAACATGAAGGAGGCTGCCTACAAAGAACTGTTTAGGTTCAGATAGCCTAAAGATTTTACATTTTCACAAAAATCTGTAGCTCTTTTCTATTGCTCATAATATCCAGAATATTTCGACACAGAATAAAAAATGATAATTAAAATGTCTATTTATAAGCCATAACAAACCTGAGTCAAGTGCCATTTTATTGACAACATTTATTGGAATACGAACAACTCTCGATTATCCACGCTAATGTTTGAGAAGGATAACGGTTGACATAAATATTCACTTTTTGTCATATTGTAATGAAAGCAGTAACAATAACCTGTGCAGTAACGATTAACCGTGTATTCTTTAACCAGCTTGTCTATAATTTCTAGTTTTTCAGGTACTAATATAAAAATACTAGTACCTAAAAAAAAATTTCAGGTGCCTATAAAAAATACTAGCAATAAGAATTTTCAGTTAAAAACAAAAAACTGCTTATTCATTGTAAAGAGTGTCAACTTACCTTAATTTAAAAAATGTAAAAACTATAAACGTTTGGTAGTTTCACAAAATTTATTGTTAAATTCTGACAACTGTTTCAGCCGATTAGGCTATTCTCAAAGAGATGGTAGAATAACGAAATACAAAGAATGTGTTACAGCAGGGATTCTGAACTATTTTAGTTGATAGCAGTAAAGAAAGCATTGCCTAAGTGGGTGGAACAACAGCTAAATATTTGTAATTACGTAATTAAGTGAATCGTGTATTACTTGCAGAGTTTTAGTCTAATTGTTGCATTAAGATTTTGTCTTCATAGGTTGGATTAATAGTCTATTTCTATGCGTGCGCGCGCATCCGCACACCCATACACCATCATTCACATCCGAGCCTGTTACTGTTTTTACTTATTCATCAGATTTAGTTGAACTGATAACTATGTATTACTGTTTTCGACGAATCGTAACATATACACGAAGCATTGCATACTCCAAAACACGCAAGTTTGTTGATATTTGAATTTAGCTAAGTGGAAACATATTACCTTTACAAAGCACCAACAGGTACCCACTTCCTTGTTATAGACACAACATTGCTAAGTCACCGTTTACATAATAATAACATAGGCCTACTCAACATTTTATAACTCCATGAAATGTTCATATTGTTCCCTTCCGGTTGTGTCTAATGTGTATTTCGTCTTATAAAACTATGTGTACTGAATTTAGTCTTGTATGTTATAGTGTAACGTGTGTGCCGTCGTCGTTCTGGTATAATTCTGTCAAATGTAGAAGTGTCAGAGTGTAACTTGTGTATGTGTGTCTTACCAATTCGTCCTCGCTCGATAACGTAACTTACGATGCTTGAGTCCGTAGCAAACATACGGATAACCAGGTATCGTAGTCCCGACCTGAGGCTCACTAGGAGTGTATGATTCCCGGGTGGCGCCAAATTGTTTATTTAAAACAATTAAAAAGGTATTATTATCAGCGGTTCTGCTCAGGCGGTGTGGAGAATTCAATTTGTCCCGCTGCTTATCAACTTGTATGATCAAGCCAGCAGTTTGTTGTATTCGCTGCTTGAGCGCTAGTCACCACTTCGTAGACGTCCGCTATAATTTATAATATTAAGAATCCACCTTCCTACTGAAAATAAAACACATTTGATATACACAGTATTGATTTATTAACGATTGGTTATTACTGTTTTCATTGACACAAGCTATATTGATTTCTTATATAATTTTGCATCGGTTATTTATCTATGAGACAATTTCTCTCTGGGTTTAACAAATCGATTTTGAATGTAACAGATTTACAGTATGGCGTTCTACCAAAGTAGTCAACAAATAATTTCGTTCAATCGTATGGATTCTTTTGATCACGATGAAAGGCTTAGATTCAATTACAATAATAAAAAATACACAACCTTACAATGTTTTTACTTAAATCTTATAACGTGTAGCTATAAGTGGTTTGTTGGAGTGTAGTAAACGTGTTTAAAGGTTCGTAAATTAATACTAGGTTAACTTTATAATTTGACAATTTTCAGTGTCTTAATACTTTTATTTAATCTTTGAAAGAGAATAAAATTGGTTCAGTGACAATTCAGAATATAGTGAGAAATATTCAAAGTGAGTTATTTCAGAAGTTTAGATAATTTATAGGATACTTAACAGCTTCATAGCATGTGATTAATCTGTTGGTCTGGAATAAAGGACTGTAGCCGCAATAGAATTCAGTTTCAATTATTCGGGCTTCTGGCATCTTTTTCAAAGTACTTGAATGAATTTACTCACTTCGTCTTGAATTAAAAAGTCTTCTCCCTCAGTTAATTGAGTTCAGTGATAGTCAGCCTCCTTCTCTTCAATTCTGACAATTTGTTTAACTTTTAAAACATTTTAAATAAGAAAATTGGTTGTTCAGAATTCTGGCTTCTGTTTTTCATGAGTGTCACTTTTTGAGTAACGATATTCAATGGTAATTTTCGCTAGCAGTCCGGTTTCTATGGTTACCAAAGAATTCTGATTCGACTAGCTTGATATAAATCCGTTGTTATCAAAATTTGAATTCTTTTCAAATCTTCATATATCTTCTGACTTTCTTCCTTCTTAAGTATTAATTATTAGCACTGTCATTTGTATTTTCTTACAAAGATTATTTTGGTATCCCACAATATTGGGTTATTTCATGTTTTCTAAGTTTACATTTAATTTAATATTTACTAATTATATTTCTCTGTTTATATAACTCCTTATTTTAATATTTTGCTTTTAATAAAATTTACCATTTATCCTTGGTTAATTTGTCACCTTGGATTTGTTAATTACTTGGCTCTTTTCATACAATTAGTGTTAATATACAAATTGTATACTTATTTTTGTGTATTTATTTATTATGTGAATCTTACAATAAATATGGTACTTACCATAATTATTAGAGCACATGTCATCATCACTATCTTTGTTTCTTGTTGGGTCCAGAGTTCGTATTAAGCGTGAATAGAGACAGTTTGGTGATTGAAATGAAGTTATCAACATCAATATGGTAGTAAATCAACTTATTTTTTATTATTTCGAATTTGCAAAATTAAATCATCATACATTACAATGGCTGCCTTATCGTGACCAAAACAAAATGGCGGTCATATTCTTACTCTTATATTCATTAGTCATGACTTTAAATACTTTGTTATATTGTTTGATTAACTAGATAATTTTATTGCTTTGCAGCTATTAATATACTTAAGTGTTTCCATTTGATTTATACTGCTATCATCTTTAACACAAACCAACGCCTCAGTTTTGTTACCGGCATTGCTTGATACACTCTTCCGCTCTCTCACTCTCTCCCTCTCATCACAATATTATTCAAGATACATTTTTGTTTTAGATATTATTAATTTTGAGCTCAATTATTTTAAAAGAAATTTTGACTTTCCTGCTACTTAGTGCTATCCACATTGAACGGTCATCATCGTCCGGCCAGGTATGCGGCGTAGTTTCCGTATTTGCTGGTTGTTTCTGTCACCGTAGGCTTGACCTTGGAATCGTCCCGCGCCAATGTAACTGCGTTGTTTTCGTTAAACAAAGGGAAAATTGCTCTACCCATTTACATGTGTGCAAAATACAATAAAATAATTCCTTTTGTACCATAAATATGAAAACAGGCTTTTGTCCTGTTACAAAACCCCCTCAATGAAAGGTTTTATGCCGAAGCATAAAAACTTCCATTGACCCATTCACACTGCATAAAGGGATCAGCCCAGATATGTTGCCACAACCCCCTGTAGTGTTAATATAAAAAGAAATACAATCACTTACCCTTGGTCCGATGATGATGATCGTACCTGTCCGACCCTACCGGACTTCTCTGACGAGATCCCAACACCATAAGGCCGGTCATGCACTGAACGCTCCTGCTCTGACGCACCGGTCAGCTCAGGACCGCCGTCACAACACCATCAAACTCTGAAACATGAATACAAAATTTAAAATAGTGGCCTTATCTATTCCCATATCCACAACTGATATGTCTCCCCTTAGATGCATTGGTTTGTGTTTTGAGGCATTGGTTTGCTTAACTCTACAAATCCTTCGTAAGAAAACGAACAAGATTTAAGACAGAAAATCCATTTCCACTTCTGACATTCCTATATTTATGAAAGCTTTCTGACTCCAGTCAATATTAACTTACTTCCTTCATCACAAGAAAACATATTCTTATACTAAGCATAACACATAAAACAATTTTTTAATTTCCAAGCAACAACAACTATCTCTATCATATAAAATTCAACATAATTTATTTATGGCAGACACTCTAACTTATTTAAACTTTCTTTACTCAGCCTTAACGATACTCATATTTCTTTGCAACAGAATCAGAACGATATTTGTATGTTCAATCTCAATATCAATATTATTTCTTTAATACTTGAACTTAGTTACCGTTGCTACCCCTGTAGCAACCTCCCAGCCACACACACTATTACCCCCTTCTGGACTGTGGTGTCCAGGTGCCTTCACAAAGACTGAACTGGTGGAGGAATTTTGTCATCTCCTTGTCTTTGCTTCAGCGTTACATTATAAAAATAGTTAGATATCATAATATCTAAAAGTTACATATTCATACACCCTTAATGCGGGTCTATCACCTGGTTTATTGTTCCCACACGAACAAAATGATAGCCGCTGTTCCATAGTTCCGGGGATTTCCCCTAGGTTGCCCCCGTTAATTTCAAAGTTCACCAATTTTCAGGACAACCCACCATGGTCAGTTTTACAATTGCTGCCCACAGCTGGCTGTCGTCCAAAACCACGATTAGTGTTGGTAAGACAGTAATCGCCTGAAAAGGCGGGGAAATCTTCTGCATTAGCATGTTTTACTCTACATCATTATTATACACTGTACTGTTAAGAATCACATATAATGTAAAATTATATCAAATTTGTACAGTGTATGCATGCCTTCTTGAGGCCTCCGATGATGGTAACGGTCTGTGCGTTACTCATCAACCCACTTCGCTAACTACATGCCACTACTGCACTAGCCCAATTACATCTAACTTAACTCCTCCTACATATGCTGTTCTTACAGTCCATTATTGACTTACATTTTTACTAACACCAAACAACTATAAAAAAACCTTTTAACCTTGCTCAAAAACAAGTTCTTTAATTATTTAAAAATTTTCACATAGACACTTTTGCAAGTTCAACTTTCACTTACATTTTTTTTTATGACAAAAATTGGAACTACAACAATGGATCATCTGATAAGTTTACAATAAGATAAAATACACTCTCTTGCTTTCTGAAGGAAAACAACCACTTGAAATTTTTTTTTTAACATGACTACCTTTCCACGAACTCTGGGTCCCCCTCCCCGTTCTTGTAAGTTAAAAATTTCTACTCACACCCTTTTGTGGAGTAAGACCATCGTTGGTTTCGCCCCCCTGCTGAGGCTACCGCCAACCATGGTCCGCCTCCAGATTGCCAAAATCCACGATCAGAGGTGGTGAGTCTGTGATTGCCCGAAAATGGGGGAGTGTCCCTCCTGGAAACATAAATATCAAAATTAAAACTCATTCATCTCTAACATCAACCCCTTTCAAATTCTTAAGATGACCAATATAACTTTAAGTTTGTTGCATTGTGTGTTCCTACTATCTCCTTAGTCTCCCTGTCCTGCAACACATACGAATTCTTCATCTTGATTTCTACTACCTCATACGGCCCTTCGTAGAGCAGGAAGAACTTCTTGATTTCCTTGTCCTGAGCGCTCGATAAGTCGTGCCTCCTTACTAACACCAACTGTCCTATTTCGTATTTTACCCACTTACCTATTGCGTCGTGCCTACGTTTTCTCTGTTCTCCCTTACTTAACAAATTCTCATTGGCCAACCGGATTTTAATGCTCACATCCGCCCTCTCGCTCTCAGGTGGGTAATCAAACAGCTGCTCTAAAATCCTTGGGGGGCGTGTTCTCTTTACCAATTCATGAGGTGTATAGCCGGTGGACTCGTGGGTGGTACTGTTCAGCCAACTCTCTACCCTTTTTACATACAACGGCCACTCGCTGTGTTTAGCGTGACAATAGGCTCTAAAGATCCTGCCTATCTCTTGTAATGGTACAGAATTGTGGGCTACAATAGTTTCAATTTCAATCCAGTTTTAATTTTTAATTGTCAGTATTCACCTGTGAGGTGCCCCAGTGTAACCAGCAACACACACTGTTAGCATAAACAATTGATGTCTAGACAGCCAGACTAGACATATTACGTAATAGCCCCAGCAGCAGTCTTTGTGAATCACAGTATGCAGATTGTCACCATAGTAGTAACATCAGCCAGCAGCAGGAAGTAGCATACAGTTTGCTAATTGAGAACAGTGGCCTTGGGCGTGCAAGATAGGCCTAAAGTAAAAAGGGCCTATCTAATAAAAATGTAAAAAGTGTTCAACTGTAACTTATGGCGCGCGGTCAAATAATTAAAAACGTAAGAGCTCGAGCAACTGTTTAAACCGACAAAAAGAAGTTTGTAAAAGTGTAAAGAAATCGTAAACTATGGTAAATTAAATAAGAACGGAGTACGTCGCGGTAGTGCGAACGTTCATGAACTGTGGAAATAACATTTGTGACCAGAAACAGCCAACAACACGAGGTGGTGATGGAACTTACTAACGCCGTGGATTGTTAATTACTCTACATAACACTATCAGAACTATTCCATAAATACAGAAATTAAATATAAACACAGAGTTTTAATCATGGGGTTTTAAAAGAAAAAAAAGAAAAAATAAAAGAGTATGAGTGAGAGAGCGTTGCAAAGTGCTGGTCAAGTTATTTTTATATTGCGTTATTGCTAAGCATTTTCATATGAGTTTAGATCAATTGGTTAAGTATTCATGCCTTATCGTTTTTTTGTATTGAAAGTGTAATGTAAAAATAAAGTGAAAGCAAATATTGCATTAAAGAAAGCTAGTTGTTTTAGAATACAAAAATTGGTATTAGTGCAATTATTTCGAAACTTCAACCCAAATAACCTTGTCTGCAGCTGAGTTTCGTCTGTACGACCTTGGAAGAGAACCCGAAGGTAAGATAAGACATTATAAATATTAATTCAAATAAATTGAGTAGTTTCATTGGCCCCAAGCTATGGACTCGAAGAGTTTAATATAAACTGATAGAAGTAATATAGTTTCATTGACGCCCGAAAACAGTGACTCGAGTATTTTATAATTGCATATAAATATATAGTCACACTCTCTCATTACACGCTCAGCCTGGTTTGACTGGGGATGGTACACAGCCGTATGCTTCGTGAGGATTCCTTCCCATCCTAAGGTCTGGCGCCATTTCCCACTGATGAACTGTGGCCCATAGTCTGACAAAATCACCTTCAGCTTACCCACGTGAATCATGTAGTCTTTAGTCACCTTTTCACTCAATACCTGGCTGGTAGCTCTCTTTACGCTATACAGTTTTACATACTTCGAAAAAGTGTCAAGCATTACAAAAATATACACAACTCCACCTCTACCCTTCGGCAATGGTCCAAACAAATCCACAGCAACTAGATCAAATGATCTTTCTACCCTTATAAAATTCAACTCACCTTCAACCCTATAATTTACTACCTTCGATTTCTGACACAAATCACAACTCCTCAGCAGCTTTCTCACTCTTCTCTCCGTATTCCTGAAAACACATGATTCCTTCAACACATTGACACACTTCTTCACCCCAAAATGCCCATACCTCATATGACAATCCCAAATAATTTTCTCTTCTAACCCTTCTGGTACTACTAATCTCCAATCACGCTCACCCCCTACTACCTTCTTAAACAACAACCCTTTGTAAATTTGGAAAAACTGGTTATATTCTGATTCCTCTAATTCCGTCTCTAAGCTGTTTATTATTTTCCCCGACTTACCATCTGCTCTCTGCATGGTTCTGATATCCTTCAACTCTTCTCCAAAGATCTTATCCTCTCTACTAATTTTTAAAATTTCAATTTCCTTTAAGTCCCTACCTGTTTTGTTGTCCACACAATCTACTCTGGAAAGAGTGTCGGGTACCTTGTTCTCTGTTCCTTTGATGTATTCCCACTCGAAGTTGTACTCCTGTAAAACGAGCACCCACCTGGTTAGACGGCTGTGAATAAGTTTACAAGTGTTCAGGAAGGATAACGCCTTATGATCCGTTCGTATCGTCGTTTCCTAAGATGTAAGTCCTGAATTTTCCGACTGCGAATACGATGCTGAGCAGTTCTTTTTCAGTTGCTGTGTAGTTCTTTTCGGCGGGCAGCAATGATCTACTCGCGAAGGCGATAGTGAGGTGCTCCTTCTCGTTATCCTCTTGGTAAAGCTCTGCGCCTACTGCTACATGCTGGCGTCTGTCTGTAAGTAAAACACATTTTTAAAATCCGGATGGTTCATCATGATCATCTTACTAAATTTCTTTTTAATTTCCTCAAAAGCTCCACGCTCTACGTCTCCACATTTCCATTGTCTGTTCTTTTGAAGTACTGCACTTAACCTTGCTGTCACGTGTGCGTAGTTCCTTTGAAATTTTCGGTAAAAGTTGCACAGCCCTAGAAAACTTTGAAGTTGCTTTATATTCCTTGCTTCAGGGAAGCGCATGATAGATTTGACCTTGTCCGGATTTGCTGAGATCCCTTCTGACGTGATGATAAAACCTAAAAAGTTAATTTCCGTTTGCAAAAATTTAGACTTGTCCCAATTCACCGTAAGTCCTCCTGCCTCTAACTTCGCTAACATATACCTTAAATGATCTAAATGGTCCTCGAAAGTCCTGGATGCAATCAAAATATCGTCTACATAAACTGTCAGGAAATCCAAATCCTTGGGTCTCAAAATTTTATCTGAACATTTGATGAAACTGGCTACACTGGTATTTAATCTGAATGGTAATCGCCGAAACTGATAATTTTTTCCATTGAACAGAAATGCAGTGTTCTTCCTACTCACCTCAGCCAATGGTACCTGCCAATATCCTGCGGTAAGGTCCAGCGATGTCATGTATTTCACCCCGCTAAATTTTTGGAATATTTCGTTAATCGATTCTGGTGACTCCCGGTCTGGTATGATAATCTGGTTTATTCGTCTCGCATCTAAACACAACCTGACTCTGCCGTCCTTCTTTATCACTACAACCAATGGATTCGAGTAGTGCGATACTGACCTCTCTATAATTCCTCCTTCCAACATTTTATCCAATTCCTCTTGCACCGCTCGTCTTTTGGAGTAAGGCACGAGATAACTTCGTTGCATGAACGGTGTGTGTTCCCTGACCTGTAACATACATTCATAATCTCTTGCCCTCCCTGGAACATCGGCAAACACTCCCTTAAACTGCTCTATTACCTGCCACAATGCCGCACGCTGGCCACTCCTTACCACCTCACCTCCACTACAAAATTCATCTGCCCTTATCTCCCACACTGCATCATTTATATTACTCATTTCGTTATCAACATCATCAATATACTCACCTTCTCTACACAAATTAATTTTAGTATCTATATTATTCTCATTTATTCGCTTTTGTAGTAACTTTACACCAGTTGTTTTAACTTTATCTATCACCCTTTCAAAATTAACTCTCACAGATCGATCACCCCCATCTAATTCTATCACTTTCTCCTTAAAATTTATCACTGCTCTATTTCATTGTAAAAAATCGTTACCTAAAATAATGTCCAAACTCAATCCCTTAACTACCAAAAATGTGTTATCAAATTCTGCATCATTAATCAAAAAGCTCAAATGTATCTGTTTTGTCACACGCTTGCTGCATACTCCTGTGACTCCTATCACTGTAACCCCTGCTAAAGGCAAAACTGGAATATTCTTGTTAAATTCACTTAATTCGCTTAAAATATTTTCTGCTATGACTGAAATTTCACTCCCTGTATCTACCAGTGTTCTAAAGTGTTTATTCTCTATAGTTACCTGTATTTCCGTCAGTCCCGCTCTCACCTCCGTTGTAGTATTGTTTTCTTCCTCCAACAAGTCCGCTACTATGTCCGTTTTGATAACGTTGCTTTGGACGTCTTCTACTGGTTGGACCTCATGCGCTTCTCTGAACAGTGGTCGGGTCCTGGTTACCACTGTTTGTCTTAGTTTTCCGGCTGTTGGTTGCTGTTGTTCATGTTTGGTCGTTGGTGCCCACTAGGCAGTCCCTGTTTGTGATTTGGCGTTCCACTGGTACTCGGTGCTCCTCTGTCTGTCAGTCCATGCTGCTTTGTGTTTTCTCGCCTCCTCTGATCTTCTTTCGGTAATTTACATTTGAAACACTGTTGTCTGTAGGCGTAGTTCTCACTCCTGCACCTAGAACAACTCCATTCACCTGATTGCTGGAAACTAGTCCTATGCATATTATTATTATTGTTATTATTGTTTCCGTGATAATTATTTCTTTGTCGATTAAACTCTGTGTTGTTATTACTGTTGTTATTGTGTGGTATAGGTCACCTACCTGTTTTGCGATCTCTAATGTTCTGTAATATATCCAAAATTCGCTCAAGTTCGTTCAGATTTTCTATCTCTTTTGTCATCAAGGTGATTTGCACTTCTCTTGGCAGGTGCTTACTTATGTATCTAACGAACGATTTGAAAGGTATCGGTGGCTCGAGGTATTTAGCCTCGTTGTACAGTTTTGTCACATACATTGTTATATTGTTATGTCCTATGAAATTACCCGCTCCCATGATACGGCTTCTTAAACTTTCCTGTTCTTCTTCCGTCCAATATTTATCTTTGAATGCCCTTTCAAAAGTTTCATAGCAGTCCCATTCTAATCTGTGCAGCTCTGCCCATATTATTGAATTACCCTTAAAACATCTTACTATCTTAGTTAGTTGTATTTCCCAGCTATTGTTACTGAAATGATTATATTCTCATGTCTGATTTAAAAACCGCATGGGATGTATCACCCTGTTTTCATGACTAAAAGTTTCTAGCTCTATTTCGTTGTATAATTCCCTAGTTACGATTACCCTTTCAGTAACACCGGTAACTTTTTTATGGATTTCCCCCCGTAACTCATTTTTCACTCTTGTTAAACTATTTTCAATCACATCATATTTAACATGCATATCATTGTTATTTTGTACAGCTAAGTCATCTATCTCTTTAATCTTATTTTGTAACATACTTATTCTATTACTATTATTATTTTCATGCTCTGATACTGTTTGATCTATTGTTTCAATATGTTTGGTTATGTCAATTACGTTCGATTCAAATTTCTCTATCTTATTTTGTAAAACATTAGTCTTCAATTCTATTTGTTTGTTTACTTCACAATTTGTCTTAGTTTCTATTTGATTTTCTACTGTGGTTAAACATTTCTTTTTTATTTCTCTTCTTTGTGACTCTATCTGGTTTTGAATTGTTTCGTTTACTGTCTCATTAATTTTGTCGATTTTGTTGTCTAAATTATTTATTTTACTATTAAACTTCTCATTTACAGTTTCTATTGTTTGTCTCTGAATATTATTGCAACGTATCTCCATTTCATTTATTCTTTCATCAAAATTATAATTTTGTCTTTTAATTTCCTTTTTTATGTCATTGAATTTCTCATCAAATTGGTTAAACTTATCATTAAAATGGTCAAATCTTGTATTTTGCTCATGAAATTTATCGTCAAACTTAATACTCTGTTCGTTAAATTTTTCATCAAAAAGTAATCTCATCATTTTTATTACGTCATTCTCCTCAACTCTTTTTGTTGGGACTGGTGTCGAGTGAATACCTTCACTCATTATTTCTGATTCTGTTACGCTTATTTCACTACTGTTTGCCATTGTTAAAAAATTTTAATGAACTGTTGCTTTCTACAGATGTCACAACATAACCTACAATTGTAATACCCCTCACTTCAATACTCACTCTGTCTCTATATTTGGGCTTATTATATAAAAAAATTTTCTTCTTTTTTATATTGTCGTCAGTTCGGGCACCATTTGTTAATATACAAATTGTATACTTATTTTTGTGTATTTATTTATTATGTGAATCTTACAATGATTATGGTACTTACCAAATTATTAGAGCACATGTCATCACTATCTTTGTTTCTTGTTGGGTCCAGAGTTCGTATTAAGCGTAAATAGAGACAATTTGGTGATTGAAATGAAGTTATCAACATCAATAAGGTAGTAAATCAACTTAGTTTTTATTATTTCGAATTTGCAAAATTAAATCATCATACATTACAATGGCTGCCTTATCGTGACCAAGACAAAATGGCGGTAATATTCTTACTCTTATATTCATTAGTCATGACTTTAAATACTTCGTTATATTGTTTGATTAACTAGATAATTTTATTGCTTTGCAGCTATTAATATACTTAAGTGTTTCCATTTGATTTATACTGCTGCTATCATCTTTAACACAAACCAACGCCTCAGTTTTGTTACCGGCATTGCTTGATACACTCTTCCGCTCTCTCACCTCTCCCTCTCATCACAATATTATTCAAGATACATTTTTGTTTTAGATATTATTAATTTTGAGCTCAATTATTTTAAAAGAAATTTTGATTGCAATTTTGACTTTCCTGCTACTTCGTGCTATCCACATTGAACGGTCATCATCGTCCGGCCAGGTGTGCGGCGTAGTTTCCGTATTTGCTGGTTGTTTCTGTCACTGACTTTACATTGTTAACTAAACGATAATTGTGAAGCACCAACTCTTGTTAATTACATTTCTGTCACTGATTTTAACACATTTTATCTGGCTGACCTTTTGCCAGCAACATTGATAGCATCTTCACTCTATGATGGTATTCAACAGACTGAGAGTGGATGCTTTGTACATTTTGCGTAAGTGTGTGCGCATTGACGTCATTGTCTGGTGTATCGAAATAGCAAACGCCCTGATTATGCGTCATTGTTGTTACGTCCTGTATGTTTTTTAATGACGTTTCGTATTGTTGGCCACTGACAATTATTATATAACGCTGTGTGTCGCCGGTCATGTAGGCTTGACCTTGGAATCGTCCCGTGCCGATGTAACTGCGTTGTTTTCGTTAAACAAAGGGACAATTGCTCTACCCATTGACATGTGTGCAAAATACAATAAAATAATTCCTTTTGTACCATAAATATGAAAACAGGCTTTTGTCCTGTTACATTAGTAGTTGTTGGTGTTTGACAGTTAGGCCTGTCTCAAGTCTAAGTAGCCATTACTGATTTTTGATTATTTCCTATACATTATATCTCATTTTGTCCCAGCTTTATTTTGTTCTTATAATTATGTTTATTATATATGGGTGTGTTCTGGTTCAGTCTTTGTGTGATTTTTGTGTGTTACTACTGTTTTATTCATTATTTATTGCTAATTATTTACTAACTGCTTTTCTCTTTTCTATCTCAGACATTGCTTTCTTTTCTTATTTATTTACTCTGCCAATGTCAACAATATGGCTATTAATTACTATTTTTTCATCATATAACATATAACATTTAGGTCTATGTTTGGGATAATTACCCAATCCATATCCTATTCATAAGTTTGTTTAGACAGTTATTTAACACTTATTATCTAATATTGGTGTACAATTCATTACCTTTGATTTATTGTTCGGGTGATAAACAACCTCACCTCTATTGAACTTGTTTCATTAATCTTCCCTTATAACATGGGTGTTTACTTATGGTTTTAAACTACTTATTTTATAAAAACTCTTTGCTTTCTTTTCCATGTTAACACTATCTTATTACTTTGTCATGTGGTTCTCACCTTTAAATTCTACAATACACTTTTAAGCTCTACAATAATATTCTTTTCTAATCACTACAGTTAATATCACTCTTCAGTGTTCATTATTACTGAATCAATGGTTTATTTTAAATATTATTCTTAACAACTTTCTCAAATGTTATTGTTCACTATCAAACCTCAAGTGTTTGTTACTTTTATTAAGTGTTTATCTTAGCCTTCCCTATTTTCCCTATTACTATCATTGACAATATTTTTATTTATTTATCACTTGCACTTTTAAATTATTTTGTGTTTATTATAATTTATTTAGTGTTTCTTTTTCTATCATTTCACTTTAGGGTAATTTCACTTTCACTATGTTAACTTCCGTTTACCTCTCACTATTTCAATATCTTTCTCTTTCTCTACACATATTATATATACTTATTAATATCATGTCTTTCTCTATTAACAACTTATATGTACTTCTAATTCGTTGGCTAGTGTATTTTTAGCTATCGTTTTTTATTAATGTCACTCAATTTGTTATTAACGTTAACTAATTACAATTGTCACTCAATCACTACTAACATTCATTATTTATTTTGGTTCTTTACCGGTTTCATTTTCTTTATTATATTTGATTACATTATTTCTCCCTTCTCTATTCTCTATTCCTTGTCTGTGTTTTCTTGATGTGTTTCATTATATTTTCTTCATCGTTGGTTTGTTCCCTCTTTGTTCTCATTTTTCTTCTCCTTCACTTCTCACCTTGTTTACTTATATTTTGGTTCTTATCTGGCCAATCTCTGGGGTTGGGTCAATGTCGTTTGTCTGTCCGTCTAGTCGTTGAGTTTCTTTATTAATAACTTTTAGTTTATAACTCTTTTTCCTTCTTTCTTAATTACATTTTATATTTTTATTCTCTTCATTGTTTATTTACTAAAATATATTATTTTTTAGCATTTTTTATACATACTTATAGTCATCAAAATTGATCTGAATTTGGCGATGTTATATAATGCCCTTCCACCAAAATTGATCATTTTATAAAACGTGTTTCTAAGTTTGATGAAATTATCAATTGTATTGTATCATTTTCATCTAAAATTCTTCTGCTTCTCGTTCATTTTTTATGTTTAATTCTGTATCTTCTACTTCCTTTCTTCTGAGTCTTTTCTTCATTATTTTCTCTTATTGCGAACTGGCATATTGATTTCTTGTTATAAATTATTCCCTATAAATCTTATTTTCCCTAACTATCCCTACTTTGTAGCTGAAATCAATTCGGATGGGCTCTATTGGCTTACCTAACTCCGTCGTTCAAAACTACTTTTTTTCTGAGATCAGGGGAACATCATCCCTGCTCAGTTAAATGATTGCTGGACTTATTCAACAGTCAATCTTAATTAATGAATCTTCAATACAGTCATCTCGTGACTCATAATAATAATAATAATAATAATCATAATATTTGTTGGGAATTTTTTACTTTTGTATTTCATTATTGCTTAGTTCAAGTCATATATTTTTTCATCTTTCTTTAGTGATACTATTTGATGATACTTGAAGCGTTGATTTTTATTGATACAATTCACATTTTTTATTCATTTTTAATTAATCTTTGTTTCATCTCATTTCATATTATAACTCTTAGAATGTTTATTTTATTTATTTCGTTTTTTGATCATTGGTTTGTTTAATTTTACTTCCCATCTTTTTCTAAATACTTGTGGATGTTGATCATTTTGACTGATAAATTTTTTTTTTCTTTTCATAATTTTTTATATATCATAGTAAGTTAGTGCTTCTTACTAGTTAGGAATTTTTTGTAGCTTATTTCTTTATAGTATGTTTTGCGTTTTATGCCTCATATTTTGGCTAAAGATTATTGTAACTTAATCTTATTTTAATTTTCTGTAACTTCATTCCTCTATTATTATTTTTTATTTAAATATTATAGTAAGTTTGTGGTTCTTACTTTATATGATTCTTTGTAACTTTATTTCTCCATTTTATAATTGTTCTAAAATATTATCGAAATATTTGTGTAAGTTGTCCTTACATAACTTTTTTGAATTTTGAAATTCATCTTATACTTTTCTTTATTATTTATTAGCGAACTTATTCGTTTGTCTTGTTATCTCTTTTTATTCCAAGTAATTTGGTTGGTTTTTCAATTTTAAGTTTTTTCAGTCATGTTTGGCTGTCATAATATTTTTTAATTGATGCCTGATTGTATACCCCCTTTATTTTCTTAGTGATGGGGTTAGTGATTTCATAAGTCTTATTGCCCTTGTCTCTTGTGATAGTGTACAGTCCTATATATAATAAATCCACACAAAAAAAAAAAGAAATTTACAAAACTGAACATGCGAAAACTATATTTTTGGATTCTTATGTATACCATAAGCCTAAATTCGATATGGGCATATAAAATCCGTACAACTTTTTTCTTTGCCAGAAACTTGCAGAAAAAACAAGTTAGTAAAAACCAAATTTTTTGTGTTATTTTTCACTGTAAACAATTTTTCCTGAAAATTACTCTTTCATGCCTATTCAGTAGAACAGTTTAATTTTTTACAGAGTGTGGGAGTGTTAGGAAAGTGAACTGTGTTAAACAGGGAGTTCTATTACACAACAGGAGACCAATATAGTAGCGCCCCTTACTTTGAGTTGTGTATTGCTTGGGGTTGTATAAATACTTGAGTACACACTATCTTTTGACTATGTTATTTTATGTACAGACAAAATATATACACACTTTTCCACTATATTATTAAATTACTGCCTAATTGAGAAAAAGTTACAGGCATTGCACAAATGCAATGCACAGAGAAGGGCATTGAAAAAGTTTCAATAAATCTAAAATATATATATATTTATGTTCATTCACCAATCAATGAATTCATTCTTCATTTACCAATGTACAGATTATAAGTTAAATGTAGTCGCATTCATAAGACAAGGGCATTTTATATGTGTACTACGTTATTGACAACAAAGAAGTAGTTTCTATGGAAACTCACTGGTTCCCATTTTCGATCACGCACCAGCGATCGGCTGCAAATGTGCGACACGTCCTTATAAACATTTTCAATGTTAAAATTTGGGACGCTTATCAAAGTTACCAGGAAAGTGGGACAAATTTTCTTGCATCTTCTGCACATGCTAATAGCATTAAATGTATGAATTCTTCAGTGAAGGGTTTGTGAGAACTGGTCAAAATATAAACACAAATTTTAACTTATTTGTGTCATATTTTTGACCAATCCTCACAAACCCTTCACTGAAAAATTCATTGACTGACGGTCACTACGAATTTAAGGATTTGATTAAATGTATGAATTTTTAGACCTTTAAAGAGTATGTGTTATAAAATTTGCTCCAAATGGCATTAAACTGATCAGCACTTGCTTTTTAAATGGTAATAAACCAATCAATTAAACAATATTAAATATAGATTGAAAAATTATGTACATTAATAGGCACAACATTAAGTATAAGATTTGAATACCAAGCAAAAAACTGTTTAATATAGAATTTTTAAGTTGCTCTGGAATAAACGACTACACTATAAATATCATAAACCGAATTGGATACAATGTGGACTGAACACACATTCGAAGGCTTTCCTGCTCACTAAGAGGACAACCTCAAAACTACTTCTTCTTCTTCTTCATTCCATGGCTTGGGCTATAGCCCGTTCTGACTTCACAGTCTCTGACCATTTCTTCCAGGGTCTTCCACGATCTCTCGTCCCCACTGGCCTTTATTCAAATGCTTGTTTAGGAATACATGTGTCTACCATGCTTACCACATGGGACTTCCATTTCTGCCTGTATTCCTTGATTCTCTCCAGAGCCGACTGTAACTTCAGGTCTTTCCTTATGTCGTCGTTTTATAGACGATCTCTCAAACTACATCCCTTAACAGCTCTTAAAAATTTCATTCCCGAGGACTCTATTTTTGAAATATCTTTTTGCAGGAGTCCATGTTTCACATCCATACATTAAAGTCGGCATAGCCACGACCTTATAGAACTTTAGCTGTGTCTCCCTCTGTGTCTTATTCTTCAATAGTCGTCTTATCGTTCCACAGGTATAACTAAATTTATTTAACTTTCTCTTGATATCGTTATCTTTCCTATATATCACATCCCAAATAATTAAAATGTGATACCTACTCCACAACTCTATTATCAATTACAATTTTTGTTCTTACAAGGTTCTTCCCTAGGATGGCCATCACTTTTGTCTTAGTATTTGCTATCTTAAAGTTGAATTTTTAGCAAATATTATGCAAGGTGTACATAGACATTTGTATTCTTCCCTATAATTATAATTATTAGGTCATCTGCGTATAGTAATGTGCAAAGTGATCCCTTATCCGATATCCATATATCTGCAGGACAGACGTGCATCCATTCTCGCGAAATTTCATCAATATATACATATTAATTTAGAGAGAGGCTACAGCCTTGTCTAACACCTTGATTTATGACCACTTCTCGAGAAAATCTTCCCTTACCTAAATCTATATGAATAGTTGTCCTTCCATATAAGCTCTGAATAGTGCAGATGAGGTGATGTGGAAAGCCCCAATGTATTAAAATTTCTCACAACCTACATCTACACAGCCTGTCAGAGGCTTTCTCATAATCTGTAAGGGCCACCATGTGTCTCTAAATTCGTGGTGCATCTTTTCTCAATTATTTGTTTTACTGAAGAACATTGTGATTGCAAGATCGTCCAACTCTAAAACCACTTTGTTCTTCTAATAAAAGTGCCTCAGAGATAGCTTTAAAGTGCTAATTAAGGATCCGTGAATATAATTTATAACATGTATTTTGTAGCGGGGCATTTTCGGGCCTATTTTGGGGCAATAACACAATTTATAATTTTTTTATGATAATAAATAACATGTTGAGTGATAGGGACAGAAATTATAAACTTAGGTAAATTTCCTGTTTAATACGAAAACAACAGTGGCAGCATTGACTGTGCAGATATTTAATAATATTGTGTGGACAGTTTTAATAACCGACAAACTGTGCAAAAGTCAGTTCAAGGACAAACACAAAATCTGTCAACAAAGTTATATAACTGACATCAGGCGAGCGTTACGTCAGCGCATTACACAACTAAGAATGCAGGGTGTGTCAGAGCCAGCAGCTGTGTGACACACAGGACAAAGAGTTAGTCGGAAATTAACATCTCAGCGGACCAGACGCAAAATAAACTGTAGCGTCTGCCCGGCTCGCGCCGGTTTTGGGCGAAGTTTTGTGTGTTCGCCGGCGCGCCCGCAACATATAAAAAATGTGAAGGAATCTTCTTTTAAATAGTGAATAACAGTCTTTAATGAAATAACAGTTTCGGCGTTATATAGTGAAAGCAAGAAGAAGGGTGCGAAATGACGGAAAATACGGGGCAGTTTTTCTGGACTCAAATATCAGCTAAGTAGCCATGTTGCCAGTTTAAAAGTTTTAACAAAGTTTTCTTTTCAAAATTAACTGCATAATGGGGGAAAAAAATAAATTTTAATGAAACATAAAATGAGAGCTCTCAGATCATAAATAAGTGTGTGTGTGTGTGCGCGTGAGTATGTGAGGAAATATATTTAAATAAAGAAGTCTGGTTTGTGTTTGTAAAAAAAAAAAAAAAAATTATTTAGTTTTATTAGACTTAAATCTTGATTTTTCTGTTAATTAAAATTTTATATGAGGTTTCAATTTTATTCATGTGAGTTTCTTTTGATGAGAATTATGTAACAGCTGAAGGAGGTAGTTTGATGATGATTTTAAAATGATGTGAATATCTAATCATTAATAAACCTCAGTAATTCTTGGGAAACAAGTAAAGTTTTCTTTATTTAAACAACCATAATCTGTTTCTCCTGTTCGCTTATAAGAACCCGGGTGTGTAATAATTTTACGTGTATAGGTGGTAACAACAAGATGGCGCCTAACAAAATCAAACCGTAAAAGTAAGTATGCTCACTTATGTTTATTTATTTTATTAATGTCAATAAATCAAAACATATCAATGGCGCCCGAACAGGGACAATTTTATATAAATAAATGTATATAAATATAAGCCACATGGAGAGCAGGATAGTTGTTTGAAATAACAGAAAAAACATTGTTTTTGAGGTACGTAAAATAGACGTATAAATAAGGTTATGTCATGTTCTTGTAGTACGAGTAAGTAGAATATTTTTTTTATAATTCTTATATGTTACATATAAAATTATTTTATAAAGAAATTTATATCTAAAAGATTTTACAAAAAATGGCAGATAATAATGATATCAGTTTATCTGATAGTCAGATAGCAAATCAAATAAGTAGCGACTCCGGAATTCAAACAACTGACAGTAGTCTTGAGGAGTCAAAAATAATACAGGCAGTTGAGATTCATTCAACACCTATTTTAGGAACTCAAAATAAGAAACCTGATAATGATACTATGTTAGCAAGATTGTATGATATGATGTACAATAGTGTAGAAAAACAAGATAGTAATTTTAGAGAATTAAAAAACCAAATTAATGAAATAAAGAGCGATTTTGACGCTAAATTTAATATGCAAAATTCAATAATTAATGACAAATTTGATGAATTAAAAGGTGAAATTAAAGAAATTAATAAACATTTAGAAAGCACTAACGAAGCAATAGTAACCAGTTTAAATAAATTAGAACAGAGTGTTGAGAAATTTGAGAAGGTAGGTGACCATGTTATAAGTATGACAAATATTAAAAATGACGAAATAGTGGAAGATGTAGTGGTAAATAGTAAAAATAATGATATTAATTATAATTCTGAAAGTATAGTGGGGGTAAAGAATAATGGAGAACAAATGATGAAAATATAATAAAAAATAGTACTAATGAAATTGCAGAATGTAGTGATTATGAGATGTTAATGAGTGTTTATGAAGTAGAGAGAGAGTGGAAAAATAATGTTGTAGTTGAATGGGGACAGAGGGCAAATTTTTCCCTTATTGTTTATAATGATGATGATGATTTAATGTTGTTTTTTCAGGGCAAGAGACCCTTATTGGTAAATGAATTAATGTTGTATAATGTTGTACCCTCTGTCCGTAATAATTGTGAGAGTGTGATGTGGTGCTATGAAGAAAGAGAGTTATGTATTGAGAGTGAAATAGAACTATATAAGTTAAAAAGAAAGTATGATGAATTGAGAGAAAGAGTAGTAGGGGTGAATGACTTACCTGATGAAAAAACAATTTACCTGACATTAACAAATAACACTGATATAGACGGGACAATCCTAACTTATGGTGACAAGATTTATAATGGTACAATGGATGAAGTAAAGTTAATAGGTTATTATGATAATAATAATTATAATAACTGGTATGTGGATAAAAATGATATATGTTACAAATATATTAGGTATTTATATGACGATGGAGGTTGAACTAGATATCAGTGAATAAACATTGTTAAATATTATAATTTTGGTAACGACCTTGCAGATTTGGACAGTGAAGTGGGAAACAATGGACCAGGTTTGACGTATACTTTGTAAATATAATGTAGGGAATTCATTTGTGTGTATTATGAAAGGTTAGAAAAATAATGTGTATATGTATTAGAAAATGTTGTGTTAATAATAATAATATTATTAATATTTTGCATTTTAATTAAATATTACAATAATTATGAAGACAATAATTAATGATTTGTAGAATTTTGATAATAATTGAAATATTTAATTAATTTTAATAATCGATTGAAGTAAATAATTTGAGATGTTTAGATATTGTGATTGAAGGTTATATGGTTGAATTTTTATAAGGTAATTAAATTGTTTGATGAGATTAAATTTAATAACAATGAATAAATAAATAAATGTTAAATGGTTTATTTTGTGGAATGACTTAATGGTTAAAAATAAATGTTAATAATAAATTTAAAAAATTTTGAGGAACCTAATTACAGCAAAGGATAAATAATGAAATAATGATAAATAAAAAAGTTAATGAAAAATTTTCAAATCCTAATGTTTATAAATTTTTATATAAATTATTTAAAAAAGAATTGTTTGTTTAATGTTACAATGCTAATATTCCAGGTTGATTTCTATTTGTTTATTATGGTATGTGATGTATTATACAAGATGTGGGGATAATTTTGGGGGGTAGTTTGGTGCTCAATGAAGTGATAGAACAGTGGAGTGTGGAACTGCAACGGTTGAAAGTTTAGTTATCCATTGTAATTAATTGGTTAGTAAGTTGCTGTCGCTGGGGTGGCATGTGCCCCAGTAGATAGCGGAAAGTGTTGGGGGTAACCGAGAGTGTTACCTCCATCGGAGGCCAACATGGCGAAAATGCACGGCACACCCTTTTGTATAATTTTATATTGTACTTGATAAATTGCCGTGTCGTGCATAATAATAATGATGTATACATGCCTGAAGGAAGAGATGATTTCCCCGACTTTTCGGGCGATTACTGCCTTACCAGCACTAATCGTGGTTTTGGCGAGCGGTTAGCTATGGTCATACCAAGTCCCTTGACCATAGCTGGCTTGAAATTGGTACAGATTTGAAATTTAATGGGGGGAGAACTTAGGGGAAATCCCGGGAACTATGGAACAGCGGCTGCCACTCTGTTCGAGGAGGAACAGCAGAGCCAGGTGGTAGATCCGTCTTAAGGGTGTAATTATTTAACAAGAACATGATGATGTTCACTAATTTTAAAACTTAATAGCGGAAGCAGAGACACGGAGAGGTAAAACCTGCTCCAAAATATACAGTCTCTGTGGAAGCGGAAAGGCGCCACAGTCTTACATAATTTGAAATACTGTGTGTGGCTGGGAGGTTATCCAAGGGGATAACGTATTAAAAATTTGCTATATTTTAATTAATAATGATGATTTGCTACTCAATAATTTTGTTTGAATTTAAAAAAATAGATGCACTAAATACTTCTTATATTGTGTTTATTATGTCTTAGTGTGTTGATTGCATTTAGTATGTTAGGAATAAGAATTATAAAAATATGATAATATGTTTTCAATGTGTTTATAGATTTTTAAAATAAAATGAAAAATAGTTGTGATAGGTAAAATTTTCAATGGGTTGCAAAAGATAGAAGTGGGTGATAGTAATTGTTTGAATAAAATGTTTGAGTCAGTTCAAGTTGAATTTTGGGGGACATATAGATCTGTCCAAATTGAAGTCAGAGTTAAAGAAATAGTAGAGATGAAAATAATGCAATGTTGTTTTGAGTTAATGTATGTTATAGAATTTTGAGAAGTATAAGTGGAGACACAGTAGAAATGGAGAATTTATGTAGAGTTTTGAGTGATATATTGTTGTTTATTTTGTTGATGTTATTTTGTTGTAATTGTAGTGAGGTAATGAGATTGAGATTTTTTGGGGATGGCAATTTTGTAGTAGGGGTAGTGTAATGTGGGAGTCCGCAACATAATGGTTGGGACGGGATTTGGTAGAGTTTTAGTGGGAAGGGGTTGCCTTAGGTAGAATCCGGGAACCAGAGAACGGGAATTGAGCTTTTTGGGGGGGGAAACACGTATCCTATGTACAAAGGGTTAGAGAGTATTTTTTTTATATATTGAGAGAAGGTGGCGAATTGAGCTAAAGTAGTAAGTAGTTAGAGGTAGAGAAGGGTTAGTAGATTTTTGATAGTGGGGTGTCATACTAGTTTAAGATTTTGTAAGGGAGCGTTAGAGTAATAAAAGGGGTAAGATTATGAGTAAATGCCAAGTTGATAATGTGAATTATAATGAGTAACGTAGAATCACCCAGATTAATGAGAGGGAATAATAAATGAAATGATGTGTAACACGAAGTTGAAAAAAAAAAAAAAAAAAAATTTTTGAGAAACGACTTAATAAAAGTTAAATGGAGATCTATGTATTTTATTATTGAAAGGTAATTTTCTGATTTTATATGCAAATTTAATGATATAAAGTGTGTAACATTTTAAATGTAAGTTGTTTTATTTTAAGATGAATTATTAATGTACTATATTTTCCTGTGTTATGTTATGTTGTTAGGTATTATGATATATGTTAGTAATAAGTAAAAAACAAAACCAGTGCTTCTTAGCGCAAAACAGCACCGCTAGGGGGAAACAGATCAGTTGGGGATATGGTGTTGTATAAGGCCACTATCTGATATTTTGATTTGTTGTTTCAGTGTTTGGTGATGCTGTGGCGGCGGACCTGAGCTGGCCAGCGCGTCAGAGCAGGGGCGTTGAGTATCTGTCTGACTCTACGGTGTTGGGATCTCGAGAGAGAAGTCCAGTATTGTCATGCAGATGCGGTCACAGTCACCAGACCAAGGGTGAGTTGATTATATTTTTTTTTTTGTAAACCATAAAGGGGGTTGTGGCGACATATCCTGGCTGATCCCTTTAGCAAGTATGAATGTGTCAATGAGATTTTTTATGCTTCGGCATAAAATATCTCATTGAGGGGGTATTGTAGCGGGGCATTTTGGGGCCTATTTTGGGGCAATAACACAATTTATAATTTTTTTATGATATAAATAACATGTTGAGTGATAGGGACAGAAATTATAAACTTAGGTAAATTTCCTGTTTAATACGAAAACAACAGTGGCAGCATTGACTGTGCAGATATTTAATAATATTGTGTGGACAGTTTTAATAACCGACAAACTGTGCAAAAGTCAGTTCAAGGACAAACACAAAATCTGTCAACAAAGTTATATAACTGACATCAGGCGAGCGTTACGTCAGCGCATTACACAACTAAGAATGCAGGGTGTGTCAGAGCCAGCAGCTGTGTGACACACAGGACAAAGACTTAGTCGGAAATTAACATCTCAGCGGACCAGACGCAAAATAAACTGTAGCGTCTGCCCGGCTCGCGCCGGTTTTGGGCGAAGTTTTGTGTGTTCGCCGGCGCGCCCGCAACATATAAAAAATGTGAAGGAATCTTCTTTTAAATAGTGAATAACAGTCTTTAATGAAATAACAGTTTCGGCGTTATATAGTGAAAGCAAGAAGAAGGGTGCGAAATGACGGAAAATACGGGGCAGTTTTTCTGGACTCAAATATCAGCTAAGTAGCCATGTTGCCAGTTTAAAAGTTTTAACAAAGTTTTCTTTTCAAAATTAACTGCATAATGGGGGAAAAAATAAATTTTAATGAAACATAAAATGAGAGCTCTCAGATCATAAATAAGTGTGTGTGTGTGTGCGCGTGAGTATGTGAGGAAATATATTTAAATGAAGAAGTCTGGTTTGTGTTTGTAAAAAAAAAAAAAATTATTTAGTTTTATTTCTACTTAATATCTTGATTTTTCTGTTAATTAAAATTTTATATGAGGTTTCAATTTTATTCATGTGAGTTTCTTTTGATGAGAATTATGTAACAGCTGAAGGAGGTAGTTTGATGATGATTTTAAAATGATGTGAATATCTAATCATTAATAAACCTCAGTAATTCTTGGGAAACAAGTAAAGTTTTCTTTATTTAAACAACCATAATCTGTTTCTCCTGTTCGCTTATAAGAACCCGGGTGTGTAATAATTTTACGTGTATAGGTGGTAACAACAAGATGGTGCCTAACAAAATCAAACCGTAAAAGTAAGTATGCTCACTTATGTTTATTTATTTTATTAATGTCAATAAATCAAAACATATCAATTTAAGAGGCTAATTCCTCTGTGATTGTTACATCAGTTCCGTTGCCTCTTCTTAAATAAGAACATCACTTTTCCCTGCAACCAAGACTTGGGGACTTTACATTTTTTCCAACATTTATTGAATAAAGTCAAAAGTGGAGCCAACAAATCCTTCCCTCCGTATTTCAGGAATTCTGAGTTTATTCGATCAAGACCAGTAACTTTTTTATTTATTTATTTCTTTACCTCCACCTCTAACCCTTCCATTTTATAGGATATCGACTTCTGATTATGTATCATCTTAACTTAGCACAGAATCTTCTTCTGTAGGCACAAACCAAAGTTTACTATAATGCTCAATCCACTGACTTTCTGTTACGATATTTAAATGTGCCCTTGTCTTTCAGTACTAATGAAGTGCCTTAACAATTTATAGGCAATCATTTGATGGTTCTATTGATGCAATAAACATGTCCCAAGATCTTTCATGTGCACTGCGTACTATTGTTTTAGCAAAATTTCTCTTTTCTCGGTAGATTTGTTTTGCGTCTTCCGTTTGCAATTGCAGATACCTATGATATGCTTCCTTCTTTTCCCTTATTGCTGCCGCTATCTCCTCGTCCCAAATCTGTAAACCTTTCCTCCTGCGAATTTTCCTCTTTTTCCCTAATGCTTCATCTGCCGCCTTTTTTATGGATGTCTGTATTGTATACCACACAGATTCTATGTCTGTTCTGTCTCCAGATGGAGAGGATGTTAAGTAGTTTGAAAGGCATGATTGACACTGTGTCCTACAACTCATCTTCCTGTAGCAGATCCACCTTGTAAACCTCATCAATATTTTTATCTTTTTTAAAAGTAGCTTTCTTCCATCTCTCCAACAAGTGGATTTTAAGTACTAAATAATCGTCAGAATATATATCTGAACCTCAAAACTTATGATAAAAATTTAAACCATTCCACAATCAACCTAGCAATGTTCACATGAAGCAACTACGTACTCACAAGATGGCTTTAGAACACTGCAAATGAAAATGATTATACTAAAATAACTAACTTGCCTAATTATTTAATTTAACTTAAGTGATTACATTTTTACTGACTGACTTTTGCAAATGTTTGACATTTCCTTTTTTTCTTTATCCATCTGGGAGTAACCCCCCAAAAACCCCTAACTGTGCCATTGACCTCTATCATGGTTACAGATAAGTTCACACATCACATGGCCACATCAATAATCTAACACATCATTTGATCGAACACAATTAAATTGCAAGACACACCTAACATTTTTAAAGCAGGTTATGTACATAGTATAATTCCCGTATTGTGTTTTTAATATTTTGACAAACGTCATCATTTATGACATAAATTAATTTTTATAAGTTCTGATGATGAGGCAAGCGCCTCGAAACATGTAAACAAGAAAAAACATCACGGAAAGGCCATAGACGGTGAGTACAGTGTATTTGGTTAACAAACACGTGTCTTGGGACTACAATAGGAATTATTCCAAAAAAAAAAAAAAAAATTAAATTGTTTGTTTACACTGTTGTTTGTAAACACAACCACATCATTTGTTTGGAAGACACAATTAAATTACATATTTCTCAATCTAAGAACAACGATGTATACTTACAATGGTCAATAAACTGAATTACAATATTATACACTGAAGACAGTCTTCCAGTGGTTAAGAATAACAGAAAATTGTTGGGAAATTTTGGTACAGAGAAACAGAATCTACTCCAAGAAAGAATGAAAAGGTAATCATGAAGATTCCAAAGATGTGGGTTATATTAGGTACTATAAAATCATAGCAAAATTATGGACATCTTGTACATAACTTGTACAATTTCAAGTATTACCTTGGCAGTACTTTGAAGCAAATTCCTGAAGTGCTTCATCAACTTGAATGGAAGTTCTCAGTGCTAAAAGTGAAGGAAGTATATTAATCAACGTGTTCACAAAATGGCGAGCATTCTGTCTTTCCATATCCATGCACTCTGTGGTTAACTACACACACAAAAAAATAATTAAAGTTAATGCTCAAAAGATATGTAGACTTGCTTTTGTTCAAACCTTGTCTATAACATGTGTCATTCACACATGCAAATTCAATTCAAATATAAAATATCACCAGCATTACCCCTACGTACATCATTATGTTCAACATAATCTTTTTTTTAATGCTGTATCAAAGCAGTTGCCTTTACCTATATGAATAAAAAACCATTTGTCATTTTTATACCACAAGCAGATTAAGTATACATGTTTTCATATAAACAATGCTGCAAATGCTGCACTACATAATATTGTGTTGTCACTTTTAAATTTTCACACACACAACTAATTTTTAATTTCAGTTCTCAGATCTTGAAGTAGATTGTTATTTACTTTCTGCTTTAGTACCCAACAATCTAAAAACTGAATCTAATTAAGTACCTAATTAGTACCTGACTATTAAATCAAATTAAAAGTTATCAGTTCAGAAATGTTTCCTTTATCTCTAATCTTGTTGTTTGTTTGTTTCCCAATTTCTAGACACTTGTATTTAAGCATTCGTCCTTTATGAGGTGTCAGTTGTGGAAATCATCTATATAGTGCACCACTCAGGCAATCACCATACACTAGAAGGGATATGTGGGTGTGTGGGGGGGGGACACTATTGTTGATGACTAGACTCAGCTAGTCTATTTCTTACTCCCCCACCCTACCCACCAGCAGCTGGGAGGCGAAGTTGAATTGCTGTGACTAAACTAAACACACAACTAACCCACAGTGAATCAACATCGAGTGTTACAATAAACACTATCCCACAGTTTATCTGTAATGGAAAAATGAGTAAAAAATGACTAAATATGACCAACATTTCATATATCTATTATTCTCAATCATTTAGAGAGTTACTGATTTAGACTGTCTAATACTAATTAGGTAGATGTGTCTTACCACACATATTTGTGTTCAAAAGAATAAGCTACCTCTCCTTGGAGTATACAGTACATCATATAATACATAATTCATGTTTTGAACTTACTGTGAATGTAACATTCAATCAGCTTGATATTTATTTTGTTTTGTTCTTAATCTCTGGACTAAAAACACAATTCTGATAATGTCAAACCGCTCATATTAACTCTCCTAGAAATAATGTTATTTTTAAAAAGTTAATGTTGTTTTTGTACAGACTATGAGCACCCACACCAACTACTATCTACAATACACCATATCTAACCACTAGAATGGAAAAGAATAGCCTGTTACAAATAAATTATTTCTATCATAATAAAACTGTTAATTATCTGTTACACAATTAATGTATATAAAGTCCCATTTCCCTTTTTTGGACTCAGCCCTATTTGCAGAACTCGCATGTTACTGTCCTGTCATCTTCTGTAAACAAAGATACAGAAAATGTTGCTCCAAAGCTATCATACTCACAATAGCACCAGTATCTTCATGAAGCGTTTTTGGTAATTTTTCCAATCGAAGAGCCTCTCTTTCTTCTCTGCGTCTTTCTGCTTCTGCTTCAAGTTCATCCAACTGAAACCATATTATTTTATATTATAGGCCACATTATACACTAATATTTCATAATTGTTAACACTTTCAGCACTATCATTTTTTTTTTATCCTTCCATGGTGGACCACCGTTTGTCTGTATAATTCCTTGGTGAACCACAACTTCTAGCATTATTTCAAAAACTTGTAACCAAATAACACTTACATTATATCATTTTTAAGCTCTTTTTATGCAAATTTAATGTTTATATCTATGTACGTAAGTATGTATGTATGTATGTATGTATATGCTTAGTATTTTGATCACATGTACAGAAGTTTTACAAATTAGTCTTAAACATACTCTTTCATCACCAACAAAAGTTTTTTAATCTTTGTTATTTATACTTATGGCGATTATATGTACATATGTTACCGGCAAAGTATGTCATCCAGGCATTCTATAAAATACCTAGGCATTTCATACAATGCCTGAAGTTTTTAGGCAAAGTGTAAAATACTTTTCAAATGTTTTTTATACTTTTCCTAGGCATTCTGTACATTGCCTAGGCATTCTATATAATGCCAGTGATTCTTTAGGCAAAGTGTAAAATAAGCTTACTGCGGTCAAAGTGAAAACATTTTATTTCAAAATCACACATAATTGTTTAATTTTACACAGAGGAGAACTTTGTTTGACATTTCAAGATTATCTATTCTCTACTTAATTATGTTCAGATACTATTTTATTAAAATTATACTGTATAAGAACGTTTTTTAACTAATCTGTTTTTAAAAAATACATTAGATGTTATTGGTGTTTATTAATTCTAAATATATTGCAACAGAACACAGGATGATAAGATATGCTGTGTATATCAGAGTACATGAATGACGAGCATTTTCTTGTTTAAATTTGTTTTGTGTAATATTTTGTCTTTTAGTCATAAGTTTTGTATTTAAAAATTGATAAGCATATAGGTTACACCAAACTATTCATAAAAAGATGTACTATATTGTCATGTATTTTTTGTATGAATTGGTGCACGTGTGCGGGTGTGATAATCTGTGATCGCTATAGCGGCAGTGGTAGTTAACCGATTTACATGAAAATTTGACAAGGAATTATTTAAGTAAATAGCTTCGATTTGTGTATACTCTGAGGTTTGTAACTATTTTAGAAATATGGATTTTTAAGTAAAGAAAAACTCAAGTGTAACTTTTATCAATGATAAGGTAATAAAATGTGCAGATAATTTCCATGCAGGACTATGCTAAATTATACAAAGTTTTTCAGGAAATTTGTGTATCTGGTCGTTCCATCAATCATGTGACTTGGGCTTAGCCTATCAAAATACAGAAAATTCAGTGAGATTCATACGTTGCAGAGCTAGGATGGACACAGTCTGTCTGTCGACGTTGCTAGGGGAAGTTGTGCCCGGGTAAGAGAGTTGTTCTCTTACAAACGTAGAAATATCTTATATAAAATAAACCATAAACCATAAGATTCTTAACGAAGTTTTGCGGTAAGAACCAAGAAGGAATAGAGGAATATCTTATATAAAATAAACTATAAACCTTGAAATTCTTAACGAAGTTTTGCGATAAGAACCGAGAGGGTAAATAATTAGATAAAATTTTAAATATAATACAGTGCTGTTTCGCATAAGTTAAGATATCCGCTTAGGGAACTTAAAGACTATACAAGATATCGTGGAAGCAGTCAAACATAACTACGAGACTCTGTGAAATATCGCCGCTGGAGCCGGTTGCTGTAGAAGAGGATGACGAGACGAAGAGGACACCAGGAAGGAGTGAAGCTGTAGAAGAGGACGAGACGAAGAGGACGCCAGGACGAAGAGGACACCAGGAAGGAGGGACAGGAAGAAGAGGACGCCAAGACGGGACCGACGAGACGAGAGGAGGACGTTGCAGCAAACAAGTAAAATCGATTTATATTATCGAACAATACAAACAATAAAATATATTATCAATACATGACAATTTAAAATACATTATACATCTTTATAAACAATATTTGTATATAATAAATAATTTTTCATCTCCTCCATAATAGACTTGTATCGATTTTTACACACTCACAATATCCTTATTAGAGTAATAAACTTTGATCTGTTGCAATATGGAATATACTCTACTTATTACAACAAGACGGAGAGCTGTGACATTTTGAAGTACACTTTCTTTCATTTTTTACACAACTACATGTTTTATTTTGACATTTAGTCTTGCACACACATTTTACAAACCCTTGTCCAGATCCTGATGATTGGGCAGTAGCAGCAGAACGAAGTGCGGTTTCTTGTTCAGGAACATCTTCAACCCCCATTAGTGGTCTTGGGCATACAGTGAACTGCGATCTTGTGTACAACTGCTTTAACAATCCGTTAGTGGTTCCCAGTTTGTAAAATACGTCTTCTGTCATACTCACGATGATTGCTAGGATGTTTCGAAGATATCCCCGCCCCTTGTCTACTTCAGGAATTGGAACACGGACAGATGCGCCCACAGGAGCTGGAGGAAATTTTTTGTCAGAATCAGATTTCATCTTTTTTGCCTCAAGTTCTAGAAATGATTTTGATCTTTTTCTTTCTTCAGTTGCATTTATTGCTTTGAAGCAAAGAGTACACAGCTTCTTGCCATCGTTACACTTATCTCCACTATTTCCACTAGTGTTCAAAAAATGTCCAAATGTCCATCCACATTCATATCTCTGCAGCACTTTTCAGAACCAAAAGTTTCGTTTGAACAAACACAGCATGCCGTTGTGGATTTGGGTGGGATTCTTGGGCTGCGTCTGAAGGGTGATTTGGGTCGGTGGTTTTGGCTGCGCTAGAATGCTCTACAGGATCAATGCTTACAGTTTAAGTGCTTGCATGTTCTGTTGCCTGAATTAGGTTAGGCATGGTAGGGTTGATAGATTCAGTTATGCTGGTATCGGTATTTTGTGTAGTCTGTATATTGTTGATGACTTGTTCGAGATCTTCTTCACTTTCAAGAGTATCTAATACATCATGGGGAATCGAGTATGTAGTAAGCCCTACCTTAACTGTACATCTAAAGAGAGCTTCATAGGGTGATCGTTTGATGCCAGAGTGTAAGTCTCTATTTTTCATCAACTGAACAAACCGTAGGCCCTCACTCCATTGGTCAGTTTTCTCATCTTGCATCCAAGTTGCAATCATATTTTCAATGTCTTGATTTGCCCGTTCAACACTGCCCTGGCTCTGTGAATGGCGGGGCTTACCATGAACAATTTTTAATGAAGGCCAATATTCTTTCAAATTATTTACAATTTTATTAGAAAATTCACTACCGTTATCAGATTGTAAAATAGACGGAGCTCCAAATAGCGTAAAAATATCAACGAGGTTGTACGCAACTTCTTCAGAAGTCTTTGTTTTGAGGGCACAAAGGACAACAAATTTGGTAAAATGGTCCTGATAAACCATAACAAACTTAAAATCTCTGTCTGGCTGGGATTGGAAATCGTTGAGGTCAACCTGGCAATGAGAGTTAAACTCGGATGAAATTATTGGTTTTACGACTATACTCTTTTTTGCTTTTTTTGACAAGGCTCAAACAAATGAAGGTATAGTTCAACATCATGATGTGTAATGTTTTTATACTTAATAGAAAGTTGTTTTAACATTCTGTCTCTGCCTCCATGGCCTATCGCTAAGTGGGCTTCATGCAGTACATCAAACAACTCCGTATCACTGACATAAAACTGAATAGCACTATCACCTTGCTTGAGGGGATGAATTAGTTTGCTTTTATTTTCAACAAGCATAACATCGTACCTATTCAGTAGCCAGTAATCCCGTGGGTCCTTCTGTTCTCTCTTCTTAGCAGCATGCACGTCCAACACTAGCTTACAATAGTCACCATCACTGAGAAAAACACTGTTTTGTAGCACTAGAACTTCGAAGCTGAGATATGTCAGCATCAAATCGAACTCACATTAAAGCAACGCGGTCACTAGCACTAGACTCAGCACGTGGCTGCGACATCTCAGACGTTACTGAAGATCAGCGGGAGGTAGGTGCATACAGTGGTACGGGGTGATGAAGACATCATGTTGTGACATGAAACCATAGAGCACACATTGTCTTCTATACATTACCTAGAAGACGTTAGGCATTCTATATAATGCCTAGGCAATGTATGAAATATGTTTTATTTCATACTTTGCCAGCTGGATTCAAGCATTGTATAAAATGCCTAGGTATAGAATGCCTGATTACATACTTTGCCAGTAACATGTACACTTCAATAGCTAATTTAATTAGTCTCTATCAAAAAACAATCAAAAACCAAGTTATGAACAATTTTTGTTAATTGGCACAATTGTAGCAGATTCTCGTTCAAGCACAAAGAGACTCGGTTGGATATCATTATTAGTCCAATCAGTATCAACATTACTGTTAAGATTTCCTCCCCTTTTTGCAGCACTGGTTCTTTTTGTGATGTTTGATGATGTGATATTTCTGTTTCATCATTGGAAGATACATCAGTTTTTTAGGTACAATATAACTCATATAATCCATTTCGGAATCCAATTGATTAGAACTGTCATCACATATTGATTCATCAAGTACAAACTCATATGTATTTGGCATTTTTTTTATGTTAGAAACATAATGCGCATAGATCATGCACCAGCTGAACCTGATCACTTTTACTGGTTTGTAGGAGACACCTATGTGTAATATACCTAACAAACTGTAATCAAGCTATGTAGTGAATGAATTACACTCATGCTACAGACTTTGATCAGACAGCACAGGGGTAAATGTGTTTAAACATAAGCAAACCGAGTGCCCATACGGCATATGGGCATGGTCCACTGCGGCATTTAGCGGTCCTCATATTACGTATGGGCACGAAGTGGAAAGTGTTAAAATAGTCTTTAACTGAGTCAACGAAAGTTGTCTTTAAATGGCCTGTGAATACCATGTAAGGTGGTATCAAAAAAGTTCTGAGTGTATGGTCAAACTTTGAACCTTGTAAACATTGTATTCTGAATACCGCATTGCGACACAAGTAGATGACGTCACGTTTTTCTCTGTTATCTACAGCCGGTCTTGAGCAGGGCTGACTGCAGTAAAAATTAAGTTAGTTCTACTCAAGACTCCGAGAAGGCCACTCGTTTCTATCTCCAGCCACGGCTACTGGATTTTCATTATTTAAATTATTAGCACGTTCAACATGCGCTAAGTTTACTTTGGCTATCTCAGCCTTACTTCACACTGTTATGTCATTCGATATTTAATTCTAATTTAATTAGCGGGCATCATGCCGCGGTAATTACTACACGTGCCAGCAATCGCTTCAACTAAATTTCAATAAACAATTATTTATATACAGAGCATACAGTCCACTTAATTCTTCATTTCTAACCAGCTAACTCCAACTAGCGTTCCTAAGAATAACTCAAGAGCACTTCTAGAGCTTCTAAAACACAACAATTTTGGTCCTCCAAACCGGATTTTGGCCTTATGGGCAAAATTTTTGGTCCATCACGACCGCATCTTGGTCCACAGCCGCATTTTTGTCCACAGTGACAGCATTTTTTGGTCATCCGGGCAGGATTTCACATTTTATGGTCCACAAGCAACCGCATTTCTTGGTCCACAGCGACCGCATTTTATGGTCCACAAGCGACCGCATTTCTTGGTCCACAGCGACCGCATTTCTTGGTCCACAAGCGACCGCATTTCTTGGTCCACAGCAACCGCATTTTATGGTCCACTACAAGACATTTGTTCTACGGCAACAAAATTCCACAACTTAAAGTTACACAGAGCTACGACGTCAAGAGTCACCCGACCAGCACAAACAGGCGGTGCGCCAACTTCAAAGGATTGCCGGACGGGATCAACACGGAACCAACAGGACCTAAGCCGTTTTGAACACGCCACGATTCAACATCCACGTGATTATAAACTTTCATTTTCTTTTATAATTGTTCATATATAATGCATGGGTACAACAAACTGAATAATATTTTACACTATTATTGCGACTCAGGTTCGCAAGTTAACTTCTGCACTATGAATTTCGCACGTCGCATGGTTCTAAAACTGATTAAATCTCAATTACCCATAACGGGTATAAATAATTCATGGTCTCAAGCTGATTTTAGTACCAGAGTAAGGTTGCATTCACGCTATAAGAATTTTAGTTTAAACATACATTGCGCTGTGCTTCCCAGTATCACTAATAATCTCCCAGCGGAATCATTTGATATCGCATCTTTAATTTACGAAAGGGCATATTCTTAGCCGACCCACAACTGAACTTCTCGTCGCAAGTCGATCTATTCCTCGGTGCTCAGTATTACTTGCAATTAATTGAACCTGTCAAATTTATCCGTAGCCCACATTTCCCCATAATACAGGAGACAAAATTGGGATTCATTCTCGCAGGTAACTTGCCACTTAATGTTGACATGACGAAACCGGTTTCATCATTTATGGTATGTGAAAATGATAGTGCCATTTCCTCGCAACTAAAGGACTTTTGGAAGTTAGAGGACGTTGCTATTCGTGATCCCTCCACTGAGGACTCGGAATGCGAAAATCATTTTGTATCTAATACTGTCCATAATAAGGATGGCAGATTTGTGGTATCCCTACCTCGCAAGTCATACAATTCTCATTTGGGCGATTCTCTTCACGGAGCTATCCGCAGGTTTCAATCATTGGAACTCAAGTCCAAGCAGAACCCTGACCATGAGTCATCATCATGGCCGGGCAGTGCCTTCGAAACCCATTCTCCCTGCAATCATCCCGATCTGGATAAGGAACGACGTAAGCAGGCCCAAACTTCACTAATTGTCGCTTCATCCACATCCAGTTATTTTGAAAACTATTCATCTCTTTCAAAACTCATTCGCGTTTTTTCATATTGCCGCCGATTCATTTGGAACTCTAGGCTCCCTATAGCTGATAGGGACACTTCCTTTTTAACAGCCCAGGAGTTGCATGATACACTTCTGGTTTTTATTCGCCAGTCCCAGCAATCGCACTTCAGCATTGAGGTTAAGGAACTTGAGGCACATCGCTGCATCCCTAATAACAGTAAAATTCTCTCACTTAACCCCTTTCTGGACAAGACAGGTATATTACGCGTGGGTGGACGTCTGCAGCACTCCCAGCTTAACTACGAGAGCAAACATCAAATCATACTACACCCGCATTCTCATCTCAGCAAGTTAATCATAGAAAACGAACATCTTCGTTTACTACACGCTGGTGTACAATTAACCCAGTTTTCTCTATGGCAGAAATATTGGATCATTAATGATAAATCCTATATACGCTCAGTAATACATAAATGCATCACCTGTTTTCGATTCCGTGCTAGGGGCGCAAACCAATTATTAGGACAATTACCCCCTTCCAGGGTTACGCCTGCTAAGCCATTTCCCCAATCTGCTGTCGACTATGCCGGTCCCGTATTTGTACGTCATGGCGGGCAGCGCTCTAAATCGATGTCAAAGGCGTATATTGCTTTATTTATATGCATGACCGCTAAGGCCATTCACTTGGAACTTGTCTCAGATCTTACCTCAGACGCCTTCATAGCAGCCTTAAAACGGTTTATAGCGCATAGAGGTATCCCTGATCAGATATTCTCCGACAATGGAACGAACTTTCGTCGTGCTAGCAGCACACTCCACGAATTATACAGACTTTTGCAGTCTAAAGGATTTGAGCAAACCACCCAGGAGTTTACCAGTGCCCAAGGCATCAAGTGGTCCTTTATTCCACCCTCAGCCCCTCATTTCGGTGGTCTGTGGGAAAGCGGAGTCAAGAGTGTCAAGTTTCACTTGCGTCGCGTGGTTCGCGGAACCATTCTGACTTTCGAGGAGTATTATACCATCCTAACTCAAATAGAGTCCTGCCTTAACTCACGCCCTTTATTCGCCATGTCCAATGACTTTAGGGACCCCGAACCTTTAACTCCAGCTCATTTCCTGGTTGGTTCTCCGCTCACGGCACTCCCTGAACCTGACTATTTCCAAGTCAATATTAGTCGTTGGGCAGATGGCAGCTGCTCCAAAGACTCACCCAATCCATTTGGAAATGGTGGTCAAAAGATTACTTGCACCAGTTGCAACAGTGCAACAAATGGCGCATTACGTCAAAAATTTGACTCCCGGACAACTTGCCCTTATTCTAGATGACAATTCCCCCCCCCTTCAGTGGAAACGCGGGGTAGTCACGAATGTTTATTCTGGTCAAGACTCAATAGTGCGCGTTGCTGATGTTCGCACCGCACATGGTATCCTACGTCGACCCATTCATAAATTATGTCCACTTCCAGTGGACTCAGACTAATTCGCATTATTATGCATCATTGCATCAAACACTTATCATGCTTTCCATTTGTTGTTTGTATTATATTACTAGCAAAATACCCGTGCTTCGCTACGGAGTTTCACGTTGTACGTAATTGTACAATTATTGCTCGCTTAATAGTATAGGATTAGATAGATTGTACAAATTCTCAACTCTCAGTTTGTCTATTTACATTCATAGCAACAGCTATTTATTATTTATTTTGAGAAAATCGTTAGAGCCGTTTCCGAGAAAAAAAGGACATACATTTATTAATTAATTGAACTTCGAAATTTTCTCGACTACAAGAACCTGCAAACAACGTAGTTTTTTCAATTTAAAACAATGATTAAAAACTCAGGACTAAATGTATTCGGGGTTTCCAGTAAACTGAGATGTCAACCACTTCATTTACCAAGTATGCAATTCCCGCTATAAATTTCAGTACTTGGTTTTTTGCCCCTTAGGAGTGAAAGTTTTTAAAACCGTTTCTTAGTAAGCACCTAAGACCTATGATGAAGCTATGTTCAAAGTTTCATTGATATCCATTCAGTGGTTTCAGAGATATCGTGATCAGTGAGTCAGTCAGTGGTATTTGGCTTATATAGATATCTATATCTAGCTGATTTACCCAGCGTTGCTCGGGTTCATAATTTATTCATAGGCTCATAGGTACCTATTCTTGTTCTAACGTTATATTACTTGTATACTGTATAATCTTCCTTATATTGTTACGTTCGCATTCTCACTGGAGGAATACTCTGTAACGCACCTGTTTAAGAACATGTCATAAACTGTATTCTTATATCTGGAGAAGAATTCTGTTGCGCGTGATGCTCCTGCTCGATTTCTAACTCTGGGAGAGGGCGAACAGCTAAACTAGTTTTCAATAAAATGTCTACAGTACTTGCACGCGCTGCGTATTTAACTGTCGTTTTATAATTCATTGTGTTAATGTTGAAATAAGGCATTTGTTAAATTAGTGTCTCCTAAACTTATTCTAACAATACAATACCTCTATAGATTTCAGCTTATCAATTTTTAAATTCAAACTGAAGCAAGTGCATTTATATTGTCTGAACACTATGATCTGAATACATTCGCTATCAAAACTTTGTTTTTTATACTCGCTTATAACTTACTTCGATCTTAACTTATCCACTTTTAAATTCAAACTGAAACAACTCTGAATTCACACACTATTAAGACGTTTCTTAAGATGCATATACCACCTTTGATATCATAACCTATATCTTTATTTATACGAACTGTGGACTCTGGCCCCGCCGTCTTTCGCGGGATCCAACCTAAGACTCCCCGGGTTCCATGGATGAACTCCGGGGAAGGCCCGTCGGACGACTCCTGCACTATTTCCTACACGGGAGACTTCCACCGATGCTATGGTAACAAGAATCTATTCTATTGGGTTGCCATAGTAACCAGATCTAATAGTTGTTTAAGACCCAAAGGACCCCCCAGAGGATCGTATCGAAAAAAACACCTGTCCTATGTTGGTTCTCCCGTTGTGTAAAATATTTGTGCCAAGTTTGGTTGAAATCGGTCCAGTGGTTTAGAAGGAGATGTGGAAGACCCCAAAGGACCCCCCAAAGGATCGTATCGAAAAAACACCTATCTTATGTTGGTTCTCCCGTTGCGTAAAATATTTGTGCCAAGTTTGGTTGAAGTCGGTCCAGTGGTTTAGGAGGAGATGTGGAAGACCCCAAAGAACCCCCCAAAGGACCCCATCGAAGAAAACACATATCCTATGTTGGTACTCCCGCTGCGAAAAATATTTGTGCCAAGTTTGGTTGAAATCGGTCCAGTGGTTTAGGAGGAGATGTGGAAGACCCCAAAGAACCCCCAAAGGACTCCATCGAAAAAAACACCTATCCTATGTTGGTTCTCCCGTTGCGTAAAATATTTGTGCCAAGTTTGGTTGAAATCGGTCCAGTGGTTTAGGAGGAGATGTGGAAGACCCCAAAGACCCCCCCAAAGGACCCCATCGAAAAAAACACCTATCCTATGTTGGTTCTCCCGTCGCGTAAAATATTTGTGCCAAGTTTGGTTGAAATCGGTCCAGTGGTTTAGGAGGAGATGTGGAACATACATACATAGATACATACATACAATGGGGGGGGGGTTGCCCCTTAGGAGTGAAAGTTTTTAAAACCGTTTCTTAGTGAGCACCTAAGACCTATGATGAAGCTATGTTCAAAGTTTCATTGATATCCATTCAGTAGTTTTTGCTCTACGTTGATTCTATGTCAGTCAGTCAGGCAAATTCCCCCCCTTTTTAGTCCTTTAAAGGTCGAATTTCCAAACATCCCTTCTTAGCGGATACCTACATCACATAAGGAACCTACATGCCAAATTTCAAGTTTCTAGGTGTTATAGTTTCAGAGATTTCTTGATGAATCAGTGGTATTTCTCTTTTATATCTTGTCACCGGACAAAAAGGCTTGCCGCATGACAAATGGCGCCAATCGTACACTCTAGTTATATTGGTGGCCCTAAAAAGGACCGAGTGGTGAGAACGGTGATGTTGGTAGTGCCGCGCTGAGATGTTCGGCGGCTGCGCCCGCTGTTCGTGGCGTACTGCAGTCCTCCTCTTCTTCCGGCACCGGTTGTAGAGTCGGTTGCCGGCCCAGCGAAATCCATCGCTGGCGCGGAACGGGAGTGCGAAGACGCAAGAACGGCGACGGTTCTATTCTTCGGTTGTTCCTTCCGGCTGACCCCGCGCCGATGTCGTCCGAGAGAGGAGAGGAGATGAAGTGCGTCCGATGGCGTGGCGATGAAGAGTGCGTCAAAATTTTCTGCCGGCCCGGGTTTTATTAACTAACCGGGATCGCTGATTGGCTAGCTCCGAACACGTAGTTGGTCACGTCTCGGCGGCTGCTGATGCCGGATTGGCTCGCTGTGTCCACCGCTGGTACCGGAGAGCAGATGTTCGCATACCGCTTCCGTCACAATATATATATATATATATATATATATATATATATATATATAGATTATTAAGTTTTTATTACTGTATTCATATGTATCATTATTATGTTATTGAATTTGTTGTGATTATTATTATGCTATTATGTACTATTAATTATTATGTCTACCATACTGCTATGTACCACTGAATTTTGATATCATTATACTAATACTATGCAAGTACATTATTATGTTTTTCACTACTGTATTTACCATGGTGTATCTTTGAATTTTTTGGGGATTGTTAGTCTACTATTATTGTATCAATTATTGTGTCTTTATTATTGTATTACTATATTGAGTCAGTTTTTGAGGATGTTTTCTTTTACATAAATTAAAGGTTGTCACTTACTTTCTGTTAAAAATTAAATGTATGTATTTACTGAACATATGTTAATGCTTCAGGAAAGATTATGTTAGTTATATAAGCACTTTTATTTTTATCATGAGCTTTAATTTGTACGTTTTCAGCACAGAAATTGTTTTGTTTTGCTTTTGAGTTTGTTTCTGATAGCTTGATTAATTTTGTTACTTACAGATTTTTATGTCAGAGACGATTTTACTTTAAGCAAAAGGTCAATTTATTACTTCCATATTCCTTAAGGAAATGGAAGTATGGTGATACCAAAAAAAATCGTGTTCGAGATTATTACAGATTCTGATTGTACTACACTCAAAACATGAAAAAAAGTCGTTTTTCGAAAAGTGTCTGTGTGTGTGTCTGTGTGTCTGTCTGTAGATTTTTACTTCCATATTCCTTAAGGAAATGGAAGTATGGTGATGGCAAAAAAAATCGTGTTCGAGATTATTGCAGATTCTGATTGTACTACACTCAAAACATGAAAAAAGTCGTTTTTCGAAAAGTGTCTGTGTGTGTGTCTGTCTGTAGATTTTTTTACTATGGCAAACGATAACAGCCGCAAATTCAAACAGAATCAAATAATTTTTTGCATACAGCCCTGATTTGTAGAGTACTCACAACCTATTGTTTTTGGTGAAGATCGGTTGAGGGAAAGGGGTAGTTTACCTGCAACGGTTTTTTTTTATCAAGGGAAATTTTTTTTTTTGGCAAACGTTAACATCCGCAAATTGAAATAGAATCAAATAATGTTTTGCATACAGCCCTGAATTGTAGAGTTCTCAAGACCTATTGTTTTTGGTGAAGATCTGTTAAGGGAAAGGGGTAGTTTACCTGTAACATTTTATGTTTTAACAAGGGTATTTCTTATGGCAAATGATAACAGCCCTAAATTCAAACAGAATCAAAAGATTATTTGCATACAGCCCTAAATTGCAGAGTTCTCAAGACCTATTGTTTTTGGTGAAGATCGGTTAAGGGAAAGGGGTAGTTTACCTGTAACGTTTTATGTTTTAACAAGGGTATTTCCTATGGCAAACGATAACAGCCGCAAATTCAAACAGAATCAAAAGATTATTTGCTAACAGCCCTAAATTGTAGAGTTCTCAAGACCTATTGTTTTTGGTGAAGATCGGTTAAGGGAAAGGGGTAGTTTACCTGCAACGTTTTTTTAACAAGGGTATTTTCTATGGCAAACGATAACAGCCGCTAATTCAAACAGAATCAAATAATTTTTTGCATACGTCTCTGAATTGTAGAGATCTCAAGGACTTTCGATTTTGGTGAAGATCGGTTAAGGGAAAGGGGTAGTTTACCGGCAACCTTTTACGTTTTAACAACAGTAAAGTACTTGAAAATTCATTTAAACTTTTCAAACAATGGTAATTGTTAAAAATAAAATAATTTTGTTGCCACGGAATAAAATTATAATTTTTTCATTTTAATGTAAATTATGTATGAGTTAATATCTTTATATATATAATTCTTCTGTACGTGTGTATGTCACTGAACTCCTCCATGTATAAAATAATATATCGTTCGTGGCAGGTAAGCATATCTCAGTTATGTAATGTTTACGTTTCCATTTTATTATTATGCCTACAGCAATAAAAAGGCAGGTAAGACACACACACACACACACACACACACACACACAATTCACGTTACTTCTGGCCTCACTCATGTTTATTTTCTTACATTTGCACACTTTTTAAATGAAAAGTGCCGAAACCCACACCAACATAATGCGTGCAAGCCGAAAAAATGGACATCAATTTGCTTCCTGTGGATCGCTGGGCAGTGTAACTGCACGTGTTTACAGAGGAACGATTCATAGACAGACTTTTCGTCATTAGGGAATGAACCCTCTGCAAGATGCTGAGGGTCCATGAGTGACTTCGGAGCGCTCCTTCTTTTCCGCGTGTTTGTTCTGTGAAACGTACACTGTAGATTCGCAGCTTTACTCTAAGCAACGCTCAATAGGAAACGTTGAAAATTTTTGTCCACGGTGTACCCTCATACACACTAAACCTGCTCTGATGTTTTAATTACGGACATCATAATATTAAAACTTTGGAAACTTGAGCACTACTTAATGGAGATCAATCATTAACTTATACAAGCCATTAATTTTATGCATATTTTTTATATATATATGTACAACGTTATCGGCAACAAAGAAGTAGTTTTTGTTAAAATTCCTTCCCGGGATATTTGGCCGTAGTCCAATGTTTTCTACAAAACCAGACGTTTCGGCAATGCCATCGACTTCCATCATCAGTGAAAATCGAGTGCGATAACGTGAGGTGGTATATGTTAGTGACCACATTACTGTGGTTAAGGCTGAAGCAGTAAGTAGAAAGAAGTAGTTTCTATGGTAATATTTCATTTCGAAAATGATTTTAAATATAAATCTTAGAATATGGAAGTCATGTATGGTTCTCCATACCGATATTTTCCTATGGCAAACGATAACAGCCGCAAATTCAAACAGAACCAAATAATTTTTTGCATACAGCCCTGATTTGTAGAGCACTCACGACCTATTGTTTTTGGTGAAGATCGGTTGAGGGAAAGGGGTAGTTTACCGTCAATGGTTTTTTTTATCAAGGGAAATTTTTTTTTTGGCAAACGATAACAGCCGCAAATTCAAACTGAATCAAATAATGTTTCGCATACAGCCCTGAATTGTAGAGTTCTCAAGACCTATTGTTTTTGGTGAAGATCGGTTAAGGGAAAGGGGTAGTTTACCTGTAACATTTTATGTTTTAACAAGGGTATTTCCTATGGCAAACGATAACAGCCGCAAATTCAAACAGAATCAAAAGATTATTTGCATACAGCCCTAAATTGTAGAGTTCTCAAGATCTATTGTTTTTGGTGAAGATCGGTTAAGGGAAAGGGGTAGTTTACCTGCAACGTTTTTTTAACAAGGGTATTTTCTATGGCAAACGATAACAGCCGCTAATTCAAACAGAATCAAATAATGTTTTGCATACAGCCCTGACTTGTAGAGTACTCAAGACCTATTGTTTTTGGTGAAGATCGGTTAAGGGGAAGGGGTAGTTTACCTGCAACGTTTTTTTATCAAGCGTATTTTCTATGGCAAACGATAACAGCCGCAAATTCAAACAGAATCAAACAATTTTTTGCATACGTCCCTGAATTGTAGAGATCTCAAGGACTTTCGATTTTGGTGACGATCGGTTAAGGGGAAGAGGTAGTTTACCTGCAACCTTTTACGTTTTAACAACAGTAAAGTACTTGAAAATTCATTTAAACTTTTTCAAACAATGGTAATTGTTAAAAATAAAATAATTTTGTTGCCAGGGAATAAAATTATAATTTTCTTTCATTTTAATGTAAATTATGTATGAGTTAATATCTTTATATATATAATTCTTCTGTACGTGTTGTAGCATGACAGAAAATCCACTACATCTTAAGCCATATGAAATCATAAAGTTTAATTACACCAACAAATATTATAATAATATTGAATGACATTTAAATGAATCAAAGGAATGAACCACGATAAAATAAAAATCCTCATTACATTATATATAAAAACCACTGTTTGAAAAAACCAAAGAAAGTATCGAAGCAACTCATTGTATAATATCAGTAATTTACCCAGGAAGCTAGGGAGCAGTAGAGCAGTAGAGCAGTAAACCAGTTATATAAGACCATATCAAGAAAAGAGAGACTCAATCTAAGAGTGGTGAATACCAAAATACCCCAAAAACTAGAAGAGGGAAGAATAAAGTTTGTGAACAGGAAGAAAACAATACCCTGAAACCTATAGAAAAGAATAAAGTCAGTATCAGTGAATAAGTTAAATGCTCCAAACTAAACCTCAGTCGAGATAACACCAAGTACCTTGGTTTACCCAAGAATGAAGAAGGAAGACAAGAAAACCAGAAGAATGAAGACTAGAAGAGGGACAAGAATGAAGACTAGAAGAAGGACAAGAATGAAGACTAGAAGAAGGACAAGAATGAAGACCAGAAGGAAGATACGAATAAGGACAAGAAAGAAGACAGGAGGAGAGGAAGAAATAGTATGAAAGAAACACCGTTGTAAAACCTATTATTATATAAACTACTATCAACCCCAAACCCACAAAAACTATGCAAAAGAAAGTATAACATACCCAAAATCCTATAAAAATGTAATTATTGAGAAAACTAAAGTGCTGTATAGCGTTATAAGAAGTGAACCGACTAAAGCTATTGTGTAATAACGAAAATAAACTAGTCTTAACAGTCCATGATTACTAAAGGTCTGGTCTGAGATAATAAGACTCAAAATATCAGAACCAACAGTGAAAGTGAATTTGTGTAAGTGTTTTTTAGAAATGCAATAAACTTAAAGTTGGTGATACTATAACTTCTCAGTATGCTATATCACAACTTTCATATCTAATAATAAACAGCATAATAAAATAATAAAACGGAAGATTTCCAGTATTTTATTATTTTAATGTAAATCTTTATTTACCAGACATTTGTAAAAAATGATAATAAATAGAGTATGGGAGTTCATGTGTACTGATGTAGGGGATCACTAATAATAATGGTTTAGACCAGAAAGGACTGGCATTAATATAGTATTAATAAGTGTAAAATGTTTAAATAGACTGTTTATTCACAGTCCTAAAATCAAGGTGTTAGTAAAATGTATTTGTAAGAGTTATTAGAAAATAAGATTTATGTTATGTGTTCTAAAAAGAATTATGTTTGCTACATAATAGCCTACATACCATTAATAATGTTCCAATAGGTATGCTATGTTAACTCAAAAATAGTTAAAAGATATATGTTCAAATCATGTCTGCAATATGTTCAATTGTGCAGATTGCTAAACAATGTTCATAATTAATTATTTTAATAACTGTAGTATTAATTACCTACTACACCACACAATAAGTTATAAACCATGTTATTTTCATATAATAGTAATTATGTAAAGTCAGAGGAGGAATTAAGTTTAAATTTATTTGAGAAAGACAGAAATATAAAATTCTAAAATCTAGGCCATTTGGTGAATACACAGAAACAGTATAAACCAATATAATTCACTTATAAATCCTGTAAACTAGCAAGATTTATATAAGGTAACTCAATTAACCACTAACGGGAATGATCCTATGAGTTAAAATGATAATAAGGAAATATACCTTAACATTTTGTAAATTTTCAAAATATATAAATCAATTATTTTAAAGAGCAATGTCAAATTTACAGATTAACACAAAAAACCAGTTCAAAGGTTTAATTTATATGTACTTAAGGAAAGGAAGAGGAATATGAATAATTGAAATTTATTATAATAGTATTAATAATATTTAAAATGGAGGAATTTTGTATAAAGACGGAAATCCAATTTTGAGCCTATATTTCCAAAAAGTGAACAAAATTTGTTAATTTCCACAAAATGTCTACAGATATGGACTATAATACATCAATTTAAAGGGAATGAGATGATTAAACCAATAATAAGGTTCATAATTCATAAAAGTGATGAATAAAATAGATAAATTCCATATATAGTGTAATATTTTATCATGTGTATAGGAAATCGAAATATGTTAACAATACTTTTTCAAAGATTAACTGGGCCAGATTTATGACCAAGTTAATTAGTCTTTTGTTGAATATCAAGCTGAATAGTTGAGTGACAAAACGTTCTTTAAATCGAGTCGAAAATGGTACTAGCGTTTAGCCATTAAAATAAGTGAAACGAGAGTTAGACGAATTAGACACTTTTTAAAACTAAAGCTATCAATACGTTCACGACAATAGTGAAAACAAACATCTAACTTCATGATACGAGTGACAGAAAACAGTAAAACATTATATTTAAATTAATTCACTCTACAAATCATAACCATATATTGAGAACGTTAACTCACAGAAGTGAACACGTACAAAATAAACTAACCAACACAAGTTTACACAGAACACTTCGTCAGAATACACCAAATAACTTAACAGACATATTACACTAGTGCGGGGACATTTCAAACCTTAATGAAGGTAATTTTATTGTGATTTTCTGATACGACGCATTTGCAGTAACCTAGTCCAAATCGAGTAGCGGCCATCTTGAATACGAAGCCTGCTTCCTACATCGCAGTGACGTCAGTCTTCAATGGTTCGACAAAACATTTATTAAAATATTATACATTGGAATTATTTAAATACTATTGAATAGTAATTATTGTATTTATTTTTTAATTGTTAATGTTATACTTTCTCGTCACCCTTCTCTGACTATTAATTTTAATCGCTCAAAGAACCTGTCTTTTAATATATTAAATATCATAAATTTTGTTCTGTATGACACAATCGATAATTCCCGAGACAGAGTCGATAATTGCTCTCCATCGATAAAAAATCGATTATTTATTTAAATTGTCAATAAATCTTTATATTTCCATTATTTTTTGTCTGTTACTTATTTCACAGGTTAATTTAAGAGTATTTATTAAGGCTGAAGGACTTAAGTAAGAAGAAAATATTTTATTTGAACGAGATATTGGACCAGCCAGAAAAGTCAACAATCGATTATTAACTGGAGTTAATCTATTTAACTCCAGACTTGGTTCAAATCTTCAAGAAGTGCTCGCCGGTCAATAAATACCTGCCTGTTGTTAAAATTTTTACAAGAACCTTATAAAACAGATTTATATCTTATACACACCTCTTAATAAACATAAACAAAATCTTTTACTATTTGAAAATTCTATTTTGATAAAATTTTCTATCAACCTTTTATCTTTTGTAACGACCGGCATACAGCGGTCTGGTTACAAAGTGGCGTCCAACTTAGAGGGCTTAATAATCTAAGCTTGGCAGCGATTAATAAATAGAGACAGAGAAAGATGCAAAGACGAGCTACGTCGAAAAAGAGGGCGGCAGAGGCCGAAAAAGAAGTTGACATGGGGGATAAGGAGGCAACACCCGTGGAGGATCCGGAAGTATTACTAACCCAGGTGGAATCAAAACAACCCGCACCACCAGAGGAACAACCCGAAGTAACAACGCAAACAGGGGAAGTCAATCTCCAGGAAAAGAATGTAGAGAAAGCCAAGGGTACAGAAGAGAGTAAATTGGACAGATTCATGGAAATGTTCTTGCAAAGGATGGAAGGAATGGACAAGAAGATGGACGAAAGTAGTAAGGAAAGGAAGGAAGACAAACAATCCTTGAAAGAAGATTTGGGGGGAATAAATAAAAACATAGAATCCACGAAAGAAGAATTAAGGGAAAATAATAAAAAACTAGAGGATCTGAAGGAAGATAACCGATCCACAACGGAAGAATTGGGCCGTAAGATAGAAAATACTAATAAAAGGATTGAAGAGACCAGTAAGAATTTGAGTAAGAATTTAGAAGAGAAAATGGAGGAAAATAACCAATCTATGAATAAGAAAATGGAAGACCTGAAAAAGGAAAACCAATCTTTGAGTAAGAAGATGGAAAGGAAAATGGAAGAAAATAATAACAATTTAGAGGAGAAAATGGAAGAAACCAGTAGGAAAATAGAAAATGACAACCAACAATTACGGGAAGAATTGAGAGAGGACAATCAATTACTGAGAGAAGAATTGAGGGAAGTTAACCAAGAGAACATGAATAAGTTAGACGAGAGGATTGAGTTAGCCAAAGAGGAGATAGATAAAAAGATAACTGAGACGAAGAAGTCCATTGTAAAGAAATTAGAACAGGAAGTCGTGGTTGTTAACCAGCAGATCCGAGAAGTAGACGAAAGATGTCGTCAAACAGAAAACGGAGTGCTGGAAGTCCGGGAAGTAATAACAAAGGAGATTACTCAGGTCCAAGAACAACAGAAAACAAGAATGGAGGAGACCAAGAAATTTGCCTTGGAAGAAGTAAATAAAGTGAGGACCCAAGTAACAGAAAGATGCGACGGTGTGGAAGCCGCTATGTCGAATATAACCGGACAGGTGCGTCAGAGCCAGGAGGAGATAGAGTTAATAAGGAACAGACCATATGGATATCACAATTTCCCCATGTCAGAGAACAGAGAATGGCTCAATTTCCGGCAATACAAACGGAAGCCTATGGAGTTCTTGGCACGAATAGAGGAGTACCTCGAAAAACACCGAGGGAACCGATGGGTCCAGAACAGAGAAATCCTTGACGAGTCGTTTCGGGAGGTGAATGACCATTGGTGGATGGCCAACCGGAGCGACATCGACAATTATGAACAATTCAAGAGCCTGTTCAAGGCCAAATACTGGTCAGAGACCACGCAAAATCTAATAAGAGATAATATATGCCATGGCCGCTACAAACCACAAGTCGGCAGCTCAATGACAGCTTATTTCCTCGGCAAGGTGTGTATGGCCAAGCACTTAGAACCAGCCATACCGGAGGAGTGCCTAATAAATAAGCTGTCTTACCATTATGATGAGGAGATAATTCGTGCGAGGAGGGGCAGCCAGATAAAAACCATCCAGGCAATGACAGAACTCCTAGAAAATTATGAAAATGAAGACTACTACCGACAGAGTCGTAGAAGAAGTGATGGGCCCGAACCAAGGACGTACCAGAACAATAACCAGGGTACGAACCACATAAATACTGGGTACCAAGGAGGCCGGGCATACCCGCGAAATAACGGTTCTAATAATGGAAATAATGTGAACAATACTAATTACAATGATAATAATAATACGGGTCCCAACCATCAAAACCTAAATCGACCCTCTAATGGTTATCAGGGTAACCGCAATCCCTACCCTAATAACGCAAATAGTCAGGGAAGCCCCAATTATGGTAATAGTCCTTACCCTAATAATACCAATCGTACGGGTCCCAATAATAGTAATTTTAATAATAATAGGTTTCCTTGCCCTAGAGTGAACTTCATACGAGCCACAGATGGAAGACAGCGAGGATTCAACCACAATCGGCGGAATAGCTACCGCGGATATGAAGAAAGGCGGAGGAGCCTAGAACGGGACCAACCAAGGTACTATCCGGCGCGTAGGAGCAATAGTTTGGACAACACTGAACGGAGGTCGAACCAAGAACGACCGGAAGACCATAGGACAGATCGACAGGTAACCACTCTAAGCATCCCAAATGAGGCATCGTCTAGTATGGCTCAAAGGAACAATGATGCCGAGCCTTTAAACGGGCACAGGCAGTAATAAATCGCCAGAACCCGTTACTGCTCCTGACTACTGGGTATAATAATAATAATGAGTGCAATTTCGAGAATAATCACAATCGTATCACAATCATCGGGTGCAACTACCTAAAGGACATCAGACAGGAGTTATTGGAAGAGGATAACAGGAGTCCCACCAATAACTTCAATAATGAAATTATACATGTCGACACCAAGGTAGAAGGCATCCCAGCCAAGTTAATGATCGATACTGGATCGAACGTATCAATAATAAGTACGACGGAATTGGAGAGGATACAGCAAGAGTGCGGGAGAACTTTACCAACATTGCCGTTGAATAATATTGTTTTGTTGGGTGCAACCGGCCGACAAAACAAAACTATACGTAGACAAGTCTCCGCCAGTGTGATGAGCTGTGGTATAGCGATTGACATGGAATTCTTGGTGGCGAGCGGTCTGCCATTTAATATACTGGTCGGGTGTGATGTGCTTAGGAGGAATTCCGCCATCATTGATCTGAGAACTGAGACATTATCGCTGTTTTCTAACGGACATACTTGGACGGCGAACTTGGTGGGTAATGACCAAGTCGTTCCCGATAGTATCCATCAGCAAATCCGAAAAATTAATTACATACATCCAACATCTATAATCGAACAGAGAATAGACGATACCTCCAATGAAGATCTATGGTCACAAAAAATCCAGGAGATCAGCGATTTCCGGAGCGGTATAACTGGCGAAGGTTTAACAACAAACCAAGCGAACAAATTAATAGACATATACAACAAATATAAATCAGTATTTTCTGATGAGCCCGGTAAAGTGAAGAATTTCCAGTGTACTCTACAATTCCGAGACACAGTGTACTTTAGCCGGAAGTCTTACCCCATTGCGCAATCACGAAAGCAAGCAGTAAGAGCTGAAATAGAGCAAATGATTAACCGTGACATTATAGAGAGTAGTCATTCCCCATATACAAGTCCTATCGTGGCTATTCCTAAGAAAAACGGACAAGTCCGTTTGTGTTTAGATGCGCGCGAAATAAATAAGATGATCGTTAATGACAGGACTTCGCCCGGTGAGATTGAGGAGATCTTAAAACGGTTCCACGGTACCAAATACTTCACTACCTGGGATACGGTGTGCGGATACTGGCAGATGGAATTACATCCACAGAGTCGCCAGTATCTGACCTTTATATTCGAAGGGCGGAACTACCAGTTTAAGAGGTTGCCCTTCGGACTGGTAAACTCAGTCGCAGTTTTTGTGCACTGCATGGATCAGATACTTGGCCAAGAAGCACTACAATTCACCACCGTATACGTCGATGACTTGCTAGTGTCCTCAGAAACTTGGGAGGAACACTGCTACCGTGTGGAACACGTCTTACAGAAGCTAGCAGCAAACAATATTACGCTGAAATTAGCAAAATCCCATTTTATTGCTAAAGAGATACAATTCTTAGGCTTCATATTAAATGATAAGGGAATCTCACCGTCGGCTGAAAAAGTCGAAGCGATTCAGAACTTTCCTACACCAAAGAATCGAAGGCAGTTACAGTCGTTCCTGGGACTCTGTAATTATTACCGCAAGTTCCAGGAAAAGTACTCCGAACTGACTGCCAGATTTCAGCCGCAACTGTCATCTAAAAATAAATGGATCTGGGGTAATGAACAACAAAATATATTGACTCTTATAAAACAAAAATTCCTTAGACACATTATACTCCGCCATCCAGATTTTAACAAGCCTTTCTTTCTTAATTGTGATGCCAGTGACATCAGCCTCGGCACTACTTTATATCAAGAGGATGAGGAGGGTGAACATCTTGTAATCTGCTTTGCCAGCAGAGCTCTGAACCAGAGTGAGAAAAACTATCACGTGACAGAAAAGGAGTTATTGAGTGTCGTGTTCGCGTGCGGAAAGTTCCGCACATATATTCTTGGTTATCCCGTTACCGTCCGGACAGACCATAAATCTATCTCGTTCCTTAAGAGATGTAAGTTGAGCCATGGAAGGTTAACGCGGTGGATACTATTGCTGCAAGAATACGACCTTAAGTGGGAGTATATCCCCGGAAGGAAGAATGTCGTCGCGGACGTATTGTCTAGAGTAGACATTGACAAACAGACGTTCGAGGGGGAGAAGGAGAGTATTCTGAAGGTGTACCATATTCTCAGCAGCAGCGCCGGTCTACAATCAGTTCTGGAACAACTAAGCACACACCAACAAGCGGACCCGAAGTTAATTACTATTATCTCAAGATTGGAAGCGGGGGATGAGACAATATCCCAATATTACACTATACATAATGGAATCCTGTTTTCCAAACCATCATTATATAAGGAGGAATGGAAGGTAATAATTCCGACCCATATCGAGAAGGAAATAGTATTCGAATATCATGTTCGATATGGGCATATGGGCGCTTTAAAGGTGGTAAAGGCCCTGGAAGAGAGCTGCCATATCAAATACATCAATCGGAAGGTTCGGAAGTATATTAGAAACTGTCGCATTTGCCAACTCGTAAAAACTAATAACAAGAAAAGAGAAGGGCAGATGATTCCAATAACATCGCAGTCGAAACTTGAGAAGGTATTCCTGGATATCTGCGGGCCATTTCCCCACAGTGGAGGCCGCCACTGATACAAATATATCGTCATCATAATGGACCATTATACCAAGTTCGTGAAGCTATACCCAGCGAATCGGGCGACTACGAATAAAGTTCTTGATATCCTGATCAACCAGTACTTCCCAACCGTCGGAAAACCGGTATCGATCATAACCGACCACGGAACACAATTCAAGGGGAGGAAATGGCGGGATACACTGCTGTCAATGGGGGTTCATACATACAAGACATCCGTATACCACCCAAGCAGTAACCCGGCCGAAAGAGTCTTGCGAGAGGTGGGGCGCCTATTAAGAACGTATTGCCATGATCAGCAGAGGAGGTGGCAAGAATATTTGGAGGCCACTGAAGAATTCCTCAACCTAGCCTACCATCCAGCCATAGGAATAACCCCATACTCCGCAATGTACGAGAGACAACCCCCTAGAGAGATTGAAGATATCTTGGAGTTCCCCAGACAGCATAAATATAGATTTGATAGAATTCAGTTTTGTAATAAGGTGGCCGAAGATCACGAGAAACGGCGGAATAAATACAATAAAAGCATGGGTAAGGTTATTCATTATACCGTTGGAGAGAAGGTGTTGTTGAAGAATAGGGAATTACCCAGTTACTTAGAGGGGATAACAAAAAAGTTATTGCTCCTGTACACTGGTCCCTATATTGTCTCAAAGGACAATAACAACAACACATACGAAATCAAGGAAATGAATTCAAATAAAGTCAAGGGTGTCTTTAACCAGGCATCCATGAAGAAATTTTATGAATAAAATCTACAAAATTCTAAAAAACAATTGTAAGATCACCTTACTAACAAAAAATGTGAAAAACTTTGTGGCTATAATATCATAAGAAGAATTTAAAATCATAAAAATTCCAAAGAAAAAGTAAGTACATCTTACTACACTATTATTAATGAAACCATTTAGAAGAGTATAACAAGAAGAAATCCGCAAAATTCAAAAATAAGGTAATACCACATTACATGAATAATTATTTGAAGAAAAACTTTACGACAATAATATAAGAAGAAATTAGAATTTAAAATCCTAAAAATTCCAAAGAAAAAGTAAGTACATCTTACTACACTATTATTAATGAAACCATTTAGAAGAGTATAACAAGAAGAATTTTGAAATCCCCAAAATTCTAAAATACATGTAAGCCAACCTTACATAAAGATTATTTAAAGGAAAACCATTTAGAAGATATGCATAAGAAGAAGTTAGAATAAATTATCAAAATTCTAATAACAATGTAAGACAATTACATACAATTTATTTGAGAAGAAACATTTTAGAAGAAGATATATAAAACCGAATTTTGAATTTAAAATCCCCAAAATTCTAAAAACAATGTAAGACAACTACATACAAATTATTTGAGAAGAAACATTTTAGAAGAAGATATATAAAACCGAATTTTGAATTTAAAATCCCCAAAATTCTAAAATACATGTAAGCCAACCTTACATAAAGATTATTTAAAGGAAAACCATTTAGAAGATATTGTAATCTAACGAATACCGTGTGTGTGTTTCGTGGTTACTTCTGCCACCCGTTGGATGCGTCAATTTATAACGTATTATTCTTCTTCGGGGTGTTATCTTAAAAGTTATTATTATGTTTATTATTATAATCGAATTTACGTTACGTTTAATTAACTTGAACCAAAATAAATAAAAGAGTGGTTATTGTTTAAATTTAAATTTGTGGTTAAAGTATTAAAAGTCTCATTAAAACAAAAGTCATCTATGGGTGAAGTGTTCCTTGGAGATAACTCAATGTTGAGAATGGTTGTTTCTACTTGAAGGTGACCAATGTAGTAAAATATTTTACCATACAACATTCAAGTTACAGTGTTTACAATGGTTTGAATACTCTTGTTTTTAAAGAATTCCCTTGTATTAAACAAAAAATAATAAAGTTGGTTATTTTTTAAATGTTAGATTATCTTAAATTAAAACATGAAATATGGCAGTTGATTACTTGATAGTAGATCTCGTCTGGTTGAAACTGGTTGTAGAAACTTCTTCTGATTACAGGTAGTCTGAGTAAGTCAAGTCCGGTAAAGTCTGGACAATATCATAAACAAACATATACTTTTACGTACCTGATTGCGTTTACTTGAAGCTCACTAAACTGTCAACTCAGCTTACATTCATCAACTCCCTTTAGTTGCAAGGTTATGTCACCTTGTTTATTAAATTAATGGGCGCCACACAGATTTATTCAGGGAAAATCCCGTGTAAAACCCGTTCATAAAAATTAATAGATGAATTGAAAATTTAAAATAGTTGAATACCACTTTTTGGCTATGTTATTCCAATGTGTCAAACACAACAGAAGGTTGTTTAAGTTTAATAAAAGAAACTATTTAATTATTCAGAAAAAATAAAATAAATCAAATCAGGTGATGCTGTTAATAATGGGTTTATTTGCACCCTTCTAGTGAATTCAAAAAATACACATAATATAACATATAAAGTTGTACAATGAAAACTTAATTATTATATGCCTCATACGGCTGGCTCAGAACATGAGTTATAAATTTGGTTAAGTCAAGATACTATTTATTGTAATATAAAATTATTATAATTGTTAATATTAGTATTATTATTGTTATTATCGTTATTATTATTATTATTATCTCAGTAGTGAATTCTTTGAGACACGAAAGAAAACAATTATGCCTACACAGTATCCAATGATACAATTGATCAAAAAAGTTGAAGTTACTTTGACCAAGTAATTAAAATAAAAAAAAACGATCTATTGTAAGATCGTGCGTTTCTTTAACGCTTGCTTTTCTAATGACAATATTATTCAATTGAGGACCCTTACCACTAACATATAGCTTACTTACTAATAACAAATTTGAATAAAAAATTGAAACGTGGTGTAATCGTAGATACTGTTTTTGTGTTTTGCGTCAGTACAGGTTATGGTAGCAAAATACAAGTTATTGCGCTCAGATCAAGTATAATAATGATTGCACTTTTACCTTCGTGGTTTTAATTATTTTAATTAAAACCTTTTATCACTTAAGTAATCGGATTATAGAGATTACTTTCTTTCAGCATTAATTCGCACAAGAACAGAAATTCGATCCTCTTCTGATAAAAATGGATCGTGAATACTGACAATAAATTCTTTTCTGTTCGTTATTCCCGCACAAAATTAAAATAAACTGCACTTGAACACTGTAGATGATTGATGATGCACTTGAAGTAAAGTTTCCCGTTGTTAACTATTGGTTCCAGAGTACAAGGTAACTGACGCTATGTTATAAGATGAAACATGACGGAGACGAGCGTACGTCTGTTCAGCTCGTTAGATGATAAAGGTCTCTCTCAAAATTCACCGGTCTGTCTTTTTATACCCACCTGTTGGATTGGGCTTAGGTAAAATTATCATTTTATAACTAATTTTCCTATTGGTCCAGACAGGTAAGACGAAAAATGACGTATCACTTTTTGGCGGTTGGTAACGGTTTTCTAACCGTCGAATGTTGAGATGATTGACAGGTCGCGTCTGTTGTCATTGTTATTATTATTATTATTGGTACAAGATTCCTGATATACATTTATAAAATGATGCTAACAGTTGTCATACACTTAATACCGTCACGATTGAGTTGATATTATTATCAAATTAAAGATTGTTTTGTTTCCTTTAAATTGATATCACTCGATCTCGGATTATCTTCACCTTAACCGACATTGTTAGGAAATCAATGTTCGGGTACACTATTCTTACTGTCGTCTGCTCTTTATGAGTCGCCGATTTTACACTTTTTAGTTAACCTTTCTCGTTTCCACATAACATTTTATTAAACAAATGTTTATGTGTGGACTCCATTAATACTGTACTGACGTTTTTTCCACTGAACTTTACTTTTACACCTTAATTCTATACATAGTAATAAATGAACCTACTGACTAATGACATTTTGTCTATTGTTAGTTAGTTTTGAACTACTATTTACAAATAAAATCGTGGCTAAACCTATCGTTTTAATATCATTTTTCGTTATGTTAATGCATAACCATTGTTCTGGTGCATTTTATTTTGCACTGGTGATAATTATTAATAGTCACTTTATTGACTGATGTTTGGTCTAAGTTTGTTAAGTGTAGAATATCGCCTACACTGAAATTTGGCCTTTATAATGCCTATGGGTTCTCAATTTGGTAAATTACAGAGACATCTTATTGGTATAAGATTCTCTTATATAGTTAGCTCTCTTTTCTGACAGGTATATTTGATGCCGAAATACATCTTAGTTCCTACAATATAGCCATTGTTAACATTGGTTTTGGCCTTCATTATCTACTGTTCATAGTCACATTTATTATCAGAAAAATGCTGATTTTGCTTTCACAGTATTTAACTGCTAATTCGTCTGTTTTTTGTTTATAAATGACATTCAGTTTACATTAACCATTTACTGAATTGACAGTTGAATTTAAATCTATTCTGTCCATTAGTTCGTTTTAGTCTCAGTCTAGTTGTAGTGTCAAACAGCTATTGCGTTACTGTTTCCCATGGCACTTCTGCTTTATTCTTCTCTCTTGGTTTCTTCTTTCTTGTTTATTTTGACTATTCTGTACCTATTTACATGGTTATTCTGTTTTATGAAATCTAATAACATACACTTAGGTTAGGTGACATCTTGTGATGTTACAATATGCATAAGAAGAAGTTAGAATAAATCATCCAAATTCTAAAGACAATGTAAGCCCATTACATACAATTTATTTGAGAAGAAACATTTTAGAAGAAGATATATAAAACCGAATTTTGAATTTAAAATCCTCTAAATTCTAAAAACAATGTAAGACAATTACATACAATTTATTTGAAAGAAACATTTTTTAAAGAAGAATAACAAGAAGAATTTTGAATGTAAAATCCCCAAAATTCTAAAACAAAGGTAAGCCCATCTTACATAAAAAAAAAAAAATATTTGAAGGAAATTTATGGCAATGATAGAAGAAGAATTAGAATTTAATATCATCAAAATTCTAATAACAATGTAAGACAATTACATACAATTTATTTGAGAAGAAACATTTTAGAAGAAGATATATAAAAAGAAGAATTTTGAAATAATCATCAAAATTCTAAAAGACAATTGTAAGATCACCTTACTAACAAAAAATGTGAAAAACTTTATGGCTATAATATAATAATAAAGAAGGAGAGAATTTAGAAATAAAACCATCTAAAGTCAAAAACAAGTAAGGACAGCTTACTAAATATTTATTTGAAGAGAAACATTTTGACAATAATACCAAGAGAGTTTAGAGAAATAAAACCTGCCGAAACACATGTAAGCCCACCTTACATACAAATTATTTGAGAAAACTTTATGGAATAATATAAGAAGAGTGAATTTTGAGTTATGTATAAATCAAGTTTCCCAAACCATGTATAAGTACAACTTACCAACCAATTATAAATAAAACACTTTGGTGAGATAAACAGAAGAGATTTCATACCATATTTATGGTAAGCATAGAAAATAATTACCATGATAACAAAGGATCATAATGGGATGAAGAAAGGAAACAGATTTAGAATTAAAACAAATAATTCTGGACAGTATGATCATGTCTAAGTTCAATATGAAGAGGAAAAACCTTTCCATAAAATGATGCTAAAGGAAATAAAAAAGAAAAATTTCTTTAATACGATTTGAGTGATTGAATATAATAAAGTACAAAAACTTATTTGGAATTATGAGATAATGAAACTTTGAAGTGGTATGAGGAGAAATTATGACCTCATTATGAAATTAATAAAAAACCATCATTCGAAAATATAATAACAATGACAGGAATAATGTGAAAATAATGTCAAAGAATTATGTAATTAAACGAATTAATATAAAATGATTTATGAATTAAATATCAATTATGATAATGATAGTTATACAAATTCTAGAAAATAGAACAAGTGGAATTTTAAGAACGAAGAAACAGTCTAAAAATGTCATAAAGATATGCTACTATAAACAATGCAGATTATAATTAAAAAAAAAAAACCCAGAAGGTAATAAAGAATTTATAACCAAAAGATTTATATGATAAGAAAAGTTGAAAAATGTAATAATAGAAGAGCTTCCTACCATAATATCAAATGAAAGAAACATCCAGTTAATGAGTCAGAAGAACAACTGAGATAGGAATAATAAAATCTCTGAGAAATATAATAAGTAATAAGTGAAGTATCCCAAAGATATATTTTTTTTTAAATAGTAACAAATGTGTACTATTCTGAATAATTTTTTAATCTGTCTGAAGATAATTCCAGCAGGATTAATATGTTTTTTGAGCAGAGATGATTTGCCTCTGTACTCAAATATGTGTGAAGTATTGGACAGCAGAGGAAAGTAGCGTACAGTGCCTCTCTGAACTGAACCAGCTCACACGGTAGGGAACGATAGGGAGGAATATCCCAAGGAGAAAATACTAAGAAGAAATATGAAAATGAAATAATAAATATGAAACTCAGATGACTATTACTATCAAGGAAGATCAAGTGAGAAGGAGAATGATATAAACTCAAATATAAATAAGAAAATTTTAAAATGGAAGGAAGTCCAAAATAGTAACAAACCTAGAATAATTATCATAAGCAATTGTTTCAGACAAAGCAAGTATAGTCTGAAAAAATTACTTCTGGAGAAGGGCATTCTGTAGCGTGACAGAAAATCCACTACATCTTAAGTCATATGAAATCATAAAGTTTAATTACACCAACAAATATTATAATAATATTGAATGACATTTAAATGAATCAAAGGAATGAACCACGATAAAATAAAAATCCTCATTACATTATATATAAAAACCACTGTTTGAAAAAACCAAAGAAAGTATCGAAGCAACTCATTGTATAATATCAGTAATTTACCCAGGAAGCTAGGGAGCAGTAGAGCAGTAGAGCAGTAAAGCAGTAAACCAGTTATATAAGACCATATCAAGAAAAGAGAGACTCAATCTAAGAGTGGTGAATACCAAAATACCCCAAAAACTAGAAGAGGGAAGAATAAAGTTTGTGAACAGGAAGAAAACAATACCCTGAAACCTATAGAAAATAATAAAGTCAGTATCAGTGAATAAGTTAAATGCTCCAAACTAAACCTCAGTCGAGATAACACCAAGTACCTTGGTTTACCCAAGAATGAAGAAGGAAGACAAGAAAACCAGAAGAATGAAGACTAGAAGAGGGACAAGAATGAAGACTAGAAGAAGGACAAGAATGAAGACTAGAAGAAGGACAAGAATGAAGACCAGAAGGAAGATACAAATAAGGGCAAGAAAGAAGACAGGAGGAGAGGAAGAAATAGTATGAAAGAAACACCGTTGTAAAACCTATTATTATATAAACTACTAGCGAGTACCCGGCATGCGTTGCAATGCCACTCAAAGAAAGAAAGTGTTTGTATATATATAATATATAAAGACTTCGTTCGCGTGGTCTTCAATTTAATGCGATAATATATTTAGAACAGAATCTATTCCATTGGGTTGCCATAGTAACCAGATCTAATAAGTTAGTTTTTTAAGACTCCAAAGGACCCCCCAGAGGATCGTATCGAAAAAAAACACCTGTCCTATGTTGGTTCTCCCGTTGCGTAAAATATTTGTGCCAAGTTTGGTTGAAATCGGTCCAGTGGTTTAGGAGGAGATGTGGAAGACCCCAAAGAACCCCATCGAAAAAACACCTATCCTATGTTGGTTCTCCCTTTGCGTAAAATATTTGTGCCAAGTTTGGTTGAAATTGGTCCAGTGGTTTAGGAGGAGATGTGGAAGACCCCAAAGGACCCCCCGAAGTATCATATCGAAAAAACACATATCCTATGTTGGTTCTCCCGTTGCGTAAAATATTTGTGCCAAGTTTGGTTGAAATCGGTCCAGTGGTTTAGGAGAAGATGTGGAAGACCCCAAAGGACCCCCCAAAGGACCCCGTTGGAAAAAACACCTATCCTATGTTGGTTCTCCCGTTGCGTAAAATATTTGTGCCAAGTTTGGTTGAAATCGGTCCAGTGGTTTAGGAGAAGATGTGGAAGACCCCAAAGGACCCCCCAAAGGACCCCGTTGGAAAAAACACCTATCCTATGTTGGTTCTCCCGTTGCGTAAAATATTTGTGCCAAGTTTGGTTGAAATCGGTCCAGTGGTTTAGGAGGAGATGTGGAAGACCCCAAAGAACCCCCAAAAGAACCCCATTGAAAAAACACCTATCCTATGTTGGTTCTCCCGTTGCGTAAAATATTTGTGCCAAGTTTGGTTGAAATCGGTCCAGTGGTTTAGGAGGAGATGTGGAAGACCCCAAAGGACCCCCCAAAGGACCCCATCGAAAAAACACCTACCCTATGTTGGTTCTCCCGTTGCATAAAATATTTGTGCCAAGTTTGGTTGAAATCGGTCCAGTGGTTTAGGAGGAGATGTGGAAGACCCCAAGAACCCCCCATAGGACCCCATCGAAAAAAATTCATAAACCTTCGCGGGCGTGCGCACAACAACTCACCGAAGTTTCATCGCAATCGGATGAATGGTATAGGAACGCATATGGGACAAAGAAAGAAAGAAACAAACATTCATTTTTATAGATATAGACTCTCAACCCCAAACCCACAAAAACTATGCAAAAGAAAGTATAACATACCCAAAATCCTATAAAAATGTAATTATTGAGAAAACTAAAGTGCTGTATAGCGTTATAAGAAGTGAACCGACTAAAGCTATTGTGTAATAACGAAAATAAACTAGTCTTAACAGTCCATGATTACTAAAGGTCTGGTCTGAGATAATAAGACTCAAAATATCAGAACCAACAGTGAAAGTGAATTTGTGTAAGTGTTTTTTAGAAATGCAATAAACTTAAAGTTGGTGATACTATAACTTCTCAGTATGCTATATCACAACTTTCATATCTAATAATAAACAGCATAATAAAATAATAAAATGGAAGATTTCCAGTATTTTATTATTTTAATGTAAATCTTTATTTACCAGACATTTGTAAAAAATGATAATAAATAGAGTATGGGAGTTCATGTGTACTGATGTAGGGGATCACTAATAATAACGGTTTAGACCAGAAAGGACTGGCATTAATATAGTATTAATAAGTGTAAAATGTTTAAATAGACTGTTTATTCACAGTCCTAAAATCAAGGTGTTAGTAAAATGTATTTGTAAGAGTTATTAGAAAATAAGATTTATGTTATGTGTTCTAAAAAGAATTATGTTTGCTACATAATAGCCTACATACCATTAATAATGTTCCAATAGGTATGCTATGTTAACTCAAAAATAGTTAAAAGATATATGTTCAAATCATGTCTGCAATATGTTCAATTGTGCAGATTGCTAAACAATGTTCATAATTAATTATTTTAATAACTGTAGTGTTAATTAACTACTACACCACACAATAAGTTATAAACCATGTTATTTTCATATAATAGTAATTATGTAAAGTCAGAGGAGGAATTAAGTTTAAATTTATTTGAGAAAGACAGAAATATAAAATTCTAAAATCTAGGCCATTTGGTGAATTCACAGAAACAGTATAAACCAATATAATTCACTTATAAATCCTGTAAACTAGCAAGATTTATATAAGGTAACTCAATTAACCACTAACGGGAATGATCCTATGAGTTAAAATGATAATAAGGAAATATACCTTAACATTTTGTAAATTTTCAAAATATATAAATCAATTATTTTAAAGAGCAATGTCAAATTTACAGATTAACACAAAAAACCAGTTCAAAGGTTTAATTTATATGTACTTAAGGAAAGGAAGAGGAATATGAATAATTGAAATTTATTATAATAGTATTAATAATATTTAAAATGGAGGAATTTTGTATAAAGACGGAAATCCAATTTTGAGCCTATATTTCCAAAAAGTGAACAAAATTTGTTAATTTCCACAAAATGTCTACAGATATGGACTATAATACATCAATTTAAAGGGAATGAGATGATTAAACCAATAATAAGGTTCATAATTCATAAAAGTGATGAATAAAATAGATAAATTCCATATATAGTGTAATATTTTATCATGTGTATAGGAAATCGAAATATGTTAACAATACTTTTTCAAAGATTAACTGGGCCAGATTTATGACCAAGTTAATTAGTCTTTTGTATATCAAGCTGAATAGTTGAGTGACAAAACGTTCTTTAAATCGAGTCGAAAATGGTACTAGCGTTTAGCCATTAAAATAAGTGAAACGAGAGTTAGACGAATTAGACACTTTTTAAAACTAAAGCTATCAATACGTTCACGACAATAGTGAAAACAAACATCTAACTTCATGATACGAGTGACAGAAAACAGTAAAACATTATATTTAAATTAATTCACTCTACAAATCATAACCATATATTGAGAACGTTAACTCACAGAAGTGAACACGTACAAAATAAACTAACCAACACAAGTTTACACAGAACACTTCGTCAGAATACACCAAATAACTTAACAGACATATTACACTAGTGCGGGGACATTTCAAACCTTAATGAAGGTAATTTTATTGTGATTTTCTGATACGACGCATTTGCAGTAACCTAGTCCAAATCGAGTAGCGGCCATCTTGAATACGAAGCCTGCTTCCTACATCGCAGTGACGTCAGTCTTCAATGGTTCGACAAAACATTTATTAAAATATTATACATTGGAATTATTTAAATACTATTGAATAGTAATTATTGTATTTATTTTTTAATTGTTAATGTTATACTTTCTCGTCACCCTTCTCTGACTATTAATTTTAATCGCTCAAAGAACCTGTCTTTTAATATATTAAATATCATAAATTTTGTTCTGTATGACACAATCGATAATTCCCGAGACAGAGTCGATAATTGCTCTCCATCGATAAAAAATCGATTATTTATTTAAATTGTCAATAAATCTTTATATTTCCATTATTTTTTGTCTGTTACTTATTTCACAGGTTAATTTAAGAGTATTTATTAAGGCTGAAGGACTTAAGTAAGAAGAAAATATTTTATTTGAACGAGATATTGGACCAGCCAGAAAAGTCAACAATCGATTATTAACTGGAGTTAATCTATTTAACTCCAGACTTGGTTCAAATCTTCAAGAAGTGCTCGCCGGTCAATAAATACCTGCCTGTTGTTAAAATTTTTACAAGAACCTTATAAAACAGATTTATATCTTATACACACCTCTTAATAAACATAAACAAAATCTTTTACTATTTGAAAATTCTATTTTGATAAAATTTTCTATCAACCTTTTATCTTTTGTAACGACCGGCATACAGCGGTCTGGTTACAGTGTGTATGTCACTGAACTCCTCCATGTATAAAATAATATATCGTTCGTGGCAGGTAAGCATATCTCAGTTATGTAATGTTTACGATTCCATTTTATTATTATGCCTACAGCAATAAAAAGGCAGGTAAGACACACACACACACACAATTCACGTTATTTCTGGCCTCACTCATTTTTATTTTCTTACATTTGCACGCTTTTTAAATGGAAAGTGCCGAAACCCACACCAACATAACGCATGCAAGCCGAAAAAATGGACATCAATTTGCTTCCTGTGGATCGCTGGGCAGTGTAACTGCACGTGTTTACAGAGGAACGATTCATAGACAGACTTTTCGTCTTTAGGGAATGAACCCTCTGCAAGATGCTGAGGGTCCATGAGTGACTCGGAGCGCTCCTTCTTTTTCGCGTGTTTGTTCTGTGAAACATACACTGTAGATTCGCAGCTTTACTCTAAGCAATGCTCAATAGGAAATGTTGAAAATTTTTGTCCACGGTGTACCCTCATACACACTAAACTTGCTCTGATGTTTTAATTACGGACATCATAATATTAAAACTTTGGAAACTTGAGCACTACTTAATGGAGATCAATCATTAACTTATACAAGCCATTAATTTTATGCATATTTTTTATATATATGTGTACAACGTTATCGGCAACAAAGAAGTAGTTTTTGTTAAAACTCCTTCCCGGGATATTTGGCCGTAGTCCAATGTTTTCTACAAAACCAGACATTTCAGCACTGCCATCGACTTCCATCATCAGTGAAAATCGAGTGCGATAATGTGAGGTGGTATACGTTAGTGACCACAGTACTGTGGTTAAGGCTGAAGCAGTAAGTAGAAAGAAGTAGTTTCTAAGGTAATATTTCATTTCGAAAATGATTTTAAATATAAATCTTAGAATATGGAAGTCATGTATGGTTCTCCATACCGATATTTTAATGTATAAGGCTTTCAAGTATATTATGTATTTTCTCTGCATACAACATTTGATAATAATTTGTGATTTATTTTAAACATTTTTGTTTGTTAACGGTCCAAGTCACGTGTTTTAATTTCTTATTTTCTTACCTTTGTTAGGTCCGTCTTGTGAGTTTTATCAAATAAAATTAGTGTGACGCGTTTCAGGTCATCTGACCCATCTTCAGACACTTGCTCGAAAAGAGGTCAGCATATATTAAAATTCAATTAAAATAAAAACACACATATGTAATTTCATTGTCAATAATTAAATGATTAAAAACATGAATAACACTGTTGTCATGGTGCACCACGCGATTACCGATCGATAGTATAATTTTGTTATATACAAAAATACTATCGATAGTATCGATCGGTAATCGCGTGGTGCACCAAGACAACAGTGTTATTCATGTTTTTAATCATTTAATTATTGACAATGAAATTACATATGTGTGTTTTTATTTTAATTGAATTTTAATATATGATGACCTCTTTTCGAGCAAGTGTCTGAAGATGGGTCAGATGACCTGAAATGTGTCACACTAATTTTATTTGATAAAAGTCACAAGACGGACCTAACAAAGGTAAGAAAATAAGAAATTGTGATTTATGTTTCACATAATAACTTAAGTTGCAAAATCGTCCCGATTTTGTGCGGGCAGTATGGTCAAACTTTGAACCTTGTAAACTTTGTATTCTGAATACCGCATTGCGACACGTGTAGATGACGTCACGTTTTTCGCTGTTATCTACAGCCGGTCTTGAGCAGGGCTGACTGCAGTAAAAATTAAGTTAGTTCTACTCAAGACTCTGAGAAGGCCACTCGTTTCTATCTCCAGCCGCGGCTACAGGATTTTCATTATTTAAATTATTAGCATGTTCAACATGCGCTAAGTTTACTTTGGCTATCTCAGCCTTACTTCATACTGTTATGTCATTCAATATTTAATTCTAATTTAATTAGCAGGCATCATGCCGCGGTAATTACTACACGTGCCAGCAATCGCTTCAACTAAATTTCAATAAACAATTATTTATATACAGAGCATACAGTCCACTTAATTCTTCATTTCTAACCAGCTAACTCCAACTAGCGTTCCTAAGAATAACTCAAGAGCACTTCGAGAGCTTCCAAGACGCAACAGTGTAGTTCCCCAGCAGAGAACAGGGATGTGCATGCAGCTGTTGTGAACAATGCCCTTCTTAATTAGTATGCCAAGTGGCATCATTCTGTGAACACTGAGATCTGCACTACTCAAGTTTTTGTGACCTCTTGCACAGGGGCACATTTTTGATTTCAGTTCTGCTTCTGACGTTCTGAGGGGGTTTAGCTTTTGTAAATGAAACTAAAAAAATTACATGAAAAAGAACTCATTATTTGCTATTTATTTTGCTGTGATCAAGAAGATAAGTATGGAAACACAAGCTATGACATTTGTTTGATTGCATGTTAACCAGTAGAAAACAGCATAGACAGTCCTGACCACTAGTTCTGCCTGTCATTAACTTCATGAACTGCTTCTAAGTATGCAATACTGCTTGCAATATCCCCACACTGGCAGACCACATTCAATACCAAATCCACTATGACTTCCTGTTGGTCACTTTTCAGAGTGCTTGTCATCAAGAGAAAAGAAGCAAAATTATAAAAGATAGTGTGCAGCCCATGTTCATGATTAAATTGGGAAGAAAATTTTATGTGAATCGAGATTTTACTGTCCTGACTGCGATATTGCTTTATGTCTCAGTCCTTGTTTCAGCGTCCAACTGGTACCTCTCATATATATTAAAAAAGACATTTCACGGTCTTCTAAATACTTTCATTTCAATATATTTATAAAGTTTTTTATTTGTCTGTAAAAGTGTAAAATCTAAGCTTTAATATTTCTGGATAATAATTATGCATTTTTACTACCTGTTGTATCTGTTGTAATCATGTTGTATGCCCAAGTTAAAATCTAATTATGCATCTCCCTTTACACACCACTCTAAAAGAATGAGTAAGCAATAAAAGAATGATTTTTTTTTACATTTTTTTTAAAATAATGCATGTAGCAAGTAGTTAACCACATTAAGACTTTGGAATAATAATAATAATAATAAACAGTTTGTACAGTATGTGCTTTTACGTTTAAGAAGAAACTATATTTATGGGGAGAACTGGGTATCTAGTATTCGTTTCAGTGTTAGTACAAGTAGACTTCATGTCATTGTACTTGTGTAACAGCTATAGAAGTACAAGTGCATTCTGCTTCCAGAAACGCCTTTTGGCAGGACAGATTCAATTTTCTATTATCCTACTTTTAGCACATCAAAAATAAATCTTTCACTGAAATACCAAATACCATTGTGTACAACTGTGACCAAACACACAGGTCATGAATTTGTTTAATCAATTTATGTAAATCATGATTACATCTGATTCTGCAGAGAACTGCAGTTTTAAATAAAAGTCTTTAATATTCTGTTCTTGAGATTTCCAACCCATGTTATTAGACAGGGTTCTGTGCCAAATTCAGACTGATTAATGACTATGGAAGCCTCAACATACTAAAATGTGTTGTTATTTTAACATGTTTATTTGTTATTAATGTTAATTTAACAACATAATGTTATGTTATGAGTATATAATGTTAACAACAAAAATGTTTTTCGTTCATGTAACAGACATGTTTTACACAGATACACACAGATCTATAAAGAACACATACAGTAAAGCACCGATTATCCATGTGTAGCTTAACCGTTGTAACGATACGGTTTTTTATGTTACAAAAATAAATGAGAATATTCCTATTTATTTATAATCTGGAATTTATTTCTATCTTCCTTCTGCATAGTGGATTCCTTTAAAATAATGTTCCATGTTTGGACGCCAATTTGTAATGAAACATTTTTATCTGATCTATTAAAGATAATGAAAAACTTTGTTTAAATTTAATTTATTGAAAAGAAACAAAAAATATTATTATTTTTTTTATTTATTATTTATTAAGTATTTATTAGTTTATTATTTATTATATTAATCCTCACTGTTATATTAATTCCCTTCTTATTTTACTTATTTTGGTGGGTTATGGATAATTTGTTTAAAGCGTTAAATAGATTATGATTGAATAATCGATTTATTGTATTTGTATATTCGGTGTTTTTACTCCTTCTCGATGTTGTTCTCTTCCTCCTTGACGTCCAGGTTTCACTTAATATCTGAAATGCTTTTAATTAAATACTTTGCAAAGAAATAAAACTCAAATCTGGAATATTTAATTGAATTTATTGATCTCGTTGCGATTAGTCGACTTTGAGTCGAAATACTTATTCACAGCTCGAAAACTCTTATCTCAGGTCGATTCGGTTTCTTTTATTTAAATTAATAACATTTTCAAATTAATAGGTTCTTTTAACTGTTATCAAAAGTCAGAAAAGGGCAATGCTGAAAAGTACAATACTTACAACTAAAGGTTCTTAATTAATAAATAAGAAATAATCTTTATTATAAAAATGTTAGTAAAAATTTTAATTGTTCGAACCACAAGCTATGCATAGGCTGACGTCATCACAGCTGATTGAAGCCGGTCACCAGATTCTCTTCAAAGATGCCCGCTTTCTTGCTACGTATTTACGCCAAGATCTTCTCGAAGATTTTCCTCCAAAAATAATGTTTATTCTTTAATTGTCCCTCATCAGAGCAGTAGTTATTAATTTTCTTCGTTGTAGTGTGATGATTCGGTGTTCATAATCCGTTTTAGTTTCGGTAATAGGTGTTGGTTAAAAGTGTCCTCGTTTCAAATAGCTCATCCAGTAATGTCGTGGTAATATTCACATTGGAAAATTCTCAATTAGTGCCTGGATTGTTCCTATATCTGGTTTACAATTGCCAATCTTCATAAAAGTAATCGTTGGATTTCTTTTATTTGACTTTAGTATTAACAAATCGTATTTTAAATTTCCCTTTCTTAGGCTTAGTTCATGTCAAACAATTTTTCATCTTTCTTCGCTATATCGTTCTGATGTGTTCACCTTGACATTTAACAATCAACTCTCAGTTTTTTTCTTCATCATACAAAAGGTCCTGACTGATTTATTAGTAAATTTACATTGTTTTCAGTCAGCTGATACTTAAGTCTCAAGTTTGATTTTGTTCAAAAGAACTGAATTTTACGTTATATTAAAAATTACATTTTGATTATTATCTATTCTTATTAAATTCTAATTACATAATCACATTCCTTATTTAATTATGCATAATTTAATACCATACATGATATATTTTATAGTATTTTTTAACTCAAAAGTCACATTTACATAATATTTGCTTGTAGGCCTTACCTACTTTACTTCCTTACAAATTAAATGGTTTACAGTATATGTTAGATTCCAATTATCATTAAACAAGATCATTGATTGAATTATTATGATTTGGGTTCTTTAATTCTCAGTAATTTGATGATTTACTTAGCTAATTTCAACACTATCTTCAATTTAGGCTTTTCTCTAGGCTCCAGTGTTAATATACTTGTCTTTTTCTAATATTATTTTATACATTCCTTAATTACTTTCACAAAGTGTTGTTACATTTATACTAAATTGTTAGCGTGTTAAATTCAACAATTTTCATTCATTTAATTTGTTTCATTAATTTATTTTACTATTAATTTATAATGTTGGTGAGGTTTACAATTTGGCCTATATTTTTATGTTAGTTCTATCACCAAGTTTACAATTATTTCAGATTGCTATTACCCTTTCTGACGTACAATTCCAATAAAATCCTTACAACTAAATTGCCCTTACTTAATTACAACATTATTTATGATTAATTGACCTTATTAAAACATAATAAAGATATTATCAAAAATAAATAAATTTAATCTCAAGCATTCAATGCTATGGGTTCAATGAACAACAAAACAAATGTTTTTATTTAAACAGTTTATTAAAGTTAACTTTTATTCAGTCTACTGCTGTTTTTGTTTTGATTTAGGGAATTACCCTGGTTCCCCTCACTATTCACTGTATTCCGTAATATTATTTCTAGTAATTTTATCTAGTCTTGGGGAATAAGGACCATCACTTAATTTGCATCATTAGTAGTAACCTTTCACAATAAAAATAAATTACACTTGTCCACTTTTAGTCATACATCTAATATCTTTACTTACACTTAATTTACATTGTTTTTATTTTATTGTATTGTACTTTTCTTATGTTATCTTTTTGGGGTTTTATTTTTATAATGGTGTATTGTTTTTTTTTTTATAGTTATTTTTCTATTCTGTGGGTTGGTTTATCCATGGTTTTTCCTTACCTGCTCCTATTCTACCTGGGTATATCTACTCTGTAAGTTGGACTATCATTATCTTCTTATTATTTATTATAGATTGTATGTTTGTTTTTTAATGAACTTGATTTCTTTGGATCTAGGATTTCAGTTTAATGTTGTTCTTGATTAATTATTATAATAATTATTCTTTATGCCAGTTTGTTTTTATTTTATACTTGCTTATTTTTTGAATTCTAACAAGGTGGATTTTCTGTCATGTTACACCGTGCATTTGTAATATTTACACTGCAAAAAATAGTTTTGTACTTGTGCCTGGCTATCCACAGTGGTTAGAGATTTGGGATAGGCTGCAGTTTCTGCATGTCAGAGTGGCGTGTAACAAAAGAATAAATACCTTTTCCTTTTTCATGTAGTAGTCCACATGTTTTTGGAATACAAGAATTGCCTGCTTCCCTTGAGTCAATGACCGCAAGTGTTTGTTTACTAAAATAGAGTAGAAACGTGGCAGCCTTTCTTGGTTGCTGAGCTGCGCCGACCCAGCGAATGAATTACTCCTACTTAAAAGTATAGCTAAGTTGTCTAGAGAGGAGAGAAGGGAGGCAATGCAATAACAGTACACTATCTCATTCGTGCACTACCTCTGTCTCTGGCACACACATGCTTCTAATGTTCTCACCAGCGTTGTTGCAGCCGATGTTCACATTATGAAAATACTGATGTGCACATGTGAGATGAATGAAAATTTTGTTAGCCTCGCAATGAGGTGTTTGTCCACTGCACATATCAAAGTCAGTGTTCAATTTTTATCATCATGGCTATACAGAGGTTGAGTGACCGCAGTGTCGTACCCTTGCTGCATTATTTGGTTTTCCCTGAAAGTGACAAAAACGATCCTGGATATTGAATTTTGTCACTGATGAAGAAATTTTACAGGAGATTAACAGGGAGACGGAAGTGAAATACAAAGAAAATGGTGATGAATCAGTGCCAGAAGAACATTACCTATAGGATCGCACTGGACTGCATGCAAACTGTTATATATTTTGAACATCAGGTAAATGTACTGTAGTCTACATTCAGACGTTCAATCAAGAGTCCACAGATTTTGGTCAAGGTTTTATGAGAATTTTTCAACAAGATGACAGATTTTTTTTAAATTGAGTATTATGGTGTAATAATTCTCTACGTACTGTAGTGTTATTGTGATATATCTAAAAGATTCATTTTTCTGTATACATGTTTTTTAGAATATTTTTCCGTGCACACAGAACTCAAATTCTCAGTTTAACAGAATTACACATTACATTAATAGAAATAAAGTATGTGTAATTTATACCCCAGGTATGCGGGGGATTGTGATGTGATGCGGGGGATATTTGTGTACATTGTGATTATCAATTCCGACCCTATAGCGGACGCAACTATGCTGAGCATTACAATTTCGGGAGCCCCAACAACACACGGAAGGATCGGTGGATTAACCATGTTTTCCAACAACCGTGCATTATACATTCCCAATTAACATGGATAATCAGAGTTTTACTGTAATGTGTAATGGTAAATGTCCTTAAAATAGACATCAAATATATACTAAGTCATTAAAATGCAATTTTATTTTTCTTGAGTCTAATGAATTCATGTAACTTTATATTTAAAGCAAGCGGATTATTCAAAAAGCTAAGCCATTTATAAATTATGTAGATGATATATGTATACTTCAAAGATATATGTATATTTGGGAAGCATTATTTCAGAAGATGGAACAAAAAATGACATAAAAAATAGGATATAACAGGGAAAAAGGCTATTCGTTTGCTAAACTCATTACTTTGGTCGAACAAAATGAAACTTAAAACTAAACTGACAATCTACACAACTATTGTGGAGCCCATTTTAACTTATGGCTGCGAATACTGGCAACCATAAAGAGAAAAAAATGATAGAAACTGTGGAAATGGACTTCTTAAGAAGAGCGTGAAATATTTCTAGACTGCAACATGTTATAAAAGAAGATATAAGAAGGAAAACAGGGCGCATATTTACAACAGCAGAAAGAATAGAATCCAGACAGTTGCTATGGTATGGTCACGTAATGAGGATGGAGGAGAACCAATGGCCAAAGAAAGCATTGACTTACACACCACAAACAGGAGAAGAAATGCGGAATGCGGCATAGACTGTAGAACCCCCACAAAAAAAAGTTCAAACCCCTACTTACCAACAATAGTGTTCACGGTTTTATTTTGTTTAATATAAACTGAAAAACTTTTCTAATTAAGATAAATATTCTCTTACGTCTGAATCAATCTGAAAATCCTCTTCAGGTCCCTCTGTTTGTCCAGATGAGTGTGCGCTGCTTGGAACACCACTACTACTGCTACTGCTACTGAAGTTACTTTCAGCATCACTCAGTTCTGCCATATTCATTTCTCTCTCCATGCACTCCCGATATAGTCGAGGGAGCCGAGACATACTCTCATATGTCAAGGCACCTATAAAATCCCATTTCACAGTTACACATACATGTGTGCGTATAACTACTAGCCCGACAAAACATAATTTAGTAGTTAACTGACATTAAAATACGTAACTATGATAGAAATGTTTTACTTCTGGTCCTGCTACTCTTATACAAATATTTGTTTTTGTCACATACGTATGCTACTATACAAAAAAGTTGTCTGTAAACTTTTCTGTTAAAAAAAAATGAAAAGAAACATCAAAATGAATCTGCTGCTATCATCAAGAGTACACAAAGAAATCAATATTTAAAAATAATTATATGTGCTTATTGTGGACATATTGACTACTTTACCTTTGTAATCACAGTGTTTCAATGTTGGGAACAATTGGTTTATTTTGTCCATATATTTGTCTGTCACACCTTTCCCAGTAGACAATTCCTGTAATGTGGTTAACATTGCAACTATACACGAGACACTGGTGTATACTATTGCTGGATCACTACATTTGCTACATTCCTCTACAGAATCCATGACCCTGAACAACACAAAACAAAATGTTTTGTATTACTTTGTGCAACTCAAGACATCATAACAAATACGTAACACAAAACGTATGTATGTTTAACAAATGCGCATAAACGTTCATATTACCAGGCTTAAGAAAGTACAACATGAACATTGTATCAATTGATTTTCAAGCATATACTCCCCCTGTACACATACCTAAGTCAAACATAAACATTTCATGTAAAAGAATGAAAGTATCATAATTATGCCATAACCAATTATATAACCAAATACTAACACAACTCTTTCTGGTTTTACACAATAAAATAAACTGCACCATGTCCTCATATGCTTAATTTTATGAACTCATAAATGTTTAGTGCTTTAGAGATAACAATCTACTGAGTTGTACACATAACTGTACATAAATATGCCAAGATCATGCACAAAATTGATTACTCTAAACACATAATATTGTAATGTAACATAACATTGCATATGAAAGCCATAGTAAATTAAAAAGAGAATTCTTCCACCTCAATTTAAGAGACTAATCATGTGTAAAATAGTATATCATAGCTAACATGTTGATATACTGTAAATATAATTAATGTAATATAATTTAGAAAAATTATACATTGTAGAAAGTACCAATGTAACTAAAGAACTGTAAGGTTGCGTTGACTTAAGATATATATATATATACCAAAATAATAACAGTGTTATGTCATTGTACAACTACACAATAACACTGAGTCTTAAAAATTTGGACTATAAATAGTAAAATGTCATTGAGCAATACATTGGGTTTTAATGTTAAAATGTAAATCAAAATCTTGTAAAACTAGACAGCAAATTTCAATAGTTCGGTAATATTGTTTTGTATTTTGTAGTACTAGATGGTAAAACTGTTAAAACATAACGCAGAACTAAATACATTGTATAAAAATTAAGTAATCAGCAAATATTTTGTAAATTACCTAGAATGGTAACTTTAGACCTATGTTGAAGAATATAACATGTAATATTAAACCAGATTGGAAAACAAACAATATATATGCTATAGGCTAAATAGAAACCATGAAAAGTGATATAAAATGTATTTTCAAAACATAATATGCAGTTCTACTGTAAAAAGTTATGTATTCCACAAAAAATACAAAAAGCTTAATATTAGCCCTATAAATGTCACCAACATTTTGTTTTAACCAAAATTTCATTGGAAATTTAGATCTGGACTTGGATTTTTGATTAAGAGTCGAGATATATGATATCTCTCGGAATTTTGGGAATAAATGTAAATTTTGAGATGTTTATTGCGCATAACTTTTAATGCAGACCAATTTTTTTTACCAATCACATTCGTAACTGAAACATGAAATGACACGTTGCTTCAGTTACAAGATTATTTGTTAATATTGTTGACTAGCTCTTGTCCAGAGTAGATGTGTTTGAATTGGTTCTGATGTAAAGTCAATAAATAATTTTAAAAATAATAAAAACTGCATAAAATTAAAAGAAATAACGAAGAAAAATTAAGTGTATCATCAAAATAAAAAATAGGCAGAATTAATTCCACGTCAGAATTACCTATCTTGCAGTAAATAAGGTGTCAACAAATTAACCAGATTTTCACTTTGAAACAACATTTAAATATTGTAACAATGAAATAACTAACTAGCTAACAGAACCAAATTAACACAATTCAAAATTGATTACTCTAATCATATAATATTGTAATGTGTTTACAAGTACAATTATACAGTTAGTAACACTTTGTGAAAAACTAAAAACAGTGACTATCAGTGTTGAACATAATAAAGTGAACACTTGATATTATTCAAAACACATTGTTTTACTGAATATAAACTAAATAGTGAAAATTATTTGAAAACTTAAAAAAAAAACATATGTATTCAGCAGTGAGTGTTTACATACTAATGTGAACACCACTCCTGGTGGCTGTAACTTGAACTAGCTAGAAGCATTTTCTGTTTGACGGAACATTTAAGATTGTTTTTGTACATATAAAAAGATTTATTTAATAATAAAGATTTGTAATTTAATTTATGTTAGTGTTTAAGAAATTTTATCAATTTTTTTATTGTTGGTTCATGACACGATTCAAGCCTGGATATATAAAAGAATCCACTACACTGAGTAATTCAATAAATTGTAATCATTATTTGTACTATACTGAATAAAATAAATAAAACGATCACGAAATAATATTGCAAAAACAACCAAGCAAAAATCGTTTATTTTATTTTATTTAGAAATAATATAATACATTAAAATATGCAGTATTAACACAAGCTATTATGAGATGCTATAGATAATCTCTATATTCCCAAGGAGTGTACCATAGCACCTGAGAAGTGTTGTGACATTTACATACAGTGTCACAAAACTTTAAACTATTAAAACAGAAATTTTGTAAGTAAAAATATTTGCACTAGGACAGATTTTTGCTACATTTAAATGTATTACATTCTTACACACTACTAACACAACTTACAGTCCTTTATATCATTACATATCGACAGTGCTGTAATTTTCAACTAAGGGTGTTTAGATACACTCCATAATTTACATCTAATACTATCATTTTTTCAGGTAACTTTAAAAGAGTGTAGGGAAGCCAAAAAGTTTGGGAATGCTGCTCTATATATTCCCAAACAAACGTCACTACATAAATAAGCAAAAATTCTTACAAAATAATAACTTACAAGCGCATCAAAGCTAAGTCACTCTGTTGACAGGCCTTTTCATCTTCCACCAAAATTGGCCCAGCAAAATCCACCATCCTGCTGGGACTACGCAGAAGCTGTAACACAGTAAAACTGTTTAGAGCATCTGCACACAACACACACACACACACACACATTCATAACAGCACATTCTTTTTACATAGTTTCCCATTAGGTTCTGTTATGTTAATACTTCTAATATCTTTACCAGACTGAAAAAGCCTGCATTACATTAATTTAACATCACAGCCATTAACATAAAATTGCTTCACATAAATAAGTTAACAATGCAATGTCCTTGCTGTTACTTGAGTTTAGGTTTAATATTGCAACGGCATCAGCTGCTAACACATAACAGAATAAAGGAAGTAAGTTAAGAAATTGTCATAGCGGCTTTCAACAGCTCACTATTTAAATACAGTACGTTCTGCAAACTAAACAAAAACTCAGTGAGTTTTGTTATTCTCTGCACCATAAATTTATAAACTATGGTATAAATAATGGTATTCAAGTAATACCATATGGTAATATGGTATTCAAGTATTCTGACCCACCTTCACCGCTGTTTAAATCAAATGATGAGTTTGATAAGTTTAGTGGTCATTCCAGCATTTTTAAAATTATTATAATCACCTAGTCCTTCCTAATTAATTTTCTAGTTTAAGAAATTTCAAGCATATATAAACTTATAAGACTACTCATATAATTTTAATTACTTAGGTAATTATTTAAAATAGAACATCTTCATTAATGATACCTTCATTACTGTTATTATGTTACATCAATTATTATAATGGATACTTATAATGTAATGTACTACCTCTCGTAAAGCTTTTAGAGCATCAAGCCTATGTTGTGGAGGAGGATACAGTAACATCCTGTGATATACTGACTCCAAGACTGGCCTCAAAGACCCAACACATCCAACCAAACGAACTAACTGGCTCCCAATGCTATCAGCACAAGAGAAATAGACATTTTAAAATATATTGTATACTAAGTTCAAGAAAATTATGAGCTATTCAAAAAGTTATGTTTAATGACTTTTGTACCTAATTACTATGCACACACAGATACATACACACTCTCTCTCTCTCTCTCTCTCTCTCTCACTCTCTCTCTCTCTCTTTCTCTCTCTCTTTCTCAAAAGAGATTAACTTAATGTACCATTACACAGTAATATACTGTACAACTAACCAGGGGCGCCAACTCCAGGGGTGCTCCGGTGCTCGAGCACCCCCCCAGAATCTTTGTGGGGTGCTCAGCACCCACACATAAAAGGGAGAAGAAAAATAAAAAAATAAAATAACCAAAGAAAAAGAAAGAAGAAATGGGGGAAAATTTCTAATCTTTCGTCGTATTTCTTAAATGATTTTTTTCGTAGGGCCCGATTTTTTCATAGAGCGGAGAGGTGGGATATAAAGTTTGGTTTGGGCAGAGACTTTACCAGGGTACTACCGTTTACGCGGGACTTGCATTTCCCGTGATAAGACAGCTGTAGTATTGATACTGTATAAACACACGTAAATTGTAATAATTTGTCCTGACCAAAGTAAAATTTGTGTGACAGTGTCAGACCGACAGTGAAACATTTTATAACGCCAGTTAATGGCTTTTTTTATTAACCGTTTAAATTCACAACAAACAAAAAAGTACAGTGTCAGAAAGTACAGTGGAACCTTGGATTGCGAGCATAATTCGTTCCGGGAACGTGCTTGTAATTCAAAGCGCTCGTATATCAAAGCAAATTTTCCCATAACAATTGAAATGCGGATGATTCGTTCCACAACACAAAAATATTTATTCGCATAACTTTTCTAATACAAAATACAGTATAACTTAAAACAAATTAAACTGCACTTTACCTTACAATAGAGTCATTGTTGGTGTGAGGGAGACGAGAGAGATGACATGAGAAGGGTTACTGTGTAGCACGAATTTCAATAACAGAATCACTGCTATCTGTTGGCTCACTAGAATTGTTTTCTTTTCGTGCAACTTTAACAAGGAACCTGTCCAATGACTGTTGCTTTTGCCTCTTTTTGAGGATTTCACGAAAATGTGACACTGCATTGTCATTGAACAAATTCATCGCTCGCATTGCTACAGCCTTATTCGGGTGGTGTTTTTCTATAAAATTTTGCACCGTTTCCCACATTTTGCACTTCTCCTGAATCTCATTTGAAGTGAGAGATTCCTCTGACTTTTCCTCCTCCTCTTCACCGGACGAGATCTCCTCCATAACCTCCTCCTGTTGTTCGCGATGCAGGTCCATCAGTTCGTTGATGGTCAGTTCCTGGCTATGTTCTTCCACCAGCTCTTGAATGTCGGCGTCATTCACCTCCAGCCCCATGGTCTTCCCTAAGGACACAATTTCATCGACAATCGGCGGCTCATTTTCACCAGCAATCCCCTCAAAGTCACGTCCAAAAACGCAGTCAGGCCACAGTTTTCCCCAAGCAGAAGTGAGAGTTCCCTTGGTGACCCCATCCCATGCTTTATCGATGATCTTCAGGCAGTTCACGATGTGGAAATGATTTCTCCAAAACTCTCGGAGGGTAAGGTATGTTCCTTCGGTCACTTCGAAGCATCGCTGAAATAGTGCTTTGGTGTATAGCTTCCTGAAGTTCGAAATGGCTTGCTGATCCATAGGCTGGAGTAGTGTTGGGAGGAAGGAACTTAACCTTAATGAACTTGAATTCCTCCAGTAAGTCGTCCTCAAGGCCTGGAGGATGAGCAGGAGCATTGTCCATAACCAGCAAGACTTTGAGCGGCAGATTATTATCTAAAACATATTTCTTCACTACAGGACCAAAGACCTCGTTCATCCATTCAACAAAGAACATACGAGTGACCCAAGCCTTAGTGTTGGACCTCCACATAACATTTAACTGGCTCTTCTGCACCTTGCATTTCTTGAAGGCTCATGGATTCTCAGAATGATACACAAGCAGGGGCTTTACTTTTAAATCCCCGCTGGCATTAGCACACAATAACAGGGTTAAACGGTCTTTCATGGGCTTGTGACCAGGCATTGCATTCTCTTCTGCTGTAATGTAGGTCCTCTTCGGCATCTTTTTCCAAAAAAGTCCTGTTTCATCGCAGTTAAAAACTTGCTGCGGCAGGTAACACTCGGTAACAATGAGCTTCTGGAACTCAGCAGTGAATCCCTCAGCTGCCTTAGCATCCGAACTTGCAGCCTCCCCGTGCCTCGCAACACTATGGACGCCACTTCTCCTCTTAAAGTTATCCCCTGCTGGCCTTGAAGCTTTCTTCGATTTCTGTTGACGTACGTGTACTACATGGCAGTTTACTTACAAGGTTGGCGTACAACGTCTTTGCCTTCTCGCAGATTAAATTCTCGGTCACAGTATCACCTGCTAGTTGCTTATCATTTATCCAAACGAGAAGCAACTTTTCTACATCTTCCAGAACACGTGGCCGTTGCTTTGATACTCTTGTGACTCCTTTTGCTGCATCTAGCCCTTTTATTTCTTCTTTCTTCTTTAATATTGTGCAAATTGTTGACGTAGACTTGTTATAAAATCTCGCGATATCAGCCACTCGCATACCTCGTTTTGTGCTTTTCGATCATTTCCTTTTTAACTTCCATCGTAATCATCTCCTTCTTCCAACCGAATTCCTTTTCAGCCTTCTTTTCCTTCACTGGGCCCATTGTTGCAGTACAGTTATAACACTAATTATAACACTAATAACACTAATGAAAGAAACAAAACATGTATACGCTCGTACGGTGTTGACTATGCGAGCGAGGCACGCCAACTGAAGTCCAGCGCGGGAGAATATTATACACAATCGCCCAGGAAAGAGGGGCAGAGGGGAGGGGAAAACGTAGGCTCAGGGGAGGGGAAAACGTAGGCACATGTGACGCTCGTATTGCGGAACCTCGCACGATTATCAAGTTACAATTTATTTAAAGTTTTTGCTCCATTTGCAAAACACTCGTAGACCACGTTACTCACATTCTGAGGTTTCACTGTAATTCAATGCCTTTAATAACTGTATCTGAACGTGTATCATCACTTGAGTCAGTGTTATTATTGATAAGATTGTTCATTGTCCACAACGACTTCGGTAATGTGGGCCAGCTGCCATAGCTTATCGTCTTCCTTAATTGTATGCTGCATACAATGACTCCACTTGTCCGCCGTTGTTTCATTTACCGCCTTCTCAATAAATTGTTTTATATCAAGCAGCTAATGTTGTGTTGTGACGGGCAACATATCCTTTCAACTGGCTCTATATTAATTAAATACAATTCATAATACAGTGATAAGGAGGAAGTTTTAAAACAACGTGCCCCAATTTAAATGGCAAGATAACTCTCACATGATTGTACAGACATTCTGTACATGCACGTAATACATTACTGTGTAAACAGTGTCAATGCCCCTGACCAATAGCGTTTCAGATTTGCCTCGTGGGTTTGTTTACAACAGGATTGAACTAAGAATGGAAAGAGTATCAGTTAGTTTAATTCTTTGTTTGCTCTATTAGTTTTATTATAATGGATAAATTCATTGTTCGCTCGTCAATGAAAAAAAGTGATTCGGCTACAACGTCATCAGCAGATAGTGCTTCAGGTGGCTCGGATTCAACTACTGCATCTAAAGAAACAAAAAAAACTGGTGTTGGTGGGCATTCTTTTCAAAAACAGTGGAAAGACAAATATAAGTGGATCTTATACGATGAGAAGTGTGATAAAGTGTTTTGTTCTGTGTGTAAAGAAATAATTTCCTCCAGTGGACCTTTTGCGAAAAAACTAAACAAGACGAAGACACGTGGAAGTCGGATTTTCTTCTTGGAACAAAGCCTTACAAAGATTTGCTTATCATGAAAAATCGAATTTTCATATGTCCTGCTGTACTAGGAAAAGTGCAATGGATAAAAGTGTGAACAGTCTTTGATGTCTAAAGGTAAGGAGAGAGATATGAAATCTGCAAGAGTAGCTCTCTTAAGAATGTTATATTCACTGCGTTATCTCATGGTTCAGGAGTTAGCAACCCATGGTCACACAGATGAAAATTCTAATTATCATGCATTGTTAGAGTTAGTTGCTGAAGATAACTCCGATTTGTCCTCTTGGCTTCAACGTACAAAGTACAGATGGCTTTCACACGATATAACAAATGAACTAGGTCCTATTATGGCTAACGAAGTCTTACAAAATTTAATCAAGTTTCTAAAAGACTCCCAATACTATTCGATAATTATGGATGAAACTAGCGACGCATGTCAACACGAGCAAGTTTCAATTTCTTTTCGATTTGTCAGTGGTGAGGATTTTCAAATTAATGAATTATTTTTTGGTTTCTATAAAACTGAATCTACTACAGTTGAAGTCTTGATGAAAATTTTAATGGATGTTCTCAATCGTTTTTCTCTGGATATCAAGTCATGCAGAGGTATTGCTACTGATGGAGCGGCAAATATGACAGGCCCTTTTTCAGGGTTGCAAGCAAAAATCAGAGAAATTGAGCCGCGAGTTATGCATGTTCACTGTTTGGCACATTCTTTGAACCTTGTGACCCAAGAGGCAATGCAAAATGAGACCGTGGTGAGAGACTATCTTGCAAATGTCAAAGAAATGATCAATTTTGGTCCCCCAACCGACTAGCAATATTTGAGCCTTTGCAAGCTGCCCAAGATGGTCGGTCCATTTACCTTGTAGCTCTTCGGCCTTTTAACATGATAATGTTTTTAGGCTGGGGGTAATTCCACAAAAACGTCATCGAAAAATGTGACGCTTCCACACTTTCGATTCCCCACAGTCTAGAAATTTGATATGTAAATGCATCAAGACAGAAATAATCGCTGCTGACAGTGAGTTTAGCAAACGTTTTAGTGAGAATAAATTTGGTTTTACATGCTCTGTTTGTGATCGACTGTGGTTTGGAAATGATTTATGTAATCCACCAAACATAATCCACATTATACGTTTCAAAAGCCTAAAAACATTATCATGCTTCGATGCTTCGGTTTCATCGAAATTCTTTGAATGCTTAGGTGCATAAATTGAGGACAAGATGTGCACTGTATTTGGATACATGATTGAATTACTAAAAGTTGACTGGAAATAAAAGTGTTTTTTTGCCCTACCAGGTGGTGTTGCAGAATAAGTTCGTTGAAAACGATTTTGCAGAATTACGAAGAGTTAATATTGTTGTTTGAGAAAATTGAGCTCAAAAAATCTTATGCTGGTGCAAAAGCTAAAGGTTTCTTAAAGTTGCTGCGCTCTTTTGACTTTTATATTTGTCACTGCGCTTTTTACGCAAATTTTAGAGCCAGTTGAAATTTTGAATGCCTTTCTGCAAAAATTCCTTCTTACAGCTGCAAAAAGCCATGGACAATATTCATTGTGTCCGAGAGGTTTTGAAGTTATCTCGAACTGATGAACGTTTCGATGCAGTTTGGAGCTCTTGCTTGGGATTGACCAAAAAATTTTATATCGAAGAGCCGAAACTTCCAAAAGTTCAAAAAATTCCTCGAAGACTTGATGACGGCGCTCAACTGGAAACTGGTAAGAAAACGGAGGAATTAATGCAAGAAACTGGTAAAAAAATGGAGGAGAGTAATAAGAAACTAATGGATGAAATGAAGGACAATAAACAGTCTATGGAGGAAATAAGCCGAAAAACGGAAGAGACTAATAAGAAAATGGAAGAAAGGATGGAGGAGTTAATAAAGGACAATAAACAGTCTATGGAGGAAATAAGCCGAAAATTGGAAGAGACTAATAAGAAAATGGAAGAAAAGATAGGCGAATTGAAAGAGAATAGCAGGAAAATGGAGGAGAAAATAGACGAAAATAATAGAGCATTGAGGGACGAATTGAAGGGAAATTATCATGAAACCATGAAAAAATTGGATGAACACAAAGAGTCATTAAAAGAAGAGTTGAATAACAAGATGGAAATTAATAAACGGCAATTGCAGGAAGAATGTGACAAGAAGGTAGAAGAACCAGTGACCGAAATTAAAAGGGTAGAATCCGAGACCAAGGAAAAGTGTGAGCGGATGAACCAAGAGATACTGAGCGTCCAGGAAGAAACGAATGGACGAATAGAAAATATACAAACCAACCAAGCAGTGATGGGAGAAAGATTAGAAAGCATAGGTACTTAGTCTTAATCGGGTACAAGACCAAACAACTGCCCATACAGATGAGATCAACTCTCTAAGAAACACACAATGTACCGGTGCCCATACCACATGTGAGGAAAACCGAGAAGTTATCGACTTCCAGAATTATAGAAAAAACCCCATGCTATTCCTAGAACGGGTAGAAGAAAAAATAGCAAAAACCGGAGAAGACAGATGGGTGTAATTAGAAGTATGCTGGACGAAATGTTCAGAAAAGTCTATGATAATTGGTGGATGGCGATGCAGCCGAATATACAAAATTTTCAAGAATTTAAAAGACAATTTAAATCCAAATACTGGTCTGATGCCACACAACACATGATAAGAAGTGACATAGGATTGGGCCGATATGACCTACTCGGCAAACAAACTCTGACCGCATATTTTCTGGGTAAGATTAACATAGCCAGACATTTAGAGCCTGCAATTCCTACTGAATGTTTAGTGAGGCTATTGGCTTATCACTATGGTGGAGAAATTACGAGAGGCCGAATAAACGGACGGATACAAACCGTTGAGGAGATGTCGGCATTGTTAGCAGAAATGGAACAAAAGAAAAGCTTCCTCCAATACAGACGAAGGAGCGACGAGATGGATAGAAATAATGGTTGCCGCGACGCCTGATATGAAAACAACGGGAATAGACCAAATAATAATAATTACAACAACAACAATGGTAACCACTATCAACGTAGTTACCAAAATAATAATAACAATAATAACTATCCATGGAATAATGCGATGAATAATAATAACAATAACAACAGCCAAAATATTACCGTAGCTCTCCTATGAATCATAATAACGGATACCAGAGTGCCAATGATAGAGACAATCACTACCAGAACAACCGAGGTCATCAAAACAATTACGATGACCGATACACACAGAATAATAATGGCAATTATAACAACCAAAACCAAACATATCGAAGGCATGTGAATTATGTGAGAACCGACGATAGAGATATGGGAAGACGTTCTTACCAGGGGCGAATGAATTATAATGGGAACCGGGAGAGAATAACCGACGCTACCGGGATGAACATAGGCATAGTAGGAGTTGCGGCGATGACAGGAATGACAGAAACTTAGTGACGTTAAATAATAACGCCATTGAGATACAAGAATTACAGAATAGAGACAGACCCGGTCAACCAGACAACAGGACCGAGATCAGCCCTGATTTAAACGGACCGCGGCATTGAGAAACCAACAGGTCCCATCACTGAACCGACAATTTGGGTACTTACTAGGACGAGACAAAACGACTGACAATACAATAACAATAGTGCATAATCATTTTTTAAAAAATGTGAGAGAAGAATTGCTAAACGAAGATACAATAACGAACAATAGTTCGAATAATGAGATTGCCTATATTATCGCCTAAGTGAATGGACTAGACACAAGATTCATGATAGATACGGGCGCAAACGTGTCGTTAATCGATAACAACGAATACCACATAATTCAAAAATTAAGTAAGATCATCTTACCGACTCTACCAATCCAGAATATAATTTTAATTGGAGCCACCGGAAGGCAAAACAAGTCAATAAGAAAACAAGCTATTATTACTTTATAACGGACCATACGTTGTTGTAAAAAACAATAACAACAATACTTATGTAATCAGTGATGTGGAGACGAAGAAGATTAAGGGAACATACAACCAAGTTTCCTTAAAAATGTATTATGAAGACAATTAAAACCATTTTTGAATAAATCTCAAAATTCAAACAAATAGTAAGGACAACTTACAGTACATTTTGATAATGTTATTTGGATCAAGTGAATAAACGAATCTGAATAAATTTCAAAATTCTAAACGAAATAAGCACATCTTATTAAATATAATTACGAACTTATTATCTGAATATAAAAGAAAGAGACAACATCCATGAATCAGGAGAAACCAAAGTATTATAAAATGAATAGGAAAAGACAAATGTAGACAATCGACAATGAAAATAAGACGAGACTAGAAACGAAATTACTACGAATAACCTATCATGATTGTGAGGGAATCAACAATAACTACAGATACAGATACTTGTTACGTTTTAAGTGAATAAAGATAGTGAATGAAAAATGAAGATTAAGCAGTACTGATAAAGAAGGAAAGAAGATAGTACCAATTAAAAAAAAATGTTATTAATATCGCCACAAGAAAATGAAGATCTGAAGGAATCAATGGAAAGGAATATTTAGATCTGAGAATTTAAACTGAGTGAACCATCCCAAGAATATATTATTATATTATTTTTATTTGATTTAGTCGTGAATAGACTAATTATTATTAAATTTGATTGACTGACAAGATAGCTCCAGCAATCGATATTATTGATGTATTATGTATTATAAGGACAGCGGGGTATTAGGTCAAGAGAGCCCCCTCCCCGACTGATTCCAAGATATATGTGATAATGATTAATTTGTTAGGGAGGTAACATGTTCCAGGGATAGAACACTTATAATTAAAGACAAGTATACCAGATCATAAAAAGGATAACAAGTGCTAATATGAAAGATAAAATAATTAATAATTACAACAAAATATATTATTTTATTAAAATAATCAAATTTGGTGGCAGGGTGTTATGTAACATTACATTTTGGCATAGCTTGATATTGTACCAGATTTAATGAAGATCATGGATAAGAAACTTAACAAGAAGAAACATATCTTTTAAAAATGATAGTGAAGATGAACAAAACTGACAAATTTAAACTGACTTAGACTATAACTGACCGTGCCCAAATTAATGTTTAGGTAAAGTGATGTAAAATACCCTGATGATGAGATAAAATTCAAATAATTACAATAATAATACTTACAAAGCCAGACAGCATTATGGACCATTACCATCAGTAAACAAATTGTTTTGTTAAAGGTATCATATAAGATAATAATAATCAAAATACAAATTGAGGGATAATAGGCCCAAATACATTAGAATGTAAAATAATATAATACCAAAATGTTAACTAACCAATATAATTGAATAATACAAGAACACAATCATTATAAATACATGGAAACATACAATTAATAGTGTGAATAATGGTGGACCTAATGTTATAAAATAAATACTGTACAATCAAATAATAATTATCAAATGTATATAAGATGAAAAAACAGTAAAAGTACCTAGTACAGCAATGGCTGAACTGCCTAAGAAAAATAGAAAAAATAGAAAATCATTATTAAATGATTAAACTTTGTATTTAAATGTTCAAAAGTAAGAATAAAGTTGTGTTTATGTTATTTATAGTTTTGTTAAGTAATGAGTGGATGATATGTCTTATGCAGGTTTTTTTGTAACCAGGCATATACAGATTGTTTGATCACAAAATGTGAATTATGTTTTTTTATGATGTTCCAGTGATAATTGTTGTTGTAATTTTAAATAATATAATAATACTAATAGAGTTATAGGGAGTAGTTTTGATGGTAGTTGCATAGTTAATAGGTGTTACAATAACAGAAAATAGAAATTTAACATGTCAAGACCTAGGCCTATAAAAACTTTGGAATTTTGTAAATTTTAGGAAATACATTTAGAATTTTATAAAACAAATGCTGTAATATGGATAGGTTTATAATTAATAGTATACACAGTAAATATGGAATCGAAATAATCAGTTTTCAATTATTTAAGAAAATTCAAATAGCAAAAATGTAACATCAGAATTTCTTAAGCAAAAATAGGCATGTTTGGTGTCTATGTGTCACAAATGTTAAAACCAAAATAATGATGCTATTAGTTTTAAATTCCCAATTAGTATAACAAAGGTAAAATAAACCAGGTATACCGATAAGACCTCTCGTTAATTACACAACAACCCCGGGTTATAAATTATCCAAGAAATTGGTCCAATTAATAAAAAATAACATAACCATAGACAACAATCATTCTATAAAAAATAGCATTGAATTAATACAACTAACTAAAGACCTTAACATTAATAGTCAGCATAAGTTAATTTCCTTTGACATAGTAAACCTCCATACAAGCGTCCCAGTACAGACAACCTTGGACATTCTAAAAGATAATTTAACAAGAACAGGAAAGTTAAATCTACAAGAAGTAACAGAATTGTTACTTTTACTAGACGTAATATTGAAACAAAATTATTTCACATTCAATAACACAATTTTTATTCAAGAGGAGGGTCTTGCAATGGGTTCACCCTTGTCCGGTTTGTTGGCTGACATTTTCCTGAATAACTTCGAAAATACATATTTGCTATCACCACATAATAAATGGCAACGTAACATTACATTTTATAAAAGATACATAGATGACACATTTGTTATCTTCGACGGGACAACGAGACAGGCAAACATGCTGTTACATTACATGAATAACATCACCAAAAACATACAGTTCACACTTGAAATAGAGTCAAACAACGCAATAAATTTTTTGGATTTAACTTTTATAAAACACAATAATAAATTTCAATACAGGATATACAGAAAACTCACCACAACTGATGGTGGCATACATGCTGATTCTTTCCACCCGCATTCACAAAAAATGGCCGCGTTCAACAGTCTGATACACAGACTATACAGTGTACCTTTAGATCCAACAAACCACAAGGAAGAAACAGATATAATTAAACACATTGCAATTGCGAATGGTTACCGCAGCTCATTAGTTGAACACTTGATGCTTAGACACAAACGCAGAACTGACAACCCTCACCGTGTCACGATGGACGCAATATATAGGGTGGTTGATTATACTAACACCTTCTCAATGCTCATTAGAAATACATTTAAAAAACATAACACCCACATCACATTTAGAACAAATAACAATATCCCAAAAATGTTAAATAATGCCACACGAACATCAATTGAAAAAAGAACGGGCGTATACAAGATGATATGTGATGACTGCGACATGCATTACATTGGTCAGACTGGCAGGGGTTTTTTTGAAAGATATAAAGAACACTTACCCACGAGCATTTCAAATATAAATAAATCAAATTACGCTAAACATCTCGTTTCATTAAATCATAATTACACAAATTTCGAGGCAAATTGGAAACCCTTACACATTTGCAAAAAGGGAAGATATATGGATGCAGTAGAAGAGTTTGAAATTTACCGGGCCTTCAGAAATAATCCTAATAATATACTAAATGAACAATTGGCATTTAAATCACATACACTATATGATAAGATTATAGATAACATAACCATAGAGTACACGCCCCAACACAACAATAGATAACATGATAACTTAAATAAACTGTGCAGTACGTCGTCAACCGGTGTCGAGTGCGCACTCACATCCGCGTACGTCGCTGTGTTTGTAGAACATATACATAGATGTATTTTAGTGTCTTTTTAATGTTTTAACGAAGTCATAACCGATGAATTTTTACTCTGATGATGGATTAAATTAATCCGAAACGCATTAGAAGACAGAAACCAAGCGGTCACATAGACGGATTAAGGTAAAAATTTTTTAAAAATTTAATTATAATAATTGTGATGCGGATACCAGTACAATGACTTTAAAAAAGTTTTTATAACGTCTTAGTTAATAATATTTTAAATAGAGTAAACCTACACTAAATATAGTAAACGAATCAGGACAGTTATTGAAGAACATTAGAGGAATCCAAGAACATCAAGACACCAATTCACAAGAATTCAAATCCCGGAAGAAGAATTAAAGAAGACTTGGACCCTATCTTCGTCCTGAACGAATAAAAGAAGAGGATCTGGGTGAATCTGAATAATTTTATAACCTTATTTAACAACAACACCCACATACGAGCACAAGAACCACTTAGAAAACTAAATAAGAAAAAACCACATACAATATAATACACCAACACTAAAGAACACTTGAAGGTAACACAAATTAATTATTACACCTTTTGAATACCAAAAAACTGAACAACTAATAAATATCTAAAACTGTTCATAACCTAGAACTGTGGATAACACACACACTACTATAAACATCAAAACCTTTTTATATCCTTCTCTTGTAAAGTTTGTATTTTGATTTTAAGAGTTGTATTAATCGTTTAACCATAAATTTTGGACCGAATATGCCCTGAGATTATTTTATTTAATAGAGTAAAAACAACAAGCATCATTATTTGAGGTTGATTCCAACTTACCAACTTATGAATGAAGACGACATAATTTTGTCACAATTTGTTATTAAAATAAAGAAAAACGAGAAACGTAATTGACCAATTCTTTTGAATAAAGATTGATTAAAGGAGTACATCTGTTTGGTTTTATTTTGCGTTATTATTACTGTTAAAATTAAAAAATACGACAGCACAGCAAAGCGGACGGAGCGGCAGTTGGCAGCTCCGCATTACATCATTGGTACTGGACAACGAGGAGGGAGCGAACGGCGGGAATAGTGAACAACAACCGTAAACAAATTCACATTAATATACTAAATAAAAGTTATTGGTACAAATTGACACATCCAACGTGCGGAATAATAACTCGTCTCAAAAGTTATTGTTACAAGTACTACAATTTAAATTTAATTGTTCCGCTGTGTTTGACATTTCTTTTGTATTTCATACACAGGCCTGAAGATGACAAGAAACACTGTCGAAACGTCGACGCAAAATAGTTAAAATTTGTGTTATTTTTGACCGATCCTCACTAACCATCCACTAAGAATTTTATAAGGATGACTTTGACCCTGAAAGATTAATTTTGCACAGAAATATGATGTTAGATGTGTGTGAATCTAAACATTTTGTCGTTGAAAGCACAGAAGACTTAGTGCGCTTCTTTTCCTCAAATAAACACGTCAAAAAATTGATTCCAGAGGTGGTTAAGTTGATAAAGATCATTTTAACTATACCCGTTTCTACATGTACAGCAGAACATTCTTTCTCCGCCCCAAACTTACCTGCACAACACCATGACGCAAGGAAAATTGAACGACAACGCAATCATGCATGTTCACAAGCAAGAAGCGAAAAATAAATTGAACCTCGAAACTGTGGCGAACATTTTCACCAAACGGTCAGCTGTTCGTAGGAACACTTTCTTTATGAGTGAGTAGTGAGAATTATAAATTCCGCAGACTTTAATTTTTGAACTAGACTTTCAGTTTCTCTTTTATTTTTAAACTAACAATAAGTGACAAATTTGAGGCTATCATTTTTTATTAATTTACGAGAAAAAATGAACTATTTTTTTCCTTTTTACTCAAGTTTGGCATCATTCCAAGAGAGAAGAAAAAACATTCTCGTAAAGACCAAATTTTAGGTCTTAAGGCTACACAATTTTTATTTGTTTAGCTTCCCTCCTTTTAATTCACATATATGTAAAATGTGATATTTCTTACTTTTTTTATCGTTACTTTCACTATTTCTATGATGTAAAGATTTAAAAAAGATGTGGATTAGCTTTTGTACTCATTCATTATTGGGGAAAAAAGCACCTAATAAAACGATAGTTTATGTTTACTATCAAGTGTTGTTCATTCAAAAAGACCTAAAACTGCATTTTCAGGAGGGTAAATTTTTCAAAATTCAACCGGACAACAACCCCCACCTCCACCCCCAACCTAGGTTGTGGACTGTGAGTTAGAGCACCCCCACTGATTTTCAAAACCCGGCGCCACTGCAACTAACATCGTGCTGCAAATCAAGTCACCTTGGAAAATTGCACTGAAATTTGCACAAACTAAATAAAATGTATAGATTTGTGGGAAGTTAGGTGATTAAATTAAGGAAATGAAATAACACTATATATATACCATGAAAGTGAAAAATCATACCTATACACAATTTTTGCCTGGTATCCATCAAAACTTGGTGCTGATGCTAGGCCTCCCGAACCTCTACCCACTTCACCTTCAGCACCAGCTTGCTGTCCTTCCCTTGATACAATTTTCTTATCAACTCTTGGTGTTCCTAGAAATGCAATTAATGCAGGACACAACTTCTGCCAAAGAAATGCTGTAAAATGTCTGTTCGCATGGATGCTCTGAGGTAGGCTAGACACCAATGTGTGTAAACATTCCAACAAAAATACCACACTATGGCCGCTGCGGTCCCCACTAAGAAACATAATACAGACATTTATTGACATGCTCTCCAACTTTAGATATATTTAAGTTCAAATAAATTTACTTATTTACATTTATTGGTGCTTAACTAAAACTTATACTTGTAACACATTTTTAATGTATTTCACACAGTACCAATATACTGCATCCTTCACGCTTGAGTTTAATTATTCAGTTGTCTTTTGTTTCAAATTAACTGCACTTATCAAATATTATAGTACAATTTCATAAATAACTTGCTTGTTATTCCTGTTGCTTACCAGTTACAATCACAATGACAACAAAAAAAGTCTGGATTTGAGATGAACGAGTATGATATTAAAAAATCTATATTTTAGTCAAGTCCTTGTCTTTGGTATAATTGTAACTGTACCCCAACTAAAGCTTAATTGAAGCCAGGTCAATATAATATGAAATCTGTCACACTGATTGTTTCCCCACTCAATTTCTTGAAGTCAGTAGACAAACAGTACACAGCAAATACTCAATTTAATCAAATAATAATAGCCAACGAAGAACAAGAAGAATAAGCTGGCTAAAGAGCCAAAATTCTGCATTCCTGTTTCTTCTTCCTCCTTCATGGACAGTCAATTAACAATATTTCCTGGTAATAGTACCCTCTTTTCTAATGCGACTAATGTCTGACATTCACGGGCTTCTACATTTTTCACAATCTTTCATTTATTGTTCTGTCCAATTTCAAAAGTCAAACAACTCATCACAACATGTATGGGTCACCATGGTTCCTTTTCATAATCTTCTTATAACATTTAAAAGTAAAGCTGAAAGTTAACCCAAGTTAAGACAAAACTATAAAGAGCCCTTGCACGCATGCGCACACACGCGCACGCGCGTGCATACACACACAGTTCTTCAACAGCCTTTATAAATTGTTTTTATATAAAAACACCATGAATGCCAACACACCATTAAACATGATTAAATTATGATTGCATCACACAGATGATATGACAGAGTAGCTAAAGACTCGGGGGCAACACAAGATTAAGTTTTTTCATGAACATAAATTCATGTTTGTTTCTCATACCCTGTGTTTAACAGGTGAAATAAAAAAGGTCTACAACTTCATTCAACTTACTTACTAGTTTTCAGCAAGCAACATCACAACAGTATACAGTTTATTTTTATAACAACTGGTTAGGACCTATCAGCATTAATGAAGTCTATACTTTTTTTTAACTATAACTTAAATGTTGTTTTTACACAGTAATGTTAAATAGTACAGTAAATGAGCTCACAATACTTCACACATATTATTATATTAGATAATATGTCAAACATATTATACATATTACATGTCAGATAAATTTAGAAGAATATTCAAATATATTTTAACTGTCTACAATGTATTCAAATGTTTACAGTCTATACTAATAAAAAAAAAATCATCTCCAATATTAATAGAATTTATTCAGGTCTTAAACAGTTAATTCACAAACTCAAACACACACACACACACACACACATACACACACACACACACACACATGCACGCAAGTGCTTGCACACATTTTTCCAATGTACAACACGTGCATTTCTAATTCCAACCTCACAGTATCAATGTGTTGCAATCTTCACACTTGAAATGACTTGTCTTTCATCTTACACATTTCAAATTAACAAGTGCATCAAATACTACAATACAATTTGCATTACCTTTGTGCCTCATCCAGTTTACTGCAGATAAACTGTAAAATCGGAATCACTTCATTGAAACAATCAATACCTCCACTTCCCACTTCTCTCAGCTGAGATGCCTGAACAACTTCCTGTGACTCCTCATCTAAATAAACATGACAGTTGTTCTTATTAATGATTTAGACAGACTTTATGCTAAATACACACAATGATGTCTTTACACCTGAAGTGATGTTTTTTGCTAAATACTTATGAAACAATTTTTAATAAAATTTTGAGGAAAAAACTACAGTACACTCCTAATTATCCACAAGTGGTTTATCTTTGTTGTGGATTATCCACAGCTAACCATGGTATTTTTTTTTTATAAGTACGAATAAATTTCAGCTGATTATTAATAAAGATTCTGTTTCACTAATCTTAATTCAATATTTGATTACCTATCATAAACAATATTGTTTTATAATTATGTAAGTTATCTAAAAGCATGACTGAGGGACGGCTTATGACCACTAACGTGTGACAACAGACACCATATATTGTACTTTACTGTGACTCTGGGAACATTTACTGGGAACATTCAATTTTCTCAGTACTTCATGTGTATTATGCTTGTTTTTATGTTTACACAGTATAATTGAAAGCCACTGAACTCCACCTGTAATGTTTGCCAACAGGTCAGCAGTGACTTTACTTTGTATAACTTATGTTATAAATTATAGTAAAAAATAAAACCATAAAATAGTTTTAGTGATTTCCACTCGTCAATTTATTAAAATTATAAATCCATGACAGCTGTTTCGGCAGCACAGTGCCTTCATCAGATGGTGTAAGCTGACTAATTTTCGTACAAACAATACAGAATATAAAATTTAATACAAGTGCTGTTGTATAGAGAGCGATAGTAATCTCGTGTCAATAAGATTTATACACATTACACAAACATATAACATAACATATACCAAGTCTATTTATACAAATTAAGCAGAGGCGAGCTATTTAGATCTAACTGATCATTTAATAATACATTTAAATATTTGTGTTTATTAATTTTAAGGGTTTCTAATAAATCAAGCTTTGGACCTTTATCAGATAAATGTAAAATTTCAAAATTGTCATTATAACTATGGTCTTTTTCTAACAAGTGATTTGCATAATTTGATTTGCCATCATTATATCTAAAACTATAATTGTGACCATACATTCTTTTTTCGAAAGATCTACCTGTCTGTCCGATATACACTTTATTACAAGACCCACAGGATAATTTGTATACACCAGACTTTTGCAGTTTATCTGTTTTACTCTTATTATTTTTAATATATTTTCCCAAAGAAGACTGCGTCTTACAAGCTATATTTACATTCCTTTGTGTGAAATATTTACCAATATTATCAGAAGCAGAACCTATGTAAGTGAGAGTGTGATATCTTTTAATCTGTGTTGAGGGAGGGTAAACTAGTTTTAAAGCTTGTGAATAAAATTTTTTGTTTAACAAGTGATCTATGAGGCTAGGTTGGTAACCATTGTTGACAGCTATTTGTTTAATAATGTTAAGTTCTGATTGGAAATTTGAGTCTGATAACGGAATACTAACTAGTCTGTGGATAAAACTGTGGAAAGCAGCCAATTTATGTGAGTATGGATGTGTGGAAGTAATGTGTATTGTCATATCTGTATGTGTAGGCTTATGAAAAATACCGAAGTCTAATTTATTATTGCATTTTGTTATTGTAAGGTCTAAAAAATTGATACTATTGTTATCTTCTAATTCTAAGGTAAAGCTAATATTTTTGTGTAAATTGATAATAAAATTAAGAAAGATCTGTAATTGTCTACGTGTACCTAGAAAAATTGCTAAAATATCGTCCACATATCTATACCAAAAAATAAACAATTTGAAATAAGGGTGTGCTCTAATTTTAGTTTCTATGTAGTCCATAAAGATTTCAGTTGCCAAAGGGCTAAGTGGATTTCCCATTGCAAGCCCTTCTTTGCCAATATAGATCTTTCCATTAAATTCAAAGTAGTTTTGATTAAGGCAAACCTTCAGTAAATTCAAGATATCCTCTCTCATAAAGGGGTTATTACAATTTTCAATTAATAATTTTTCTACAATATCTATTACATCAGTCGGTGGAATACTCGGAAACAAATCTTTCACATCAAATGATAATAAAACAGCTTTGTCTGGGATATGTGAATCTTTAATTCTGTTAATTAAGTCTAGTGAATTTTTAATACTATGTGTTGATTGAAATTTGCATTGTGTTTGTATAATCTTAATTAGTCTTTTAGATAATTTAACAGAAGGAGCAGTTACATATGATACCACTGGTCTAATTGGATGGTTATCCTTATGCAATTTAATTAAAGAGTAAAGCTTTGGTGGCTGAGGATTCATTACTGATAAAAAATCCAAATCTCGATTATCAAAGAAAGAACAATTCTTTATAGCCTGTTTAACATCTATTTTAAATTTAAAAGTCGGGTTAATATCAATGGGTTCAAAAGAGTTCAAACATTCAAGTGTCTTGTTTACATATTCGCCTTTGTCGATAGCAATAACAGTATTGCCCTTGTCAGCGCGGGTAAATATTATATTATTAACTACAGATTTTCTCTTAATTGAATTAATAGTTAGTCTATTTTTATTGTTAAATGGTAGAGTCTTAATTTGTTTAGCATAAAGAGAAGTTAATTTATCCGCTACAATGTATTTGTTCAATGGTATTGATTCGGAATTTTCATGAAATTTATTGTACTTATTACAAGCTAACTCACAATCCACACCTAAAATTTCAAACTCCTTTTTATAATTTGACGGTTGTATATTATATTTGAAACCCTTTTCGATCAGTTTAGTTTCAAAACTATTAAAAGTTACGTTGGTCAAATTCATAAAACGTTGAAAAAATATATGGTTAGAAAATTTGTTATTATGCCCGCATTGTCTATTATTATAATAATTACTGCTATTACTAACCTTAAACATTTTCAACTTGTTTAACTTACATAACTGATTTAAGTATTTATTATGAATAATTCTTTGAACATCATTTCGCACTTTACGGTCTAGCAAGTCAAATTCTATATTATGCAATCTACGTAATAATTCTGTATGTATAAACTTAAGGTAAATATTACAAACGTCTCTTTTATTGTATTGAATCTTCATGTCGTATAACAGCCATTTTCTAATGCCAGCTTCAACCCCTTTTATCGCTGGCATTATAAAAGGGGTTTAAATTATAACCACTTATGTTATATAGTGGCCTATATAACTTTTGTACGTGTATAGGTAGTAACTTCTGAAATACTGTAGATGATACACCAATGATACACATAAAACAATTTATCACACCAACTTATTCTGACAAAATGTTAGTTTCTGTGAATTAGTATTTAAACTGTATAGAATAAGTGATTATTAGTTACACAGTGTCAATATGCATATGTTGCTACTTGGTAATATCCCGCTTAATAAGCGGTTTTCACAAGGTTCCTTCATGAACTTCTTAACCAGATTTTACTATACTGCTTTACTTTAAATAAACACTTAATGGTAATAAAGTATTTTCATTACTTTCTGCTCCTTTTGTACATAATGTGGAGTTTCCACAGAATTCAGTTATCCGCAGTGATCGTGCTACCCACTTCCGCAGACAATCGGGATTTACTGTACTCATAATTAGATTCAATAATTCTGTCATATGTACACAAAACAGAGAAAAACAATTAAAGTATTGTGGAGCTTTGAGACCACAGATTATGTTGGATAACGTAAACTGTTTATGGGAAAAGTACATGAAATTGCTGAACACAATAGGCATTTGAATGATCATAAAAGTACATGATCATAAATGATCATACATCTGACGAGTACAATAAAAGTACATGAAACATCTGCTGTTCAGCAGGTTAATTATTATTCCTGTTCACTAACAGCCTTAAAAAGAACAGATTCTGAACTTTATTAAGATGCAGAAAGAAATTTGAGAACTGCTATTTTTTACTAATTCAGGTATTGAAAAAAAAAAACAATAAAGGGAAATATGTAATAAAAATATCTACAATAATTTTCTTTCTCATCTATATCTTTATCCTGTGTGCTTTATTAATACTTTGATACCAATGGATTTGTTAACTGACACCTCTGAAAACTTAGAAAAATGCCAACAGACATCAATCAACTTACATCCTAAAGTGTCAATGTGTTTCTGTATGGTGCTGTGTGTATAAATACATCCTTGGAGCTGTTTTGAAACAAAACCTGTCCTTATAGAACTCAAATTATCTGAATATCACTATAATATTGACGACTCGGAACATTACGTTTTTTATAAGTAAAAACGTAAAATTTTACCTTACAGCCTAAACCGGCTTTCACCTATAGAAGGCTTCATCAGAGGCTAATGATGTAAAACGTAATTTACTGTAAAACTTTACGTTTTTACTTATAAAAAACTTAGTGTTCCGAGTCGTCAATATTATAGTGATATTCAGTTCAGTAACGGACACGTCATGGACAACGAAATCCAAGAATCAAATTATCTGTTAGATTGCATTTGTATTCACTTTTGCAACAACATCTGACAAAAACCCAGAACATTATTTTATTTAAAAAATTACAAAAATGAAACTTCAAAAAACTAATTATAGTAGAAACATTATGTGGCATACTGTTTAACAAATAATAATAACATCATAAGTATTTAACTACACGTGTCTCAGCCAATTTTCCCAAAACATCAAAATTTTTTGAAAAGCAATGCAGGCAATACAGATTTCTAAAAATAATGCAGCGTACAAAATTTCAAACCATACTACTTTATAAAAATATACGCAACACATATTTTTGCTGTATGGTTTAGAAGCTACAGCACTTTAAGTGGATGCAAAAAGGCCCAGCAAAGACAAAGGATTGACATTTTAAGGGCCCAGTGTTAAAGTCTGAATTATTTTAATAATATAAAAATTATTAACATATTCCTTAAACTCAATCACACTATTTCAAATTGATGTATTTTAAACGAACGAGTTATTAAATTTCAGTAATAGGCTATATGAATTTCTAAAATACGAAGAATAAAATTATATCTGAAAGGGACAAGATTTAAAAAAAAAAGTATCAATCACTATAACAAATACTAAAAATAAAACAAACTGTACATGCACAACAGACACAACATTGTATTTTACTCCTATAGTTATTCATATATAAGACTGGGTTGGACCTCACAGCGCACATGTGCACAGATTCTCTGTAGGCACATGATATTACGAGCAAAGTCTGCCACTTTCTGATGATCAGTGAGTGGCTAGTACTTGGTTTGCCTTATTAGTTACTTTTGCCTGCAGTGGGAATTAGACTCAAGCCAACAATGTAGTAGCAATCCGACATACTGCATAGACATACTAGCCCACAGTCATGCACAACGATCATTGAAACCATTTTATCAACTACACAATGGTTAATAATGCCTCAATGTGTTATAATGGTTCACATAATCTTTCACTGTTCATAGTCTATGTCTTTAAGTGCTTCAGTTGTGATTTAGTTAACTGTGTTGCCATTACATGTATAGCACTACTCACTGATTTACGATTACAATTTATTTATCACATTACGGCATGTATGAAAACAAGGGAAACAAAGACTGATTATTTAAGACAATCTCCTCAAATGGAAGATTCAGAATAAGATTTTAAATCTTCTACTAACAATTTTCTCTTGTAATATAAATTTTCTCAAGTAATTTATATTTAAATAAATTAGGTAACTGACAAATAAGTAGACATACAAATTAAATAAGTACACACTTAAGTAACCATATGTACAGAAATTCTTCAACCAGCTTCTCCTTAGTTAAGCAGAATTAGGAAATTTTTCTAGATATACAGATTATCTTATAACTGGGGAAAGCTTAAATAATAAAAATTATTTTATAAGAAACTGATTATGTACAAATAATAGTATGATGTATTATTTAAGTGTTACCCAGCATGTTGCAGAATGAACGCAAGGTTTGACTCGTTGCTGCCTGAGCTGCAGTGCGCACTGCCTGGTTGCCGGACTCATACGTTTCACTGCATAGTGTCAGTATCTGAATAATAATTCTTCCATTCATAGTCCAGTATGATGAACAGGCAACATTCAGCAGGACCTGAAAATTAAGTATGTTTTAAAATAACAAATAATTAGTAATTGTTTTTAAATAATGTATTGTATTTATCAAACAATTTTAATCTAAACTTGGGCCAGGTCTTTTCAATCCAGTCAACTTGGTCTTTCTGTGTGAACATTGGTTTTTCCAGCAAGTCTGGAACATTATGAGAAAAATCTCTGTTGATCACAAACTACTGTAACTTATACAATGAAACATATGAGAATGACAAATTATGAAATAACTAGTAAGCTCCCTGAGCTGCACAGTTTATTCACTGTTTCGAACAAAATACTTTTATTATTGGATCTTCTTTTTCCAAAGAGTCTGTGGAGTAAAAGTATTGACATGCATGCTAAGTTTTAAGAAAGTTGTGAGTAATACCCCAAACAGACAGACAGACAAATGCCAAATGGTCGAGTTAAAACTGAAAACTCACTTCATCTGTTCAACAACGTACAACTAAAGCAGAAGCTCGGTCATTAATTGCATATTTAAAAAAAACACTTGTGATATTTGTGAGATGATTTGAATTAACATGAATGCTGGAGTCTTCTCTTCTTCATTTAAAGGACATTCATTGTTGGTCTAATCAGGAACTCCTGTCAACTGCCATTCTTTTGAGTATGTTATACTTTCCAGCTTCTCTCATCATCTACATATTTACTCCTTGGCCACCCTCTTCCTGCCTACCCCAACTGTATTCTTTGAAAATGTTATGAATAAATCCATTAGTCTGAACACACAGCCTACTAACTGTTTCTTCCTCTTTTTCAATTCTTCCATTAGTTTTTTTTTTTTTATTGTCTTTGAAACTTTATCATGGACATGTTGGGTTTCATTTGTTGCCTTTGGTTTTACAGGACAATCTCCACAATTTTCTATTCCAGTACCATGATGTCATAATAATTCGCCTGGTCAACCCATACAAGATGACAGTTAAGTACCCACATAAATTTCCTAAGTTCTGTAACACGTTTTACAATTAGACAACTACTTTAGGAATATTCTGGGTCACACTTTAGACACTTTACACTCAACATAATTACTATAAAACAAAATAAGTACAGTAGTTGTAATATGTTCACACGTGCTTACTTACATGAGCACAAAAAATAATAATATTAACATCCTTCAAGCTGGCCATATTTGGAACATATAAATTACAACGGTCACTAGTTCTTTTCATAACATGGTTTCTGCTACTCTGAAGGTGAAGAAGAGAATAAATCTTTTAGAGATGTTCTATCCTATATTGATAATTGGGAAGTTGTTCAACTCACACGTGTTCATTACAATGACTGTGTAAATGGAAATGAAGACTTGGCAGTGTGGCGAACTGATGGATGTTATGAAAAAGACAAAATAGATGGATGTAATGAAAAACAGAAAATAATGCATCTTCTGTAGAAAAAGAGGACCAGCCAGACCTTCTGGAGACCCATTTCCAAAAGCTTAACAACCATCAAATCACAATCAAGACTTGAGATGGTTTGTTGAAGAACAGCAGACCATAAATAGTGCCACTTACTAACCTTCAACTCGTGTATTAATTCCAAATGCAATCAAAAATTTCTAGAATTTTCAAAAACTGTAAATATTGTATATTGAACATAATACACATAAGAAACGTTTTTAATAAAGTAATGTATTTTTTCGGTTTCTGATTGCATTTTCCTACTCTTATTCATTTTTTTCATTTACTTTCCTAATACAAATTTTTAATTGGTCCCTTTCAGCTTCAAATTAGCCATGTTTTACTGTAATACCATCTGGAGATGGTATCACTATAAAAACAAAAATATTATATGACACATCATGATGCCCAATTGTTTTATTAGTAAAAAAAGAGCAGTGTTTTGATATCGCCACTCTGATACTGTTATGCATTTTCTTTCTGATCTTTCTACAGAAATCTGTGAATATAATAGTTATAATAATAGTTATTCTGAAAATCTTGCTCACCTGTAACACCTTGGGCTACTAAAACCTAATGTATGGTACCTATTTACATGTTAACCTTAGCCTAATATATCGAGGGGTTAGTGGTGTTTCTACTTGGTGGTGTATCCAAGGTTTAATGATGTTTCAAGATGTCTCAAAAACAACATTTTTGTGCATTTCTTTTTCTTTTTACTTTTTAACAGTTATTTACTCAATAAAAAACTATATTAATAATAAAAATTAACCTTGACAATCAGTTTTATGACTTATCATTGCACTTGAAAACCTTAAGTTTTCTGTAAATTCATATGAGTTGACTCGAGTGGTTTATCACTAACCTCTCGATATGTCCATTTTTCATTAAAGTTTGAATATTGCCATTTGTTTTTTATTACTTAAATTCTATAACGATTACAATACCACTAAACAAGTAAATAAATATTATAAACAAACTTGTGCACACAAACTGTAGTTTGGGAATAAATCACAGTTTAGGATGACCAAAGGTCACATTTCTTTGTTATAGCTAAAGAAAGAATAAAGAGTGCAAGAGAACAAAAGAGATATGGTTACAATGTGAAAATGAATTGCTATCTATTATGAATACCAGATATTCAATGTTTTATCCTTTATCATTACCGCATAACATCAATTGATTAATACCATTACAAACTACAAAATATACATAGTAGAAAGTATAAAACAATGGAATTCGTCAATTTACTTAAACTCACAATCTACTTACTAAATACTATTTTTATTTTTATTAGTTTAACGAATACATATACAATACATAAGCAAGAATGTACAGTATAATTCAATATCAGTAGTATAAAACTATTGATATCTTGTAAAAATTAATATTTTGGCTGCTGGATCAATCAATCCCTTAATCCCAATGAGGAGATCAAAGCAAGAACTGAAATGCCTCAGTCTCTGTTTCTCAAACCAAACCCATTTCTCACTAACAGAAAACTGGGCCTCTGTCTCAGAGATAGATTTGTTAGATGCTATGTGTGGGTGGTCCATCAAATTTCGTACAAACTTTTCTCATTCCCAATTTGTTTGTCAAAATTTAATAAACTGTACTGTGGTTCAAATTTAATTGTTCTGTAATGATTCTGATGGTTAATTGACAGACAGACCGCACCATGCTCCTGATTTGATTAACCTCATCATCAGTTCTTGACTTCCAGAGCATGGATCATCCTTAATTGATTCCCAGCAATCTAAAAATGCTTTAAACCATTTGGAAACCTGTGCTCTTGACCTTCATCTCCAGACGCCTTTGTCAGTTTTGTAAAAATCTCAGTAGCACTGTGCTTTCTTAAGTATTTAACAAAGCCTTCTTATTTATTACAGTAATACGCAGCTCGTTGCTTGCTTGATTCAGTGGGTATGTCAGTGATTTTCGTTGGTTTTCTTCATCATATTTTTAGTTATGTTACTAATTATTTCGAGACCTTCACTGTGAACAACGAAACTTCTTTTCCTTTCTTTCAATGACCCTTGAAGAGACACTGTGAATAGGCAGCTATAAATAAACAAATAACTGGATAATTCACTTACTAACTGAAAATAACTAAAGTACACTAATCCTAAATTACAGTTCAACAATTGTTAATGTTACTATAACACAACTACTTGAAAGTACTAAATTGTACACACAAAACCATTAATACATCTTTGTACATCTTTGAACACACTTACTTCCGCATTGGTGAAAACTAGACTGCAATAAAATTACAAAGTATGTAACGTCTGATCACTTTTGTGAGTGGATGCCAACCTGACTGTGAACAGGGTCATGAATCATTGGCCTTGACAAACTAACGACACTAACACAAACACACTTACTCATACTTTATCCCCTCCATCAGAGACATAGAGTTCACACTCAGCACTTAGCATGGAGAAATTCACACTGATAAACCATTAACTGCAGAAACTGATCATTTTATTAATAAATAACATCAATTAGAAAGCAACCCTTACTGAAAGCTACACTTAATATTTAAATCTGTAGAATTTTCTCCACAATTTACCTTTTCCAAAAACCAGCATTAGTAACCAGCGTTCCGGTACGGTTACAGTGGTGAAAGTCATTCCATGGACTTTGAACTTCTATTCCCAAATACCACTTCAAGAATTTCCTAACCTTCCTGCATGCACCAATGAATACTGTATACTCAACTTAATTCAATATCAGTGGCGGCTCGTATAGGGAGGGCAAAAGGGCGCAGCTCTCCCACTAAATTTGCAAATTAAACTTGTCAATAATATAACTATAATGTGTAGTATCCTTATGTGCCCGAAAGATATTTTTGGGGCGACAAATAGCGATCACCCGATGTTTTCGGCATGGTCCCGCAGCCGGACGCTTTCGCTGTCACCGTCCCTGTCAGGTTGGTCTTGCGGGGAGCGGAGCAAGAGGACATGTACACATGTCTATGCTTTTAAATCAGCAGCAGCCATTATCGGAGGGGCTCTGCCCGCTGTCTAATTTAGTGGCTCTTTTCATAGATAAGTTCTTTTCACTCAGTAAAGCGAACCAGTTCTTTGAATCAGTTCACGAGCCCATCTCTATTGAGAACCGGAGCGTTGTTCAAAACTTCTCTGTTGCTGTTTAAGGGCATATATTTTCTCTTGTGTTTTATATAGTTTTGATTGTGTTCTTGTTGTATTTTTTGTGTAAACGTAATGTTCTAATAATTTATTCTTTATTAGGCAGTGTATTCTGTGTAAGATAGGCCTAGTGTTTTTGTCGAACCTTGTGTCATAAACGTGTAACTTATTCTGTGTAAGCCTGAGCCTGTGTGTTCTGTGCGTATTTGTTAGAAACAAATAGAGTAGGGAACAAATATATTTTATTTAGCAATCCATGCATTTAATAACATAATTTATTAAGTATTTAAGTTTAGGAACATGAACTGCTTAGGGTTATAAATAATTTCAGTATCTCAGTATATTGGTTTGCAAGATAGGTTTTTGATATTAACAATACTTTTAGTAGTAAAGCAAAAGGTTCAATTTTACAATTATTTCATGATAATAGCTATAATTTAGTTTCTACTGGTGACTTTTGTTACATATGGGTCCAAAAAAATTTGCCCCCCCCAGTCAAAAACATTACCAGCCACCACTGTTCAATATGATACTAACTCTATACTTAACTCTAGGTATACTTAATTCTAGTACATACTAACTTACCTTCAACATATCCACCTGGGTGTCATCAGACTGACTCAAGCATGATGAAATGGCATGAAGAAGCTGAGAAGGAAGCCACAATGAGTCATCCTCTGGTTCAAAGTTTGACTGGAACCTGTCATCTCTTACTAATCGCTACAGAAACGACAACAAAATCTGTACATATTACGCTAATAAATTGGTAGTTCAAAACTAACATGTCAAAGAACACTTTTTTTATTACAACCAAAATTACATAAGCTTACTATAACAGACATAAAATGGTTAGCATTATTTTGACGAAAAGTAGGCCTATACCATATTTCAAATATTCTATAACAACATGGATCCAGTGTAATAACTAGCAAACAATTGTATAGATGCCTAGTATTTTTTCCAACCAAATATGCCATTCTTCCAAATAAAATTCTTCTGCCTTTTCCATTCAGTTTATAGTAGTTAATTGTTACATACTACATAAGATTACTTACTAAAAGCCAATTTAAATAACTAGTGACATGTACGACAGACAAGTCAGGAATTCTGTGGGGGATGACGTGCATACACCAAGATGTATTAATAAAAAATATTTGGAGTTATTATAATATGAAATATGAAATAATATGAAGTTATATCAATAACTGTATATTACATACAGCAACACCTACTTCATTAGAAATAGCAATAGGTCCTACAAGTTACTTTTCAATAATGTTATAACACTTTTTGTTGCAGCATGGGACAAAAATATTACCTTCATTAAACCTGATGAATTACATTTATTAAATTCACCTTTGATTAAGTATAGTGAATTTAGGGAAGCTTTAATTAAATACAAGGTTTTCCATTTATTATTTAGTTATTTACATATCTTAGACTGTAAAAATTATGTGCATTAATAAATTAGAACTAACATGAAGTCCAGATAAACCAAATGCCACAAATTTACTCCGTTTTGTTTCAAGAGCCAGCTGAAAAGCATGGAGACATTTTGCTCTGAGTTCATGAGCTGGATCTCGTAACAAGCCTTGCTGAGACTCCAAAAAGTCTGAAAAATACATTAAACAAACACATTATACACTATTTTTCATGACAACAGATTTTTGTAAACTGTAACATTATTTTACTAACATCCTAAAGTGAAATATTCTCGTAAGACATATCTGAAATCAATTAAATCATACAAAACAATAATCCTTATTTGCACAGGTTATATTTTGAACCCTTTCTTCTTCAGCTTAGGGTAAACAATGCAGATGTAACAGACAAGACACATTAAATGTCACAACCATAAAAACAATAAACTACAACGCAAATATTATTTTTCGTAAAATTACTTTTTCATTCTCGAAGACTAATCCTAATTCAATACAGAAGTCCATGATTTTAAGTGTATGTATTTAAGTCATATAGCCTACTTATTACGACTTTAAAATTTCATGACTAATAAAACTAATTTACTCATTATGATACATTAGTACACATCTTTTTATCGCACAACAACATTAATATTAGTTTTACATTAGAAAGACATACCGGTAACCTTTACACTCCCTACCAAATAGCCGTTTCTGGATACACAAGAACATTCAATGTAAACAAATGTAAAGGTTAGTTAACTTCAAAGTACTTGGTTTTGAGATATTCTCGTCAAAAATATACGTACGCCAAACTACAATATAATACAAACATAATAAATATCGTTAAAGTTTAAAAAGGAATCCAACATTATAAAATACATAAACACAATTTATTGACATACCATATGCTTCTTGTGCAGCCTTTCTCAGCTCTGTAAATTTGGCACTTGACGCTTCATTAACGATTTGAAGCAACAGATCTTCCATTTTAATAGTACTTCTCCAAAATAATGAATGTACTTTCACTGTGTGGTAATTATATGAGAATTGTATAGGTGGGCATTGTAATAAAAATTGAGGAATATTGGGCACACCAAAACACTAACAGGATGATTAATCCAGCCGGGAAAGAAACCCACTTGACAATACTGTACCTACCACTTTATACCGCTTACTTTCCTAGAGTTATGTGCGCATTTTACGAAAAACAACTTAAATTAAAAGTCGCCATCCTCAAACGTCAAATGTCAATTGGCAATACAGCGTAGCCAAATAAATTACACTGCCACATACAGAACAAGGCAGTTTCCTGCTATTTTCCTTTTATAAAGTGTGTACTCCCATGAAGTCTTATATATACATCCTTATTTTGTACAAGTTTTGGACTCATTCTTTATTCATGAGTATTTGAACATTTAAAGTAAAAATAAAACTTTTTTTATCCTATTATCAAAAAACTTCTATTCTCCATAAATAGTATCTTTTGAATTTAGGTACTTTCTACATTAATTTTCGATATTTCGATTATGTAATAGTTGGCATCGACATATAGTGAATATCGTGTATAAATTCAGTTAGATAAAAGAAATCGTAAAAATATATTTGTGTATGTTATAAAATAGATTGTTGACGATTGCAATCTTTTCTATTTTTTATGAAAAAAGTTCCTAGCAATAATAGAACTTTGTTCTTTGCCTATTACGGTTTATAAGGCAAACTAAAAGTACACGTGGAAAACCAATATGCCTTTTTAAAAAGGGCCGTATTCGTTTTTTCCTGCAAACCACGTAGAAAACAATTCGAAGCAAGGCGTTGCAGATATATACTTACAACGATGCTTAGTTCAGTTTCGTTTTATTTATTTTTTTTTTTTATCGTTCTAAGATTGTCACAAGTGTCAATATGTTACACTCATTATATTTACTTATCAATTGTTATATTTTGTGCCAACCATGAGTTTTGTTTACTTTACACAATAATCTAAAAAAAACCGAAACATCCTTACCTACCCTCATGCATTCGCGTTAAGTATTTTCTCGTTACATTCCATTCTACAGTAGAATCATTTACAATTGGTATACTTCGTCTTCTTCATATCGTGGGGTATCGATACTATCATCGCATATTCAAAACATAGAAAATGCAGTATTTCTTCTTATTTTCTTCTTCTTCTTCTTCTCCATGTCAAGGTATAGGTTAACAGCCTGTTCCGGCTTCACTGAAGCCATCTTCCTTGGTTTACCTATGTCTCGTCTTCCTTGAGGTAGTATATCTTATTACTTGTTTAGGTAGTCTCCTTTCTTCCATTCTCTTGATATGCTCACTCCATTTTATTTGTCCTTCCCTTACTCTGCTGGCCATAGAATATACATTTAACTTGGTTCTTATATCTTCATTTGGTATTTGATCTCTAAGGGTGCAACCTTTGGTTTTTCTCAAGAACTTCATTTCACTTGTTTCTATTCTTTGCTCATCATTTCTCGTCATCGTCCAAGTTTCACTTCCATAAGTTAAAACAGGTGTTGCCATTTCTTTATAGAATTTTATCTTGGTGTCTTTCCTTGTCTTACAAAATGGCACATTAGAAAATTGAAAGGAGATACCTGTTCTATAGCCTGATTGTTTATAATTATCTTGGAACGTATTGGATTCTTCTCTCTAAAGGCCATAACTTTTGTTTTCTGGGTTGATATTCTAAGATTATATTCTTTGCATATTTGGCTCAAGTGGAAAACTGCTAACTGGAGAATCTTTTTCTGTTTCTTGCATAATAACCTGATATCCGCAAATAACAATGTATTGATACACTGACTGGATGGTGTCAATTTAATTTCAGCGTTTGTTTTTTCCTTCCATTGTCACACAACATTGTCTATATATATTAAGTGGGAGGTAAGCTATACCCTTGTTAAACCCCTCTATTAATTGTTATAGGTCCAGTTTTATCTTCTCCAATATTTATTACAATTCTAGTATGTTATGTTGGTATAGCCCTTGAATAACTCCTATTAAGTGTTTGGGATATCCTCGTCTGTCCATAATTTCCCATAGTTTTGGTCTGTTGATCTGATCGAAGGCTTTCTCATAATCAATAGAACCAATTTGAGTTTCCAGATTAAATTTCCTCCTCTTTTCTATTATCTGTCGTATTATTGTGACATTGTCCTTACAAGATCTTCCTTTCCTGAATCCATTCTGTTCTTCTAGTAATAGGGTGTCAGCTATCTTCTTTAGTTGATTATTCACTATTCGGCCATGTACTTTGTATGCAGCATTAAGTAAACTAATTCCTCTGTAATTCTCACATTGGTTTCTGTCTCCATTTTTATAGAGTGGTATTACCTCTGCTGTATTCCATATAGTCGGGCGGTAATAAAATGTTTCTTGCATAATGTCTGACGAAGCTTATAATAAGCGGAAACTGATTCAGGCTATAAGGTAAAACTTTTACATTTTTACCCTTAAAAAACTTAGTGTTCCGAGTCAGTAGTGATTTAATTATATTTAATAAAATGTAGTGTCAAATATATCATATGTACAATTTAAATATGGTTAAACAATATATGTACAATACGCATGCGCGTATTATTATTGTTATAACAGATGTATGCAGGCCCGTATTTTGGATGTATAACGCCCCTGTGCAGTCATTAATTTTACGCCTATTCCCTGAGCTAAACTTCAGTGTCGCTATTCGTTTACAGACTATGGACAATAAATTGTTTAATTACTTACTTCAATTTTAAACTGTATTATAGACAGTATTTAAACTTAACTGAATACACAATATATGAAACAAAGGTGCAAGTTAAACATTTATACATTATTCTGAAGACGATATATGGTAAACACATAGAAAATAATCACTACAGTTTAATAACCTCAGTTAAAAATATCACTGAAATATCCAATTTGGTCAGTCAAACGTATATGGTAGAAACACTGCAATTTGATACTAACCATTTTGTGAAACTTACCGAACTTAGAGAAATGACTTTCTTCTGACTTTTGCATTTGTAAATGCATTTATCACTTCCTCAAAATCCAGACTGACAGTGATGTCTGATTCTATGGTGAGCACTCCAAGACTGACCAGTCGTTCTTGATTCTGTGCTGTCCGTAGATAGTTCTTGATTCGTTTTAAAACTGAAAATGACCTTTCAGCAGAACAGTTTGTTGCTGGAGTACAGTTGTAGATCTTGAGTGCAGTGTACACATTTGGTAGACATCACTAATTTTCTTCGAAGCCAACATTCTGCAGAGAAATGGAAGAGACGATAATTTGTTACCATCTTCTGTCTTCATAGATAACAGATAGCTTTTCAAATGGATGCATTCTTCACCAAAGCTGCTTTCTATGTCGGAATCATAAATGGCTCGAAGTTTCTCTGCAGCATCATAAATTTGAGGAGCTTCTAGTTTGGTGATATTTGAGAGAAATGAAAATATTAAATTATATTCTTTATAGACATTAACTCTCTTCTGTAACTCAGTCTGGAGAGTTTGTATGATCTTGGAATAAGAAATTTCCATTCGTCTCCAGATCTTGTCATGTTCCAAGTCATCTGATCCTAGTTCTTCTTCAGGACTTTCTGGTTCCGCTTCTGATTGATTCAGATGATTCATCAAAAAATCGCCTACGTTTAATTTGACGTTTTGGTCTTGAAATCTCAACAGCTGAAGAAGAAGGAACTGATTCCAGACTCCTGATCTGATTAAGTTTCTTTTCAGCTGAATCTCTGTGATTGGGGAAACAGGTCTGAAGCTCAGTTAAATACACTGTAAGAGAGTCGTACATGTCAATAACAGTGGAAATGTCCATTTCCTGAGCTTGCAATTTTTTCATGACTTTGCCAAATTGTTGAAGAATAGAACCCCACACTGATGTCATGAATGCTACCTCAATGCTATTTAATTTCCTAAGAAGACCCTCAGCTTCACATCTACCTTTAACCATTTCATTTTCTGAAATAGTTCTTAATGCAGAAACCACTGCTTTCCAATCTGCATCCAAGCTCTTGCAAGCATCCTCACGTGCACACCATCGAGTTGTTGACAGTGATTTCAATGTCATGGTTACAGAATCAAAAAATGTTTCCAAGATATTCCATCTCCCTGTAGAATCTGCGAAGTAATTATGTAAACTTTGCAATAACTCAAAAAACTGTACTGCAGCAATACAGCATTTCACTGCTTGTGAACCAACTAGATTCAGTGAGTGAGCTGCACATGGAATGAAGAAAACAAGAGGATTTCTTTCCTTGAGTCTTGCTTGCAAGCCAGAATATATTCCAGACATGTTGGCCGCATTGTCATATGATTGACCTCTACAGTTATCAACTTTCAGACCATGTTGTTCTAAAGAATTCATTAGTTCTTCAAAAAGCTTTTCTCCAATATGGCCTGTATTTTTCATAAAACACAGAAATCTTTCAACTGAGAGCCCACAATCAGTTACATACCTAACAACTACACTTAACTGGTCATTATGAGATAAATCTGGCGTAGAATCTACTATGACTGAAAAATATTTAGAAGAAATAACTTCATTGCCTATTTTTTCACTCACTGACTTTCTCATAAGATGTATTAATTCTTCATAAGTTGCTGGTGACAAGTATGATGTAGATCCTTTTCCAGGATTACCGAACCGTGCAATATGGTCAGCCAGAAAAGAATCGTACTCTGCAATTAATTCCAAACACATCATGAAATTTCCATTTTTCACAGAGCCAAACTTCTCTTCGTCTCCATGAAATGCTAAACCCCTATAAGCTAGTTTTTTAACTACAGAAACAACTCTTTTTAGTAAGTTACATTTCTCCAATATGTAACTTCATGTTCATGCTGGCTGAGCAATCTTTTGTCAATTCTGTTCATCTCATTTCCTCTACTTTTCAATTTTAACAAGCAGTCTCTGTGAGAAGCAGAAATTTCATGTTCGGCTATTCTTATGTCAGCATGGCTCCAATCATTGAAACCAGATGTTGCAAACTGAGATGTACCACCGAATAATTTGCATGGGGCACAGAACAGTGATCCTTGGCTGGGAGAATAAACAAGATATTCACGGTTCATAATTTCCCCATTTACTAAAATCCTATGGAATAGTTTCTTGCTACAAAACCGTTGTGTTCCATCAGCATATCGCCGCGAGGACTGTGAAAAGTCAGCGTCTTTGTTTTGATTAATACCATTTTTTATCAAATAATCCCGAGTGTGGTCAGTGTTTTCCCAATAGAATGGATCATTACTAGGAATAGACACTGCAAAATCCACTTCTGTAGAGAGCGTAGCTTGTTCCTGTACTTCGAGATTTTCGACTTCCACATTGTCTTTACTGTTTTCCACTATAATTTCACCCGAATTTTCAGGCCTACACTGTTCACTTTTGTTTTTACCACTGAAATATGAGTCCAGTCGAGGTATTTTCTACAAAATTTTACTCTCCCTCTGTCTTTTTTCCTCAGCTTTCTTGCGATATGCAGCACCACTTAACCTAGATAGCCCATCCATACCGTCCCTAAGCTATTATATCTTAACGGAAAAACCTATAGAAACACTGTTTTGCAGAACATTTAAAACTGAATAATTCACTGTCAACAGTTAAAATACTCGGCGTATCGTTTAAAATGCCTTGATTTTGAAAGTTAATAACAAGTTGGAACCACGTGGAACGATGAAACGCCAACTTAACTCTGAACTAATAACAACATACACACCAAAGAATATGCACACTACTGCATCCGCGTAGGTGTACGAGCCACGAGCGTCTAGCCAGAGTAATTTCAATATAGGTGCTGCCATCTCGAAGAGAAGTGGTGCACTAATAGTACCATACTACTTTAATGCCAGAGCCAGAACACTAATCTACTTCGGGCTTTATAATGATATAAGCGATGTTTTTTTTTAACCAGCTATATTTTACCGCCCTCAAAATTTTGCCGCCCTGTGCACCTGCACATGTTGCACATGCCTAAATACGGCCCTGGATGTATGTATTCTATCAAGTTTAGTTCAATGAATAAAGTCTTTTCTAATCAACGTGTTGTCTAACTGTATTTGGCAATATAATTCCAATATTAAATAATATCTCTCACAGGTTATGGGCCGACACTAGTAATTTGGAGATAATATAGACGTGTGTTAGTTGTAATTACGTCGGAATTATTTACAGAGAAAAGTTTGTTTACATATACAGGCTCAAAGTGAAAGAGTTCATGTGCTTAACCTAAAATGGCTATGTCTACGGTTCCCTTTCCCCTGGTAAAGGCAGATAATTTTTCCACTTGGAAATATAGAATATGTCTTGTTATGAATAAAGAGGGTGCACTCGTAGCATTAGATAAAACAGACACAGAAATTGCAGCACTCACAGGTGCAGATTTGACCAGTTTCCAAGCTAAAGACGTAAAAGCTCAATGCATCATTGCACAGTCAATATCAGATAAGTATATTGAATACATAGAGAGTGCACAAAACGCCAAAGAAATGATTGCAAATCTGGAAAATGTCTTCCAGAGAAAAAGCGCATTATCTAAGATGTTTATAATGCGAAAGCTATTGAAAATGAAATTTGTCGATGGCGAATTACAAGATCATTTCACTAAATTCGAAAAACTAATAAAAGAATTCGATGGCATAAGCAAAGTTGTAACCGATGATACCGACAAAACGTGTTACCTTCTTCTGACAATGCCAGAAAGCTTTGAGAGCGTCATTACATCGATAGAAACGATAATGAATAAAGACGCGACAGTATATTCGTATTCTGATGTAAAAACAAGGTTATTGGATACTGAACTCAAAACCAAAGAGAACTCCAATGGAGGTGATAAGGTCGATAACGACGGTAACTGCTCTTTCTACTCTCCAGGTGAATATAAGAATAGCTCACAGATGAGGTACGAAAATGTAATATGTCACACATGTAGAGGCAAAGGACATTTCAAAAATGAGTGTCCATCAAACAAGGATGTGCAAACTCAACAGACGCCTCAGACGTCATATCGTGGCCATGGATATCGCGGTAAGAGAGGGAGAGGAAACTCTCGAGGACGTGGAAGAGGCAAGACGACAAGACATATGTCAAATGTTGCACAGAGCGAAGATGATCAAGAAGAAGAATTTGATTTCATTTCTGCTGAAAATATTGAGCAAAATGGCGCTTTATCCTCAGAATTACTAGGAAATACTCGATCCGTTAAATTCATTTTAGATAGTGGTGCCACAAATCATTGGGTATCATAAAATTTGGAAAAGCTTATGGAAAATGTTGAAGAAATGGAGAATAAAATGGAAATAAAAATAGCAAATGGTAGCACTATAAAAGGTACAAAAAGAGGTATAATTCGCTTGAAAGTGTTGAACAATAAAAATAACAGTTATGTTTTCATAAAGATACCTGCTATTATTGTACCTGAGTTTCCCTACAATCTCTTATCAGTGAAAAGAATGAGTTCAAAGGGATTTGATGTTCAATTCAATAGTGGTGGAAAATCAGTTACTATCTCAAATAAATTGCAAATGAAATGTGAATCCGAAGGAAATTTGTATGTGGCTCAATTTTCAATAGCACACCCTTCGATGAGTGAAACTTGTTGCATTTCATTAAGTAAGGATCTACAATGGCACCGAAGACTTGGACATCTCAATGCTCAAGGTCTTGGATCACTAAATTTTCCACACAATTTTGGAGTATGCAGTCCCTGTAACCAAGGTAAAGCAAAACGAAAGCCTTTTAAGGATATACCCCTACCAAGGTCAAACAGAATTGGAGAACTCATTCACAGTGACTTGGCTGGTCCTTTTAAAATACACACCCTGAAAGGTGAAAAATATTATCAAACAATTATCGATGACTATTCACATTTTACCCAGGTGTTCCTTTTAAAACACAAAAATGAAGCAGAAAGAAATATTATGAATTATGTCCAAGAGGTAAAGGCCAGAGGATATTACTCTTCAAGAATCAGGTCAGATTGTGGTGGAGAGTACTCATCACATGTGTTTAAAAATTTCTGTATACAAAAAGGAATAGTCAATGAATACACTTTGCCACATACACAGCAGCAGAATGGAGTTAGCGAAAGAATCAATTTCACTCTAATGAGTAGAGTACGAACACTATTCGCTGAAACAAATTTGCCTAAGTTCTTGTGGGGTGAAGCAATACGTTGTGCTGCATACCAATTGAACCGCTCTCCAACAGTTGCCCTGAAGGAAAATAAGGTACCCGCTGAAGTCTACCTAGGTAAAGTGAATTATGACAAGTTGAGGGTTTTTGGTTCAAAGGCTTGGGTATACAAACTGCTTGTTCCAGCAGACAAGCTAGAAACAAGATCAGTTGAATGCATTATGGTAGGCTATGCTAAAAATGGGTATAGACTATGGGTACCCAAAACAAGTGAAATTATAATCTCAAGGGATGTTACCTTTGATGAAATTAACATCAACTATACTAGTCAGAAAGCCTTAGAAGATATCCCACAAATGGTAATTGGAGGTGACAGTGCAGGTGATAAAGAGCATCAAAGTATGAGCGAAGGAGACATCCAGGTTCAAAATGTCACTGGCACCTCACCTGCACATAGAGACAGCAGTCTAAGCAATACTGTCCAACAGGGTGATCAAACATCACTGCGTAGAAGTGAAAGAATTAAAACTGTTCCAGATAAATTTAAAGATTATATACTGTACAAGGATTATAATGAAAGTTTTAGTCAAAATGAAGATGAGATGCATTTAGCATACTGTCTTTGTGCAGGAGTACCAATCTCTTATGAAGATGCCATATGTACTAGAGATGGTTGGGAAGAAGCGATGCAAAAGGAAATAAGTGCCCTCGAAAAACATCAAACTTGGAAGGCAACAAATCTACCCAAAGGCATCAAAGCTATTGACACAATGTGGCTTTTCAAAATCAAGCCTGATGGCACTAAGAAAGCTCATCTAGTAGCAAAAGGATTTCAAGAGGAAGTGTCCTCCAACATTTATGCACTAAGTTAGATAAAGTCATAGACATATATCTCTGTTACATAAATATTTCCTTTATTAAGTAGTAAATATTTTCTTCTACAGGGAAAGAAACAGGAACAACTTATACAAGTCAGGTAATTTCAAAACATGTTTATGAATAAACTGTATTGTGGGTAGAAACGTGATAAACATTTTGTGCTTTCTTTTTTAAGTCACTAAAACGTCACAGTCCTGTGTGGTCATCTGCACAAAACAAAATTTATCTTTTCCTGAAATAAACTGCTACTCTGCCTCACAAGTAGACAGCCCACATAAAGTAGGAACTAATTCTGCAAAAAAGAAGAATGCATTTTTATTGCTGTAATATACTAAAAATTGTGTACTTTAGCACATACTAAAATTTGTATTAGAAATTTTGAGGCAATGTTCTCAACTTAGAAGTTGTAGTATAAAACCAAAGTGTAGTATAAAATCAATGTTTTCAAAACATCTTCAGAAATGTGCATTTTTATAAAATTATCAAAATATAAATTTAAAATTGAGACAGATTCTAAAATTTGAGAGCAATTAATTTCAATTTTGATAATAACTAAGATAGAGATATTTGAATATCTGACTTTTCACTGTTTCTCAAACTGATTTTTTTTTGCAATAGTTTACTGTGTACCTTAAAAGTGAGAGCCTTTTATAATGCTTTTTTTTTTAAGACCAGAACTCGTATTGTCTTTACTCACTAGTAAATTATCTTTTAAATATGACTTATGACTTCGATTTATCTTAATCACCAATATAACTTGAAAAATAGCTACTTAAACATAATAAAATTTCAAGAAAAAAGTAGTTAAAAATATTTATTTCAGAAAAGTACTTATAATGTGTCTTTGAAAAAATTTCAATATTTTTACATTGAAATACATACATATCAATTTATATTAAATAAATACATATTACATGTATATATTCAATATACTCGTATTTCAATACATTATGCTGTAGGTCATAATTTTTTTCTTTTTTTTTTAACCCTGTTGACTCTCAGAAATGTGTATTTGAAATACCTGTTCCTCAATATTTTGAAAACTTCGTAAAATTTTACTTTTACAAAATTTCCTTTTATTACCTTGTAAAATTTCCTTTCATTGGCTTTTTTTTTTCGTTTGAACAAAGCTGCAGAAAATTAAACTTGGCAAAAAAACTACTGTTTTACTCCTCAGAATTCCTTATTTTTGAGGGCCTATGGTCTATGTATGCATTTTACAATATGAAAAGTGATGAATTACATTACATGGAAGTTGGTTGAGTCTGCTTTAAATTATCTGTATTTTCTAAGATCAAATGACTAGAGAAAATTAAAAAAAAGTCCAGCGCTTATCTGACCATGCAAAACTAGTTATCAGTAAGGGACTAATAAAACTGCCGTGGATTTTGATTCCATGAAATAATTCTTTATAACACACACACACACACACACACACACACACACACACACACACACACACACACACACACACACACACACACACACACACACACACACACACACACACACACACACACACACGTATGAGTACAAGCATGAATGTGCTGTGTATTGTATATTTTGATTAAAAGTGTGAATTATAGTCCAGGTAAATTAGTATTGATTTGGAAAAACAGAATAGAATATTTTCATAGGACTATATTGAAATTGCCAACTTTTGCTGCACTAAAAGTTTGGCAAAAAGTTCTTGAGACAATCCATACTGTAACGGTACATATCATTGCCAAATTACCAACCGTCATAAGCAACAGTAATAATACATAGAAGGCCATCAGAACAACTAAACTTTAGTTTAAAGGAGGAAGAACGCTAAATAATAAACTAAAAGAGAAGAAGAAAGAGATAAGAATTAAGAAATAATTAACTGCGAAAGAAATGAAGACAACTGACAAGAGACAAGACCAACGTTAACCCAATATACCCAATAGATCAGACAGTGAGAAGAAGACTGGAACATACACCTAAGGAATATAAATTGAAGGAGATTAATGATTTAAGTTAAAATAGGGAAGGATTGGATTAACTCAACCAGGAGAACTAATAGACAAAGAAAAGAAAATAACAAATAAAGAAAATAGAGAATAATACTCATGATTGAGAAAAAGGAATCAACTTAAAACCAAAATACAAACCCTATTAAATGACATAACAATGACATCAAACCATTAACAGTCTATTATAAGTGACTCAACTGTGACAATAACCGGAACTCTAATATAAAATAAAAATATAAAGATCAAGAGAGTGAAATTAAAACTTTGTACTAATATGATTAATAAGATATAAAAGATAACAACAACATTGTATCTTATCAACAATGTATGTAGATGATATAGAAACAGAGATATCAGAAAAACTGATAATCTCCAAGATTATTGTAAAAATAATATAAAAGGAGCTGGAAAATAAATACCAGACAATAAAGAATAATTAATAGTATTAATACATTTGAAATAATTGTGAAAAAAGTATAGAAACAAGCCACGAAATGGAACTCATTGTTGCAAGCCAGTATAGGACACACATAACCTAGTAACTAGCATTTTTCATGTATAATGACGAGACAAAAATGTTATCAATCCATATTCTGTTATATTGTAATTAAACTAGATGTTATAAGGATTATACCAGTACCAAGACTAGTTTACCAAGGAAGGATTTATATTGTGATTGGTGTAAATCAACAAATTGAAATGGACAGAATAGGATTTACCCAATAAAGAATCTGAAAAACCTTTAAGAGTATCAAGATGAGAGAAAGAAGTTGATACCAGTAGAATCAATAATATATAATACCACTAGTAGAATATAAACAAATAATTAATAAAATAAAATTGAGTCTTAATAATGAAAATTAAAGGGACTTGTAATTGAGCACTAGATGCAACAACTAGTGATAAATTAATAGCAAGTGAGGACATACTGGTACAGCCCAAAACATTGTCAAACTTTGAGTTATTGTAGTGACCAATTATGTAAGAAGCAATAACTTAAAAACAATTATGTAATTTCTAATGAAAGTGATACATGTAACACACTGGAGTACAAAACTAGGAGTGATTGGGCGTTTTCACACTAGCCGACACGACATCGACACGACACCGACAGGATATCGGCGCAATATCGGTGGGAACAAAAAGTTGTGGTGGTCAAAAATTTTAAAAATTTATAATTTTGTGATCAAGAGGTACGCTCACACACACACGAGTTAGCAACCCAGGCCAGTGCCATAAATAAGAGCAATTAGGCACACGTCAGACCCGACGCCAATGAAGAAACAATGAAGAAACGTCCGACTACACGTAACAATAGAAATCGGGAACATCGTTGACAGAACGAACCAGCTCAGATTTACAACACCAAAACAAACCAGACAAAAGACAGAGCCCGTAGCCCGGCTACGCAGAAGTTAGAAGGAACACATGCTGTGGGGTTAAGTTGTAACGTGCGTACGTATGAATGAGATACTCAATAACAAAGGGTGCAGAGAGGTTTTGACGAATATGTAGACAATGGGACGGGTATTCAATGAATACGAGATACGTACTCGGCCCAGCATGAAAACAAACCAGGATGACAAGTCAGATTTACAACTAGAAATCGTGGGACCAGTCCAGGGATGACGTCCAGCGAAGAGTTGGTAATTGACAAAAAAACGAAGGGTGACCGAACAATAGACCAAACACTGCAGATTGTTAACAAAGGCGATAACAGAGAGCCTCGACAACAAGGAAACAAAGGATTGATGGACAGGCAGGCAATTGCTCCACTTTCCGAGAAACAACGCAACGTTCGTCGCTGGGGTACTTCGGGGGATGCCCAACGACCAACCAGAATTTGGCATCTTCCAAAGGAACTGGTGGAGAGAGTAGTGACGACTTGGACGACGAATCAGGAAACCGATGACTGTAGATCTGCAAGGTGGAAGGAAATCCTGAACCTATCAACAACGGCCATAGGCGTGGACGTGAGAAAATTGCATTCTGGTAGAGGGTGCTTGATAAAAACTGTTTACAAGAACGCGAAGCTCAGTAGTAGTAAGGGTAATAGTTGTAATACTTTTACTCGGTAGTTTTTACTCAGTTCTTACTCCGACTTACTCAAATTTTAAATCAGTTAGTCAGTCAGTGACGCAGTTATAACCAAGTTTCGGTCTTAGTCGAACTTAGACATTTTCAATTCAATCTGTCTTACAAAACGTTGTGTTCGATAGATCATCCAAGTTACCGCAGTAACACGCAGTGCGTATATACATAAACATCGTTAAGAATGTTAAGTGTATACAAGAAACTTTAGAATATGTTCGGCATGTATATTAAGCATTACGAGTGAATTAACAGTTCGACAGTAGAACATTGTGCGACAATTTCAGACATTATGAAACATTATCCAATCATAATCATTCTAATTTTGAGCACATGAACAAAGTGGATTAACACTCATGAATACTAGTGCATACATAGCGAGCATCATGTCCAAGGTAGACAAAAGTGTCAAGCTACCAGTGGCGGCCCGTGCTTAGGTTGCACGGTTGCACAACCCCCATTAAATCCTGTAAATTTACTTGTATTTTTAATCCTGTAAATCCCCCATAAACTGTATTTTAAATTATAAAATTATGAAAAAACAATAATTAATAAGTGTTTTCAAGCTAAATACTCGTAATTAATCATTTGTTGATTGAAAAGTGCAGAGCATTTAATAAAAACCGTACACCCTCTCGCCGCGGTGTACTACGGGTGTGTACACCAGCTGTGACACGCTTGGTATATGGAGAAACACAATGTCGTTGTGTTCTGGCTGGCTACATTAGGATCTTCCTATTACATCGCTATAGCTTCGCCTGGTGTGATTAGGGACTGCAAACTCCGCTTGTCAGTCACGGCGCCACCAGTTTGTTGGTAAATAACACGTGGTGCGAAAGTTGGAATTTGTATGGTTATGTTGTTTTATTAGTTCAGTTCATTACTGTCGGTCGAATTTTTTGTGAAGTTTATTGTTAGTGTTAGTACAATTCATTGTTAAATATAAATAATAGTGCATATTAAAGGATTAAGGCGTCATAGTGTAAGATATTCGTTACATATAACTCGTAGAACGCAATGAATTCTGTCGAAAACTTAAAGAAAACACCGTTCAGTTTACGTCCAATTGACGAAAAAATTGAAATTAAGAGAGTAGGTAGACCTACACCAGATCTTTCAAGTTTTAATCAAACTGTAAAGTCAGGTAATAGAATTTTTAATCGTAAATTTAAAACAGACTTATACAATAAATATTCCTGGTTATGTGGGTGTGACACTAAAATTGCATTATTTTGCTTTCCTTGTATATTGTTTGGAGGGGAGGAGACTTGGACTAAGACTGGATTTAAAGACTTAAACCATTTTAATGACAGAACTAAAAAACATGAGGCTTCAGGTACCCACATAAAAAATAGTTTACAGTTAGCATTGTTAGGAACAACTAACATAGCAGAACAACTAGATATAGCTTACAGGAGAAATATTATAGCTCACAATGAACAAGTTAAGCAGAATAGATATGTGCTAAGTATTATTATCAACTGTATTCGTTTCTGTGGTGTGTTTGAACTAGCTTTAAGAGGCCACGATGAGTCTAAAGAATCAAATAATCCAGGAATTTTTAGAGGGTTAATAGATTTTAGTGCAGAGCTAGATACAGTTTTAAAAAACCATCTTGAAACTTCAACAGTATTTAGGGGTACTTCTAAAACCATTCAAAATGAATTACTACAAATAATGCTAGAAGTCTGACACGAAAGAATTTCAGATGAAATTAAACAAGCAAATTTTTTAGCTGTTATTGCTGATGAAACCAGCGATGTGTCTAATTTATACCAAGTAGCTGTTATCTATAGGTACATAGCAAAAAACAGACCTGTAGAAAGATTCTGGACTTTTCTTAACCCTTCTCGTCATGATGCCAGGGCCTTAGCATCATGTATTCTTGATGAGTTAAAACACCACAAAATAAATGAAACTCCCCAAAACTCATTGCACAGACATATGATGGAGCATCTGTAATGGCTGGAACTTCTAGTGGTGTACATGGAATTGTAAAAATTGTTATGCCGATGCCCAATATGTTCATTGTCATGCACATCAGCTGAATTTAGTTGTGATGAAAGATGCATCAATAAACAGGGAAGTTCGAGTTTTCTTTGCCAACGTTCAAGGTCTGCGCTTTTTTCTCAGTTAGTCCGCAAAGAACATCAATACTAGATGCAGTAGTAAAAAAGCGGTTACCCAGATCTGTACCTACCAGATGGAACTTTCAATCGAGAAGTGTCACAACAATTTATGATCACAGGCAGGACCTAATACAGTGCATGGAAACAATATTAGATTCTGATCACATAAAAAATGACAGTACTCTTTTACAGGCTTCTGGCCATTTAAAAGTTTTAGTAAGTCAAAACTTTATTTTTTGGCTCTCATTTTTTAGAAAAATTATGCCACTTACTGACATACTCTTTAATCAGCTCCAGAAAGTAGATATTGATCTCACTGTTATAAAACGGTCTCTTACAAGTTTTAAAGAAAATGTGTTGAAAATCAGAAATAATATTGATACAGACACTGGAGAGCCACAACAGTCATCACAAAATTCACCTCCAAAGAAAAGGAAGATTGACAAAACTGAGTGGAAGAGACAGGCGAAGGAAGTATGTGATGTGATTATATGCCAAATAAAGGAACGGTTTAGATTCACGAGCCATCTCGTAGGAGCATCTTTGTTCATGTCAGAAAAGTTTCCAGATTATGATTCTAAATTTCCAGAAGACACAGTAAAAACTGTATGCAACGCTTACAATTTTCTCAATTTAAAAAACTCTGTACGGAACTTGCAACAATCTATAGTGCAACGGATTTTAGAAGACTGTCAGGGGCTGTTAGTTTGTACTCTTTTTTCAAAGACAGTAAGTTAGAAGAAACTTTTAGTGAAGCTGTAAAACTCTTAGAAATTTTGATTACAATACCAATGACCTCTTCTGAAGCAGAAAGATGTTTTTCGACGCTTAAAAGAATAAAGACATTTCTAAGGAACACCATGTCAAAAGAGAGGTTGTCTGCATTGCTCTCAATGTGAATGTGATTGAAAAATTTGCCAGTCTAAAAGAAAGGCGGATGGATTTTCTTTTCAAATAAGGGTAAGTGACAAAATTATTCCCAAGTATAACTATATTTTTCAATATTATTATGTATACACAGTAAAATAGTTTATCTAAAGTGAATTAATACTAAAATAAATAGGCCTGTTATTACGTTAACTAATTTCAATACATTTTTTGGATGCTGTTACACAGAAAATGTTATATTACCATATAAGTCATAATTTTGAATTACATAAAACAATACTAACCTTTATCATTCAGTCATATAAACTTAGTGATATTTTTGCATTTTCTATTTAAACAATTTAATACCATCCAACCCACTAATACTGCAACCCCCAAAATTTTCAACCACCAGCCGCCACTGCAAGCTACCTGAATCACGCTTACAGTAAACACATAACCAAACTACACCAATAATAATGATTGCATTTTACTACATAAAACTGTAAAGACACTTATTCCAAGCGGATAACTCCGACATCACACTACACAGAACGCGAGTGGGATTATCACGAGTTAAGGTGTCAGTGCGCATCCATCAACAGCAGTAACCTCATACATGGAACCATCAACGGATAGGATACCACACTGATGGATTTATGGATATGCTTTTCCAAGTTAAGTCCTTATGTTCTTAATACTACTTAATACTTACTACTGCACTGTCTCTTTTTTCAAAGAGCTACACCCGAGAAAATCTATATAAATCGTAAAAAAAATAATAATGTTAAATAGTAAAGTCACTCATCTGAGGGCATTAATGAATGCATTTAGCTTAGAATGAAGTATATTTGATTGTTTATTGTTTGTGCTTATTGATATTATTGTGTGTTATATTTTATAGCATTGTATGTCTTGTTTTTCAGGGAACAACGAAATGAATATTATTATGATTTATGTTGTTACGCGTTTTGTTTGAATGTATTTACAGGACATAATTTCATTTGTATACCAAGAATCTATTTATGCAATAATGTGTAATAAATAAGTATTTATTGCGTTATGTATATCTTGCGTTCATTATTGCAATCAACCTCAATAATTAATTTGTCATGTTTCAATAAATTCTATCTTATTGCTTACAACGATAATTAAGAGTCTCAATAATTATGCTAATTAACAGTGAATACACTCAATCACCAGTAAATTGTCAGAATAATATATTTGCGTAATTATATTGATTCGATAAATATTCAACTTAATTGAGTAATTTATAATTTACATAAATTAGCATAATTGCACTAAAAAGTAAAGAAATGTTATGGAACCGTTTCACACTCACTGACATGTCGGTATCGGGTCAGTACAGGGACCGACGTGTCGATGGGCAGCACCTCACCCATCTTGGTCGGTGTTGTGTAGTCACCGACAGTTCACTCTGCCTAGCGCATTAATTTATGTTAGTAGTTGAATATTTTGTGAAATGACTACTTTTAAGTATGACATAGTGACACTGATGGAACTTGTTGAGACAAAGCCTTGTTTGTGGGACAAGACAGATGAAGGAAATAAAAATAAAATTGAAAAACTTGTTAGGATTTAAAACCAAATTATCAAATAAGGTGTAGTATGCACCTTCTACATAGCGAATTTTAATAATCGGGTGAACCCAATACTTCCTATCTACCAGTGGCGGCCCGTGCTTAGGTTGCACGGTTGCACAACCCCTATTAAATCCCGAATTGTATTTTAAATTATAGAATTATGAATAAGACAATAAGTAATAATAGTGTTTTCAAGCTAAATCGTAATTAATCATTTGCCGATTGAAAAACGCAGAGGAATTACTAAAAACCGTACACGCTCTTGCCGCGGTGTACATGGCAAGTGTGCACCGACTGTGACGCGCTTTGTATATGGTGAAATACAATGGAGTAGTGCTCTGGCTGGCTAGACTCGGTTGTTCCTATTGCAGCGGTATAGGCTCGCTTGGTGTGATTAGGGACTGCAAACCCCGCTTGTACCTCACGGCGCCACCACTCTGTTGGTAAATAACATGTTGTGCGCCGGGTTGGAAGTTCGTTGTTAGTGTCAGTTAAGTGTCAGTACAGTTCATCGTTAAATGTAAATGATAATAGTATACAGAATTAAGGTGTCATAGTGTAAGATATTTATTATATTTAACTGGTAGGACACAATTAATTCTGTTGTAAACTTAACAAAAACGCTGTTCAGTTTACGTCCTGTTAAAGAAAAAATTGAAATTAAAGATTGAAGGTAGGCCTACACCAGACCTTTCAAATTTTAATCAAAGTATAAAATCAGGTAACAGAAAATTTAATCGTAAATTTAAAAAAGATTCATACAATAAATATTCGTGATTACGTGGGTGTGACACTAAAATTGCATTATTTTGCTTTCCTTGTGTATTGTTTGGAGGCGAGGAGACTTGGACATTTTCTATTCAGAGAATAAAGCAATTGAATACCATTCAACCCAACTGCAATCCCCAAATTTTTCAACCACCAGCCGCCACTGCTATCTACTTTTAGTCTTCTCCCTCTTAAATTTAACAAATATAGTAAATACAATCTTCTGTTAAATTCAGCCATTTGTATAATAAACTACACTCACCACGGCCGATATGTCGATATCTGTCGTCTTGAGTGTGAAAGTACCTTCTCGATATCGTGTCGGTGTCGGCTCGATGTCATTGTAGGGTCGATGTCGGGTCGGTGTCGTGTCGGTAAGTGTGAAAACGCCCATTATAAGGATTAAAATTGAACAAAAGAATAATGTAATAACTAAAACTGAGGTGATCAGAAGTGGTAATGATCGTTTCAGAGTAATTGTGTCATAATAGAAATGGTTAAGAAACCACTATTAAAAGACAATAAGTAAAACTAATTGATAGCATCATAGGCCAATATGCCTAGCCAAATTATTTGTAAAGTTAATTAGAAATAAGTACTTTCTTATGTCATGAGTAATATTGCAATAGTGATAAGAACAAAATGAAAACAAAATGAGTGATAAGAAGTTGTAGACAACAATTATGAGTAATGAGGTTGCAGTAAAAGTAAGGAATAATAATGGAAAAATGTAATTAAAATATAGTAACTAATATTGAATTAGGCATAAACAGCCAAAGACAACTTTTATCAAAATACAACCTTATAAATTATTGTAAAGAGTTCATACTCGACTATTAGCGAGGAATACTCAATGTTTATTGAAAAATAATAGTCAAAATAACTAAAACAAACATTATAGTATATAATAAGCTAATAAGAGAGATTAGTAAATTTATTTTTGTTAATAATGATCGAATTCATATGGTGTGGGGATCCAAATTATTCGTCTCAGAGAACCATGAGCGATGGTAATAATGAATTGTTAATTAGAGCAAAGATAAGGGAATAATGTTAATTATAAGGATTTAATAATTTGCCAGCCCTTGGGTGTCATAATGTGAACCAATTTCTTATAATCTCAACACCAGTCAAAAGACGCGTTGAAGGCATCTATTTTGCCGAAATATACTGAAGGGTCACGAAAATTAAGAAAATTAACCAATCAGCTATTAGCATCGAGCATTAGATGCCAGATTCGTAAACCGAAGAGGGCACAGTTCATCACAGTACTTCAACGGAGAGACCACGCCGCTCCGGGGACAAATTTTAAGAAATTAACCTAAATCAGCTGACGGAATTCGATAACCTCAAAAAAGTGAAAGTTAGGTTAGGCCGAAAGTAAACAATGTTGAGTTAACCTTATATCAGTGTCTATTTGCGGAGTATGTGCGCATAGGAAGTGAACTAAATATTAATAGAAAAGAAAAGTGCAATTACGGAAAAGGAAATACAAGCAAGTATAGTGACAATTAAACTATACTTAGAGCAATTAAGACTAGCCACAATAAAACAAATTTTTATTGAATATAATTAATAAGACTTATTGAATAAATCGAAAGATAATTAATTACGAAACCTTAGGAATTTGGGACCTTATCAATTTAATTAATTCATTAATTGCTAAAAGAGTTAGTGACAGTTGATTTTATTTATAAAAGCTATTCAATTATTTAGTAGACTTCATCAAAAGTGATGAAGGAAACATTTTCATAGGAACACTAAGGGTGCAATGAACTTTATGATTTCAATGAATATATTAACAATTTAAGAAGTGTGACGAAAGCTAATGATAAATTTAGTAATTGCCCACAGACATGATAAACTTTAATTATCACAGATAATAAAATAAAATAATTTATAATGAACTTTAAGAAAGAGTTAAATGGTAGTGCATTAATCAATCTGCTCCTAGTTAAAAGAATTAAATAGTAAGCCAAACATGCTTACCAGAGTTATTTGTTTACCTTATCCAATTCATCCAATATGAAGAATCAGAGAATCTTCTATGAACACTGAAGAGTTTTATAACTTTATTAAACTGATAATTTTAATTGTTGTTGAAAAAATATTATTAATTTTAAGGTTCACTGACTACAGTTTGGTACACCAAATTAACCTGCAAGGTTGACACAAGGTGTCTGTGAATTTTACGTTATTAGTTAAGATGTATTTATTGATGTAATCACTCTCCTACTAAATGATTATAGTAGTATAAATATTCAGTTTTGTTTTTTTGTATCTTGCAGTCTAAAAGGACCTATACTTTAGATAAATTTTTAACCAAAAAATAACGTTTTATGTTGTGAATACAAAGAGTCAGAATAACCAACCCTGGGATAAAAGATTTTCATAAAGCCAATCATTGTAAAAAATGGACAAAAATGTCAACTTTAATTATTCTTTAAAGTAAATTCATGAGCATTATCAATCAATAAACAACTTATTACCAAATAAAGGGAGTTAACAAAATTATTTCAGTAGACTAGACAATTACAGGTTAAGTGGACAGTTCGCAACAGTTGGTACTATTGGTAGCAGCAATTGAGCTAGTTTAAATTATTTAAAATTTAAATTACCATCTCAACTCTGCCTAATTAACAGGATTTCACTCCAAGTAAATACACCACTAGTAAATTAAATCTACCATCAGTGAAAAGTCAACTTAGCCGATTCGTCTCATCAACTGAAGAACATCAAACTATAACATAGCTACGAATTACAAACCACTTTATTTATGTTACATAACATATGGCGCTCCATCGCCATACATCGGCTTTACAAGTAAAAGTATAATAAGTAAAGAAGCAATACAAACCAGAGATATTTACGTACATAACAATAAACTTGCAAATTTAAAATTGATCTAATTTTTGATAATTTGCGGAAAGTTAAATTCACTCTGAATAAAAACTGACCAAGGTAAAGTTGTATGAATATTATGCTTTTTGCCATGAATCGTTACCATTTGCTGCAAATGCGAGGATTCAGAGTCTGTAAAAAAAAGAGTCAGCAAATTCTAGAAAGCAATTCTTATTAAGAGATTAAAAAAAGGTAATTGTTAACTAAATATAATTATTTCACTACTGACTCGGAACACAAAGTTTTTTATGGGTATAAACCTAAAAGTTTTACCTTATAACCTGAACCGGTTTTCGCTTTTAAAAAGCTTCTTCAGAGGCTGCCGCTGGGAGCACTGTTCATCTTGTTGTTGGCGACAGTATCGATTTTTGAAAGATCGATGTTGTGTGTGTGGGGTGTGATATGTTCGAATAATGCGTGTGATTTGAATTGTGTCTGTTCATTTAGGATGTTGTTCTTATTTGTTTTCGTGTGTTTGTATATTTCCAATTGTTCTAGAGTGTCTAGTTTTTGGCCTTTTGTGTGTACGTGTAGAATGTCCATGTTATTGTCGATGTTTTTGTATGTGTGGTTTGCTTCAATAAGGTGGTTTGCAAAGTTATCTTTTTTCATATGGTCATGGCAGAGAAATATAAATTGTACGATAAATATTTCGCATTTTTAATTTTATATTCTAATTATCTGTATTGAAATGAGGAATAAACAAAGTATTATGTAACAACTTATGTTTTAATCTTTCAATTTTATGCATTATAAGCCACAGGTAACGTATGCAAAATAATAATCGATTCCAAGATAATTAACCAGGCCAATTTTTATTGTATGAGGAAGTGAATATCTCAATTTGAAGAGAATGAAATAACTTTTTTGACATATTAATTTGTTTTCTGCATGACTCTTTGTTCTTACTAATATAATGTTAAGGGTTGGAAGAATGAGGAAAAGTACTAACTTAAAAATACTCTGTATCAGTGAATACTTATTCATATTAAAGATAATAAATCTCATATTATCAGGAGACTCTTCAATTATTAGCTTACATTCTTGATAAATTTGTAAAATGCATATTTTTGTAATAGGAAAAAGTGGTAATAAATATTATTAAATATGTTGTTTGAAAATAAGTCATAAATTGTAAAAACCAGTTTTTGTGCCCCTTTACACCATCATTCTGGGGTGTTGTTCTCAGAAATTTTTACATAACTTTTAGTTAGAGTTAAAATAATTATTTTTTATGTATTCCAGGAATAAAATCTTCTATTTTATTATTTTATGAATTACCCTACAAAACATTTACTTACCTAAACTAAGACAATGGTACATACCATAGGTGTAAATATATGCATATAACCTGTATACAGATGACTTTGCTGTGTGTAGTTGACTGCCAAAGCAGTGCATGCACTGGCAATACTTCTAGATTATGTTTCTGTGAATACCAAGCAAATTTGCGTGCCTTGCCTCATGTAATCGTGTATTTTTGTGGTTCAAACGATTAATAGGCTCAATATTCTCTCTTAACATAATACCATTATATTATAACACAATGGTACCTTATTTGCAAACTTGGGATTAACGATTTACAAAAATTAACAATTATATTAATTGTTAAAAAATTGGTCAACTTTTTAACATAATTGTTGATAAATATATAACTATTTACTTGAAACACTAAGTTTTTTATAGTGAAAATGTTAAACTTTTACCTTATTAGCCAAAACTGTTTTTAAAGTTGATGTTGGAGAATGTTTTTCCAAGTAATCCTAATCTGTGGACAGACAATGGACTGGGTTTACCGTTACATCTCCTTTCTCTTCTTGGGAACGTCCGGCTGGCAGGGGTGGTTTCCTGTCTGCTGTTTAATTATGCGCGTGGCTATCCCAGTCAAGAAGACAACAACACTTCTTTCTTAACTTCCGTTATGACGTGTATGAACCAGTTTTTGCTTATTTTCAGTTATAGCCTGAACCAATAAGTGAAAACTGGTTCAGGCTATAAGGTAAAAATGTTACATTTTTACCAATAAAAAACTTAGTGTTCCGAGTCAGTAGTATTATACTTATAATTATATAATTAATGCTTTTGCAAATGCATAGGTTAAGAGAAAACTTCTGTAAAATTAGAAATATAGAAAACAGGTATAAGTAAACTTACTTTACAAAGATTTTTTAGGGATTGGTATTTTTCTTTTGTTTGATTGTACAATACAAATATCAAAATAATTAATCTGCGAAACAATTTATATTGTTATGACAGTCTTATGGATCATCTTGTCATATCGTACAGTAGAAACAAAATATAGACACCAATTACCAGCGTTAGTCACAATATGAAATCAACAAGGTACAATAATTCAAGTTAAATTTATTATACTATAATAATGTCAACTATTAAGAGTTCTGCACTAATTATTTCCACAACCCTTGATTCACACTAAATAAATTACCACTGTTGCTGACTAATTAATTTGGCCGGTGTTACTTATATATAGCCTGTAGATGTTCCAGAATAATTTTCCATCCTTTTGGTGGCATGCCAGCATACTTGCGTAATTACAAGTCCTCTTGAATAGTATGGAGGGTACTTTTGTGTAGCCTTGACTGAGATGCTGCACCTGCTCGGCTAGCTGAGAAATGGGTGGAAGAATGCTCTCGACTCTTCGAGAGGGTTCCATAATTATCATAGCAATATGTTATTTGTTTGGAATGGGTATAGTATAAAGTGGCATAAAGGTGGTATAAAGTGGAATAACCACACAGGCATGCAAGTGAATCTAAAAGCAAGGATGCATATTATTATTTAATTTTTTATTTGAAAATAGAATAACCAAATTAAATATTTGACAATAAAGAACAGTTAAAATAAAGATGTAAATTTTATGAAACAATTAATAATTATATTTATAAACATTTAAATTTGTACAGGCTGTAATGATTATTTGATTGATAACTAACCATTTATCATACCAGTATTGTGGTTACTGAAATGTCAATAATTCATACATTTTTGTTCAAAGTAGTAGAAACCACATCATGAATATTTCTAAGATTTTTTTTTTATCAATATAAGGAATACCGTTTTCAAGTGATTTAACTTCTGGTGCATTACAAACAAGTTGCAAGTTAGCTTTGAGAGGATTTGCTTAAGGATAAAAGGTTTCTCTATTACAAGGGGTCATCGTTGTTGCCCTTCTGGATTTATGTCATTTTAAAAATAAGCTTTTGGCTATACAGCAGGCAGACTTAGTTTATTGTGAGCTTTGATAGGGAGAGGTGAGGGGGTTACGGAGATCTGTAGTTTGTTGTCATCAGCAAAATATAATGCAAAACGATCCAGCTCAGCAGCTTAGATATTTGTGTGTGCGTGTGTGTAGCCTGTTTGTTTCTGCAGAAGATACATAGTAGCAACAATTTCACATTAAACATGTTTTATTTGATAGGTATTACATTGTGTTTCTTGAATTCCCTGAAACTTAAAATACAACTTGTTTATAAGTGTACACATTTATGTAATATAACTCTGTGTGTGTGTGTGTGTGTGTGTGTGTGTGTGTGTGTGGAGGGAAGTGGGGAGTAGATGTAATTATGTTTTTATTTTTTATGTAGAATGTAGTTTTTGAAGCTAAGCAAAATTTGAACAACATTTATTAAGAAATAACTACAAAATATATTATAGAAAACTTATTATAATTATAATAATTTTATAAATAAATTAAAACTAAAATTGTAGTTTCAGTAAATAGTATTTCTATAGGCCTAAAAAAAAAAATAAAAATGGAGCATAATAGCATAAAGTACATTAACTTGAATGATAAAATGAGATATGTTATCACAATAATAGTGTATATACTTTCTTCATAATATCCCAAAATTGTCACAATTAAAATTTTTCCTTGTGCAAGTGTATTTTATTTTGTCATTTGCATGTTTCACAGATTGAATCTGTGTTATCAGAGACTATAAAGATGTTCTAATGTAGGCTAATACAATGTATTGTATTTTATAATATTTGTATCAACAATACTTACAAATATTATACTATATATGTTACAAAATATACAACATTTTCAAAGATCTTCAGTATTTCCTTGTTATGTAAGTAGACTGAATGATAGTCATGTCCTCATGCATAGTTGAATATGGGGGCAAAGATTTCCATAGGTAATATAAAATTTTTAACATTTCATTAGGTATATCCTGTTATCAGTAAATTAAAAAACATGAAATACTTTTATTAATTCAATGCTTTTTTTATAGTATTTTGTTATGTTTTTTTGACAGTGGATTAAAATTACATCATTGTGACTGTTAAACACAGTGAGGATTGAGAGATAAATGTAACAAAATTTACTTTCTTGACCAATATATGTTATACTGATAAGTAAAGTTATTCAATTCTTTGTAGCAATTCAAAACATAAAGTACTGTTTAGTGTGTACAAGTATGCACATTTTGTGTGGGTGTGCGCACATGTGTGTGTGTGTGTGTGTGTGTGTGTGAGAGAGAGAGAGAGAGAGAGAGAGAGAGAGAGAGAGAGAGAGAGAGAATGTGAAAGGCAAGTAGCTCATCCACTTAACCAACCTTTAATTTTGTTTTATTGTTACATTTTTGAAAACACATTGGGAGAGAAAGGCAAATATTAACTTTTAAAACGTGTAAATATGACAAAACACGAATTGATATTGTTAATCATTTGTAATATCAGCACGTTTGGGTATGCCTGTTGTATGTACAGAGACACGATCAAAATTATCAACTTATAAAAAATAATGAAATAAAAATGTTATTAATATTTCACTTATCACAAATCTTGCACAGTTTATTGATGCTCTAGATATTCTTTATATTATTGATATTAATGATAGTGTGTATACTAATAATTTAGGTCTACAGGATAATATTAATATAAGATGTGTGTGTAAATAAAGCATGTAAAATGAATAGTCCCCCACATTAACATGCCCACACAGACTCTCAGAAACTATTCATTTCCTAATTAATTTACACTTAAATGTAATAACTAATTACTTTACAGAAAGTAATAACTATTTTCGAGACAAAATTATATATATAAAAACGTAAGCAATTAAAACTATGTATAAAAGATGTGGTTTCAATATACTGATTCTTCCGAGACAAAGTTTAAGCTAGTTAAATTGGGCGTCGTCAGAGTGCACTGTGTTCATTAACACAGACTGTAAAACACCTACATGTGATTATCAGTGTGAGTACTAGATGGTGCTAAACGCTTGATAGGTTTCTGGAAACCAACAAAGAGATCATTTCTTTGTGCGAGAGACTACTATAAGAAGTTAATGCTTAAAAATCATGAGTACCTTATAGTTAAGAATTCTCAAAGTAATCTTTAAGACACCGAAGTAAGTTTTGGAAAGAATGATAAACTCTAATATTATATTGTCATTACAACATAATAATAATCAACGAGCAAAGTAATAACGGCCATTTGTAGGTTTACCCTAATGTTCAGAAACACGTTTATTCTTAAGAGTACGTAACCGCGCGCGCGCACGCCATACACACGTTCTCGCACGGATTAAATTTTCGACGATTGTCAGCAACCTATTAAAAGAAATTTACGTAGTAATTTTTAAATCAATCATCAACTGTATGAGTCGACCCTATCTGTTTCTATGTTTGTCTATAACCAGTGGCGTATCTATAATTTGGCTTTGGGGGGGGGTCTGGTGTCGGGTTGCTTCATACGAAAGAAGTTAAAACTAATCAACATTACTATCTTTAAAGTGGCTGAAACACACTTGATAACAACCTGAAATCAGTCCAGGTAATAACACAATAATAAAACGCGTTATTGAAACATTGTTAAAAGACGCTTATTGACTGAACTGATTTTCCTGTATTTCATATTTCAAACTTACACCCTAATGGTGCGTAATAAACCTGTTTGTATAAAAAGGAACTATTACTACATTAGCGTACACAGCTGAAAAGAATAAAATAAAACAGCATAAAAGTTAAGACTATAGTATTTCGTGGTGCGCACCAACGATATCGCGTGTGTTCTCACGTTTGGGGGTTTTTATGTATATTTTTTTGTGTTTATATTTATATTTATTGTGATGTGTGTAAAATTGTATATAAAGTTGTTTTTAATATTTTAATAATTGACGAACTGTACCAAGGGATATCCTGATGATGGGACATATGTCCCGAAACGCGTAGATTTACATAAAGGATAAAGGCCACCAGACGGACAAGAAAAAGTAAAACCATTTTACTATTTATATACATGTAAGTGGCTTGGATACCAAAAAGCACGCATCTAAAAAAAATTAAGAGATTAACAAAATTCGTCAACTTTTACGACCCTCTGGGGGGAGGGGTGCGATCCCGTTCGTCCCCCCGTAAACACGCCCCTGTCTGAAACCACATACCTTTCGGTTGTCTCTCCCCCTCTTTGACATGCTCTCACACACTCTCTTCCTTCTGTGTTTACATAGTCATCTTTCTAGATTAGGCTACACCTGGTCTACATTAAAAAGGCAGAAAATTTCCATATACCCCAGACTTAAAAACTCGTGTATTGTTGTTATGTCCACAATAGTCACAAATAATACATTTATTTTACAACGAATATGACGTAACCTACATATTACAACCACTATATAAAAGACAAAATTTTAAAAACTGTTTATAAGTTTGAATGCTTTTTATACTTTTAGTACATAAAGCAGTATATGCTTTATGCTATATATTTTATTCTCCTCAAGAAATTTGAAAAAATTTAGGGGATCTATTTTATTTTTGTATGGCAAATATAGTTTTATTTGTAAGATATTTAAAAATGCAGTTCAATGATAGTTTGAAACTGTGTTACGAAAAATAAATAAATAAATAAAATTTCTGGAAAGGAACATTTCCTCCTTTTTATGCTTGTCCCCTCCAAAAAAATACCTAGCCTATATGAATTCGTCACTAATGCTTCACAGCGGAGAAGAGACAAACTGTGCTAGCGTCTGGGTTAGCACAAGCACCAGATTCCTCCTGCTTGTATGGCGCTACAGCCTCGGCCTCCTCTATCTTGAGCCTCTGCCTTATTCCACTGGTAGCGAAGGACTTCTCACTCCCTGCATCTCTCACGCGTCTGTGGCAACAACGTCTTCCCGTTTTTCCGTTACGCGGCCTTTTAGTCTTTTCCACTCCGTACTTCCTATGAGGATTGTTGTTGGTATTCTATTATTGTCCACTCTCACGACATGGTCAGTCAATTGCAGTCTCCTTAGTTGTACGTGCATTCCTATTGTCGGCTTGTTGAAATGACAGTATAGTTCTTGATTATATCGTATTGTCCGCTCTCCATTTTTCATTTCTATACATGGAGCCTAGGATCCGCCTAACGCGTTTGCTCTCAAATGTCGTCAAGCGTTCCACAGCTCTCTGAGTTAATTGTATGAGCGAAGCGAGTTGCCAGTTTTGACTCGACCATTGTAACTCAGTAGACGACATGGTGACTGGAGACGAACAGTAAGATTACTAGCAACTGGACCATAATTATTGGAAGTGCTGTAACTAGTGTCGGAAGAGCTGATAAAGGTGTTCTAAGGAAAACATGTTTAGGAAGGATGACAACACGCAGACTGAAATCAGTGTTGTGGAATAAGAACATAGATGGTAAGTAAGCATTCATGCCTTGAAAGATAATGATTTAAGAAGATTCTGTGGGTTTCCTTCCCTAGTAAAAGACAGATTATTATTATTAGCTGGGGCCCTACAGTCTATGTCGCATCCCGCATTTCGATCGCCATTTCTCCCTATCTTTCCAGTCATCTGTCTATCTGTCTAAAAGACAGATACTTTTAGAAAAACACTGCAGGGAGGAAAGAGGCTATTAGATGGAATTAGATGGACAACTACCCTAATTGGTATACGATCTGAGGACATTTTTCCATGGAAAATATTGCAGAAGTTCTAAAAGAGATATAACAAAAGAAGGAAAACGGTTTTACTCTTTCATTAACAAATACAATGAAATGAATGTCCCAAAATTTTCTTTATTGACAAACATTTGTGTACGTACAGTACTATAAATTGTAACACGTTATGAATTCATACCACACATTTAATAAGTACAATGGTAATACAGTAGTGTAAATTTTGTATTGTAGTGTAAATTTGACAAAGGAAACCAAAAATAATTTGTTAAATATCTCTGTTGTGGAGTGTTTAATAAATTCGTTTCGTCTTTTTTTAGTAATCCGGTAATACACTGATGTCATGTCAGCTATAATGGTTGTATTGGAGTTCAAAGGTAAGTTTAATCCAAGAAGTAATCAGTGTTATCGAGACAAATAGATAAAATACATAGATAAAAATGAATCCTAGGCCGTAACAACACATGTACGGTGAACCTGGAGAGGTGCACAACAGAGGTTTGTTACAGAATACTTAATTTTTTGTCACTTACCGATATTGAGAAAGATATTCGGAGCTTAAATCTTTACTTTGTTAGCTTCAGTACTTTTTATTCATTACATTAGTTTAGTTTCTTTATCTGCGATACATCTTTGGAGACAGGCTGAAATTGAACGCCACACTCATAAGCCTCTAGACCAGCGGAAGCGCAGATTGATATTGTTATTCTGATAAATCTGTGTTTGTGCGACGGTAGTTCGTCCGAAATCTCGGAAACGCTCCACGTCCGTAGCCAGAGTATTCGGCCGAATTTACTAATTTAATTGCAACTCTGGCATTAGCGGATGATGTCTAAACTATATGTTTTGGAAACTCATCTCTTAGGGATGACTAGGCACTAGAGTTGACGGAAAAAGTGAAAGAATGACACTTTATTGAAACGAAAGTAATTTGACAAATTTTCTCATTTGTGAAGAGAATTAAAAACGAAGAGAACCATCACATTTCGGCCGCTTTCACATGAAACGCGAAGTATTTAGTATCAGAAACCAGGTAGAATAGTACACTAACTTCCGACAGACGATTTCTCCTATAACTAATGGCTATAACTACAAAGTAAGGATTATAAAAACAATAATTAAAACGCGTTCATGTCTTTTGACCTACCTCGTCCCACAACTTCGTTAGAACTTCCGCACGTGTTAGGTAGGTTGTCTTTGATTCCATAAACATAGTCTCTTTTCGACAAGAAGGATCAGCTTGCGAAATCGGATCAACTTTGTAAATTTATTTTACAATGTAGGATCTTTGTATTTCAAAAAATTACTTGTATGCAATTCTTAACTGGCCTCGGTGCATTCTTAACTGGATTCACCGCTTTATTTTGCAGTTAACCAAATAATTTGCACTCTCAGAATACATTATGGGGTGCTGCTAAAATCATAGTAAAAATATAAGTGTATTTGTTTTTGATGTTATATAGGCCTACATAAGTGGAAATTTGGTTTTACCTAAGTTCAGTGGTTTATACCCATCTGTAAAAATTCAGGAAATGTTTGCCCCCCTCCCCAAGTCAGCAGGCCCTCGCATTGCACACCTGCGGATCTGGCAGTTACGCCACTCTCTGTATGGCACATTTTTATCTGCATTATTAAAGTTTCTGACGATTCCTTTAGGCCTATATCTAAATATATCGTCACTGTTTGGGGATATTTACTTTGTTTAAAAACTTATTTCGTAGGATTCAATTTTGCACTATTCAACTTGTTAAAATTTGTGGATTAAAAACAGTAATGGAAAATCAATATTATCCCACCGGCATCAATATTATCCAAAACAACATATGAATATCATAACTACATACAGCATACGCATGTGTTCATTATATACAAATACCTGTCTTTAAACGTTGACAGTAATGGAATATTTGTGTTTAAATATGAAAAACGGACGTCCACACTGATTTAATTTGGAAAACGGACGTCCGCACTGATTTAATTTGGAAAACGGACGTCAGCACTGATTTAATTTGAAAAACAGACGTACGCACTGATTTAATTTGGAAAACGGACGTCCGCACTGATTTAATTTGGAAAACGGACGTCCGCACTGATTTAATTTGGAAAACGGACGTCCGCCTGATTTAATTTGGAAAACGGACGTCCGCACTGATTTAATTTGGAAAACGGACGTCCGCACTGATTTAATTTGGAAAACGGACGTACGCACTGATTTAATTTGGAAACGGGCGTCCGCACTGATTTAATTTGGAAAACGGGCGTCCGCACTGATTTAATTTGGAAAACGGGCGTCCGCACTGATTTAATTTGGAAAACGGACGTCCGCACTGATTTAATTTAGAAAACGGACGTCCGCACTGATTTAATTTGGAAAACGGACGTCCGCACTGATTTAATTTGGAAAACGGTTACTGATTTAGTAAATAGTTACTACTTACTACTATACTAGCGTACACAGATGAAAAAAAATACAATATAGTCTAAAAATGAAGAGATTACACACAACTCGTCAACATTTTTCGACAGTTTGGGGTGGGGGGTTCGGTCCCGTTCGTCCCCTCCTTAAATACACCGCTTGTTTGAAAAAAAAAACGGGTATGCAGAATCGAAGAACTGCACGCAGAATATGATGTAAACTTTCTGTAATTGAATGTTTAGGAAACGATGAGGATTTTTTGACGCGTAATAAAACTGTACCGTTACAGACTGCCGTGTTTTGGACAGTTATCTAGTGCAGATTGCAAGGTTGCAAGAAGTCCGTTGTTCTTTCAGGTTGTGATTTTTTCGTTTAAATAAAAATAACATCAGTTGCTTTTATTTTGAATGTTTAATTATTTACTTTAATAATTAGAAATTTCCAAAGCACATGGATTCATTACGATCAATGTACCCTTCATTCAAAAAAGCAAAACTTGATTGAGAATATGAAAACTAAGAAAGATTTTAGGAGTGAGCCCACAAAATATCGATCATCGCTTAAAAAAGAACTGTAATTGTGTATGATTTTTTAATCGTTTTTATTCGATTTGTGGTTAAATTTTTATTTATAGTTTTTTCTTATTGAATTAAAATATGATAATTTATATTTCGAAAATAATACCATTTAATAATAAACTTTTTGTACAATATGTGAATATTCTTTTTGCTATTTATAAATGTTTAGTATATTTTAAAAACTAAAGATTTTCTTTTGAAACCAAAAGTAATTTCGAGAAGCATTTGTATTTTCCAAATGTGGTTCTTATTTCTGTATTTGTAATTTTGGGATGAATGGCACGCTAATGATACATCGGATGTGTGAAATATTTTATTGTTTTAAAAAAATAGGTCTTCAGATTTCATGTCTGGGATTGCCCCATTCTCATAGGATAGGCCTAAGTCGGAGAATATTGTTATTACATTATAACAATAACTGACATTGTAGGTTAACCTTAATGTTCAGACATATATTCTACCATACAATTTTACATCCGTAAAGCACACACACACACACACACACACATCCGATTTAACGGATGACAACCCTACGTTAAGCAATACATTTGGAAACTAATAATTCTGTCAATTTAAACAAACAGTTTTTTTTTTTTGGTAATAAATTTGCAAACTTTGAATTTGAAAAATAATTTGTATAACCAAGGTCTAGATTCTGCCCCTAGACCTTAGCGTCCGCTTGCCGTACAGCCATTTTAAAACTTTAACCTCCAACCGCCTGAGAGTGGAATCACCTCTGGCAGATATAAAAATTCGATACGATTTTTCTCTACTTATATTAATTGTTCATGTTCGCTTAGTCTTTCTGTGTACTTTCAATTAACTTTAAGTTTGACATTACCTTTGGTTAGCGACATATAACGTAGTGGTATACCAATCGTCTGAATTGTTCAAATCTGGTTTTAATTTAAATGTAACATAAATGACGATTCACAATAAATGACAGTATTCTTAAGTAGAGTTTATTTTATTCGTAAAATAAAACATAGTGGAAGTTTTATTTTAATATTTGTGGATGAGGAATGATCAGCAAGATATCAAAAAACAGGAAGTTCTAGTGCTAACGTTATCAACATTTGTAATGTCACACGTCAACAGTATGATTGCTTCTTCCACAGCCTACTTAAAGTTTGAGTTTTTATTTTTCTTTCTGACGCCAATCTCCAAATGTCTATTTGCCTTGCTAAATTATAGGCTATTCACGTCATACGTTGTTCATTGTAACTCTTATGATTTCTTCCATTATGTGATTACGATGATTATATAAATTGTGATAATTCTTTTGCAAATAATTTTTCATCAGTACCCGCCTGGATTTTACTGTTGCTAGACGAGTGCTATCTGAAGATTATTTGAAAGTGTCAAATTAGACATATTAACCTAATATTGGTTTAAAGTACATGAGCGGTTAAAAAATAAATATTCTTGGAACTAAAAAAAGCTTTTTCATCATCACCATCTTCACAACAAGACATAAGCAAGGTGCTGCTGACTGTTCCGCTTTCAAAAATCCTTCAGCCATCTCTTCCTGGGTCTATCCACACGCCTGTGTCCTATAGGTTTGTATTTCCAGCCTTATTTGGCCAGTTTGGAATCTGAAATTCTTTCTAAGTGTTCTTTCCACCGTTGCTTGTAATCTTTTAATTTTTAATTGAAGTTAAAAAAGCTTGTAACTCTTCTCTTATAGCCTATACCTAATTTTCTATGGCCTAATTTCATATACGGTCAAATTTAGAACGCCATTCTCTTAAGAATGGTTTCTCTTAAGAACGCCATTTCCCAGGCCTGTATTTTACTGTCTTGTTTTTTGGTTGTTGTCCATAATTCACACCCATAGGGCAGTACAGGGACTACCATAACTTTGTAAAACTTTAATTTTGTATCTCGACATACCTTGTTTCTAAAAATACGGTTGATTGTTCCACAGATCGTCTGGAACTTACCCAACTAACTAACCAACCCAAACATCAATATCATAATTTCTATCATAGCAAATATCATTTCCAAAATAATTAAAATGGCTCACCTGTTATAGAATTCGATCACTAATAATTATTTTTGTTCTTATTGGCTCCTTACCTCGAAATGCCATTACTTTTGTTTTTATAGTGGAGATTTTCATATTGTATTATTTGCAAATCTGATGAAGCTTATAAACAGATTTTTGCAAATCAGATTCTGTAATATTAAGTAGGCCTACAAGCAAGTCGTCAGCAAACATCAGCACATTCAAATATCTGTCCCATCCAAATAACTTAATACCAGGGTTCACTAGATGTTTCAAGTTTCTAGATGTTCAAACCTTTTTATAATACTTAAAACACACACACACACACACACACACACACACACACACACACACACACACACACACACACACACACACACACACACACACACACACACACACACACACACACACACACACACACACACACACACACACACACACACACACACACACACACACACACACACACACACACACACACACACACACACACACACACACACACACACACACACACACACAAACACACTAACACATGCACATGCATAAAAAAATTAATATACAAAAATATTAACAGTTATTTTCTCTGTTAGCAGTCTTCATAACAACTTTGTCGAATTTTGTTGCTTCTCTGCTATATATACTTTTCCCCCGAAAGGCCTCGTTCGAGGGAAAAGTATATATAGCAGAAAAGCAACAAAATTCGACAAAGTTGTCAAAAATATTAAACAAAATAATATACAAAAATTATACAAAATACAAAAATAATTTTGAATAATATACAAAAAATTAGGCCTAAATAAATAGGAGGCATTGCGCTACTTGCACTTTCAAAAAGAGTTTCAATAGATTCCAATGAAGCTCTTGTAAAACCTTCGTCAGGCGTTGTAATTTTATGTCTACTTGCTAAATGAAATACGGAAATAGGCTTTCACTTTATTGTTCAGTAAATGCTTTTATTATTTTCTCTGTACCGTGTTTCATTGTATGCTTTCTGTTTGTTTAAGGTGTCTTCATCGTCATAGAGAAATATATCGTTTCACCGTTATTTTCCATTAACGTTTCACTCCGTTAATGTTTTTCTTAATAATAATGTCTTTTTGAATTACACACTGCAATTCACATTCCACTTTAAAAATTTCCCCAAATTCCCTGCACATAATCTGTGTCTTTCCGGTCGTATCGTCCAAACTTCTTTATTAACTCTGGAGTTGATTTAGATATCAGTTTTCTATGCCAGTTTTTGTAAATTTTCCGTGATTACCCTAAGAATATGATCAGATTTTCTGTAATTGTTAATATATTTTTGGCTTTTGTTAATCCATCTTCCATTTTATTCTAGTCTATTTCTGTTCTCATTATCTTGATAAAACGTATCTGTGACTTTTCGTAAAATTTTCCCCTTGCAGTCATTTCCTCAGTTAGCATACACCGAGTACAAATGTAATGGATTTAATGACTTTCCAAACTTATGTAATTTATTAAGGTTTAGAAAAAATTGAATCGTAATATGCTTGTAGTCACTGCCCATACTGAAGCCACAGTAACATACTAGTGTTAATGTTACCATCCGTTCGGACTTCTCCGTATGTCCTCTTCTTTATGCAAGAGGGAGACGTCGGGAAGGGGGACATTTTGTTAAAGACCGGGATTTTTTTCAATCCATAGAAACAGCAACGCTGACATGAAGGAGTAAGAGAGCTCGGTTAGGTATAAGTTACACATAGTAACTTATTACGTTAGGAATATTTATTACGTTATGATTGTGCCAGATTCATTTACGTTTAGAAATTAACTGCTTCTTCATCGATGTGTCACAAAAAAAATATATATACTAATTCAAAAAAAGACAACTTGGTTGGAAAGCTTGAAACTGAGAAAGGTATATAAAAACACTCTGAAACTCTGAATAGTAGGTACATAAAAAAGCGACGACTGTCATTAACAAAAAAATAAATAAATAAAATAAAAATAAAAACAAAAAGAAGTGCAATGGTGTGTTTCATTTTTGCATATATATTTTCCAATTAATGTTCAATTTTTTGACGATTTACAACTAATTCCTACTTAACCAAAATATCGTTACCGTGTAGAAAATTTTACAAAAATAACAGTAGCATATTGTACTGTTTTGTAATTATTATTATAAGTGTACTTTATAAACTAAAAATTGTGATTTTTTTTTTGAGTCGAAAAGATTGTTTTGAAATTTGTTAAAATGTTTCCAGTAACACAGCAAATGACATGAATAACATGCAAATGACACACCAAGTGTTTAGATTTTCTTCTTTTTTATATGTTCAGGTTTGTTGTTCGGGACTGTCCTAATTTTTGAACCTGTTCCATCCTACGAGTTTATTTTAGCACATGGCAACCCTACGTTTACTCCCCTTTAGTGGTGTAACTACGGAGGGGGACAGCAGATCAATCCGCCATCCTCCTCAAGATCTATTAAACATTTTCAGCAAATTTCCATAATCGCTTAAGGTAAGCCTATATCTGAGACAGTTGCATCTATAAAGCTTATAGATAACTGTAGAAATAAAAGGAATTACAATATTTGTAAATTAATAAAACAAAGTTAGAGTTGTATTAATAATAACAATCACTCAACTTTTGGTAAGTAACGTATATAGGCTTATTCATAGCTTTAAAAAAAGCAATTGCCCATGTGCTAGAAAACGAAGGCAGTGCCTGTTAATCTACCTTTATCTTTTTTTGCCCAGTCACACTTCTTACTGGGTTGACTATGTCATGATTCCTCCAATCTAATATCTCTATAGGTTGAAAGGCTACGGAAAAATGGGACGATTTAATTGCTGGATTTTGTATAAAAAATGAGGTACTTTACAGGGATTCTTAAGTTGCTTAAAACATTCTTGGAAAAACACCTTTAAATTAAACTGGGAAGGAGATAATAAAACTGGGTTTTTCAAAAGCTTGGATCGTCAGAAAGACTAGTTTTCACAAGATCTGTCAAGAATACAAATTTAGAATTAAAATGATTCCTAACATCGTGAGAGTACAAGTATTAGGAAAATATTAGAATCTTAATTCCAATTTGAATAACAGTTAATCAAGCTACAGTATTTTTAAATCATCGCTTTTTCGTATATTTTTTCAACCCTTATATTTCACGTTGGTTTAGAGAAAAATTTTAAGGCGCAAAGGATTTATAAAATTATATGGGAAGAAAACTGAATTTCTTACTTGTCCTAGGAAATGAGGGAATCCTGAGTCTTCAAGCTAGTTTTATCCCCCCCCCAGAAGATAGTCTCACCCCCCCCAAGTAGCAACTGCTAGTTACGACACTGCTTTCCTTAACGTAATTCCTAAAAATTTTTTTAACTAGGATACGCCTGCTACCGGTTTTCTTTGGCTTGTCCTATGTGTTCTTTCCTGTTTTGTAACTCTTGAACCGTGTAGGCCACACTGATCGCAAAAAGATTATTATGTGCGCAAAATATCACCGAAGTCTCGCCTCTTTCACATGCATTTTCCAATCGTTTCCTCTTTAACTCTTTCCCAGTTGCACTGTTTCAGTCACCTGTGATATAGAAGATGTATTTTCCCTTAACGTGTTCTAATATTCGGCTGAAATTTTTTCAAGCTTCCATATTTCTTTATCGTCATGTCTAGTAGCAGACCGTACGGATACACCAGATCCACTACCGTATCAGCTGTTTTGTCACCGTTTACGTTCTCTCGTATTGCACAAACTCATTTAGTTCTTCAGCTCGTTCAAAATTAACATATAGAATTGGTTTTTGGGGCAGGACGTACGTATCATATTTGAATACTCTATTGGCCGTAGAAAAACATTATAGTAGAATTCTGGTAGAAACAAACGTAAGATACAACTCATTTCCTTTGTTTCAGAAAATTAATTATTTACCTTTAAGACATTTTTACGTATATAAAGTACTTAAAATATATTTCAATAGAATTGGAGAGTATGGGAAAATGAGCGTTTGACAACTAATGTGTGAAAATGAAACTCTTTTGATACCTTTAGCTAAAAAGGAAATATATATCAAATTCATTTATGTTAAGTATCCTAGATTTTATAATCGTTTACGTACCAACATAAAAAATAAAAAAAAAACCAAAACAATTTTTCTCAAACATTTGAAATCTTGGCTAATGAATAGAAGATCAGTTGAATACCTTTATCAACCTACTTATCGTTAATAATAATTTCAACCAGACGAGATGCTATCATTAAAGAAAGAAATTTAATTTGTGTTTGTAATTTATTTGTAAATAAGATTTAGTTGTGATGTAAAAGTATTCATGATTTGTTTATTACTAAAATTGTTAACAATTATCATAATAATTTCATTTGATTTGTAAAGAGTATAGGCCTATCGGATTTAATTGAATGTGAAAGTGTTGATCTTATGTTGGAAATTGTCATAACTGCCAAATATTAGGTTAATTATTTTATATTATTAATAATAATTGTTAATACTACATCTTAGTTGTAATCACTGATGTGGGTTAACGTTTAAAAGGATTATTTCAGTTGGAGTTAATTTTGAAATGTTAAGGATCTGTTTTCTAGTACATGTTAGTATTTGGTGTATGCTGTATAAGGTTTCAGTGATTGCGCAATAAATATGTGACAACATTGTTGGTGATAAGTGTTAATCGGACCTATGAAAGATTGTTTTTTGTTGAATTAAATATATAACGAAGACCTTAATAAGCCTTAACATGTCACTGCACACAGTAAGTGGTGAGCAGATAATTCCTAGTGCTGTGAATGTAATGGAACATTCTAAACTTTAATAAAATGAGAAAGGTATTATTATTATTATTTACTAAATCTAATTTGTTATGTATGTTCTAAGTTTCAATATAATTCGCGTGTGCAAAGAAATCAATATTCTCTGTAAGTCTCTTGTTTGGCACCATCTGATGCAAGTATATCGTACTATAATAATTTGAGGCTTGAATGTCTCCGATCTATCAGAACACTATGGTAGACGTCCTGTATACTCGTTCTTATTGTCTCCTGATTTCGCTGATGTTAGTACGTTGGCACAGAAATTTTATGTATTTTTTTACATAAAACGTTAAAATGATGTTTTGAAATTAAACGCTTATTTGAGAGTACCCTTACTTTGGTAATGATCCTAATATCAATAAGTCTTCAAGTAAAAGAAAAAAAATGATAAAAATTAAACAAATGATAAAAATCGAAAGTGGTGATAATAATACCAATTAAAACGAATAACATTAATAACGATAATAAGAACGAAATATCTGAAGTTTCCAGCAGCAGAATGTAACTGTTGCCACATATTCTGCGTCGAACTATATCTACGTAATAATTAATATTAAAGAAGCGGTTGGTTGAGAAAAGCCTTAGCGGTCGCTGGATTGCCGTTACGATATAGTCTAAGTGTTACAAGCGATATTTTATTGCTGTTCCTTAGTCCTCTGTAGTCCGTAATTCAGGATTTGTGCAGGCTTTAACACGTGTTGAGAGCAGATAAAAATAAGCAAACCGAAACAGCTCGCCTGGGCGCTGTCGTCTCGCTTAAAGATTTACACAGGATACTCGGCGGGAGTGTATGTACGAGAGAGAACGAGGGGTGTGAGAGAAGACACCGGAGCCAGCATCTCTTAATCGTATTTTGCCTGGCTGCCTGCGCTGTGTAAGTGCGACTTATATATCATCCCTCAAACGCGGAACGCCGTTTCTCTATATCTCGGTCAATTACACGCGCAACCAGCGACTGACTAACTAGAAATAATGTTTACACTATCGGCTTTCGTGTGGGTCGGGCGGATTTTCTAGGAAAAGGATTTCTAACGTTAATTATCGTCACACACAACACATCACGCTGAGTTAAGGCGGCCGAGATAGTTTATTGCGCAGATCAAACGGGAGCTTATCTAATGCTGAAACGTCACACGGTTCTGAATATGTTTTGTATAATTTACTGCGGTGTTAATGTTTGTAATGAGAGGAATGCCGCAGAAATGTTGGCAGCGCACGCACGTGTTTATATGTGCGTACAGAGTAGGAAAATTTATTAGTTTTAGTCTGACATCTGTTTTAATAAAAGTGACAAAGAGACTAAATATTACACGTAAATAGGCATATATGTTATTATTATTAATAATAGTATTATTATGTATAATAATAATAATAATAATAATATTAATAAGTTCTTGTGTACTAGACTGCCAACTTGAGTCATACGGCATACACGGAAGGTAGTTAGGTTAGGGTAGGTTACGCTTCAGCCGCCTATTATTAACTGAGGATATCATAACGGATACTTATTCCCACATGCTTAGTCGACCTGGGGACCATACAACACTTCCCGGAAATCGATTTTTGTCGTTAGTAGCTAAGCGCTACACCAACTGGTCTATTAAGCCTTCATTATTGTCATCGTCGTCGGTAAGAATTAGGTCCCTGTCCTGTTTATAGTCCACGATCACCTCTTCCTTAGGTCTACTAATGGCTTTTCCTTTGAGGCTGTTCCAGATTTGTTGCAACGTTCGAGCCATATTATTCAATTTCTCCTACAGCAGAGTTCTTGCCTTATATTTTCATTTCGGATGTAGTCGCTTCGGGTTCAACTTTTTGGAACCTTTAAAACAATCACACTAATAATTGTACTCTTTGTTTGTACACTTTTTTGACGCCATATGAAAGTGACGGCACTACCATGGTTTTACAAGATTTAAACCGGTTTTATCTTCCACAGAGCTATCCAAGTTTTATTCCAATTTTACCACATATCCTACTGATAGTTGTCAGTTTCATATAAGTATCATGACCTTCCCTTAAATATTTTCGTACCCCCAGTATTCAGTAATTTTCTCTCTTAATAGAACTTTTAATCTAATCGCTCGCTTCCTTTAAACGCCATTTATTTTTGTTTTGATGATGGATATCTCACAATTGTATTCCTTCCCTTCGCTGAGGAAGTTAATGGTTTTAGTTCTACGTGCTTACAGCTCAGAAAGATCTGAGAGGTTTTAAACGAATCCTCGGAAAGGACAAATTGATCCCTAGTATTATAATTTACTATTATTATTATTATTTTTATTTTTATTTCTATTATTATTAGTTATAGTGGGGCAGATCTCGTCCGAAAATATCATCGGGATAATGCTGGAGAGCGAACACCATTGGGATCAGGTAGCAGCCTACATAGAGAAAGTACTAAGGCAAAAGAAGGAAGCCGAAGATGATCTTACTAGGGCCGCTGACAGAATAGCAGAAAACAGGTAACGAGGACCCGCTGAAGGTTTAAAACAAAGGAAGGTCCACAGGACGAAGTACAAATTGCACCACCTTGAAGTATTGCGAAAGCTGAGTCCCGAGGTGGATCTATGCCGTGGAAAACAGGGTTTGTGGTTTTGGTGGGTGCGAGTCCCACACACCGTAGGAGTGCGGATCCTCCTGCGGCGGACATTAGTTTTCCAGTCTCCCTCATAAAAAAAAAATTATTGTTATAATAATAATAATAATAGTATAATAATAATAATAATAATAATAATAATAATAACAACAATAATAATAATAATTAGTAGTAGTAGTAGTAGTCGTAGTAGTAGTAGTAGTAGTAGTAGTAGTAGTATGTTGAAAGGGAATAAAAACGAAACTAATGCATTAGTTATAAGAGAGAACAGGAAAGAAATTTAAGTAAAAATTAAGATAAATAGATAAATAATGAAGAAATGGAGTAAGTAAATTAGGTCTCTTACCTAAGAAGTATAATTACTGAAGACAACAGGTGTACAGTAGAAGTGAAAAGGAGAACAGCCTTCTCAAAACAAATGCTATGAACATAAATATTAGTTGTCAAATAAGCACATCGATATAGAGGTAAGGAAAGCTTCTGTCATGATTTAAACTGTATTGTGGAAGTGAAAATTTGATTTTGGAGAGGCAGAAGAAGATTCGTCTAGAAGGAGTAAAAATGTGGATATAGCAGATAAGATGAGCTCGAAAATTAAGGGGTCGAAGGTTGTTTTCTATCAGAAAACAACATATTAAAACATGGGCGCTCATACATGGTGGCAAGGGGGGCGCTCCCCCCCCCCCCCCCCCCGGCTCAGAAGAATATCTGCCGCAAATGCTACAGATGTGTCCGAAGTCGTTCTTGAAATATAATTTCAAGAACTTTACTAGCGACCGAGGAGTAAATATGCTGGAAGCCGGGGTTAGTTTCACACGGCGGGGGCGCTACGCAGTGACTATGACTATTCGACAGCTAGAGATGCCTAGGACGCAAACCGCAAAATTGCCTTGCGGTAGAGTGTGAATTCAAATTTTAAATATACTAAATATTAAAAAATAAAAGAAATCAAATGTTTCTGAAGCGTATAATATAATTAAGTAATCCGCGTAACTGAATAATATTTTCTAACATATTTATACCTATTTTTGTGTGAATTAAACTCTTAATGCCTGAATTTTGCATAGTTACGTGTAATTAAGTGTAAAAAAGTGTCCATTTTCTCTGAATAATTAATTGTTATCGGTAAGATAGTATAGTAATATAAAATACTATTTAATGTAAAATGCATATTAAAATTTTATTTTGTATCACAATTAATTTCATTAGCAACCGACGGATCGATAAAAAATTTAATAAAATTGAATTACAATTTTGGTTTTATAGTTACTAAAATTTATTATATTAGATTAGTTAACTAAATTATACGCGTTAAAAACATTTGGTTTCTTTTATTTTTTAATATTTAGTATATTTGAAATTTGAATCCGCGCTCTACTGCGAGGCAATTTCGCACTTTGCTTCCTAGGCGTCTCTAGCTGTCGAACAGTCATAGAATGTGAGCGTAGCGCCGTCTGAAACCAACCCCGGCCTGCGTGTGTTATTTACTCGGTTACTCACTTGATCGTTGGATCCACTAGTCCGAGTATTGTATTTACGCATTTTAGATAATTTAAGTATTTGGCCATATATGCTGTCTCAGCCGAAGCTCGTCAGGTGTAAACTAAACGAGATTCTAGCGTTATTTCCTGAGTATATCCAGTGCCAAAATTGTGAGCTTTTTAAGTTAATTCGATGAACATTTTGCTGTACAGAGCATTTCAACTAGATGGTCAGAGAAGTACAAATATATTCGGATTTTTTCAAATAACTTTATGCCCATTAAAGAAGCTCTATGCACTCTTTCAACTAATCCTAAAGTAAACCAAGAAACCCGATCGCTTGCTACTCAGCTGGACAGTGCAACGTCTACAGTTAAGTTTATTGTATGCTTGATTATTATATCGAGATATGCATCATATCTTGAACCAGTTGTGAACAAGTTACAAAAGGTAGACTGTGATTTACATAATGTACATAAATACGTGTAGACTGATTTAGTTAGAGTGTTTCGAAAGCACAGAGATAAAAATAAAAATACAGAGGAATTTTCCGAGCTATTCATGGAAGTCACAGCAATTTGTGAAAAGTTGGATATTGATGTAAAGATACCACGACTAGCTGAAAGGCAAAAGCATCGATCAAATTCAAACGTACAAACGTCTTCCCCTTTGGATTATTTCAGAATTAACATTTTCATTCCCTACTTGGACTCCCTGTTAACTTCTCTCAATACAAGATTTGGGGAAACCAATGAAACTCCATTAAAGGCTGGTATTTTACATCCTCTTCATTTGAAAAAAGAGAAGAAAGAAGTTTATATAGAGATCATAAAATCATTAGTAGACTTCTACAATATTGAAAACCTGGAAGCAGAGGCCAGGACATGGTACGACGTGTGGAAAAGCAAGGAATGCGGTAAAAATGTAAAAATTTCTGATCTTCTTCATGAAACTATATTTTTTCCAGCAGTAAGAAAGATGCTCGTCTACTACCAGATAATACCTCCAACGATCTGCACAGTGGAGAGGTCTTTTAGTACACTTCGCTGTGTAAAAACTTGGCTTAGAAGTACAATGTCAGAGGATCGTCTTTCAAATCTCTGTCTTCTTAGTGTCCATAGAGAAAGAGTGAAAGGACTGAACTTAGAGGAGAAAACTTTAAACAGATTCGCTGAAAGCAAAAGGAACCTACAATTTGTATTTTCTGAGAAATATTAGTGCAATGAAAAATATGTTTAACACTTAGTCCTATTTTTATTCAGTTGAATTCTGCCAATTCTAGGTAATATTTATAATGATAGCTACTATTTTTGCAAATCACGATAATATTAAAATAAATTCTAAAAATATAATACTAACTATTTTTGTTATCCCTGACCAATATGCATGTTTCTTCACTAATATTTATTTCTCAGTAAAATTATTAAAATCTACAAATAATAAGACTAGAAAATTACACTACTCTAGAAGCTAACCCTTTTGGTGCTCTGTGTTTTCTTCTTTTATATTATATATATATAATTTTCGCCCCCCCTGAAATTTTTTACATGGGCGTCCATGTTATTAAAATAATCAACAAGAGAGTATTACGAGCCAGTAGCTGATATGTACGAGACACTTAGGTTATAAAGAAGTTTGTTAAGCGGAGATAAAATAGACAACAACCTTAAGGCAAGTAACCAATTAAAGGCAAGGGATAGACGAGATTCAGGTAATAAAATTATAAAAACAGAAGCTATTATGATAATGTTAGATGTCAAGAACTTTTAGGCGTAAGAACAAATAGAAAACAGGAGGAATATATTAAAGAAAAAATTTACAGGCATTGCACAAATGCAATGCACAGAGAAGGGCATTGAAAATGCTTCAATAAATCTAAAAAATATATATATTTATGTTCATTCACCAATCAATGAATTCATTCTTCATTCACCAATCAATGAATTCATTCTTCATTTACCAATGTACAGATTATAAGTTAAATGTAGTCGCATTCATAAGCGACGTTTTATATGTGTACTACGTTATTGACAACAAAGAAGTGGTTTCTATGGAAACTCACCGGTTCCCATTTTCGATCACGCACCAGCGGTCGTTTTCAAATGTGCGACACGTCCTTATAGGCCTAAACATTTTCAATGTTAAAAAATATAAGTGAAGCTGGGAATGAAAAGGGAACTTACTACTGCCGGTGTGTCTTTGAGAGTAGGATTCTTACATCGGTCTGCGGCAAATCGTGTTACATCATCATTGCTACAGCCATCATCGTCGTCGTCGTCATCATTATCAGCATCATCATCTCATCATCGGCATTATCACTTCTGCTCAAAACGATGCGTGACTTGGTGAGACTCGAGTATTGAGACATGACAAAATTATGTTATGTGTGAGAAGAGAGCAGTGAAGTAGTACTTTTTGTTCGCGATCTCTAACGATGTTACCAACAAAAACACTGTCTACTATCCAGTCACCCTTCCTGGCGGCTTTACGAAATAGTGTTGGTAAAGTCTTTAGGCATTTCATAGCCACAGTACGTTCTTTGTAAGAGGAACATGTTATTCTCCACATTTAACCTTTGTATTTTACTTTGTCTTGAGTAAAAAAATATACATCATGGTGTATTCTTCGGTGGACCACCTATCGAGACTTCCCCCGCACTTTGATGGCATTCATAAATTAAAAGTGGTCTTAAACTTGATCTTAAACTATCGCGGTTGGCGTCAACCTTATTCAAAGATCATTAGCAGGCTGTTAGACTATGTCCAATTAGTCTACCTCAGTACTGGGGTTATTTGGCGAATAACTGTCAATACAAAATTTTGCACTGAAGATGGCCTCCGATGGCGAGGCCGAAACGTCTGCACATAACATCCATGACCACGGCTTAACATTCCGGCTAACGATACTTTCAATAATCAAGGTGGTCTTCTTTTTTATTTACTTCGCAGTATTTTGTTTTGGCATCATTCTGTTGGTCTGAGTAACTGACTGTATTGGCGCATCATAAAAGACAGCCTCTGACAAACACACTATTTAAAAGCGCGCCCCTCGAAACCTTATAGTAAGTACTGGCAGTCAATCTTAGAACTTGGAGCTGGCACGTGATTTTCGTGAACTATTCAGCTGTAGAAAGCTCGCGACGAACAAGCCATTGCAAAACATTTAAGCTAAAAGTACTTATCACATTCTTATGAAATGAATAAACGTACATAATATGTAGCCTAAGAACAAAATAATACACACGTGAACTTAATACGTAAACGTGGGCGTGTACGCGCGCGCGCACGTTTTTATGTATATAATTGTTTACCTGTATTTATCTAATTAAATTTAACAAATCATTCTGTATGTTTGTGTTTAATGTGTGTGTGTAGTCTCACTGTTACACATGAACTGCCACATACACAAAACAGTGCCCGCCGAGGTAGGACGAGTACAGGTAATAAACGTACTCGCTCGCGAGTTTCTTTTTAATGACGAAACGAGTTTGGGATTGACAAGAGGTGGGTTTGAGGCAAGGAGGCGGAGATGAGAGAAAGGATTGATACCGCGATCACTGTGTCCCCACTCCATGTGTGTTTGCATCCAATGAAAACTAGCGTCTTACCTAACAGCTCAGCTCTTTTGTTAAAGTGTGAATACTGTACTTTCAAACGGCGTATTTTTCTTGTTTGGCGACAGCGACGTTAATACGCTTAAAGTAGGCCTACGACCGACAATCTTAGGCGCGTTCGACAGGCGTAACATTTCTTCAGGTTGATTCAGATTTTTTGTTCAGAATTAACCAGTGAACCAAATAACGATTAAGCAAACTGTATAAGAAATGAATCTGTAACAGTGACTATTATAAAAACATATTAATAACTGTTTCTTGTTATTTCTTTTAAATGACCTCGTGTACAGCCAACTCCATATTTTGTGGGTTCCACTGTTTTCTTAGGGTTGGACGGTCTCTCCTCTGAGGGATATCTGTAAACTTTCTAAATTTTAATGTTTTCTTAACTGTTTTATGTAATCAGTTACCTGTTTTTGCAATTATAATCCTTCCAAAATAGAATTTACAAACTCTTCTGTCTTCTGCTATTGAGACAGATACTGAAACAACTTGAGCTGCTTAAGCATTGATTGATACAGCTCACTAATTTCAATTATTTTTTCATACAGAATGAGATTGACATTTTATTATAGTAGTTTATAAATTATTATTTGCTTATGAACATTTCGCAACTTGCTGATTTGGTGTTTTAATTTTTTTAAATTAAGATGAATGTAAAAAATACGAACGGCTATTATGGGAGTACTAGCAAAATATGCGGGAAATGTGGAATAGTGGTATTCCACATTGCCCGACTCGCCATCTTGTTAGGTTGAATTATTCTTGTTAGGTTATAATACATTAGGGTAACTGTTATAACCCAAAGATAAACAAGAATACACCTTAAACTAAGAGATTAAGTTGATTAGAGTCGATAGCAACTCTACAAGAAATGTAAACTCCATTACTTAGATGCATAGTTTCTGTACACAAAAACAAACAAGCTTCGTTCACGACATCGGTCGGTCTGTTGGAAGGCGTCAAAGTAACATTAGCTCTTTCTAGTTGCTTCCACTTTCAGTACATTAGAAGAGAAAAATATTCTCAAAAGAGCTGAAACAACGGTATTCCTCATTGTCTGTCTATTCCATATTACCCTCATTTCCTCTATTATTGACGACATAATTAAAACACTTTGGAAGCCCTGCAGTTTGCTGTTTTTAGACCTAATTGCCTCTAATCGGTTGAAAATTTCTTTATTTTATTTTTAGGTTAGTTCTGTAAGAAACATAATTCTTAAGTCTTATAAATTAACCGTAATTTTAATAGTTTTTAGCAGGTTTTTTATCAGATATAGCATACGGAATACTTTTTATTTTATATTAATAAAAATCGTAGATCCTAGCATGTTAACGTTCCATTTTAGCCTATATATACCCATTATTCAATTAGTAATTCCGTTCATACGTATTTGAGAAGTCATATTTGTTTGACTATACGTATAACTTTTTAGTATGTTGACATATAAGATCTTTATTATTGAAAATTAAGCTGATCGTTGTAAAACATTCGTGAGTGCTATAAGATTTCAAATTACCGTGAGAATTCTTAAGCCGTTGCACAAAGATCATTCTCACGACAGCGAATATTACTTTGTTGTATAGAAATTAATTTGAATAGCTTAAAACATAAATTTGTTTCATATTAAGCTGTATTTTGTCATCTTATTTATTTTAAACTGAATATCGACAAGAGTACTGAATAGTGAATGCGAAACTGTAACTGACATTTTAGCAGCGAGTACCTCCGTCAGACTTGCAGCAAAATTCCTTTTCTGAACATTCTAAAACCCACAAAGGACTACAAGAATTATAGCTCCAGACAAAACAACAAGAATTATAGCTCCAGAGAAAACAAATTTAAACCATGTAAACTACTAGTACAATAATTAGGTGTTTTATAACAGTTGATCTTGTAAATCAGCTGTCGGTATAGTCCCGAGGGTAATCCGCTTTGCTTTTACTCTTTAGTATATCGTAGACTACACACGAGTAATACAGTCAACAGAAGCGAAAAATCGGAGCATGTGGTTACTGTCGATCTATGCAGTTAAGAATATAAGCTGCCAAATCGATGACTGTTGTCCATGGGCTTACAGAAAATTTCATTTAGAGGGGTTCCACAGAAAGTGGAATGATAATATTATGGTCACCCGTTCCCTAACTACATTTTTATAACAATACAGAGAATTAATTATTATTGCTTAGATCTATAATTATTATCTAAATTATATCAAAATAATTATAATACTTGTTCTACTTTAAAAAGACAACAAATTTAAAAAAATTACGATTTTGTAACTGAGTGGGAAATTCCAGGAAGTGGGTTTGAATTCCCAAAACTCCACTGTTTACGACCATGCTTGTGTCAAACAAAGCAGAGAAGCGTTTTGAAACGTAAGTGCAAGATATGGTTTTGATGTCAGGTGAAATCTGCGTTCCAAAATTTTGTATACATTGACTCTTTGGTATATATTTTCTACTCCTTGACTTTCCGAACAACACTGCGTTTCCCTCTTTGACCCCTATTTTCTGACTGCTTTTCTTTTCAAGTTCTTCTACGTAGGTCTATCATCAATCCAAATTTTTCCAGATCTGTCTCGCCCCCTCCTGGAGTTTCATAAAGATCTTCCTGGTTACGTTTCTTCCGGTATCGTGTATCGTAGCCACATGAGTCTATTGCTTTTGATTTAGTATTGAATGTTGTGTATTTATGTCAAGGTTTAAGCACTTCACTTGTTCTTAACCTCCAGATGTCGCCCCAAGGTATGGTGTAAAATCTTCTTTCTCATCTCCTTAAAGAGTCTCCATATTCTTTCAATAAGCTCTATTTTCTTGATCCATACATACCAAATGGTTTAACAATAGTTCAGTGTATCTTTAATTTCAAATTCTTACTCGTGTTTCTTGTTTTAAGAGTCTTTAGCGTTATACTATTTTTAGCGTTTTAACATATATTAACTGCAGATATTGTGGGCCTTATTTCTTGTTTTACATTATTATCCTCATTTATCAGTAAGCTCAAACTTAAAGGTTGAGAATTTTTTATATGTGACACTGACTCCAACTGATTCCTCTAGGGGGTGTTACCTAGTTGAAAACAAAGAACGTACTTCGTTTATTCTCCATCACTTCTAAGACTTCTTTCTTAGGCGTTCAGAATTTTTATTATATGTAGATAAAATATAATTTTAATTTTATATATATGTAAATGAAAACCCTAACTTTTATTCATAATGATAAGAACAAAGAATTTTCTTTAGCGAAGACATATAAATAACATTTATTTGGAGTGTTCATTGCTAAAACAAGTTACGAATAGCAAAGGCATAACACATACTAAACTATCCTTTACTTTTTATGTGAATAAAATTCTAATAGTTTAAATATTTAAAATCAACTGCAACTACATTTTCGTCGTCCAACTGCTAACTATATTATAAATTATAATATAGTTATAAATAAATAAACAACTGCTGACGTCCAATAAATTATAAATTAGTTTAAAACAGGTCAGTCGAAACAAGTCAGATCGCCGTCAAATATGTCCAAAAAGTCGAGCTTCTTTTCTTGTGCTTCTTGAAATATTTCGGCTTTTGTTTACTCTGTTCGCACATGAAAGCAAGCTGAAATAATGATTAGTGTTTATTATGTGCATCTTTTATGTTGTACAAATTTTCAGTTCTATGCTTCTTTATGGGGAGAACTGTTCTACTCACCCATCGACAATAATTCAGTTTAATTACTTTAACCACAGTCCATAGAAGTGAAACCTGATAATTTTTTGTAGCAACAGTAATATGTCGTGATTAAGGATTATTCAGGAAAACATCGAAATGAAGCATGTACGTACAGGAATCAATTAAAGAAATCCGTTCGTAGATTGTGTCAGATATTATTTTTACATGAATTAAAGTGGCCACATCATTGTATGGTTATTTGGAAATCGAAGTGTTTGTTTATTGCAGCAACGTAGATACACATTAAGTTTTACCACTATTTTGTTTAATATTCATCATAATAATTATTTTTCAAATTACGTTTTCACTTTGTTTTTTGTAAGATACTTATATTAACTCTCTATAATTCAGACATACATAGATACAGTTAAGCGTGGAAATAATGAAAGTTTCAAAACATATTCTTTAAGACACAAAAAGTCTGTGTTCTCAGCAGGGGATGAATTTACTCTTGCAGTCTGGAATATCTCGATATCCATCTTGTCACTATTCCTGCCCTGTGTTTGGCTTAATTGTACAGAGGAATGGTTTGAACAAAATCTTTCTCAGTATTCTGTTAGATACTGATTTTTTTTGTTTTTAACGTCCGTATAGTGAAATCTTAATAATTTTTTTAATTTATGATTAGTAAGAATCAGAACATATTATATAAAAGGAATTTATGCAAAAGATTGTATTATGTGTTAACTTGTTGGTGTCTACATAATGAGACGGAAACGCTCCTCTATCCGTTGACATAATCCCGTTAGAGGCTAGTTTCTGATCACTGGACCGTACGTTTCGGGTTCTCTATGGGGATGATGTTCAACTTATTTTAGCTCACTAGGATGGTTTTCGAGCAGTTCAAAATGTTTTTGTTGTTTTTCCTGAACTCATTTCCTACTGAGGGAATGTTAAAATTAACATTTAAAGTATTATTTGATATAAATACCCTAGCGCCCGTCATTAATCCTAATGTTTTTGATTGCAATCTTTGAATGATGTTAACATTTGATTTATTTGAAAACATTTGTAACTCAATACTGTCAGTCCTGATTGGCTTGATAACGCTTTGTACAGTAGCAACTTGTTCTCAGTGACAAAAATGATTTTTTTCAGCTGCAACCAGCACATTTTAAAGAATTTTAAGATTGATTTTTTTCTCTTTTTGATTGTGTTTTTCTAGATTAATCTTTTGTCAAAATGGAGTCCTAACTATCTAGTTCCTTTTGCTCTAGGGGTCTTTACTAAAGCCAATATTTGTTGAAGGTTACGTCAGGTTAGAATCTATATCTATATATATATAAAACTCATTCTGAGGATTTATGGGTACTGAATACAAATCCACACCGTTACACCGATTGTCACCAGATTCTGCACAGGTAACCTTTGACACAAGGGGCAAAATTCTGACTAACTTGGAATTTGATATTTTGCCCCGTTCGCACGATTTAGGCCCTTTTAATTATGCCTTTCCGTTGACGCGTATAAAGATGTCAACAACACCATGGAGACCAGAATTAATTATCATAGTAACAAATAAATAAACAAGTGATATTTAGCGGCATTGGAACTGTATCTTTATCCCGTTCCTGCAGTTTTTAATGTTTGTAATATGCGATTGTATCGTTTTATTTTGTAATTTTGTATACAGACACATCTATATATTTTGTAATTGTCTTAAACGATTATAAAATTTATGTTTATACGTATTTCTGATGATGCAATGAATAAGTAATGAAATATATTACTGGAGATCTCAACATGGAGACCAGAATTAATTACCATATTAACAAATAAATAAACAAAAGCTATTTAGCGGCATCGGAACTGTACATTTATCCATTCGTGCAGTACATTTTCGATGTTTTATATAATATGCGATTGTATCGATATATTACGATGTGGAAAGTGTATAACTTACTAATTTGAAATTGTCCCATTACTTAATGGAAAACGTAAATACGTGTTTTTTTCATTTGTGAGGTTAGCTGACAACGGTTTTTGGTTTTTAGTTTACTGCTTAAATAAATAAAGCCATGGTCGAGGAAAACATAACGTTTAATGTGTTATACAATGCTTCTAACACAGTAACACTTAAAATAAAGAATTTAGCGTTTTTCATTTAACAGGTACTTTATAAATATCTCCAAAGGCTTTATAAACGGGTACTTTTAAATCTCCGAAGGCTGTTGCACCAAAATAATAATTTAGTAGAAGTTAAAATAGTACAAGTGTTGAAAACAGCTTTGGAGAGAATTTGAGTGATGAGTACAAAATTGTTATACGAGCTGACAGAACGCCAAATAGACATAGACAATACAAATTATATTAAAATACTTATTAAAAGTCAAATATTCGCGTGCGAAGCCGCGGGTAACAGCTAGTTATTAATAAATCTGTAGGGGAAAAGTTTGGCTGTGGTAATCTCAGAAACTACTGGGACGATCTGAGTGTCAAATTGCAGACTTATAGTGGCTACTTAGAAGAAGGTTTTAGATGTTGTTTTATTTCGATATCTTAAGAAAAAGGCGAATAGGCATAGTAGAAAATCATGTTCGTCAGCAGAAATGGTCATGAGTTTAAGTCCCAGCAAGTTATTCGATATTGGTAACATACAATCATGTGCATTGTTAACATATATACAAACCAATCTATGCCGCATTCACGATCCTCTCTCCCACCATTTTAACTTGAGTTATTAGGAATAGAGAGTACTTTCTTACGAGTAAAAGGGAGATTAGTTCTGGAAGGGAGAGCTAATTTTAACATTCATTTTCAAAGTATTTCTTATTCGTTTGATGTATAAATATTTTGATTTTCATTACTTTTGTTACTGGTGTTTATTGGTAAGTCAGGTAGCGTTAGACATAACGTATAATATTGATTAATGTGTTTAAGGAAATTGTTTTGATTTCTAGTTATTCATACTTCACAAAGCCAAAAAAACATCTTTAGGAAGGCCGACGATAAATGCTAAACTAAAAAAACTTTGCCTAACATCGGAAACGCAACAAGAATATGAGAAAGGCTCAACGAGGTAGGCAAAAAAATGTTTCTGCAAGGGCTGAACAAAATTTGAGGTGGAAAAATAAATTAAATGGCGGTTTTTAATTATAATCCACTCATCGACTACACAAATGAAACTGACATAGGATCGATGAATATTGTTTGGCCTCATTGTAAACAACTGAAATGGAAGGTGAATCAGACAGTTCATATTACTCTTTCGGAAACGCAGGATTTGATCCCACCTCCTACATTGAAACCTACCAGAACTTTCTACACTTACCTTCTACTCCTACCTTCTACTTCTACTTCTACTTCTACCCCCAGAACCTTTAAAATCATTATTGAATAGAGAACATCCTTCATAAAAAGCAATTTTAAAATGCATTATAGTCTTACAAATCAGGTTTTTAATTTACATGATTCGGAGCCAATGGAATTGTCAACGGAAATTTCATACCTACTGTTAAAACTCAAATCCAAGTATATCATGTCATTGCGTTACTACAACCGGTAAACAACGCCATTACTAAATTTCTTAAAGTGTACTTCGTCGCAGATTATTTGCAACAAGCTCAAACGAATATGGATCGGATCGTTTTTTTAAATTTAATCAAACGTTAGTACAGGCCCGGCTCCAGGCAGGGGCGAACCGTGCCACCGCCCAGGGCGGCAAATTTTAAAGGGCGGCAGATTCTGGGATGTTGAGTTTTGAAATTGAGGGAAAAATAAAATTATTCACTTACTTTCATCACAATATGTAAGATCAGTAAGAATTAATTTATGTATAATTAAGTACGCCTGTCGAGACTTTAAAATATATTCAAGAGTATGGGTTCCCGCCAAATGTTGGCGTCGCTCTAAGAATTTTGCTAACATTACCTGAGACAGTGGCAAGAGGAGAAAGGACTTTTTCGAAGCTCAAACTTATTAAAACTTATCCTCAGATCGAGTATGTCGCCTGAGTGATAACATCACGCCTAATAGAACATCAGTTAGCTGAATTACTTGATTACAACGAAGTTATAAAGGAGTTTGCCAGTGCAGAAGCTAGACGAGTATTTTTTAACTAAGGTATACATTACATGATACATTACTTTTATTATATTTCAGTCATAATTAATTTTAGGTAGTATTTTAATTTTAAGTCATCACATAGGCATACATTTTTATTGTCTCGCGATTCCTTGTATTGTCTCTACAATTTTTGTTGTAGCCGTTCACCACATCGTAAACGCGAATAAGTTCTAGTTATTCGATAAACACAACAATGCAAACATTCCTAGTCGTTAGTTGAAGGCAATCGCCATATCTTTATAGTAGGTCTAGTGTGCGTGAATGTGTTCAGAGTTAAAATAGGGAGGGGGCGGCACTCATAAATACTGCACAGCGCGGCAGAAGCGCTGGGGCCGGCCCTGCGTTAGTAACAGAGCTTCAAAATTTACTTCGCGAAGTAAACCCGTATGTTTGTGAACGGGAAAGTGCTTTTGAGTTTGTAACCTCTTGGAAAGATAATGATATAATATTGTAATTCATGCTGATCAAAAAGAGAATAATACGGAGCACCGGACCATTATAATGCAGCCAGAACGAATTAACTTGCGGTAGTTAGAGTTAACCAAGAGCGATATGGTAATTCGTGCTAGTGACGATAGACTACTTCGGGATGCAGAACAAACCGGGCTTACGGTGCTTTACAATACCATTTAATGTTTTGTCCAAGAGAAAAGATGGGTATCGTTTTACATTGAAACAAAGGGATTCTAATACTGGAAGAGAAACAAATAAGAAAGTTTCAGCTTTACAATTTTATTTGTATAGGCTCTTGGTTAGAAAAGATAATTATAATCACTTAACTTAGGCGATTTCAAGCAACTATTGATTGTATATTGTAGACTGATAAAACAGAACGTTGCTAAAATTGAAACGGAAAAACTCATATTCATTCGAACCAGTCAAACTAAGATAAAAACTGAAAATTACATACATTTGCAAGATGCGTTAAGGAAAGATGAAGGCGTTGAGAACTTTATCCGTCTGGTATTTTACCGTCGAGCTTTAGTGGTCGGCGATATATGCACGAACGAACTCCAGACGCATTTTGCTGTGTTCGCAAGTATTCCCGTCCTGATATACAAATCCTAAATAGAAAGAGATTCTTCGGGAATTGCATCAGTGTCACTCATCTCACGACTTAGTACGAGTGTTTTGTTTGAAATTGAAAGAATTAATGGATCTCTCTCTCTCTCTCTCTCTCTCTCTCTCTCTCTCTCTCTCTCTCTCTCTCTCTCTCTCTCTCTCTCTCTCTCTCTCTCTCTCACACACACACACACACACACACATTATTGTTTTAATGTTAATAACAAATAAAATGTTAATTTTAATAACAAATTTTCAAATATAACCGAGAAAACAGCTGCTGAAGAAAATAAACATTAAAACAATCGTTAACTAATCGACCTAAATCTATTATCAGTTATTTTACATTAAAATCGATACAAATTCGATTATTCGTTAATTTTATATTAATAGAATTATTTCGATTGTTATTAATTTACTTACAAACCTCTGATGATACTGATATTTTTCAGTGAAACGTGCGTCAGGTGTTAAAAAGAATATACGAAATTATACTACTTGCAGAAGAAACAAATTGAATAACATCACAAATTATATAATTACTGCAAGAAACGTCGAGTTACTTATATAGAAAATGATGGATAAATAAAATTGTACTTGTATGTGTGTTTTCAACTGGAAGTTTTACCTTTTTGCGATTTTTTTTATAAAGAAATCTAAATAACCTGTAAATAAAAAAGTCAGTTTGGATCGTGTTTATAATTAGGCCTAACTCTTCTGTAGTTTGTCGTATTTAATTAATCCTGTTTCTGTAGTTTGTTGTATTTAATTTAGCACTCATTTTCATTATAACAAAGTATTAAAAACCCGGTCCAGACCACTTTTTTGACGACGCGATGTTGTAACTTTTTTTTTTACAGTTTTTAGAACTGAACGAACACTGCACGCTGAGTTGGAGGCATGAGCTGCCGAGCACCATTTCACAAGAATAGGATGTTTTCCTATTTATTTTATTGAGACTGAGCTAAGCAAACAGGAGTGTCAGACGCTTTGCTCCAACTTGTCGTCACGCCTCCTTTAGTTTCTCTTTATATTTAAACAGTTTCACCCCAGATTATGATTTTTTAAATTTTCAGCGATATTTGACCTTCAAAAATGTTTGTGTTAATTTTTGACAGAATGTATACAGTTAACAACATCTTCCCTTCTTTGTGAAAATTAAAAACAAATATTACAGCGACCGTGACAAGAAATCTCAAAATTATGAGGGGCTAATAGAAAGTTTAAAGAATCAGGTACTATGGCGACCGAAAGTAACATCAAAATACTCTATAAATCGAACAGCATTAGCAAATGTTCATGACCAAACCAATTCCATGCCAATCCGTCGCCTCTTGTTCTTACGTTCAAAATTCAAACCCAATTCATAATGTTAAGATATCAATAATTTTTTTTAGTTAATACATAATTCCACAATTTTAACATTTTAATAAGTTTTGTTGATAATATTATTTGTTCAGTATCTGAAATTACTTTTATCTGATATTTCTTTGAAAATACTTTACAAATAGACCTGTTGTAAGGAGAACGATCTGTTAAAAAATATTAATTATTCATAATGATGTAAGATTTCTTGTGCCAAGTAGGTTATATTATATGTTTGCTTTATTGTGCAAAAAACAAATTAATTATATAACCTACTTTCAAAATAAATTTTGCAGTATATAATAGTTAATTTCATATAATACTGTGTGTGTGTAATATTATTACATCAAGAGGCTAGAAAACTTGAAAAGTTACTACGTATAAAGAATCAAGGATAAAAAGTATATATTTTAACGCAACAGAAATGCTGTCATCCATGTTACATAAATATTATATTAACAAAATAATAAGCAAGTCAATATCTAACCCCATGATAAAACAAAAGTCTAATAATTACATTTATGATTGTAGACAAAGATAAATAAGGATGCAAGGTAGAAATAACGAGAATGAACAAACCTGTAAATTAGACAATAGTTAATGATCTATGTTCAGTGAAAAGTAAATCAATATGATACTGATGAGAAGTGTAAGAAGTAGAATAGTACAGAAATTGTCAAAGTAAATGACCATGAAAGTAAACAAAAATGAAACAATAATTTACCTTATAGCAATAGCAAGTAAGGATTTTGAGTTAAATGATAGTATTTCGTGACAACGAATGTTATGATAAAGTTTATGTTATGTTATACCAATTACTTGTTGAGTTAATGAAAGGTAATGAAACAAGAGGTATTATTCAATTACTGTTATAGAATGATGTGGGAAGCAGCTAGTTAGCGTTAATAGATTTCAATTTTCTTATATGTGATCCATAGGTCAAGATAAAATTGTCATTAGATATGAAAAGAATAATTGTTTATGTAAATGTTAATAGTTAAGATTTGATTATATGTATGAATTTATGTAAAAGGGCTATAGTTGTTCACCAGTTATAAACAAAGGTAGGTCCGTATACAATAAAAGGCCTAACAGCCAGTAACACTATATCATAGTTACTCATGACATAAAGGTTAGGTACGTAAGTTAATAATAATTAATGAATACGGTTCGAAGAGCTAGGAAAAAACATTAAATTAGTAATGATATATAATAAACCATCTCAATTTATACAAATTATGATAATGCCACAATGCCATGATATCGATTGATAACGTTTGATATCGAAAAAGTAATAAATATAAAAGAAACAGGCTCATATCAAAAACCCAGCAGAATATATGTAGAAAATAATAAACCAACTATCGGTAAAGTTATATTCCGATATGGTAGCAAATTAATAAGGAATAGACAAAAAATATATGAAATAAACACTATATACAAAACATGGAGAAGGAAGAAAAATAATGGGTTGCTATGGACTACAGGAAATGAAGAAGTTGTTGATTTTCAATTATTGCCTTTTATGATCTGAATGGGATGAGATTAAAAAAAACCTAAGAAATATCTAATATAATCAGAATATACTAAAGTATTTGATACTCTTATAATACACCAAAATACTAAAGATAATATTATTGACTCTTGACAATACAGTTTCACCAAACGAGGCTATAGTATGATAGCACAATAAAAAATAAATAACTGGGTTCTACAAGGAAGGACTTGAATTGTCCCATATCCGAAAGGAGTTGACGATATATTAAACCCAATATAAAGAGTTAACTGCATCACAACCAATAATATACACTACACTGGAATTCATAACCTTTCAAATACACGGAACATCACTAATTGCTTCAACCGAGAGAAGAACGTATTTGGATCCAGAAATTGCAGAAGGAGCATCAATCGGGCTGTAAATCAATCCAGAGCTGTATTTCCGAGGTGGACAGGACAAGAATTCCATTTTATTAGACCGAAGAAAGAATATCGTACGGCATAATCATCCAGAACAGTAAAGTTATCAAACAACCGCCTACAAGATTCGCTTCGTTCTAGTCTGGTAAATTATTATTGTATAAATCATATTACCTACACAACACTTCAAATTTGTAAATCTTGCATTCTTATCTATGTATTTTTAATCTTCCCCACAGTTACAAGAACCTTCACACCCTGAATTAAGTTAATTACAAACTAAAACACATTATATAACCGAATCTAAATAAAGTACCGGACTGATCAATAATCGATTCACGCAATCTATAGCCTTTGAGTATGCCAGTTGGAACATATCTCATTCAATGTTGAAGAAGTAAACAAATAAAGAACCATTGTATAGTTGCAAAATCTTGTCATTTGGAGTATTATTTAATGAGTTGGGAATAAAAAAGTAACTGACTAAGTATAGAATAATTGGTTAACATAAACCGTGAATTAACCTCTAAGTTTCGTTGCCCCGATACTACAGCGCTTCTAGCGGAATTCTCCGACACCAAAGAGAGAGCGTTAAAATACAAAATTATACATAATTCTCTTCAAGGTATAATAGGGTTGAACGAAATTACAGAATAACACATTAATTATTTAAGTTTCAAGTACACTAACACTGATATTTTTTAGAGAGATAAGTTAATATTAGTTAATTAAATCACTATATCCCGCAACTCCAAATATCTCAGATATTTAAATAATTGAAATAAATTAAAACGACCTAAGAGAGTAAAGACAGGGGAACATACCCGTTCATAGCAACGAATAGGCTTATATTGCGTGATACATTAGTAGAAGCAAGACGTCGTTTACTTACAAATTGGCGCTCAACCAGTGTAGGGCTTAGGTTAAGTAAAACCATAATTATATTAACATTACTTAACCAGAGCAGGCAACTGTGGGAGACTAGAAATGCAATAGAGAAAGCTGATACAAAAGGAAACGAAAATGCAAGGACAAGAGAGACGATTAAGTTACGCGGAATGGACGACAGTACTATTTAAGAAATTTAGCAAGGATATGGGATACATAGAAAAGAATACCAATGATCACGAAAGAGCGCAAATGAGTCGCGCGAATGCATTGGGAACACCAGACGACAAAATGACATTGAGAGAGATTTATGATGAAATGTGGGAGTTAGATGCCAGGTGTAATAAAGAAAAGACTATCGGGACAGCCCACGAAAAAGACGATAACAAGGTGGAAAGGATGACTGAAGAAGATTGGGAAAGATGGGACGATAATGAAGAACAAATGAAAACCGAAAAATAGGAGTATACGCCCAGGTGACAGAACAATATACTCAGGAAGATTATGAACAATGGAAAAGAGAAATAAGACCACCTGAAAAACCAATACAAACAGAAAACAAAGAATTAAGGGAATTGATAAGGGTGATGTCTGAACTATCCCGAGAAGATATCTGTAACTGGAGGAAAAAACATAATCAAACAGATGAACTTATAGGAATGCCAAATAATAAAAAGCTAGAACAATCCAGTGTACAAAAAGAAGTAAAAATAGTCAAAGTGAAGCAACAGAAGAAAACGCCAGAACAACCAAAGAAAGTGACCAGTCAGAACGTAATGGGTTTTATAGCAGAACTATTTAGGAAACGTAACGAATCAATAATCAGACAGATGAAAGAAGAGAACCAGAGACACCGGGAAGAATTCAGGAAAACAATGGATGATGGTTTCAAAAGGATGGCGGAAACAATGGATGAGTGTTTAAAGAATATGTCTAGAACACTAAACAGCACTTCCGAAGGTATTATAGTAAATCCGAAAACAGAAGAGAGTGGCAAGGGAATAGAAATTAGAGAAGACCAAAATGCAGTGCTCTCTGAAAATAAGGATAGAAGGGACAAGGAGAAGATCCAAACCATAGAAGAGAATATCCAGAAAATAAGGATAATATGGAGAAAGAAAATAGTCAATACCAAAGAAGAAATGGACATGAGGAAAGGTGGATTAATTAGTACATTTAACATCCCAATTAATGAAAGAAGGGAGTTATGTAAAGGTATGAAATATAGAAAAACGTCATGAAAATGACCAAAATGAACCACCATGGAATAATTACAAAAACTTTAAATAAATTTAAATGTCATTTAAATAAATCAACAATCAAAAGGTATATGACCACATCAATTATATCGTTAACACGGAAGATACCCGTAAAACATTTAGTAAATAGTCCAGATATCGAAGGGAAAGGAAGGGTAGAATATACCAGTGATTATGTTAGAATAGAGGAGATACGATACCTGATAATTCAAAAGGAGCTAAATATGACTGAGTACCCTGACTTAAATGAAGACTTTGCATCAGCCGAGTTACAGTATTGGCTTTGTATCATGCACAAGAGATATGTAAAAAGTGTAGAAATTGGTATGAACACTGCAGTAATCCGGACAACGAGTGCAGTCGAATTAATGGACCATGGTTAGAAGAAGAAGCAGTCAACCAGAAAAATGGGACTGATTTGATGAAAACTGACCAGGCAACCAATTGACAAGATACGAAAAAAAAATATTATGAATAAATTCTAAAATACAATAAGAACAACTTATTACCGATTTTGAAGAGAAAATGCTTGGAATTTGAAAAGAATTTGAATTAGAATAAGACCACTAAATTCTAAAATACAATAAGAACCACTTATTATCGATTTTGAAGAGAAAAACACTTGTAAATAAAAGAGAATTTTTGAACAATAAAATAAATAGAAAAAAATGTCATTCAAAATAAAGTAAGTCTGAATTAAAATATAGTTATGAAGAAGGTATTAAGAAGAGTTAATAACAGACCCCAAGATTACAGAAGAAAACTAGAATTATTACTAAACGTCTACAAAGAAATAGTGTGAATAATGAATAATGAAACCCCAAGATTACAGAAGAAAGCTAGAATTATTACTAAAAGTTTACAAAGAAATAGTGTGAATAATGAATAATGAAACTCCAAGATTACAGAAGAAAAATAGAATTATTACTAAACGTTTACAAAGAAATAGTGTGAATAATGAATAATGAAACCCCAAGATTACAGAAGTAAGCTAGAATTATTACTAAACGTCTACAAAGAAATAGTGTGAATAATGAATAATGAAACCCCAAGATAAAAGTTTTTACCTCAAATCTACCTATACAAAATAATAAAAGAAAAATCATATGACCTAAAATACATACCGCATTGCCAAGTGAAAGAAACAACTTCAGTAAATGATTGATTGTAACCAATGTAATATTAAAGAAAACGAGGAAAAAAAAAGAATATTTATGAACATAATTCATTGTAATATAAACAGCCAAAATAATGAAATACGATAAGAAAAATAATAGTTGAGCTAAGGACTGTATCTAGTCAGAAACACAATTATAATGATAATCAAACAATAACTATTTAGAAAATATTGAGATCAGAAAAACAAATGAAGAAGATACTTAGCGTTATTATCACAACAAGAAAGAAAAAACAAAAATAATTACAAATGATAACTGTCAGAATTATCATCAAAGAATGTTTAAGGAAACTAAAATGGAATCACAAAGTATGAAGGATAGTAATAAAGAAATATAAAAGCAACAAAAGAAAAAAAATTTTTCCCAAATATTTATTATTAAGTAATTAAGGAGATTATTAGGAGATTATTATATTTTATAGCTGACTGTAGATGAATTCCAGCAGTACTATATTAAGGTGTAGTGTGGGCAGCAGAGTATGAAGCCAAACAGTGCCTCTCTGAACTGTACCAACGCACATATTAGGGATTGTTAGGGAAATTAAATATTTAAGGAATATTAGAATAGTTGCAAGAATGACCTCAGTTTCCAGAAGAGTAGGACAAAGAAAACAGAAAGAAATTAGATGACAGAAGAATAATTGAGAAATACAGTGATTACAGTAATTATAAGTAGAAGAGATGTGAACCTAAAGTATCATTGAATATTGTAGCCAACTATCAACAAATACTGTTTACAGAAATTAAAAATGATCAAGAATGTTAATTGAAATAATGAAATGTTATTAAATAAAGAATTATTAATACTAGTCTAATAAAGTTACATTGAGAATCCCATCGTCAACCATTAATATTGATATGAAGAAAAGGCATGTGAAAAAGACAAGTTTATTTGACCTAAACTTCATTCAGGTAAACTAAACTTTTTTAGGAGGGGGAGCATATGTAACGCAACAGAAATGCTGTCATCCATGTTACATAAATATTATATTAACAAAATAATAAGCAAGTCAATATCTAACCCCATGATAAAACAAAAGTCTAATAATTACATTTATGATTGTAGACAAAGATAAATAAGGATGCAAGGTAGAAATAACGAGAATGAACAAACCTGTAAATTAGACAATAGTTAATGATCTATGTTCAGTGAAAAGTAAATCAATATGATACTGATGAGAAGTGTAAGAAGTAGAATAGTACAGAAATTGTCAAAGTAAATGACCATGAAAGTAAACAAAAATGAAACAATAATTTACCTTATAGCAATAGCAAGTAAGGATTTTGAATTAAATGATAGTATTTCGTGACAACGAATGTTATGATAAAGTTTATGTTATGTTATACCAATTACTTGTTGAGTTAATGAAAGGTAATGAAACAAGAGGTATTATTCAATTACTGTTATAGAATGATGTGGGAAGCAGCTAGTTAGCGTTAATAGATTTCAATTTTCTTGTATGTGATCCATAGGTCAAGATAAAATTGTCATTAGATATGAAAAGAATAATTGTTTATGTAAATGTTAATAGTTAAGATTTGATTATATGTATGAATTTATGTAAAAGGGCTATAGTTGTTCACCAGTTATAAACAAAGGTAGGTCCGTATACAATAAAAGGCCTAACAGCCAATAACACTATATCATAGTTACTCATGACATAAAGGTTAGGTACGTAAGTTAATAATAATTAATGAATACAGTTCGAAGAGCTAGGAAAAAACATTAAATTAGTAGTGATATATAATAAACCATCTCAATTTATACAAATTATGATAATGCCACAATGCCATGATATCGACTGATAACGTTTGATATCGAAAAAAGTAATAAATATAAAAGAAACAGGCTCATATCAAAAACCCAGCAGAATATATGTAGAAAATAATAAACCAACTATCGGTAAAGTTATATTCCGATATGGTAGCAAATTAATAAGGAATAGACAAAAAATATATGAAATAAACACTATATACAAAACATGGAGAAGGAAGAAAAATAATGGGTTGCTATGGACTACAGGAAATGAAGAAGTTGTTGATTTTCAATTATTGCCTTTTATGATCTGAATGGGATGAGATTAAAAAAAACCTAAGAAATATCTAATATAATCAGAATATACTAAAGTATTTGATACTCTTATAATACACCAAAATACTAAAGATAATATTATTGACTCTTGACAATACAGTTTCACCAAACGAGGCTATAGTATGATAGCACAATAAAAAATAAATAACTGGGTTCTACAAGGAAGGACTTGAATTGTCCCATATCCGAAAGGAGTTGACGATATATTAAACCCAATATAAAGAGTTAACTGCATCACAACCAATAATATACACTACACTGGAACTCATAACCTTTCAAATACACGGAACATCACTAATTGCTTCAACCGAGAGAAGAACGTATTTGGATCCAGAGATTGCAGAAGGAGCATCAATCGGGCTGTAAATCAATCCAGAGCTGTATTTCCGAGGTGGATAGGACAAGAATTCCATTTTATTAGACCGAAGAAAGAATATCGTACGGCATAATCATCCAGAACAGTAAAGTTATCAAACAACCGCCTACAAGATTCGCTTCGTTCTAGTCTGGTAAATTATTATTGTATAAATCATATTGCCTACACAACACTTCAAATTTGTAAATCTTGCATTCTTATCTATGTATTTTTAATCTTCCCCACAGTTACAAGTACATTCACACCCTGAATTAAGTTAATTACAAACTAAAACACATTATATAACCGAATCTAAATAAAGTACCGGACTGATCAATAATCGATTCACGCAATCTATAGCCTTTGTGTATGCCAGTTGGAACATATCTCATTCAATGTTGAAGAAGTAAACAAATAAAGAACCATTCTATAGTTGCAAAATCTTGTCATTTGGAGTATTATTTAATGAGTTGGGAATAAAAAAGTAACTGACTAAGTATAGAATAATTGGTTAACATAAACCGTGAATTAACCTCTAAGTTTCGTTGCCCCGATACTACAGCGCTTCTAGCGGAATTCTCCGACACCAAAGAGAGAGCGTTAAAATACAAAATTATACATAATTCTCTTCAAGGTATAATAGGGTTGAACGAAATTACAGAATAACACATTAATTATTTAAGTTTCAAGTACACTAACACTGATATTTTTTAGAGAGATAAGTTAATATTAGTTAATTAAATCACTATATCCCACAACTCCAAATATCTCAGATATTTAAATAATTGAAATAAATTAAAACGACCTAAGAGAGTAAAGACAGGGGAACATACCCGTTCATAGCAACGAATAGGCTTATATTGTGTGAAAATAACGAGACGCTCGTACTCGTCACATTACAAATTGGCGAACCCAACAGTGGGGCTTAACCCAGTAATACCGGTCACGATACAATATATATACATGTGTGTGTGTGTACAATTATATTTATTTATTAAATTATGTTAGTTATTTAAAAATAAATTTAGAATTCTTAAATGTAACCACTTTTAGAATAAATTTGAGTTTGTAATTTAATTATCATATTATTTTATGTTTTTATAGTTTTATAAATTTTCCTAAAGGTTTGTTTTTTATATAATTATATTTATTTACTTATTAAAACATGTATAACAGTGGTTTCAGACTTGAAAGCGCATGAGGGCCATACTTACACTCAGAAATCCACCGGCTTTTGAAGGCATCATTGACCCTTTGATGGCATCATTAACAAGTTACTTAAAAAAAGCAGTATTTTTAATTGTCAATAAGTACAATAGAGGTAATTTACACATTAAACATGTCTACTGCATATCTTTAATGGTAAAATCTTTATTATTTCAGTATAATAATGAAGATATAAAGGTTTAAAGAACAAATTTAAAGATAGAAACTTCAAGATATAAATAGAAAAATATAAATGAAGATTCAAGAAGAAGAAGTCTATTTCAAGAAGATTTTAAGCTAAACTTAATCGATAAATGAAAGTATTACTGATAACTGAAAACATAAAAGTCAAGTAAATGTGCGATTTTGCAAGGAGGACAACAGTTTAGCCTACAGTCTTGATGAATAATAAAATACGAAATTACACAATTCAAACGTTTGTTTCTCAACCACCCTGACCTTTCTTTGTCCTTGTCTGTACTTATATAATAATTTATCATATAGTTGTATAATTGTTCAGATCTTTGGACCGGAAGTGCTAATTGTCACTGGCCAGAGGTTCATTTGTTAACAGGACGTAACAACAACTCGTTTGTAATCAAAGAAAAGCTTATTTACCGACAGTTGTGCTGTGTGAAAACGACAAGAAATTGTTTTTGCTGCATATTAATTTGTCTGATGGCGGAAGCTTCGTGAGCTTCGGGGTTAGAGACTAAACGGACATAGGCCAAGTTCATGTGTGTACTATTGTGTTTTTTCATAGTAGGCATATATCGTTGTGGCTATGGCGCTACAGAATAGCACTGGAGGGGGCACGGTGGCGTTGTTATTGAAATACTGTAAGTTTCGCGATTTTGCAACCTACAGAACGCCACTCCACTGTCTCGCTGAATTAATTGGAGCTTTGCCAGAACAGAATAAAAGGAGGAGATACTTTTTACAAAAATAGTGTTAGTCCAGCATGATTAAAGAATTAAACATATATCTTATATAATACAGAAGATCGAAGTGTGGTTGGTTCAGATGAAACCACTGTAGATGAAAGAAGCTGAAGTTTGGTTCAGAATTAAGTGCACTACACTATAGGAGTAGGTAACAAATAAAGAAAACGAAACAGGGTACAGAACACTCAGGATTGTAAGGATTTTTTGTTGAGATGCCATTTTCCTGCTCGTTCGACCAGTGAAGGAGAATAATTGGACTCGCCTACGCAAAATAAAAAGGGTCTTTATGACGCATTAGTGAATACAATCAAATAGTAGAACATAATCAACTCTTATATTGTAACGTATAACAAGGTTTAGTTTATTAGATAGTAGGCTACTTGATAGGGGTTTTTATCTGTTAAATGTAATATTTATTAATAACTACCTATATTAGTAAGCTCCCTGAGCCGCAGCACGAACGAAATAAATTTTATTTTTTTTTAAACTGTGAGTAAAGTTCTTCATATGTATGATACTGGGTGTCAGTTGAAAAATCACGAGAATGTGATCGTGTGTTGTTACCACTGTTAATGAACGTTTGCTGTATCTTAAAAAGTAAAAAACAAAAAGATATAAAGATAAAAGATAAAAAGTAAAAAGATAACTTACAAAAGTTCCGACTACTCTAATTTGTTTTTATTAAAACAACACTCATCATTATTATAATATATTAATGAGAATTTTCATTACTTCATTCATTATAATAATTACAATAGGCTCTAAAATCCCGAAAACTGCAACTTATAACCGCAATAACTAAATGATAAATAACATAGTCTTAGCTTTTAAATCCGTGTATATGTTTCCATAGATACCTATAGGCCTACATGGAACACTTCACAAATGTAACTGATAACAATATATAAATTTTTGGCAAACGGCTTACAACGTTTTGAAGGCGGTCCAAAATTTACAAGCGTGTTAACAAATATAAATTTTGTCAAACTATTAACTGAGAAAATTTTATTAACCGAGAATATTTTATTCAACCGAGTAAAATTATAATATTTTTAATAAAGTTGTTCATAATTTTGTGCCTCACAAAGAATTACAATTTTTTTTCAAAATATTGACATCTATTTTCGGCTCGTGGTGCACCTAAAGTTCAAACATTTTTAGTGTAAATACTACATTTCGAGTTGGGTTAAAACTCTCTTCAGTCTGGCACGGCATGGGGTTCTAAAATTTCTACAATATTCTGAAAAATTTCATACTGTTTTTGGGCCCAGGTGTCCTAAGGTTTCGAAATTTCCAAAACTGAACACTATTTTAAGACTGTGATAAACATTCTTTTTCATCATTACCTGCCTCTCACAACGTAATCAAAATCGTTTTTTATTGACACTGTTACCTAAACAGAAGGTTTTACAGCTATATAAAATGCATGTTGAACGAATACTGTTCAAAATGTTTAACATGTAGCCCAGTTTACCTATTGAAATTATTTTTTTGTACATGCTGTGACAAGTTTACAAAACTTATAAAATTTCGGTATAATTTAAGAACATACAGATTATAAATAATAAGTTTTATGGAGTTTCTAAGACTTTCACTGCCGGCGTCAGGAGAGTTGGAAACATTATTTGCCGGGTTGTTAGGCCGTGGTCCATCGTTTGTGTTTACAGTCGTTTCGGTCCCACCATCTTCAGTGCTGGAAGCAACTAGCACGGTGTCCGACAATTCACCCCAGTGATGAGGAGAGAACCGTGTTTCTGCATTGCATTGCATTGTGTTGTGTGTGCGGAGTGTCTTTGTACCCGTGGTAGGATTGCACCATCTGGGACGTGCCCAATGGCTGCCAGAAGATAAACGTAGTACTGGTTCAGTAAACGGGTGACCTAAAACTGGAAAGGAAACCGCCAACACGGGGGAGAAAGATAACTTATGTTTTGTGACACTGGCGCTAGAACCGATTCAGACAACAGGTGTAAGGCGTCGGTCGCTCTCCGCGAGGCAGAGAGCCTCCGTGCCGGTGACCAAGGTAACAGCAACAAGCAGCTGACACAGCCTGCTAGGAGACAGGTAAGGATGGGAAGAAGGAAGAAGGACAGTTTTCAAAGGCAAACTCTGGAAATATTGCGAGGATGTCAAACTCTGGGGCTGTGGACAGAAGTTATTGGGAGGATGGTTTTATGGCGGCTTTATCAAGAAGCACCGAGGACGTTTGACCCAAATCGGCGGTGGAGGTTCTGAGGTGCTGATGGTTCACAGGTAAGGGAAGGATGAGGTCGCAGCTGCAGCAAAGAGAGTTACAGCTATCGACACTGTGGTTTTGCCTAAGAAGGCTCAGTTACAAATTTTCCCCCCAGCACGATCTGAGCTGGAAAGTAGCACCAACCAATCAGTTTCAAGTGATATCTGATTGGCTTAGGAGAACAGCATGGCAAAACTTTATAATAAGTTTTATAAAACAACAAAATTCATCCGGAAAAGAATAACGAGGTAGCAAAGTGAGAACTTCAGTGCCGAGTGGCGAGTGAACTGATCCAACGTGTAAAAGATTGCTCGTATGTAGGCCTATTTGAAGTAAGAGATAGTTTGTTGCAAAGAATTAAGACTCAAATAAGAGTGAACGGATAATTAAATGACACGAGGGCATGTAGTGTTTATTTGATTTTATTATAAGAAATCGACATTTACAGTGAATGTAATTAAAATCATATGACAGCTCGTATTATTTACATTATAGTTACACACACAAAAAATATGTTGAAAACAACTTATTTCAATGTAAAAATATAATTTACAGAATATTTAGTTGAAAAGTAGAATCTGATATGCACAGTCTAATAATTTAATTTTGTACAAATTATAAAATAGCTGAATTACTAAATCGAATTTTGAAACATAAAATTCCATCCAAATACAATATAAAAACCAGAATCGAACTCACGGATCAACTAGAAAACGTACAAAGTAAACAGAGCCGTGAGACGTATACTAAACACACCTGTAAGAGGAAAGTGGATTAAGAGAAACTGAATATCAACGAAGCGTAGTCGGGAAACAGATAGTGTGTTGGGGAAAGATGATAAGGACACAATACTTAAAAAGTTTTACCATTCAGGGAGGACGTAATAATGGTATTAACTTTTCAGCTGAACTTTCAGCGAGGTATTACAAATATTAAAACATTTGACCCTTGACAGTTATAAGTGATTTATATAAAAGGTTGATAACTATTGTGAATATGCATTGCAGTATAGACCTATACATTAAGGACATTGTTTCTTTCTCCCCTATTGGAAAGTGCTGCCCGTGTAATGTCGTGGCGGTTTGTGGTAACATCACAATGAGGAGCGGGTGGTATGGAAGCGTCCCCTGTAAATCAATTACACGGAAAAATTTCAGAACAGTCGTTTACTTTATGTTGCGTAAGGCCTCAACTCGTCTGCTTAACGTTTAATACACGCATATGACCAGATAACGCAAAACGCTCAGTGGAAATCAGATTGATAAATAAATACATTCTAAATTCAGTTAAGTAATTACATGTAACTACGCAAAATGGAACTAATCCACAGATATCAAAATTTTAATTCTTTTGGGTCAAATATAGTAAGTCTTTGTTTTAAGCACTTGTTACTTTACGCGGTTCAGTAATTAGTGTACATGTATTTAATATACGCGGTTAGAAGTATACATGTAAATGTTTTTATTAATAGTGGAAGCAAAATTAAGATCAATAATTATTATTCCGTTTTATTGTTCCTAAGAGTATAATTTTCTAAGAAATTAATTTTTAGTTTCTGTAGATAATATAAAGCTATTACAGTTCAGAAAAAAGGTTCGCTGTAATGAATACAACCTACGACTTAAAATTGTAATTACAGTATATCGTTTTAGTGGTTCACAATATCGTTCTATTAAACACTAGTAGAGTCTATGCTCCCTCAGCTGCAGAACTTGTACACTATTTTGGACGAAGTATTTTTATCATTGGACAAATATTAATATTAGATAATTTTTTAAATTATAAAAAATACGAAAATTCCAATTCTCCTACTATTTTTTGTTTAGCAAATTAACAATTATAGAGAAATTATACAATAAACGCTAAAAATTCCAAACAATCGAATCTGTGTTAAAATCCCAGTCTGACACCCGGTTGGATTTTTACAATTCTTCCACATTTTTTATCTGTCTGTCTGTCTGTCTCTCTCTCTCTCTCTCTCTCCTCTATTTGAACCCATCCAGAAATTCAATACTTTCAAGTTTATTGCTTAGTTCTTATTATTTAATTTTTACATGGCGTGCGAGTAGCTGATTCATTGCACCCACCCCCAACCAAACTCTGAAGGCCCAAATTATTAAGGGCCGAATGTTGCAGTAAGACAGATGTTGAATATTGAAACGATATAGTAGAAACTGTGGAAGAAAAAAAGATTACGGTGGCACGGGAACGGATGGAGGATAAGGGATGGGGACTGCCAAAGGCAGTGATCGTCTGGGAACAAGATGGTGACAGTAGAAGACGCAGGCCGTTTGACATGTGAGTGGACGTGTGAGAGGACTGCATGACGAATACGTTAATGGATTAACAGATAAAAAAGGAAGAGTAGAATTCAAAAAAGGAAATTGAAATTCAGTGAACTTTTTTTGTTAATTACATGCTTTACAAATTGTTTATTTGAAAGAAACAACAACATTATGAGAATTATTATATAAAAAAGAACGTGTTAACAATTTGTTAAGTACAATAAGTAGGCCTCAATTATATATGGTATGTCAGATACGCTTTGTTGGAGTTTCACTCCAAATTAACTATTGGAGTGAGAAGGTGGTTGCGGCGAGCAATGGCTGGACTCGACTGAAGGAATGTCCTGAAGGAGCCCATAACCTACCAAGAGCTGTAACGTCATAATGGTGATGAAGTTGAATACACGTAAATGCATCTTAAACAATTTTTATGTACAGGGCGTATTTTAGCCTAAATTTATATAATTGCATATTTTTGGTCATATTTGATTGTATTGTTTATACTTGATTAGATGACACTAACATATTTATTACCTATACTATAACAAATAATGTAGTGCCGGTATAAGCTAATATTTATTTATCACCTTTCTCTAACAATGGCAATAAGGAAAATTTGTGATTGAAGAAGTTTGAGACGAGTATACCGACTTTCACTGCAAATTCGGAAGGAGATTTTCGTTAAAGCTCCGCTTCAGTCACTGAAGATTAAAGAAGAGGCAAAATCTCTGTCCCTTCCCCCTACCCGAACTACAATTGGAGTGATCTAAACACAATCAACACTGTTCACGAGTTGTTTTCAGCTACATTGTCAAGACATTTGGTCTACATTTAATATAACATTTGTGCTGATCAAAATCTATTAGTAGACTTGAAGTTGTGCGTGAACGATTAGGCCTATGTGATACATTTGATGTGTTATGATTGTAGGGCGTGACTTCTGAAAAATACCGCTAATGAGTTTTCGCAAGCACAGGATGAAGTAGCCAAAAAAGTTAGTATAAAATTACAAAGTGTATTTAAACTAAATCCGGGAGACAAGTATAGAAGTGCTGAAAGTTTTAGTGAGTGAAATTCTGAATTGGCTGTAAGTGATCCCGAACTTTCTTTTAACATTTAACATTAAAAAAATTCTTTCCCGTTACGCCCTACAATATAGAAAAGCGTTTCGTGAGATACAGTTTATCTATTGGCAGAGAACCGGCGGTCCTTCAAATCTGAATACTTGTAAATCCACTTCATTATTCAGCGAATCCTTATAAAACAGACAAAAACTTTATAAGGCAAAAACTTTTATATATAATTTTTTGTTACAAATAATTAAAAGAAGTGTGCCAAAACCAATATAATGTCCCTAAACCGATATATGTATTTTTCTCGGTTGTTTGGTGCTGGACTGTCGCAGAAACTGCTGAAATGTAAAATTCTTAATTTGTCATGATTCTCTGCAAACAATAGTATTCGTATTTTCTGACTTGCAGTTGGTACAGTGTGTGTTTGAGTTCATAAATTTTGAAAATACACTTACTTACTTACTAGCCAACGCCCACCCTTGGCTGTTGAGCCATTAGGCGACGCGCTGACCAGTAGCGTCGGGCTTCGGCGATCTCGGTGTCCTCGTTGGACGGGGTGTGGTAATATTCCTTGAAAATACAAGGAACTTATAAATAGTGTTTTGTTATGTTTATTGAATCAGAGAGTAATTTTTCTCGATTATATAAAATTATTAAATGAAAATTAAGGATTCGTAATACGTATTTGTTTTGTTTTTATATTGACTAGTGTCCCCTATATTACGGTTAAACACACATGTTTTGTGGTTTTCCAAACCGACATTTTGTGGTTGGTAAAGCCGACATACTTGAAAATATAACTAACTAATGACATTACTTGAAAAACTAACGTTAATGCTCAGAAAGTCCCAGGCTAACACGCAATGAGACTGGTTCTGTAATATCATGTTTCAGACGCCTCCAGCTAAGAATAAATGTGTTAAATTAGGACACGGCTAACTGTTAATACGGCTTTAGCTATAGAAGGCTGGTGTGGTTTGTGGGTCTAAAGTAAGTAGACTGAGATGTAAGAATGAAAAAATAGGAAGCCGGATTTTGAAAGCGTGAATTCTGAACTCTACAAGAACAGTCTTTTCAGAAATTCTAACAAACCACCTATTGAAGACAAATCTCCCGATGACGTTGACAACGGTCACACAAAATCTATTACTCCTGGTGATGCAGATGCTGGTGAGGCTGACGACCTCACCCTGTGAAAAAGTTATTGTTGCGAATGCTCAAGAGAAAAATGTCGGACGGAATTATAGGCAACGAACTGGCAAGGAAAAGGCAAAACCACGGCTGATGATGATGATGATGATGGAGATATTGAATGTACTTTTTCTGAAGATTATAGTGAGGATAAACGTGTTTTGAGCAATCATGGGGGAACAATGATACCGTCCAGATGCAGATAATGATGTAAACATTTGAACATTGAAAATGTTTATAAGGACGTGTCCCACATTTGCGGCCGATCGCTGGTGCGTGATCGAAAATGGGAACCGGTGAGTTTCCATAGAAACTACTTCTTTGTTGTCAATAACGTAGTACACATATAAAACTTCGCTTATCAATGCGACTACATTTAACTTATAATCTGTACATTGGTAAATGAAGAATGAATTCATTGATTGGTGAATGAAGAATGAATTCATTGATTAGTGAATGAACATAAATATATATATTTTTTAGATTTATTGAAGCATTTTCAATGCCCTTCTCTGTGCATTGCATTTGTGCAATGCCTGTAATTTTTTTGTTTCTTAGGTCTTATGTACTTTTTTTTTGTTAATATGATTAGAAACTTATAAAATGTTATAGATTAAATTTCATACAAAAATTTATCATAAGATCTGTAAATAAAATTAATAAAATCATGATGTTACTTTGAATTTTGCTTACCTTGTAATTTTTGTTTTAATCTGAAGGAGTATGTCGGTTTCGGAACCTGTTTTCCAAATACAACACTTTCATTCCTTTTACGGAAACTTAAGTTCTAGAAAGTACAAGGTTCTAATGAAATTTTTAATTTCATATAATTATTTGACAAGAAATTTAGCACATAATTATATTCAAGTAAAAACAATTTTATGTTTTCACTTCATCACTTAAAAATAGCACATAAAGAAAACGGTATGGCGATTTTGGCGCACTACACCATTTGTAAAATATCGGTATGGAGAAAACATACATGACTTCCATGTTCTAAGATTTATATTTAAAATCATATTCGAAATGAAATATTTCCATAGAAACTACTTCTTTCTACTTATTGCTTCAGCCTTAACCACAGTACTGTGGTCACTAACGTACACCACCTCATGTTTTAGCACTCGATTTTCACTGATGATGGCAGTCGATGGCACTGCCGAAAAGTCTGGTTTTGCAGAAAACATTGGACTACGGCTAAACAGCCCGGGAAGGAATTTTAACAAAGAACTACTTCTTTGTTGCCGCTAACGTAGTACACATATAAAAAATTCTCCCCTCCCCCATCAACAATAATTTTCATTAATAGAAAATTACCCCCACACCGTTCACCTAACCTCTTCATTTATAGATATTTCATCTACGTTTCTACAGTGGATTATTATGAGCTTCTTATCAGGATACTTTATTTATCAAAATTAAGTACTTTCCTCTTGTTAAAACATAAAACGTTGCAGGTAAACTACCCCTTACTTTTAACCGATCTGCACCAAAATCAACAGACCTTCAATCCTCTACAATTCAGGGATGCATGCAAACAAATATTTGATTCTGTTTGAATATGCGGCAGTTATCGTTCGTCATGAAAACATTTCTCTTGTTACAACATAAAATGTTGCAGGCAAACTACCCCTTTCCCTTAACCGATCTTCAACCAAATCAACAGACTTTGAGTTCTCTATAATCAAAAAGGTATGCAAAAACGTATTAGATTCTGTTTGAATTTACGGCAGTTATCGTTCGTCATATAAAAAATTACCCTTGTTAAAACATGAGATGTTGCAGGTAAACTACCCCTTTCCCTTAACCGATCTTCACCAACACCAACAGGTCTTGAGAACTGTACAATACAGGGCTGTATGCAAAACATTATTTGATTCTGTTTGAATTTGCGGCTGTTATCGTTTGCCATAGAAAAAAATTACACTTGTTTAAAAAAAACCGTTGCTGGTAAACTACCCCTTTCCCTTAATCGATCTTCACCAAAATCAATAGGTCTTGAGTATTCTACAAATCAGGGCTACATGCAAAAAATTATTTGATTCTGTTTGAATTTGCAACTCTTATCGTTTGCCATAAAAAATACCCTTTTAAAACATAAAACGTTGCTGGTAAACTACCCCTTTCCCTTAACCGATCTTCACCTAAAACAATAGGTCTTGAGTAATCAACAGATCAGGGCTGCATGCAAAACATTATTTGATTCTGTTTGAATTTGCGGCTGTTATCGTTTGCCATATAAAATACCCTTGTTAAAACATAAAACGTTGCTGGTAAACTACCCCTTTCCCTTAACCGATCTTCACCAAAAACAATTGGTCTTGAGAACTCTACAATTCAGGGCTGTATGCAAAAGAGTAGTTGATTCTGTTTGAATTTGCGGCTGGTATCGTTTGCCATAGAAAACAAATACCCTTGATTAAAAAAAAATCGTTGCAGGTAAACTAGCCCTTTCCCTCAACCGATCTTCACCAAAAACAATAGGTCGTGAGTACTCTACAAATCAAGGCTGTATGCAAAAAACGATTTGATTCAGTTTGAATTTGCGGCTGTTATCGTTTGCCATATAAAAAAAATCTACAGACAGACACACAGACACACAGATAGACACACAGACAGACACACACACACAGACACTTTTCGAAAAATTACTTTTTTTCATGTTTTGAGTGTAGTACAATCAGAATCTGCAATAATCTCGAACACGATTTTTTTTGCCACCACCATACTTCCATTTCCTTAAGGAACATGGAAGTAAATATCGGTATGGAGAACCATACATGACTTCCATATTCTAAGATTTATATTTAAAATCATTTTCAGCCAAACAGCCAGGCTGTGTCTTACCTGCCTTTTTATTGCTGTATTAAATGAAAAATATTATATTACATTAAAATGAAAAAATTATAATTTTATTGCCTGGCAACAAAATTATTTTATTTTTAACAATTACCATTGTTTCAAAAAGTTTAAATAAATTTTCAAGTACTTTACTCTTGTTAAAACGTAAAAGGTTGCAGGTAAACTACCCCTTCCCCTTAACCGATCTTCACCAAAATCGAAAGTCATTGAGACCTCTACAATTCAGGGACGTATGCAAAAAATTATTTGATTCTGTTTGAATTTGCGGCTGTTATCGTTTGCCATAGAAAATACGCTTGAAAAAAACACGTTGCAGGTAAACTACCCCTTCCCCTTAACCGATCTTCACCAAAAACAATAGGTCTTGAGTACTCTACAAATCAGGGCTGTATGCAAAACATTATTTGATTCTGTTTGAATTTGCGGCTGTTATCGTTTGCCATAGAAAATACCCTTTTTAAAAAAACGTTGCAGGTAAACTACCCCTTTCCCTCAACCGATCTTCACCAAAAACAATAGGTCTTGAGAACTCTACAATTTAGGGCTGTATGCAAATAATCTTTTGATTCTGTTTGAATTTGTGGCTGTTATCGTTTGCCATAGGAAGTACCCTTGTTAAAACATAAAACGTTACCGGTAAACTACCCCTTTCCCTTAACCGATCTTCACCAAAAACAATAGGTCTTGAGTACTCAACAAATCAGGGCTGTATGCAAAACATTATTTGATTCTGTTTGAATTTGCGGCTGTTATCGTTTGCCATAGAAAATACCCTTGTTAAAAAAACGTTGCAGGTAAACTACCCCTTTCCCTCAACCGAACTTCACCAAAAACAATAGGTCTTGAGAACTCTACAATTTAGGGCTGTATGCAAATAATCTTTTGATTCTGCTTGAATTTGCGGCTGTTATCGTTTGCCATAGGAAATACCCTTGTTAAAACATAAAACGTTACAGGTAAACTACCCCTTTTCCTTAACCGATCTTCACCAAAATCAACAGATCTTGAGAACTCTACAATTTAGGGCTGTATGCGAAACATTATTTGATTCTGTTTGAATTTGCGGCTGTTATCGTTTGCCAAACAAACAAAATTACCCTTGCTAAAAAAAAATCGTTGCAGGTAAACTACCCCTTTCCCTCAACCGATCTTCACCAAAAACAATAGGTCGCGAGTACTCTGCAAATCAGGGCTGCATGCAAAAAATTATTTGATTCTGTTTGAATTTGCGGCAGTTATCGTTTGCCATAGAAAAAAAATCTACAGACAGACAGACAGACAGACACACAGACAGACAGACAGACAGACAGACAGACAGACACACACACACAGACACTTTTCGGAAAACGACTTTTTTTCATGTTTTGAGTGTAGTAGAATCAGAATCTGCAATAATCTCGAACACGATTTTTTTTGCCATCACCATACTTCCATTCCTTAAGGAATATGGAAGTAAAAACAACAAAATTATTTACATTGTTGGGTATCCAGCTTTAACGTATATTCTATACCCTATATCTGTAAGGAATATTTGAATAATTTTAGATCGCATTATACAGGGTGTTTCATATAAAACGCAACCCACTAATCAGCCTTCTGTAATATTTGAATTTACCGCCAAACTCCCCTACGTTTTACTGGAATAGACTCGTCCAACAATCGAACATTGCGCCGGCGCAGTAAACTGCCACTGATACCTATGACAAAGCGATCATAACGCTCAGTGCATTGTTAGAGAGAAAATGGTTTTTTCGCAAGACGAACGTGTTTTTATTCTTGAGTCGTACTTTAGCACGCGATCAGTGGTTGCAGTGCAAGAATCTTTTTGCCGTAAGTACCGTGATAAACCAGCACCTAACAAGACATCGGTTTTGAGGTTAGTGGCTAAATTTCGAGAGACAGGTTCTGTTAAGGAACATAAAAGATCTATGGCAGTGTTGAATGCAGACATAGTCGCTAAAATCAAAGACCGATTAATTGCCTCGCCAAAAAAATCAATTAGACGCTTGTCAGCTGAAATTAATTTACCAACAACAACCGTTTATCGGGCGACAAAAAAATTAAAGTTACGACCATATCGAATTCAAACAGTTCATCATCTTCTTGATCCAGACAAAGAAAAACGGCTAACATATTGTCATTGGTTTCGTCGATTTGTGCGTGAGGGTATTCATGTTATGGACTCGATTTTTTTCACAGACGAGGCGTGGTTTCATCTGGACGGCTACGTAAACAGCCAGAACAGTAGGATTTGGAGTGCTGAAAATCCCTTCGCGTATCATGAAAAACAAGTGCACCCGCAGAAGATGGGCGTTTGGTGTGCGATATCACGAAAAGAAATTATTGGTCCTATTTTATTCGAGTACACCATTACTGCAGAACGATATCAGAATATTTTATTGCAATTCATTGCACTTTTGGAAGAGGAAGATCGATACTGCTGGTTCCAACATGACGGTGCAACATCACACTACGCACATTCAACTTCTGTTTTCCTTAACGAATTCTTTGGTGATCGCGTTGTTGGTCGTGGTCTATGGCCACCAAGATCTCCAGATTTGACTGCGCCAGATTTTTTTCTTTGGTGTTACCTCAAAGAAAGAGCCTACAGCAACAAACCACGAACACTTGAACAACTGAAGGTCAATATCGAACAAGCTGTTTTAAATATCAACCCAAATACTCTAAAAAAAGTTGCAAGAAACACAGTGAAAAGGGTGGAAGCGTGTATTCATGAAGATGGCGGCCACTTCCAGCATTTACTCTAGAATTTTAAGTATTGTAAAGTTTGGAAATAAAATATTTAATTAAATACTTTACATATGCCTTTTTTATTATTATATGCTATGAAGATGGCGGCCACTTCCAGCATTTACTCTAGAATTTTAAGTATTGTAAAGTTTGGAAATAAAATATTTAATTAAATACTTTACATATGCCTTTTTTATTTAAATGTAATTACTGACATAGATGGGCTGGGTTTTATATGGAATACCCTTTAGTACCCTTTAAAGCGTAAATCCATGCATATTTCAATATTTTTTCCGTATTATTTCCATATCATATAAATCCCAACGCAAGTAATGACTCATCCTATTGTTAACGTAACGTATGCGTAAGGCGCCGAAACGTTTTGATCTTCTTCTTGGGATCAAGGTCTTGCTTCCGTCTTCAGTTAGATAGGCCTACACTTTTAGCAACGATTGGAAGGTACATATTTCGTATTACCATACTATAGTATTACTATAGTTTTAGAAAATGATGGATATACGGATCAGTAATCTATCTATCTGACGATTTCCACCGCACTACCACCTTATCTCATAAACTGCCTTCTGCCCTAATTCTGTCCGTAATTACATAATTATGGATATACGGATCAGTAATCTATCTATCTGACCATTCCCACCGCACTACCACCTTATCTCATAAACTGCGTTCTGCCTTCATTCTGTCCGTAATTACATAATTATGGATATACGGATCAGTAATCTATCTATCTGACGATTTCCACCGCACTACCACCCTATCTCATAAACTGCCTTCTGCCCTAATTCTGTCCGTAATTACATAATTATGGATATACGGATCAGTAATCTATCTATCTGACCATTCCCACCGCACTACCACCTTATCTCATAAACTGCGTTCTGCCTTCATTCTGTCCGTAATTACATAATTATGGATATACGGATCAGTAATCTATCTATCTGACGATTTCCACCGCACTACCACCTTATCTCATAAACTGCCTTCTGCCCTCATTCTGTCCGTAATTACATCATTTTTTACGCACATTTTTTTGACATCGTGGGTCGAATACTCTTATGTTGTAATTCTTTTCATTTGCTACATATTCGAGCTAGTTTGCAAATTAAAAAGAAATCAAAAGTGTGCCTACACTTTCGCAATGAAATTTTAGATTCCTAGCATTATTATTTGAATTTATTAGATTCATTAGTAATTTTTCGAAAGTGAAAGATGCATATCGGATGTACTGGTAAAAGATATAATTAGATTATAAGAATTAATCTGTAAAATTTAAAAGGTTGAACATGTAAAAGATTTAATTGTACCTGATGTTCATTCACCAATGTTTTCGTATTCTACACCCTTGTGATATCGATGTACCGGTACCGGTTGTGTGCCGGTTTTCACGTTTTCTTGTGCACTTTGTCCATTAAATGTTTTTTGTGTATACGATATTTGCGGGCTTGTCTTTGGAATTCTTTTATTGACCGAATGTACTCTATGATTCGAATTCTTGCATATAATTGGATTGGGCAAATTATTTTTGGACGAAGGTCGTGATCATTTACTAACACAAAAGCTTACTTGTAGGCAAGATCGAAACGTTTAGTATTGCGGCCCTGTAACTCCAGGGGCCACTCTGTGGCGCCACTCAGTCGCGCCAAGTACCAGTGGCTCGTGTGCAAGGGTTCGCTTCAGAGACGCGCCACTCTCCATTTGCTCAGTGATAAAAGATTGTTTCATTTAGTATTTACATCAGTTTCATCATGGACTCTGATGAGGAAGTTCTTCTTCCTTCCGAATTCTTTTGTACACAAGAAGGATCAGTACCATGGCAAGACAACGACCTTTTTCAGAGAAACCTTGTCTGATACTGTTTCACTATCAAACTATAGTCATAATAAAAACTATTTTAATAACTTATTTTGTGTCTTATTCAAAATGTGTTTTCCCTAAAATATATCTCTTAGTAGAAATATTTATTTAAAAATAAAAATGGTTTCTATTTATATGAATATTGTTCGTTTGTCGCATCTAATTTGTTTCAAAGATTTTGATAGATTATGTTATGAACTTTACACCCACGTACATTCTCTTTACCTTCCTCCTCCCTCCTAACATCCCTCTCTCTTTCACACGCGCGCCGCGCGCACACACACACACACACACACATATGCAATAATCGTATTTCAGTAGACGAAATATTAACCAGTTTGGTGTTTAGTAAACGATTAAAACTATTGGTTTCCTGTAAGCCAGACCTAAACTTGTTTGCAACTGTAAACTGTGTGCATTGTTCGCAAGATTGTTTTGGCTCATAAGTATGTGCTCAAGTAGTGTTTGCATAAAACATTGTTGAGACCGTCCCGCCTGAATTCGCTAATATGCTATGTAATTTAGAAGTCATTACTCTTTTTCTTGTGTTGTAATTATGATACTCAACAGTAAACTATGGCTAGAGACTGATCTTGCAGGGAGAATATTGTTACATAATTATTTGTCACTTATAGGAGTCATATGGGCTAGACGCAAATGTATACGATTGTTGCAGAGACTGATGTTAAATTTTTATGGTGCAATTCCATACAATACAGTAGTTATTAAAGAAAATATTACATTCATAATTACTCAATTATTATTGTATTATTTTTATGTTATTATAAATAATAATAAAACTTTTCGTATAAGAATATATTTTGTATTATTTTTTCAATATAATACTGTTTAAATACTGTTAATTTAAATAATTTTTAATTTGTATATCTGATGATGTTTGTTAAATACTATTGAAACAATATTATATTAAAAAAAAGTTTTATTATTATTAATAATAGAGAAAATATATATAGAAAAACTCGTTCAAAGCGGAATTGCATGGGACTGAAGTTTTTTCGGATTGCATAAGTTCTCGCATTATACAAACTTAGACATTAGTCAAATACTGCACTTCGTAGACCTTGTATATGTATTTTGTTTCTATTCTGTTACATACACCTACATTTCTGTCATAATATAATTACACAATATAATGTCTACCAACTTTAGGCATTTATGACTTTAGTTGTTTTATGAAATTTACAATTTAGTTTAGTGCAGTAAGCCTACTTTATTATTATTACTGCTATTATAATTTTTATTACATACTTTACTACAGTACTGATTAGAAACATACCTGATTTATTTTTCATCAGGCTGTCCATTTCACTGAAACCTGATACAAAAATATAACAGAGCTGTTCCCATGCTCTCCCTTTTGCCATTTTGTTTGAATATTCATTGCATCTCGGGTCCCAAATTGCCGGTCTCTGTTCCACTTCAATTATAAATCAGTCAGAATCAAAATCCGACATGATAGTTAAAGTTTTTAAATAGTTTTTAGAAACAAGAAAGTCTTATAAAGTTTAAAAACAAATAGTAAGAAAGCTCCAAAAGTTTTATAGAAATTACAGTGTTAGTATACGCTTCACAACACTACTCTGAACACTGCTGTGGCGCGACTGAAAGTGGCCCGTGTGCAAGCTCCAACGCCACAAATCGTCTCCATTCTGTAACGTATTCCCGCGTTACAAATCCAGGGAACCCATCTTAACTGACCTCTGCCAATTACATGGGCTGCCTACGTTGTAACGAACTGTATTCAAATCAAATTCACTGATCAAATTACTTACTATCTGTGTAAGGAAGCAAGGGAAGGTATTTTACTGATTTACGCACTCATTTTTTTATGTGTAACAAGACGACTTCTCTTTATTTAATAACAGTTACTGACAGATCCCATGACATCATTAATTAAACTAAAATATTTAAATGCTTTCATAAAACTTTGGGATCAAATTGATTCTATATCGCTATACCTCGGATCCGAGTTAACTTTCTGTATTTTAATAGTAAAGACTTTTAATTATTTTCAATTCATTATATTAGCTTGCAAGACTTCTTTAACCATTTGAAGAATGGTACTAATACTTGGTACGATAATAAGTTACATTAACATTTAAAGCGTTACAACGTATGATAATTAAATTTTTACAGTAAATACTTAGATTTTCTCTTTTAATGTTTACATAAGATTAATCGTCTTTGAAAAGTCTCTTTTAGAAGTGTGTAGTGTAACATATATTATTAACCCTCGATAGACAGGCTATCGAGTCACCTTTACAATGGAATGTAGAAACCTCGTCCTGGGGCTGTCCGTCTTGGGAGTCCTTGTAGTCGGCGTCATCGTCCGGTCGAGTCTTTGTCAAGAAAAGCTAGGATGTTCACAAAGGAGATTGGAGCTTCTTTGGTGTATGGATTGTAGATTCTCAGATGTCCTAAACAGCGTCTTATGCCTGGTATACGTGACTCTATGAAGTTCCTGTAGATCACATCTTCAGGAATGATGTTGAAAATGTAGTTACTTCTTGAAGAGAGTCGTCATCTTGTTTAACACTATTTCTGTCTTTTGTGTTACATATTATGTCTTCTTGTTATCACATATTTATACTTATTGGTACATGACACACGCTTTTAGCAGTAGTATCTAGTATACTATATTTAAATTAAAACAATTAAATTAGCAACATTTTGTCAGAGCTTTCACTCGTACGTCTGCACTCCGTGAAGTCAACATAGCGAGAGAGCGTTTTTCTGCTCGCTTCGACTGGTACTTAACAAAAGGAGAGGGGCAACTACTCCGCGAGAATATAGTCCCTATCTTTATTTAAGTTAACATTTTTTTTAATTACAAAAACTATGCCTTAATAAACAAATATAATTTAAGTGAGTTATTTTAATGACTATTTGTGTCTTCAGATTTTTAATTATTAACATTAGGGTTTTTATCTTATTCTAAATTACAGACGACTCGGTAGACACGTCGAGTCCGGAATTAACAGGTCACCGCATGATAACAAACAAAGGGTTAAATATGACAATAATAACTTTTTACAAATTTCCCTTTTTATTAGTGTTTCTTGGGACCTCTTAATTACTTCTTATTCTCATACTGAGTACATACAGGGGTTTTAGGTATTATAGTGAGATTTAAAATTGCTTAATCGCTCGCAAACTTACTTTTTAATTTTTTTTTTATTTTACGATTATTGTTACAATTTAAATCGTCATAATTCGTGGCGGGGACTGGCTTCTGCCTGCCACAGTCGCTCGTGTGCAAGGGTACAATTTAAAACCATGCAAAACAACCGGGCGCGATTGAGTGGCGCGACCGAGTGGCGCCACAGAGTGGTCCGTGTGTCAGCAGCCAATAATTTTACGACAAACTGTGTGCCCTAATTCCGACGTATTGGATAAACGCGATCGTTTCACGCCACTTTGATTAGAGTTATAGTTTTTACTTTTATGTGAGTTTTATGTTAGTGGCTCGTTTTATTAACAGTTTTATATTTTTTGGTGAAACTCATTAAAAATGTTTACCTCATTTTTGTTTACTATGTTGTTGTTACTTAGTAGTATTTTTTATGGGTTTATGTCAAAGTGAAGATATTTTTAATTAGGCCACAGATTAATACGTTGTATTGAATTTTAGTTTAACGTTCTATACTGCTTCAAGTGTTTTTTTTTTTTTTTTTAGTAATTCACAGAATATTCTTCACTTTCAGATACTGTTTTAAGTTTATTAACGTTTTTTACATTTTTCTTTCTTATTTTTAATATTTATATTTCATAATAACGTGAGAAACTAACGTTTGGCGCTCGAGCTTTCCTCTCCTCGCTGTGCGCCACGAATGAAATTAAATCTCGGTTTTCATGACGCAAAACGATTTGAAAGAAGTTTCATTTCAATGTTTTTGTTTATTCACACTTTTTCTTTTCGTTTAATATTGTCACTAATGATGTGACGCGTTATGAGCTACAAATAGCGCATTTTACAGGGCTGCGTTCTCACTGTACCTACGTCATATTTTATATACTTAACGGACTCTATAAAAAGGCAGTGTGAGCGTACTTAACGTTAGTTGCGTTAAAGCTATCGTCGAATATGTATTACTATATTAACAAATATTTGTGATTACTTTTTGACAACAATTTATTTTTTTCTCCTAGTTAAAAAGGAGATTTTATAATTATTCATATAACAGTATTTCCTTTATACTATTACGTATCATTAACTCCGTCCGGCTGTTCTCTGTCAAGGTTCTGAGTAAGTTTGTAGGGTACCAGTTTACAGATGGGTAACACTTGATCGTATAAAGAATGAGGCCATAAGAAAAGAATTACAAGATTTTAACTTTAACGAAAGACTAAAAGATTATAAACAACGATAGAAAGAACACTTAGAAAGAATGTCAGTTTCAAGACTGGCCAAACAGGTTTGAAAATATAAACCCGTAGGACACAGGTGTGTGGGTAGACCCAGGAAGAGATGGCTGGATGATCTTTTTGGGCTACCTTGCCTATACCGTGATATGAAGATGAAGATGATGATGATTATTTCATTACAGGTTATTAAGAAATGTAACTTCAATTAAAATTACAACTTAGCATGCTTCCAAAAAACAACATAAAAAACGGTTTTCTTAAATAGATAATTTTATTGAAATATAAATTTACACATGTATAAATACAAAATTAATTTACCTATATTTGAGGGAAAATTAACGAATTTCACAAATTACAATTCATAAATTTTGAGATTGTTATGACAGCTAGATAGTGCTAGCCAGATAATAGTGCCCGTCATAAAGCATACGGCTTTCTAGAGTCGTAATCTGTTTTTGTGATGACACAATTTAATTCCTCGAAAATCTGATAATACGTCGTAAATGGATTTCATAGTTGTCTAAACCTATATTATTTTATTAAAATTTGTATTTCTTAAAATATGTATTTCTTATATAGTTTCTCGTACTCGTAGATACAAATAAGTTAAACGCAGTGTAAAAGAACTTAGACTGAAGTGGATTAAACTTCGTGTGCGTATTTTAAACAGTTGTGCTCTTAACAACAGCATGCCAGTTGGTATTAAAACTTTATATCTTTTGTACAAGTTATAGACATAGAGTTGTTAGATTGTTTTCATTTAAATCATAAATGAAAATGATTGACTTAAGTGAAACATGCTTTCATTTGCTCTACTAAATTTAAGTCACTTACAAATATTGAATTTGTAGATCAGGAGGGTAATGGAAATAAAATCTCGTTTAAAGCTTCTTGTGTTTCAGATAACATGAGATGATGGTAATTATTCGTACAGATTTTATTGAATTAATTTTAAAACACGTTTTATAAAACTATAAACAGAAAATACCAATTTTAATAACATTTGGTTACATTTAATTTAAGAGGAGAGACATCAGTGCGAGTGGTTCTGATCAGGTTTCAAACGAATTGATTGGTGGTAGTAGAAATTATGTAAAATACACGTCATGGAAGTGGTCGCGATAAGACGTTGTGGGGCCAATTAAAGTAGTTAGCCAGTGACAAACAAGCAAACACGGCCACCAAAGGGAACTGTCCGGCGCTGCCCCGTGTGGAAGTGAGCAAGCAATTCATCAAAGCGAGTCACCCTTCCCGCGTCTTTAAGTGTTTTCATCCATCGTCTTCAAAGGGTAACTTAGTAATAATAGCCAATTAGCAGACTAATGAAATGGATTCGAACATGAGTGTAACACCATCATTGGGCAGGTAGCGAGCAACAGTATCAATGGGAGAGAGGGCACAAGTGTGCAGTGCAGCAGGTCTTAATATGTATTTTAAGGACCGACAGAGTAAACGACGCCGGTAATAGCAGCTCTGACGCAGGAGACGGTCACTGGGGGATTGCAAGAAAGCTGTCGTGGTGCGCGCCCTCTCTCTCCTTCCCCCCACATACACACACACACTCGCTCGCTCGTCTGGGGGACAGATCGTAAATAACGATTCGTCGGTAATATTAACATTAAGAGTAAACAGTATTTAACCAAAGCTGGATGACAGTACTCTTCATACCTTCCCTACTACGTCTTCATCTTTTCTCGTCTCAAACAAACAAACAAACATAGAATCAGTCTCACAGTTCTGTTTACTGGCGATTCTGTTCGCTGCAATTTTGATTTTCGTTTTAATTGGAATGCCATTAGCGTTATTTGAGTAGCAAAATGATAACAAACAATTAATGTTTAAAACTCCCTTCACCTAACAGCCCCACGCACAAACACACGAGTACAAAAGAAATGGCTTAAGTAAACGTTATCCATAAAACATATTTTTGAGCATTACTGCTAGGTTAGATGCTACGAGTAGGCATCAGTAACACTTTTCGGTAACATTCAGTATTCTGTTTCACATTTTTGCTGGGTATGTCTTACAAAATCGTCATCTTATCGATATTCATTATTCGTATACTAGTGAAACTGTCTGCAAATCGGAGGGTATGTGAAGGAAGGGAGAGTATGAGAAAGAAAAAAAGGCGATGGGAGGGAGAGAAGAGAGATAGAAAGAAAAAGGTAGGGAGTGAGAGAGTGAGAGAGACAATGCATAATTATGCATACGCAAGAAAACGAACTAGCGATGATTCCGATTTGCAGTTTTAGATTACATTTTTGTCTTACGTGTTTAACAATAAGAAAACTATTCCTCAGGGGCATTGGCGTGGAGCAGGGTCTTTTGACGAAAACGACGCCATCTTTGTTTGTCTTTCTCCAAGAATATGCCCTCTTGTAAGCTTCTTTCACTATGCACCATTTCCGTATGGCTTTAGAAAAGTCACAATTTGCTTATAAAAAGGTAGCGACATTTTAACTTAAGCCGAGCTCCAACTAAAGCTAACAAAACAAGCTTTCCAAAAACGATCTGAACAGTTAGGAAAATAGAAGGAGAAAACGAATGGCACTTTCATATTTAATAAGTATACAAGATTAATAGATTTTAAAACCGACATTTCTTTGGTTTCTTATTTTAACTCATAATTAATATTTTAAACTTCCTTTCTTAGAACACCATTTGAGAATCTGATGTTGATACACTTTTTTGTTAATTTGTATTAAAATCGACACAACTCGATTATTCGTTAGTTTTTGTACAGAAATCGAATAAATTCGATTATTCGTTGATTCATTTTAAACCCTATGAAAAGATACTGTCAGTGAAATATGCATCAGGTCAATTAAAAAGATAAAAAATAAGATACAACTACTTGCAGAAGTAATTATAATTTGATTATATATATATATATATATATATATATATATATTTCAATCACTTTCTGCTACAGTCCGTTTCTTGATGTATATAATACTTTAATATTTATAACTAAATTTACCTCAAGATATACTTTTTTTTCTATTAGGAACATGTTTCGAGAGTTCCTGTTCTCTCATCTTCAGCCTTCGCCATCTTGTTTCTGGTGAAGTATTTGTGTGTTGGCTTTTGGATGTTATTAAGGTCGTTTGTTGGTCTTTGGTCTTTTAAAGTTCCATTATTGTGTGTGGTAACAATATATATATATATATATATATATATATATATATTGTAACATAGTAATTCGGGACTTCCTTCTTATTTAAAGCCCCTCGTTGGGTTCGTCAATCTGTAACGATTTATTGCGGACACGCTATTGTTCAAGCCCCGCGATGGAAGCCAATCTGTAACGAGTAAAAAGCGGTCGTCCCATCTACGTCCAAACCTCACCTTGTATTCGTCAATCTGTAACGAATAGAGGCGATCTGACCTGCAAAATGTGTACAATTTGTATATGTTATGTATAATTAGCGCGTTCGCCTCGCACTGGGTCGTTACAGTAATGTTGTGGCTAGCGATGTTCGTAGCGTAGATATGATCACCTGTATACTACGGCAGTAACCTTACCTGTTATTTATAGGGGTGTGATAATCCCGGGTGGCGCCAAGTCGTTTTACAAAACAACTAAAAATTACGTTTATACAAGTTATCAGCGTTGCGGGTTGGTGCATTCAAATAGTTCCCGCTCGCACGGCCGTCCCAATCGTCGCTTCTGGCTGTGTGACTGACAACTTGCTTACTGCTACGATTTATTCTTAAACACAAGTAAGTAATATATATAGCACTCCCTATGAAATGATAACGCTGGTTACTCCCTGTAATAAATATTTTTTAATGGGTGATAACTGAAAACATTTACATTTACAATAAAATAATTATCAATTCGCACCGGCTGATTACATGAGATCTTGCCTTCAGGTTTGGCGAAGTAATTTAGAAACCATTTAACCTCGCTTTGCTGCTTACGTGAAGCGTATTACAGTTATTGTTGGTTTTCCAAATTGTGGATCCTTTTGGCTATGAGTTAAAGAACTCCAATGGTTACAATAAAAATATAAATTACCTTAATCTAAGTGTAAATAAAGAATGAAGTGTGCTGTTACAATCTGTTGTGTTGTGTCGTAAAAGTGTTCTGTAAGTTCGTGTTTAATTCTTAGGTTATATCAATGTTAACAAAGTTTCTATTAAGTTTTAATTTGCTCAAATATTCTATGAAAGAGAAATATTGTTTCTATAGTGTGGTAATTTTACCTTTCAAAATTATTTAAAGTGATTAGGGTTGGTGGAAAATAAATAATTGGATAGTACTTAACACCTCAACGTGTCTAGGTGCCTTCGTAGTTTATTCAAGATAGGATTTGGCTGCATAAATTCAATTTTCATGGATTTTGGGCTTCACTAAATGTGGCGTCTTTTCCGTCATGGGTTTTGACATTCTTTTCAAGGATAATTTCTATTTAATTGGTCTTGGGTCTTGAAATATCTGCTACAGTGGTCATCTGCTTCTTCAATGATCGAGTTCAGGAACTTTGAATAATTATTTGCATGATTTACACAGAAAAAACGCTCTTCCAAATTTTTGCATCTGCATTGGCTTAATGACGCTTCACTTCTTGTTAATTTCCAACGGTATTTTCGTCTTCAACCGCCGTTTCCATAGTAACGGTATTATTCTGATTGGTTGATTTTGAGATGATGTATTGTTATCAAAATTCGAATTCTTCGTATATCTTCTGATTACTGTTATTCCTCCATCTTCCTTCCTGGTTATTAAATATTGTCACTATAGTATTTATTCTCGTTCATAGATTATTTTGATATCCCACAAGCTTGGGTAATTTCAGATTTTAAGTTTTTACAATTATGTTAATGCTTGTTAATTACATTTCTTTTTGTATGATAACGCCTATTACAATATTTTGCGTTATAAATGCTTTACAATTTATTCTTGGTGATTCCTGCACCTCAGATTTTCTAAATTCTTATTCAATTTGTTATAGTTTTTGGTTATTTGGTTCTGACAGTTATGTTTTTTCTAGGCCTGAGTAGCCATTATAGTAATTTACTTATTTCGTTCAAATCACATTTTGGTTCAGCCTATTGGGCTTTACTTTGTTATTTTTATTAGTTGTGTTGTGTTTTGAGTCTGTAGGTGTGTTGTTTACTGTTCAATATTGCTTTCTCTATTTCAATCTTTAAAACATAACATTAGGCTTATGGACTGCACATTTCATTCAGCCATATCCTATTCATAACATTAACATGAACAATTTTTTATAAGTTATTAGAGTTATTATTTTGATTAAGAAATATCATCACTCCCTTCTAACTTATCCTTATTTGCTAACTTTTTTGTTTATGACACAGATTATTTGTGATGTGATAAACAACATCACTTTCTATTAAATTAATAACAGTCCTTTTTAATTTAGGTGTCTTTGTTAGTTTTTGATTTCTTAATCTCTAAACAATTTTTATATTCCCTCCATGGTAACACCTTCAATTTATTCTATTCTGGAATCCTCCCTTTTTACTTACTACCGGCTATAATTAAACTTAACTCTATTGAACATCTTTTCTTAAATAAAAAAGTCATCATCACTTCTAGTGTTTACTATACCTTATTCTATAATTCACACTTAATACTATTTATTCATCAGCTATTTATTCACTGTTAATTTCCAACCTTTATCTTACCTTCACTTTTAAATTATTTATTGTTAATTATAACTTCACTAGTGTCACACTTCACTTTGGGGTTTTTACACCTACACTATTGCACTGTATCACTGTTTATATCGTTTGTTTTATAGTGGGTGATCCCTATACTTATTTCTCTTTCATATCCTTAATACTAATGACAATTAATACTTAATAATTAATACTTACTAACTAATAACAATTTTTATCTGTGGTTTAGGTTGCCTTTTTAATGGGTAGTAACCGTTATCTCTCCTTTCTCCGGATAACCATTGTTTTGGTTTCAATATTCTTGTTGAGTGCTTTATTATTTGTTTTGTGAACCATTATTGGTTTTCACTTCTGCTTGTCTCCCTCCTTCTTCATTTTCCTTATTTGATTAATACATTGTGTTTTTTCATCCGTTTCTTTGGGTATTTTGGGGTCGTTTAAACCCATGAACTTGTTTCCTTTTGGTTTGGGTTTATTATTTCCTTATTCTCGTTGGTTATTTGTGTGGTTCCCTTCTTCTTTTGTTTCTTGTTGTTGGGTCAATCACTTGGATTAGGTCAAAGTCGTCGTATTGTCGTGTCATATTCCTTATATTTTAATTAAATCAATCAGTTTATTTGATAAGAAGTATTTTTACATTTATAAATATATTTTTTATCCCTGGTACTGGGTTGCCTATTTGTGTCGTAACATAATGCCTCTCCTTTAAAATTGATCATTTTGATAAAACACTAGCATAGTTTTTTATGAAATTATCAGTTATACATAATCTTTTTCCTTTTCTTTCTTGGTTGTTTCTCCATTCTTTGTTTCTCTTCTTACTGAATTCATTCCATTTTATTTGGATCTGTTTTTTACTTTATTTCCATTGGTGTGTTCTCCCTTATACACAATTTTTTTCCCTAACTTTAGTAGCTGGTTTCTCCCATTACTACTCATTTTTTTGAGACCAGAGGCACATCATCTCTGCTCAGTTTATTTGATTGCTGGACTTTTCAACAGTCAATCATAAATACCTTTTTTGTCAACTTGTGACTTAAATTAATAATAATATACTTTGGGATTGTCCACCTTGTGGTTTGTTTTTAGATCACTTTGGCCTTTTACTCATTCTTCCTTCCGCTGTACCTTTGCTATATACTATCATTTGCTCATACAATTGATTGTTTTTTATTTATTTATATGTTAATTTCATCATTAACTTTTCATTATTTGGTTTTCAATTCTCGTTGTGGTCATTTTAATTATCTTAGACATTGGTATTTTTTTCTCAGTTATTTAGCAATATTTTGCTTTAGCCATAGCTTGTATATTTGATTCATACATAACTTCTCTCTTTCTTTGTACCAGTTTATATTTTTTATTATTTTTTTTTTATATTTTTGAATACCCTTGATTCATTATAATTTCAGGTAATCTTATCAGTTTTTATCTTATCAGTTATCAATTTATCTTATCAGTTTTTTGGTCTGATTTTTTTTTATATGTATTATTATTATTAGTTTATTTAAGTTTGTATTAAAAATCATTCTTGATAATTCTTTTTAAGTTAATTCTCTTACATCATAGGAATTTTTGTAGCGTATTCCTATCTTGGTACATTTTGGTTTAATTATTTCATACACTTCACACATCAACTTTTTAATAAATTGTAAGTTGATTTCACTTAGTAGGAATTTATGTAACTCATTCCTTTGTTTTGGTATTTTTTATTTTAGGCCTCATAAGTCATCGAAATGTTGTTGCAAGTTGTGCTCACATAATTTTTGAATTTTGGTATCTGTATTTTATTTACAGTTACTTGTCCTTCGTGATGACATATGGCCGTACATTTTATTATATCTAAGTTTATTTTGGTATCAATTCAATTCTCACGGTTGTGGATTTATTATATAATCATTTCCATTCCATATTATAGCCTTCTCCTTTTTTTGTTCGACACTTCGTTATTCTTCACCTCTTCTCCTTCAAGTGTTTGATAGTCACACTTATTCTGGACGGACGTATTCCAGTTATTTAGTTTTCTTCGTAGAACTTCTTTATTGACGCTTGGTTGTACACTCCTTTTACTTTTTTGGTGGTTATATTGCTTATCTCGTAAGTGTTGTTTCCATTGTCCTTGGTGATGACATACGGTCGTACATATTATTATATCTAAGTTTATTTTGGTATCAATTCAATTCTCACGGTTGTGGATTTATTATATAATCATTTTCATTCCATATTATAGCCTTCTCCTTTTTTTTTGTTCGACACTTCGTTATTCTGCACCTCTTCTCCTTCAAGTGCTTGATAGTCACACTTATTCTAGACGAACGTCCAGAATAAGTGTGACTATCTATAGAAAGATTACTATAGAAAGTTCCAAACCAATTATTCTTATTTAACAGCAAAGTTCTCTAAACAATTATCAGCTAAAGAAAAGTGGACTTGGAGGAAGGAACAAGATGAAGTGCTAAAATTAATCAAAATAAAATTTCTTGAAACTATAATGCTAAACCACCCTAATTTTGAACAGCCGTTCTACTTAAATTGTGACGCCAGTGATGTGAGCCTGGGCGCCGAGTTATATCAAGAGGATAAGGACGGACACCATCTGGTTATCAGCTTTGCCAGCAGGGTACTGAACCGATGCGAACGTAACTACAATGTTACTGAAAAGGAACTACTCAGTATTGTGTTCGCATGCGGAAAATTTAGGACGTATATCCTTGGATATCCCGTCACCGTCCGAAGCGACCATAAGTCCATTTCCTTCTTGAAACAGTGTAAGTTAAGTCATGGGAGGCTTACACGATGGATACTCGCATTACAAGAGTACCACATAACGTGGGAGTACATTCCAGGACGTAAAAATGTTGCCGCCGATGTTTTATCCAGAATAAATGTCACCGATCAGACATTTGAAGGAGAAAAGGAGAAGATCGTCAAAGTGTTTTGTATAATAAAGGATAGAAAGGACCTGGAAGATATTCTGAACGAGGTAGTGGTACAGCAGAAACAAGATTCAAAATTACTAAACATAAGAAACAGACTGTTAGAAGATGAAGAAGTTGTGAATAAATATTATTGTATCCACCAAGATATACTCTTTGTTAAAACAAGAAAACATAATAGTACATGGAAACTTGTAGTTCCAAAAACATTAGAAAATAAGATAATTAAGGATTATCATGTTCGATACGGACATAAGGGAACTGTAAAAATTGTAAAAGCATTGGAGGAGGAAGTCTTTATAAAAAATATAGTAAGGAAGGTAAACCAAAACATTAAAACATGTATAATATGTCAAATGGTAAAGACCAATAACGAGAAAAAAGAGGGAACCATGATACCCATCACCTCAACAACAAAGTTAGAAAAAATATTCCTCGATATATGTGGTCCATTCCCACGTAGTGGAGGGAGACATAAATACAAGTTTATTGTAATCATGTTAGACCACTATACAAAATATACGAAATTATATGCAATAAACAATAGCTACTACTAAGAAAATACTAGAAATAATAAAAACAAAATATATAACTGAAGTGGGAAGACCATGCATGATAATAACTGACCATGGAACGCAGTTCAAAGGAAAGAAATGGCGGAACGAGTTACTAAAAGAGAATATAAAAACCTATAAAACTTCCAAATACCACCCTAGTAGTAACCCTGCAGAAAGAGTGCTAAGGGAAGTTGGACGAATACTAAGAACTTATTGTCACAACAACCAAAAAGAATGGGAAAGTATTTGGCTTCTACCGAAGTTTTCTAAACATTAGTTACCACGAATTCACTGAAAACACCCCATACTTGATGATGTTTGGAAGAAAGCCCCACAGAGAGATACAAGAATTAATAAACTTCCCAGTCAACCCTGAAGACCCCTATGATGAAAACCAATGTTATAACCGTATTAGGGAGAAAATAGAAAAACAAAGAGCAAGGTATTCACAAAAACAAATTAAAATAATAAAGTACCACAAGGGAGAGAGAGTACTAATCAAAAACAGGGAACTACCCAGTACACTTGAAGGAATAGCCAAAAAATTGCTATTATTATATGTTGGACCGTATGTCACCAAGGACAATGGAAACAACACTTACGAGATAAGCAATATAACCACCAAAAAAGTAAAAGGAGTGTACAACCAAGCGTCAATAAAGAAGTTCTATGAAGAAAACTAAATAAATGGAATACGTTCGTCCAGAATAAGTGTGACTATCAAGCACTTGAAGGAGAAGAGGTGCAGAATAACGAAGTGTCGAACAAAAAAAAGGAGAAGGCTATAATATGGAATGGAAATGATTATATAATAAATCCACAACCGTGAGAATTGAATTGATACCAAAATAAACTTAGATATAATAATATGTACGACCGTATGTCATCACCAAGGACAATGGAAACAACACTTACGAGATAAGCAATATAACCACCAAAAAAGTAAAAGGATTGTACAACCAAGCGTCAATAAAGAAGTTCTACGAAGAAAACTAAATAACTGGAATACGTTCGTCCAGAATAAGTGTGACTATCAAACACTTGAAGGAGAAGAGGTGCAGAATAACGAAGTGTCGAAAAAAAAAGGAGAAGGCTATAATATGGAGTGGAAATGATTATATAATAAATCCAAAACCGTGAGAATTGAATTGATACCAAAATAAACTTATATATAATAAAATGTACGGCCATATGTCATCACGAAGGACAAGTAACTGTAAATAAAATACAGATACCAAAATTCAAAAATTATGTGAGCACAACTTGCAACAACATTTCGATGACTTATGAGGCCTAAAATGAAAAATACCAAAACAAAGGAATGAGTTACATAAATTCCTACTAAGTGAAATCAACTTACAATTTATTAAAAAGTTGATGTGTGAAGTGTATGAAATAATTAAACCAAAATGTACCAAGATAGGAATACGCTACAAAAATTCCTATGATGTAAGAGAATTAACTTACAAAGAATTATCAAGAATGATTTTTAATACAAACTTAAATATACAAAAATAAAATCAGACCAAAAAACTGATAAGATAAATACCTGAAATTATAATGAATCAAGGGTATTCAAAAATATAAAAAAAAAATAATAAAAAATATAAACTGGTACAAAGAAAGAGAGAAGTTATGTATGAATCAAATATACAAGCTATGGCTAAAGCAAAATATTGCTAAATAACTGAGAAAAGAATACCAATGTCTAAGATAATTAAAATGATCACAACGAGAATTGAAAACCAAATAATGAAAAGTTAATGATGAAATTAACATATAAATAAATAAAAAACAATCAATTGTATGAGCAAATGATAGTATATAGCAAAGGTACAGCGGAAGGAAGAATGAGTAAAAGGCCAAAGTGATCTAAAAACAAACCACAAGGTGGACAATCCCAAAGTATATTATTATTAATTTAAGTCACAAGTTGACAAAAAAGGTATTTATGATTGACTGTTGAAAAGTCCAGCAATCAAATAAACTGAGCAGAGATGATGTGCCTCTGGTCTCAAAAAAATGAGTAGTAATGGGAGAAACCAGCTACTAAAGTTAGGGAAAAAAATTGTGTATAAGGGAGAACACACCAATGGAAATAAAGTAAAAAACAGATCCAAATAAAATGGAATGAATTCAGTAAGAAGAGAAACAAAGAATGGAGAAACAACCAAGAAAGAAAAGGAAAAAGATTATGTATAACTGATAATTTCATAAAAAACTATGCTAGTGTTTTATCAAAATGATCAATTTTAAAGGAGAGGCATTATGTTATGACACAAATAGGCAACCCAGTACCAGGGATAAAAAATATATTTATAAATGTAAAAATACTTCTTATCAAATAAACTGATTGATTTAATTAAAATATAAGGAATATGACACGACAATACGACGACTTTGACCTAATCCAAGTGATTGACCCAACAACAAGAAACAAAAGAAGAAGGGAACCACACAAATAACCAACGAGAATAAGGAAATAATAAACCCAAACCAAAAGGAAACAAGTTCATGGGTTTAAACGACCCCAAAATACCCAAAGAAACGGATGAAAAAACACAATGTATTAATCAAATAAGGAAAATGAAGAAGGAGGGAGACAAGCAGAAGTGAAAACCAATAATGGTTCACAAAACAAATAATAAAGCACTCAACAAGAATATTGAAACCAAAACAATGGTTATCCGGAGAAAGGAGAGATAACGGTTACTACCCATTAAAAAGGCAACCTAAACCACAGATAAAAATTGTTATTAGTTAGTAAGTATTAATTATTAAGTATTAATTGTCATTAGTATTAAGGATATGAAAGAGAAATAAGTATAGGGATCACCCACTATAAAACAAACGATATAAACAGTGATACAGTGCAATAGTGTAGGTGTAAAAACCCCAAAGTGAAGTGTGACACTAGTGAAGTTATAATTAACAATAAATAATTTAAAAGTGAAGGTAAGATAAAGGTTGGAAATTAACAGTGAATAAATAGCTGATGAATAAATAGTATTAAGTGTGAATTATAGAATAAGGTATAGTAAACACTAGAAGTGATGATGACTTTTTTATTTAAGAAAAGATGTTCAATAGAGTTAAGTTTAATTATAGCCGGTAGTAAGTAAAAAGGGAGGATTCCAGAATAGAATAAATTGAAGGTGTTACCATGGAGGGAATATAAAAATTGTTTAGAGATTAAGAAATCAAAAACTAACAAAGACACCTAAATTAAAAAGGACTGTTATTAATTTAATAGAAAGTGATGTTGTTTATCACATCACAAATAATCTGTGTCATAAACAAAAAAGTTAGCAAATAAGGATAAGTTAGAAGGGAGTGATGATATTTCTTAATCAAAATAATAACTCTAATAACTTATAAAAAATTGTTCATGTTAATGTTATGAATAGGATATGGCTGAATGAAATGTGCAGTCCATAAGCCTAATGTTATGTTTTAAAGATTGAAATAGAGAAAGCAATATTGAACAGTAAACAACACACCTACAGACTCAAAACACAACACAACTAATAAAAATAACAAAGTAAAGCCCAATAGGCTGAACCAAAATGTGATTTGAACGAAATAAGTAAATTACTATAATGGCTACTCAGGCCTAGAAAAAACATAACTGTCAGAACCAAATAACCAAAAACTATAACAAATTGAATAAGAATTTAGAAAATCTGAGGTGCAGGAATCACCAAGAATAAATTGTAAAGCATTTATAACGCAAAATATTGTAATAGGCGTTATCATACAAAAAGAAATGTAATTAACAAGCATTAACATAATTGTAAAAACTTAAAATCTGAAATTACCCAAGCTTGTGGGATATCAAAATAATCTATGAACGAGAATAAATACTATAGTGACAATATTTAATAACCAGGAAGGAAGATGGAGGAATAACAGTAATCAGAAGATATACGAAGAATTCGAATTTTGATAACAATACATCATCTCAAAATCAACCAATCAGAATAATACCGTTACTATGGAAACGGCGGTTGAAGACGAAAATACCGTTGGAAATTAACAAGAAGTGAAGCGTCATTAAGCCAATGCAGATGCAAAAATTTGGAAGAGCGTTTTTTCTGTGTAAATCATGCAAATAATTATTCAAAGTTCCTGAACTCGATCATTGAAGAAGCAGATGACCACTGTAGCAGATATTTCAAGACCCAAGACCAATTAAATAGAAATTATCCTTGAAAAGAATGTCAAAACCCATGACGGAAAAGACGCCACATTTAGTGAAGCCCAAAATCCATGAAAATTGAATTTATGCAGCCAAATCCTATCTTGAATAAACTACGAAGGCACCTAGACACGTTGAGGTGTTAAGTACTATCCAATTATTTATTTTCCACCAACCCTAATCACTTTAAATAATTTTGAAAGGTAAAATTACCACACTATAGAAACAATATTTCTCTTTCATAGAATATTTGAGCAAATTAAAACTTAATAGAAACTTTGTTAACATTGATATAACCTAAGAATTAAACACGAACTTACAGAACACTTTTACGACACAACACAACAGATTGTAACAGCACACTTCATTCTTTATTTACACTTAGATTAAGGTAATTTATATTTTTATTGTAACCATTGGAGTTCTTTAACTCATAGCCAAAAGGATCCACAATTTGGAAAACCAACAATAACTGTAATACGCTTCACGTAAGCAGCAAAGCGAGGTTAAATGGTTTCTAAATTACTTCGCCAAACCTGAAGGCAAGATCTCATGTAATCAGCCGGTGCGAATTGATAATTATTTTATTGTAAATGTAAATGTTTTCAGTTATCACCCATTAAAAAATATTTATTACAGGGAGTAACCAGCGTTATCATTTCATAGGGAGTGCTATATATATTACTTACTTGTGTTTAAGAATAAATCGTAGCAGTAAGCAAGTTGTCAGTCACACAGCCAGAAGCGACGATTGGGACGGCCGTGCGAGCGGGAACTATTTGAATGCACCAACCCGCAACGCTGATAACTTGTATAAACGTAATTTTTAGTTGTTTTGTAAAACGACTTGGCGCCACCCGGGATTATCACACCCCTATAAATAACAGGTAAGGTTACTGCCGTAGTATACAGGTGATCATATCTACGCTACGAACATCGCTAGCCACAACATTACTGTAACGACCCAGTGCGAGGCGAACGCGCTAATTATACATAACATATACAAATTGTACACATTTTGCAGGTCAGATCGCCTCTATTCGTTACAGATTGACGAATACAAGGTGAGGTTTGGACGTAGATGGGACGACCGCTTTTTACTCGTTACAGATTGGCTTCCATCGCGGGGCTTGAACAATAGCGTGTCCGCAATAAATCGTTACAGATTGACGAACCCAACGAGGGGCTTTAAATAAGAAGGAAGTCCCGAATTACTATGTTACAATATATATATATATATATATATATATATATATTGTAACACAACTTTATAGATAAGTTGATCTGTAGTAGATATAGTGGTGTGATAGTGTGATTGCAGATACGCACCGGTATCTACGATAATGTTGTTTTTTATGAAATGTTCTAATTATAACTATTATGGTTATTAGTGTGATTGTATTGTCTAATAGTTGCGTATTAATGGTTCACTTCTTCGATTTAAAATGTTTCGCGCACTCCGTTATTAACCTCCCTCACTTACCACACATGGATATTTTAGTCCTGTTCAGTGACGGTTCAGCTGAAATACATACACTTTACATACAAATAAATATTCAGGTTGGATATTCAATATGGTTATCGTACACAATATAACTGATATAATATCTAAATAATGTTCTGAATTATTAGATCTATTTAAACTCTTCCGCCACCTTTTGGTAGGACTGACTAAGAATAAATGAGCTAATTTAAATTTGAAATGATACTCTTTTTCACTGGTAATAAAAAGTAGAGGTTTATTAACAATTCGAGATATTATAAAATTTTTGAACAATTAACAATCAGTTGCTAATAACCTTTCGGATAATAATTACAATTAATAAAATTTAAAATAAGACTCTTCTTCGTCTCAAGGCTGGTAAACCTGTTAGTTGTACAATAGTTTAATTTTAAGAGGTTATGTCCTCTTGTATCAGTGAATTACCATGTTCGTATGGTTCTTTTAGGTAGCATGATACCAGGTACAAGATGTAATATTAATAATGATATAAAATGAACAATAATTAATAACAAACAAACAAATATAAAAATCGAAAAGTAGTACCATATAACTGATAGTTATGGTATTATCTAACGCGGGAATGCGCACGCAGTCTATAGTACTCGTTTGACAATTACCAAGTTCGTTGGCTTGCCAGTTAAAATGTATTACCTTATTTTAATAATTCACTTTGAGAATTATTTACTTGCAAGAGAAAAATTTATTAAAAAACTCTTGTTATTATTTCCATCTGGTTTGGATTTTACTTGAGAACAGACTTGTAACAGAGAAATTGGCAAATTACCGTTACGATTCTAAGGTTATCTTATAACGGGTATTGTTATAATGGTTAATTATTTTTTAATATTTATTATTTCTTAATCTAAATATAAACACATTATTCGTAATAGTTTTGATGTGTCATTATCAGTATTATATTTATTCTTTCGCATGAAAGTTATAAACGTTTACTTCAAAATATCGAAATAAAATCAAGAAAACAACTTTAGTCAATTTAGCGACTATTGGTATTGCTCGTATTTTGTAATAAATACTTCAAATATAATTCTTTTAATTATGATAAATAATTAAAATATTTATTCAACATATTAATAATTGCGAATTAATACTTCCATTAATTCTGATAAATTCCATCATCGTTTTTGATACTTCGCTTTTTACTGACTTGCGTAGTATCAACATTATTTATTTACAAAAATTTTGTTTCTGATTCAATGTTAATTAAATAAAAAATTGTACTCCCTGTTTTTATCTTTCACAACACTTGCAAGTACGATTGATATTATACACTAATCGTACTTAAATGTGTACACTCCGCACATTTCACTCGTTTATGTTGGTGTAGTTTACAGGTTATGTGTATGTTGATTTACTTGTCTCTGTCGCGCACAATTCAAAAATTAAACTTCTTCATATCGGCGAGTGACATGACCTCTCCGTAGAATGACTGATCGTGAACTGTGATGCTTCTTCGAAGCGTCTCTGGCTCGTCTGCCCAATGTTCATTCATTCGATTGGTTGAAAAAACTATACTCTCTAACCCAAAACCCTTTGTTTTCTTAAAATATTTAATTTTTTACTAAATTTGGTCTTTGCGTTTGAGGCTTTATGACGTCAGCACTGGTACAAAACATAATTGAAAAGTTTAAAATCACAATAACTTTCTTAATCTATGTCTTATCGTTAAATGGTTAGTGTCAGTAAATTGAGGACAACCTGCGCTTTAATTCAAGTCTAAACAAGATTATTTTCCGTCCATTACTTCTATCACTATAACGATTTTATTAATTATTTATGGTGCATCTTATATTTATAAGTCTATTACACCAAATTTAATTATTTATACTAAAACACTTTTAATTAAACACTCTGAGTCCATATCTCAACTGGTTTAATTCGAAACTTGGGGATTATTGTTCCCTAAACAATATCTCGTTATGGCGTCTTTGGGCGTCCATATTTGATTTTTCATAAATGTACTTAAAACTAATTTTTCTTATTTAATAACTGTAATACTGCAATCTAATAATACTAGAAACGTCTATTTACATAATTTTACACTAGAATATATGTACATGGCTGTATTTAATCTACTATTTACATTGTTTTAGTCCTCTCCTATCTCTCTTATACAATTGTTACTTTATTTCTGGTTTTTTCTATACACTTTAGATCATGTACTAATTGTAATTAGTGTACACTCATTGTACCTAATTCACTACATATAATGGTTAGCTTTTAGCTATCTCAGAACCCTTCAATTTTTTAGTAATGGGTCTGTTTACATTGTGTCATAGCATGGTAGTCATTTATTTTTGTTAAAACAATAACTAAATTGTTATTGTCACATTTGATTTGGGTTTCCAAAGTAGTATCAGACATTATTCTGATTCTTGATAACATTTTCATCTACTTTTAACTAAGTTTATATGTTACATTTTGCATATATAACTTGCTCTTCATCGTTTGTTTACATATGGATTCCTCCATCATGGTCATTTGGTTTTTAATTATTTATATAGAAAATGACTGTTTTCATGGTCATAGTCTGTTCTCAAAGTAGCATTAAGTTTTCCTCTTACTACTGGTAACACTCTTAACAATCTTTGTTCAAGCTTTACTACAGTATTTTGCTTAACTAGTTGGTTATACAATGTGTCTGCTTACTTTTGGCTATGTGTTCTTAGTTAGCTAGTTTACAATATTTTTGTTACAAAACTGTTATTATTATTTTCAGAATCTGTTCTCACAGTAGTACCAGATGTTTATCTAACTACTGGTAATACTTTCATTAACATTGGTACTTGTTTTGATATTGTATTTTGTCTAACTAAATTGGCATACTAGGCTCTATTTCTCCTATCTCTGTGCCATCATATTTGATCTGTTTTATTTACATTGTGTTGCAATATAATACACTGTCTATTAGGACGTATTATTATTTATAACAAATTCTTGATTGATATCATAGTTGATGGTCATTTATTTACATTAACATGTATGATTTTCTGTTTCATAGGTGTCTTTCCTATGGGGTTATGTAACAATGTACACCATGTTTTAATGCAGTATTTTGCTACTACTAACATGACTTCAGTATGGTATTTTACTATAATATTTTAATTGTTTTGTTACACATGTTTACACAACTTCTTCTTAAACAATAACACAAATCTTTTTGTATTAATTACAATATCTATCTGGTCATTGGTTGAATTTAATTCCTGTCACTTTGTTTGATACATAACAAAGGTTTTTTATTGTCAGTTCTCTATGAACAATCATATAATTGTTCGATTTTATTCTATTCTGGTGGTCTTATGATTATCTATATTGATCACAACCTTTATTAAATTAGTCACACTAATTGTCTGTGTATATTTGACTATTCAATTCTTGCTGCTTTCACTATGAAATTAACATATTTTCTTACACTATAAACCTTATCACTGGAATTGTTTGTGTGGTTTATTCGGTTGAAATTAGTTAACTGGTCACAGGTTTCACATCTATATTAAGTATTCACTGTAATTGTTTGTGGTTCCTTAAATGTTAAACACTGTTTTTCTTTTCATATTTGATAATCACCATTCCTTTGGTTACTAATATAGTCTCTAGTACACTTGGTTTATGCTGAGTCCTTGCATGATCTATCCATTTTCTTCTCTCTTCATGGTACGTTTCCTTGTCCTTCTTCTTTCTTCTTCAATATTTTCATTGTAGTCATTATCTTCATTTGTTTCCCTCGCTGTTGGAGTTTGTTGGTTCCCCTCACTGTTGGATCCTATTGGGTCTGGTTACTGATATTTTTGTTTTGGCTCATGGTCATTTTCTTTCTTCATTTCGTATTTGATGTTGCTATGTTAATATTATCTTCCTCATCGTTGGATTTTTATACTAATATATTTGTAGATACACACTTTTATACACATAGGTTTATTTATCTAGACATACTTCCATGCTTTTCTCTTACTTGACGTTATATTAGCTTATTTTATGTAACTACCATATTTGGTAACGTTACAATATATATATATATATATATATATATATATATATATATATTGTTACCACACACAATAATACAACTTTAAAAGACCAAAGACCAACAAACGACCTTAATAACATCCAAAAGCCAACACACAAATACTTCACCAGAAACAAGATGGCGAAGGCTGAAGATGAGAGAACAGGAACTCTCGAAACATGTTCCTAATAGGGAAAAAAGTATATCTTGAGGTAAATTTAGTTATAAATATTAAAGTATTATATACATCAAGAAACGGACTGTAGCAGAAAGTGATTGAAATATATATATATAATCAAATTATAATTACTTCTGCAAGTAGTTGTATCTTATTTTTTATCTTTTTAATTGACCTGATGCATATTTCACTGACAGTATCTTTTCATAGGTTTTAAAATGAATTAACGAATAATCGAATTGATTCGATTTCTGTACAAAAACTAACGAATAATCGATTTGTGTCGATTTTAATACAAATTAACAAAAAAGTGTATCAACATCAGATTCTCAAATGGTGTTCTAAGAAAGGAAGTTTAAAATATTAATTATGAGTTAAAATAAGAAACCAAAGAAATGTCGGTTTTAAAATCTATTAATCTTGTATACTTATTAAATATGAAAGTGCCATTCGTTTTCTCCTTCTATTTTCCTAACTGTTCAGATCGTTTTTGGAAAGCTTGTTTTGTTAGCTTTAGTTGGAGCTCGGCTTAAGTTAAAATGTCGCTACCTTTTTATAAGCAAATTGTGACTTTTCTAAAGTCATACGGAAATGGTGCATAGTGAAAGACGCTTACAAGAGGGCCGAAACAAAATGAATGCATAGACAGGTAATAGTAATAACAATATCGAACAGAGTCTATTATCTGGAGGTAGGACAATTTATTAAATTAAAAAACAAATTTATATCTTGTCTGTTAATTTCTTTATAAAACACAAAATGATTTACGGAACTAATATGTCTTTATGTACACATTAAATCTTCGTCTTGAACAAGTTGTGTAATGTTACTTGTTTGAAGAATTCCTTGCTGTTGATAAGTAGACGGCTGCTACACCTAATACGTTGACCACTGGCCTCGATGATGCGTTGTCACCCGCGATACACACGCCCACTCCGTTTATCTACTACCCATTATTATTTATATTGATAAATCTCAGGTTTAGAACAGAGTTAATTTATAACAAAGATATGGTGTTTTTGACATAGACCTTCCAGCTATCTTAAAGTGTTCACGCGTTAACACAGGAGTATTCCGTCGAATACTACTGGATCTATACGGAGATCTTGCACTAGCGCGGGTTAGCACTGATCAATTCTTTGCAAATTCAGTTAATGCCTTCTATTAACCCTTGATACAGCATACGGGAAACTCGTAACTAATATCTCAGACTGGCGTCAGCTTACCGAAGAACTTATTCTGACACGAAAAACTCGCACAGAGAGTACATCTTCACTAGACGAGTTTTAGAAGCGAACTGTCGATCTGGATTAGACCAGAGACTAAACCAAATGACAATTGGAGTTCCTGATTGGTTGAAATTAGCAACACGTGATAGATTTTCACAAAGATTAGCTTCCCGTCATGTACGACTACGCTAGAATTTGCAGAAGCCTGTAGAGGTATTATCTAAAAATTTTATGACTTCTTTCAGATAACATGATTATAGAAACGTGAATTCAGTTAAAAAAACACAGTAAAATTGTATGTTTTGAGCCTTTGACATACAAGAAATGTAGCGCTAAATATGACGCATACGCTCTCCAAGTTTCATTCCGAAATGTTAATTAATATAGGAGTTATTCAGGAAAATACGAATAACACGCGCACACGAGCAGTTGTCCACTAAAATTGCACTATACATGAAAGAGAATAAATATGGGCATTTTGATATATAGCACGTAACTATCCATCTCTTATTTCACAACTTATAGCTAATTTACAAAAAATGAACAAAAACAATTTTAAGCCTGTCTATCAACGTCATAAAACGTGTAACACTCATTTATTATGGCTTCTTACTGCATGTTCTATAGCAATACGCGCGCGCGCGCGCGCGCACACACACACACACACACACACACAGTCCTTCTTTTAACTTTGTGGTGTAGGGACAATTAAATTTTAATAGTTTTGAGTTTTGTCTTTTGTTTTAACAGTTTCCGTTTTGACATAGATATTAACGCATTCCTGAGGGGGGGGGGGTAATAGACCAGTGGAAATAACGCTGCCTAGAGGTCCCTAGTTCTATTCCCGGGCAGCACGTAAAATAGTTGCGTTTTTCAGTGCTTGGTCGACTCATCTATGGAATGAGTACCTGGTATAACAAACCAGGGGCTGAAGTGTAGTAATGACAACACTTGTATGCCGTATGGCTCTCGGATATCCCAAGATACTTCTGTGGTACAAAACGTTCTTAGACATGCAGAGTTAGGCATGCAGACTCAACGTTCATGAGGCATTGAACAAGTGCTCATGACATGAAATCACGTCGAAATATCTAATAAAAAAAAATAAATATAGGCCCTAATAAAATAAATAAGTAAATAAACCCAACGCATTCAACAACAGATATACTGTGTCAGTTTAGGAGATTCTAGTCTAGGATCTCCGTTTACGATAATACTCCTAAGTCTGTTGTTACGACACAAGTGACAGAAAACACAAGTACACACATGAGTATGTGTAGTTTATTGCAATCTGGCATATGTTTCAAATTATTTTCCACGTAATCGAGCAGATGCCGTGTGCCTGAGAAGCTTATACGTTACGCAACACATATAATTTACTGTGTTTTTAACTATGAAAGTAATAACAGTCTATATTACTTCATAGTAGACTAAGCATGGGGGTATGCAGAATTTTATTTTGGAGGAGTTCAACAAAAACTGGAGGTGACAAGGATTCTGGTCATCCATCCCCTGACAACATATCGGTAGAGACAAACAGTAGATTTAATTATTATTGCTTATTATAAATAATATTTAGATCTATTTTAAAATTGATAATAAAATGACATACGCCTAATTCATATTACTTTTATTATCGAAATCGGACGTTTCGCGGGAGCGGTTGCACCCTTTAAAATCCTCCCCGCCTACGCCCATGGGTTTGAGTTTGTTTGTAGCAGGTGACCAGTAAATATATAAATGATGCATAAAGTTTCACTTAACGCCGCACTTGTTTTCCAATGATTCCTAATATAAAAACTGCGTAGACAAATCAGTGTCGCTTAAAAGCCAATTAGTTCCTTCATTTTTACAGTAAGAAAGTAAAAAGTTATAAAACTGTGAATAAAATATAAACATTTTTTCCTGTTATACACGCATAAGGTCAGCATACAGCATTACATAGTGTCTTGTACCTTTTAGGGTGTACTAAGGGTGACCAGGTTGTGAAAATTTGAGAAATACAGAGTTTTAAAAAATTTGCCCTCTCTTTCCTGTTTAAAATGATATAGTTACTGTTTTCCTAAGTATGATGTGCGTGGATTTCATGTGTTGTCATCCATTAAGTTGCTAAACCTACTGAAGTAAATATTCCGATACTCTGAAATTACTGTTTCAGAAAGAACTGAGCAGAGCAGAATGAAGAAAACCCAGCTAAAATGGAAGAGAGATGAGAGTAATGAAAAAGATGCGTACAGACGGTTGCATGTGAAAAAATATACAATAAGCGGGATTTTCCCAAAGTTTTATGTTTAGTAACACATAATTTTGTACTGAAATATGTTATAGACCTGTTTTCTTAATTATGTTTATTTCATAAATTGGTTACATTAAGACTGAAAACTGACGTGAATATTTAGCGAGTTTTCAGGAAGAAGATAAAAATTATGACTTTATAAAGAATTTTCTTTAATACAAAACACTGTAATTATTCTTTTATCAATATATGCATTTAGTTATTGCAACATGTTATTTAATTATCACTATATGTATATGTATTTATAGTTGTATGTATTTAAAAGACCCTAATTTATAATTAGGGATGTATTTAGCTTTTGAAGGTAAAAGTTTCATTACGTAAATATAACTGTAAGAAATTTAAAATCAATCTTCTAGTAGTTTTCTCATTGCATACAGTGAAAAATAAGCGAAACGTTTACTCGTAAAAATGGCCGTTTTCTTTGGCAGTAAAGTAATGCTCTGTGTTTTGAAACGCTGCTTAAATATTTCCTAAATTATAAACGTGAGAAATGTAGTGCCTTCTTCTCTACACGTATTTCAGTAGGTAATTAAGGAAAAGAGAAGTAAACAGGATTTTATCATCATTATAAGGTACACTGCATTTTATTTCACGTTTGTTGTAAAAGTAAAAAAAATTAGAAAGTATGTCCTCGTTAATTTAACTAGAGGTAATTGACAGATATAATTATAAGGGGAATAGAAAAATATGGACCATGTGTAAACAGATAGCTGCTGCTTGCCGACTAGCGGTATTACTTGTGGCTGTCCCTGGAGACGTTGGGGAGCACCCGTCGTTTCTATGATGGAACCATAATTGGCTTATTGGCTATTAGTTCTTACGCTTGTTTCGACGTCGATGGTACTGGTTTTACCTTCCTTTAATCTCAGAAGCGTGAAGGAGATTCACCAATTCATCAATTCGACTAGTTCGGCTTTGGCTTTGTAATTAATAATAATAACAAAAACAACAACAACAACAATAATAATAATAATAATAATAATAATAATAAATTTATTCCCATTATTAAAATTTACAATGCTTATTATACTCACAGGACTAGGAATTACCTGCTCATCACATACTATGAGCAGTGACAAGTTAAGGTATATTAAGGTCCTTGTTATATAGTAAGTTCAACAAAAACCAATCATTCATAGGTCCGATGAGCTCTTATCGCCAACAGTTTTTGTCACATATTTACTGTGCAGTGACTGAAATCTTATACAGAGTACACTGAATACTAACATATACTAGAAAATAAGGTACTTAACATTTCAAAATTAACCCCAACTGAAATGATACTTTTTAATTCACATCAATGATTACAACTAAGATGTAGTACTAACAGTTATTATATTAACAACATAAAATCAACATTTTCACATCCAACTAAATCTGATATACTTTTTGCAAATGAAATTAAATTATTATGTTAATTGTAACAATTTTTAGTAATAAACAAATCATGAATACTTTTGCACCACAACTAAATCTAGCTATACTCTTTACAAACAACATAGCAACACAAATTAAATTTCTTCTGTAAATGATAGCATCTCTTATGGTTAAAATGATTATTAACGATCTGCAGAATGATAAATATAATCAACTAAACTTTTATTCGTTAGCCAAGATTTTAAATATTTGAGAAAAATTATTTTTTATATATTTGTGTTGGTAGGTAAACGATTATAGAATATAGGATACAAAATATAAATAAACTTGTTATATTTTTCCTTTTTAGCTAAAGGTACCAAAGAAGTTTCATTTTCAGACCTTAGTTTTTACATTTGAATACCTATTTTCTTGAGGCGAAAGATAGATTATCAGATTATGAACACACCAGTTTTACAAAACTTTTTTGTGAATACTTTATACTCTCATTACGTCAGTAGTATACGCACGTTAAGAGAAGAAGTGTACTAATTTTTAGGTTTGAGCCGACACGTAAGGTCATCTCTCTGACATCTATTTATGTAGTCACCTGGATATTAGGACAGATTTCAGTAGGATGGTAAATCAATGAGACCCGTAACAACTGACTGCCTCCAGATAAAAAACAATGTAAAAGACATTTCGAGTTTACTCTGTGTATAGGACATGTTAGTCTGTACCTATCTACTCTGTGTGTAATGTTTAAAGACTGTTAACGATAAATATGTAGCGATATATCAGTATCCTGCTGGAATACAAATTGATAACAGTAATAATTACCGAAAGTTGTAGACCTAAACCAGTTGAAGACTCTAATAATAACAATAAATTTATTGTCATAATCAATTATATTTATTTTTTAGTATCTTATTATTTGTGTTAACTGACTTTAAGAAACATATAATATAAATAGATGTAAAATAACAATTACAGAAGAAGAAGAAGAAGAAGAAGAAGAAGGAAGAAGAAGAAGAAGAAGAAGAAGAAGAAGAAGAAGAAGAAGAAGAAGAAGAAGAAGAAGAAGAAGAAGAAGAAGAAGAAGAAGAAGAAGAAGAAAAATCTATTATAAATTGTTCATCTTATTCAATTGATACAACATCTTGTTCTTCCTATTAGTCATTCTTTTCCCTTTCACAACTAAGTCTGTCGTGACTAATAGGAAGGAATGGATAACAGAGGAGATATTGAAAATAATGAACGACAGAATGAAATTAAAAAACTTCTATTAATCCTGAAGATCGAAAGGAGTACTGAGAAATGCTATAAACAGAAAAGCAAAAGAAGCTGAAAGGAAATACATTGAGGAAAATCGAAGTTTGGACGAAAAAGAGGAATATGGAAGGTGGTTACAAGCTGGTTAAAAAGTACTTTATAAACGCAAAATATTGTGGAAATGCCGTGAAAGACAAAAATGAAGTACTGTTTTTTGAGGAAAGCCAAACAGAGAAAAGATGGAAAAGATATATTGAGAAACTGTAGTGTGAAAACCATATGGAAGAACCAATTATTGAGATAGAACCGGAAGCTGAAGAAGAAGAGAAGGGAAGACCTGTTACAAGAAGCGAGTTCGATGACGGTATGAAAAAACGAAGAATTATAAAACATCTGGAGTGGACGCAATCCACGCAGAGCTGATAAAAAACGGAGAAGAAATTCTGAGAGATAGAATATACAATCTTATCAAGAACATCTACATGCACGGAATAATTTCGGAAGACTTTGAAAAGAGTAAAATAGTATCAATCTAAATAAAAGCAAGGCCAATAAATGTGACCAGTACCGCATAATTATACCTCCAAAATTCTAATCAGGATTATTCATATAACAAAAATAGAAGGAAAGGTAGAAGAAGTGCTCACCGAGGACCAGTTTGGGGTTAGACGAAGAAGAGGGACGAGAGAAGCGATACTAACTCTGAGAATGGTGATAGAATGGAGAATGTAGGAAGGGAAACAAACATTCCTTGATTTTGTGGATATAGAGAAGGCATGTGATAATGTTAATTGGGAGAGGATGTTTAAAGTAATGAAAAACATTTGGGAAGATTTTTGGGATGGGCAAAATAATATGGGGGCTGATAAAAATGAGACAGCGCTGATAAGTTTCGGAAAAAAAAAGATGAAGCAAACATTCGAAAAGATGTAAGACAGAGTTGCAACCTCTCTCCCTCCTGACTTGTTTAATTTATATACGTTGTAATGTTACATAACCCCTGCCCAAATATGATAACATAATCACCAGAGAAAAACCAGTAATCACCCATTTTTAAAAGTCAGAAATGGGGATTAGGTATCAAACTATGAGAACCTTTGTACTCTAAAAACACTGTAAACATTGTAAACAATACTAAGTGTAACCATAAAAGTGCAGTGTACAAAGTGGAACATAGAATTATCGGTGAAAGTGTCCAACATTTAAAAAGAGCTTTTCACAAAGTTGTGTTGGAGAGGAAAGAAGCAGTATGATAACAATAAACTGTATTACTGTTAACAAGTTGTTGTAATTTTGTATTGTGTAGGCCACAAAGGCATTAGAATTAGAATTAATATTTTTGTTGGTCATAATTATTTTGTTTAGATGTAAAATAATCCAGGGTTATATATAAAATAAAAATAAAGGCCAATTAAAACTATACTAAAAAGATGGAAGGTAAAATAAAGTAGTATAGAGTAAGGATACCTTCAATGAATTATAAGTAATAAATAAACTCGATTAGAAAAATCATTAAATTATAAAATGCTTGTAGTCAAGTTTAAATAAATCTATGAAGAAACTCTTATATCAATTAAAATTAATAATAACTAAGATTGGTAAAGGAGTATTTTTAAAGGCAAGAAAAAAATAATATTATTATATACTAGCCTATTTACCTAAAACGGTAACTAGATTAGCCAATAAAAAACCATCAACTTTTTGGTTACTAGGAGTAACTAGCTAACAAGATTTTGATTAATTGTTAAATGGAATTCAATGTGAGAAGTTGAAACAAATGTAATGTCTTGTAAAAATTAAGAAAATTATAACTACTATTCGGAACTAATCATTACAAAATTAATAAATTTAATGAGTGATATCCACAACATCCTAGACATCCTTGGAACAGAATAATTCACGCCAGCAGATCGATGGAAATTGTAAAGTCAGCTATCCATTTCCGAGCCTAGTCTACAGAAATTCAACATCGTTGGGTGAGATCGTTTCCTTTTAAAATTTAACTAAATTACACCTCAACTATAAATCTAGAGCACTAGAAACAGCACCATCTCTTTAAATTCATCTGGAAACAAGGTGAACATAAACTTTATTTTAATTAACCAAAAAACAGAAAAACGTGGTCTTGTTAATAACATTCCGGCAGCCAATTAAATAACGTTCGTGTTGTCAGTGAAGAAACGTAGCCTGCGCTCTAGTGGTCCAAAGATCAACTGAATGATACAGAGTATACAAATTTTAAAATAATTTTTATGTAAAGTTTGATACTGACCCATATACATTTCTGACTTCCTCAAATTTCAAAGAACCTTAAATAACCCTGGGAAATTAATTACTTATTTCTTTCTCTTTATTAAAACTGAAATAAAAAATATTTGTTATGTGATATATGTTCGTAAAATTAAGATCGAAGTAACTCTGTGTTTTATGAAGTAATCGATTGTCAATTCATGTTTTGGGAGACCATAAATATTAAATAAATTCAAGGAATGCCTTGTGTTTAAATAATAAAATGTGTATTATTTCCAGTAGATGTTAGTTGATTACAGGTAATAAGAAAATCGAGAAGAGAAAGGGAATCAGTCCGGACATCAAGAAATTATTACGTACTATTTGAAGTCATTTAACCTCAAATGGGTTCGTAAAAGTAGAAAACAGCTGATGCAACGAGCGGAAAAAATTTGAAATACTCGTTCGTATACAAAGAGAGGAATTCTCTTTGACTTTCTTTACTCTCTCTCCTACCTACTGTCAAACAACAGTATTGATTCAATACAAACAAAATTTAAGAAAATCATTCAATATCCTTTCATAATTACACACACTCGATTTTGAAGGCATATAACACAAAGATAACAAATTCTGTAACTCTTAATTAAGCGAGATTTTCGAAAAGTAATAACAAAAGTTTACGAGAGAAGTCGCGAGACGTTACAACGTACATAGGACGCTCTTAACAAAGTAAATGAGCAAACGGATAGTGGAGTAAAAGTTCAAGGAGAAAGAATTAACATGTTAAGATTTGCAACCGATATTGCAATTGTGGGTGAAGATGAACAGAGTTAAGCAAACAGTTACATTTAATGCATGAAATTTTGATTAAAGAGTACAATTTAAGAATAAATGTTAATAAAACTAAAGTGATGGTCTGTAGTATACACGGGCAGTCCAGTATGAATATATTGCTGAATGGGAAAAAGGTAGAGGAAGTTAAAGAGTTCAGCTATTAGAAAGTTAAATCATAGAAGACGGGAAAGTAAGGAAGATATTTTGAGTAGGATCGGTCAGCCTAAGTTGCATTTAACAGTAAATGGACATTACTAACGTCTAAAGAAATAGCCTTGAAAACAAGAGAGAAATTTCTGAAGAGTTACATACGGAGACGTATGTAAGAGTTACATAGATTGTGGGACGTGGACAATTGGACCAGAGGAAAAGAAGCACTGGAAATGTGGTGTTATAGGAAGTTACTGAAAGTAAGATAGATCGACAAGGTTAGTAATGATGAGATTCTGACTAGAGTTGGAGAAACAATAAGGTTTTGGCAAAATATTGTGAAGCGAAGGGTTGAACGTATTGGCCATATTATGCGTCACGGGAATTTGATGAAAACAATAAAAGAAGCTTACATTGAAAGGAAAAGAGGCAGAGGAAAGCCGAGACTCCAATATATGAAACAAATTATTGGTGATGTTAGTTGTAATTTCTAAGAGGAGATGGAACGGAAAGCACAGAGAAAATCGGTGTGGTGAACTGCTACAAACCTATCTGCGGATTGGTAACTAAAAAAGAAGAAGAAGAAGAAGAAGAAGAAGAAGAAGAAGAAGAAGAAGAAGAAGAAGAAGAAGAAGAAATCTTGTGTATTAACGTGAGATTACTCGGAAAATTCTAACAACAAATATACTTAATTTTAGCACGTAAAATATTTTGCCAGCCTGGATTTTTAGAAAAGTGCCTTTTAGTTGTCGAGCAAGGCCATTATTAGACATTTTCAACAATAGAAAGAAATTTTGAGCCCTGAAAGATACAGATACTTTTATGTCCCCTGAGGTACAGATCATGTAAGAACTGGCTTTATCAGACGATTCGAACCATAAATTATTTAATAAATCTGTATTTCTAATCAGAATTAGTAAATAGTACAGAAAATAGTAAATAGAAGTAAATAGAAAATAAAGGGTGTTCCATATAAAACGCAACCCATCTATGTCAGTAATTACATTTAAATAAAAAAGCCATATGTTAAGTATTTAATTAAATATTTTATTTCCAAATTTTACAATACTTAAAATTCTAGAGTAAATGCTGGAAGTGGCCACCATCTTCAGTGAAGGGCTTCCACCCTTTTCACTGTGTTTCTTGCAACTTTTTTTAGAGTACAGTATTTGGGTTGATATTTAAAACAGCTTGTTCGATATTGACCTTCAGTTGTTCAAGTGTTCGTGGTTTGTTGCTGTAGGTGCTTGTTAATAATAATTTTTAAAATGAGTGCTGCGATTGAAAATCCCGCGAGCTGTGAAGTGCGCTCAGTAATACGATTTCTGCAAGCAGAAAACTGCAGACCGGTGGACATTCATCGGCGACTGTGAGAGGTGTATGGGAAGACTCTAATGGAGTAAGGCAGTGGTGTGTTCTGTTTAAAAATGGCCGCACCAATGTGCACGATGATGAGCGGAAGTGTGTGCAGACCTTGTCAGCAAGGAAAATGATGGTGACAGTTTTTTGGGACAGAAAAGGGGTTCTCCTGGTAGAGTTGTTGGAACGGGGTATCACAAGCAACTCCGAGGTCTACTGTGAAACCTTAAAAAAGGTGCGGAGAGCAATCCAAAACAAGCGACGCGGTAAGTTGAGCTAGAATAGCAAGAATAGCACTAAAAAGAATAGCAGAATCCTAGGAATTAAGAAATTCCTATCATACGACAACTGAAATTGCGCCTAGTCAGAAGTCGGGTCAAGAGGAGACTTACATAGCTTTTAATAATGTTAAGATTAATCTCTTTTATTTGTGATGACAAATAATACGTCGTAGAGGCAAAAAAAATTAAAAGAGCAATGCATTCAATTAAACTCTATAAATATGTTAGGAAACTGGTTACAATTGCTGCAATCTGTTGTTATATCACTATATCGTTTTATTATATTGTGATTTTTATTATATTTCTGTTGACTGTGAAGATGAAAATCGTGCAAACGAAGTGACTGAAAACATCGTGAGATCCTTTAAATGTGAACACATGCTGGCTTCCACATGTGACGTGCGTAGCGTGATTCACATAAAATGAATTACTCCACCGATAAAGATTTCTGCAACGTCAAAACACGTTACGATGCGCCAATGATATAATAAATGTAGTAAAACGTAAATGGTAGGTTTACACTTGACCTGAAGATTTTGTAGCGATAAACGTGCCCCAAAAACTGTCTAAAAGTTTTTTTGTTCGCAGCTTAAAGCTGTCACATGGCTGTCTCAGTTACTTGAGAATACGGAACGCGGAAATCGATGTGGCAAACTTTGTTTGGTCGCGGGGCAAAAACACCTACACATTTCGCTTGGAATGGAACCTCTTGAGTCGTGTACACTATATAACAGACATGTCTTACATGCCTGTACACAAATTAAGGAGACAGTACTTGCATATCTGTTATACGTATACGCTAGCATATGCACCCCTAACGAATACATGGTTTTATACTATACTTGCCCACTTAAAGACAGACCTGTTTTCGGATCATATCATTTCGGCAGTATTTAAGACAAAAAGGGTAATATAATTTTTGACATTGAAGTGAAGATTAAAATCGATTTTTGTTTGCAAGTGCCAGTCAATAGTTTTTTTTTAAGTATGTAGAAGGCATCATTTTTGGGGAATCATTTCATTATACCATTATTTTAATTCGAGTTGAATTATGTCAGAAACCAAAAATGGTTGTAATTTATCTTTTAAAATATAGTAATCAGCTTTGGCAAATTACTGTGAATAAACTTTTACGGTAAAATGGTACGTTTAATACGTCATGCCCCACTTTGGAAGCGTCATTATACAACGGTGTAATTAATTAATTTGTGAATTACTTAATTACTTAATTTAATTACGTATTGATTAATAAGTATACCCCTCACAGGCCAATTACAACAATGTAATTAAGGTACAAATCTTTTAATTACTCAGGTTGCTTATTTAATGATTAATATGGTTCTTTATGTTTATTGATCAATCAATAATATAGATCGATTCGTGCGTTAGTCGCCATTTACGACAATGTAATTAAAGTGTTAATATAAGATTCTAGAATTCTCAAGAGTGTTCACTCAATACTCATTAAAATTTATGAGGTTATAATAGTGAATTGAATTGTGGATTTACACTGGGTTTTCTGATAATGATAACGCATTATTGATTTGCTTACGTACTAATTTACACTTGTATTCAATAACAAACATATATCTTCCTGGTACCTGTAAATACATCAAACATATACATATCAAAATATAAATTCCTTCTTAATCGCTCTCTGAAATACATATAACATATATAAAATATACATACAACAAAATCAAATAATATTTTCTTTATCTAATGCGTTCATTCATCCAAATGGATTGACTTTAATAGATCATGATTGATTATATTTAAATGCAACCTTCCTTTAATAACGTTTCTCATAATTACTCAGGGTAGATTCTTTGAAAGAGACAGGACAGTAGCTTGATTATACTAATAAAATCATAAAGTGTTACTTGGTAATAGTTTATCCGTTATACTCCATCGGTGCTAGATTCCAGGTGATGATGGTTATTTGAAGACGGTGCTCCATTGGATGATGATGATGATGATCACTTTCACTGGTTATATGCACACGCGTCGTTAACCGAACAGTGTAGGTGTGTTATGTTTATTCACTGTCCGCACAATTCACCTCGTCTCCGCGTACAACCATCATTAAGTAATAAATGCTTACTTAAGTGTTCAATGTAGTTCTTTGTGTGTCTACACTAGGTATTAGTGTGTGGTTGTAGAATAGTTCCTTTTAAATAAGAGTGTCTTGATTACTGTAAATTATGAATATTACTGTGTCGTTCACGCACATTGTGAATTGTTGTTCGTCATACTGTTTTACTAAGTCGCAAACGATTCTAATTTTCTAAGTTCAATAATGTTCAGTCCGAACTTTACTATGTCCGTTTAGTTCACCATACCGCTTACCTCAAGACTTCACGGTTGATCGATATACCGATTCACTATCGAAAATTCACGTGACTGTTCTTGATATAAGTACTGCACTTAATAAACTTATGAAATTGTCTATAACATTATAAGATTAATCACGAGCGTTATGTGTCTCTCTAATACTTTTATAGTCCGAAAATATTATAAGACTCTACGCGAACTGCTCGATAAGACTGCCTCGCGAACTGCTCGAAAATTTATGTAAGACTCTCTCGTAAAATTATTATAAGACTCTTCGCGAACTGCTCGATAAGACTGTCTCGCGAACTGCTCGAAAATTTATGTAAGACTCTCTCGTAAAATTATTATAAGACTGCGTTGCGAACGACTCAAAATTTTATGTACGACTTCCTCGTCCCGTGCCGGACACTTAGTTTTTATCAACGTCTCCCTACTAGAATTTTGGTCTCTGGCTTGTCCACGCCTAAAATCACTATGATAGGCTGAATCACTACCCTCTCTCGAAATCTTTTCCCACCATTTCGAAGTCTTCCAGTCTTCTACCCTCTGATTTGTTCTTCTCCTAGTTGCTATGGAAACTGGCTTCTCCTTCGCTCTCTTTCGTGAAATACTTTGTTCTGATAGGTGGCTAGATATGTCCTTTGAATCGTCTTGTCCAGGCGTCACTCTCGTTCGGAGAAATGCAAGACATTGCTCGCCTGTCAATCAACTTATTGTTTAAAGTTTCAAGCAAGGTTTTGCCCTAACGTCTCGGGTATTGTTCCTTTCTGTAACTCCGCGTCCTGGCAATTAACCGTTTTCCATCCAGTGTCAACAGCTGCGATCCCTACGCTTTCTCGTTGTAAATCTCAGTATGTCACTTAGACGAACATCCCGTTGTGCAACATCGTCGCTTCTATTCACAATTTGTTGCTCGGATCGTTTCTATAGACTGCTACGCTGCTTCAAGCCTTTGTGCCTCGCCTCGTTTTTTTGTCGTGAACTCGTTTCTTAGTTAAACCCTTAAATGTATCCTCGCTTCGATTCTGCGTAAACGTGTGACTGAGCCCAAGTACATTGTTCGGTTTGTTTTGGTGTCATAATTCTCAGTTGGTCCTCTCCTGTCAACTTGAGTCGTCGTTCCTTTTGTTACATCGTGCTGAACACGCTTCCATTGTCTGATATTGGCGTTAGTTGTCGCCTATCCCAATTAGCTTTGTTTATGGCCCTGTTCTTGGAGTCGCTGCCACCGCTGCGTGTGAACAGACTGGTCGAGAAGGAAAATTAAATTTTTAATTTTTCGATCGCTACACTTTCATGAAAGTTCTGTTTTGGGCTACTGTGTCGCGGTCCTTTGTTTCGACTACGATCCCAGTAGTCTTTCTCAATGGTTAAAGACTGCTCCTTCAACGACTGACAACCCAGTAGCCCGGAACAGAACCGTGATGAAACCGATTCCAGCCATAACAAGTATAATATTATGATTATGGTTAACACAATAAAACGAAATATTTTAGAATTTCACGGCCGGAGTCAACATAGTTGGAAATATTATTGGCCGGGCTGTAATGCCGTGGCCTACTGTTTGTGGCACGCTGTCCGCCAATTCACCCCAGTGATGACTGTGTATTTTCCCTGAGAAGGCCTACTTAATTAAACTTTCCGTACCAGTAGGATCTAATCTGGAAAGCAGCATCAAGTGCTATCTGATTGACTCGGGAGCACAGCATGCCAAATCTTTTGGGAGAAAGGGAAGAAAGGGAGAAAGCCTCCTATTAAATGCCGATTGTTTCCGACACTGAAGATGGACTCCGATGGTGAGGGCCGAAACGTCTATCCACACAAACAATAGACCACGCCTAACAGCCAGGCAAATAATGTTTCCAAAACAGCTTCTTGTTTAATGAATAATTATACATACTTTTCTCATCGCAATGTATAATTTTATTCTTCAAGAAGAAAACGTAGGAACTATAAAAGCTTTTCTCGTTAAACGACTGTCGTAACATTTACTGTTTGGTTCGGTGAAAAACATACGGGCACAATCTTGTGATTGGTAATTTCTTAGACGATGACGATTTACTGCTTGTGATGGAAACATGGTTCACAAACACGCACGCTTATATGAAAATTTATTTTTGTGCTGTTTAGTAGGCTTATTAAAAAACTGTGAGTTTTTTCCGATTTCGATGTTGTCTAATTTCCAGGCTTGGTAAAAAATGACTGGCGTCTCACAACACTGCAAACTTGAAAGAAATTGTTTATGGTGTTGAGTTCTTATTACTGTAAGCTCAGAAAACAAGGTTCTCTCTTTATCTGGAATGGGGGAAAACAACTTATCTAATGATACAAGAATATTTCTTTCATACACATCTAAAAGCTTTGATGTATCAAACTAAAAAGTTATAATTTTGCTACAGAAACTAACTTTTTAGTGTTCCCTGGTGGACACTAATGCTATCTATCTAAGCACTTGAGACCAAATCAGATCGACGGGAAGCTGTAGCTGCTGTCTGCAGACATCTTGTACCTTCACCACATTTTCACTGAAGTGTAGAAGACATATCTGGGTCATTCAAAATGAAACTCAAGGCAGTAAATTTGTAATATTATGACTACTCTTTCAGCTCCGTCCTCTGTCGCTTTCTTTCTTCGTAAAATATACAAGAAACATTCACAAAAGAATGACAGAATGTGTATTCATATTCACGTGAAGCCCTGGAAATCTAGGAATATATTCATACTCTTCAACGTTGTCGGCATACGGAGAACTAGGCGAAGGGAAAGGATGCTTCGAGACACGCTCTTCTCTCCGAGAGCTGCAAATTTCCCTTTTCTTGTCTGCTAAGCTGCTACGATTCTTGGATAAAGGGTAGTTTGCCTATTGTAGGAGTTGCCCCGGATGTACAACTCTCTCAAATGAAGTTTCGACAAACCAACATTTCTGAAACTGAAAGACGTACCAGGATGCCCCAATCACAAAGTTAAACGTGTTTAAATTTTATAGTGTTTATTTATTTTTTTATGATATAGACTTTTTAGAAGCGATACCTCTTCGTTTGGAAGCGGTACAATTTCATTCCTGAGGTCCGGTTCCACTTTTTTAAGCGCTATGACAAAATTACAAACTACATTAACCTATTATATTCAGATATCCATCTCTTTGCCACTTTTTTAAACATAGGAATATAATTTATAATGTAACATTCAGGGTAGAATAACTACAGTACCATGATTTCTGGTTTTTAGTTACAAAAGGTTCTTTGCAATCAATTTGTCATAACATTTTGTAAAAGGGACCTGTCGCACAGTCAGAAAAGTCTTCTCTGTTGGTATTATAAATGCATATGTTTTAGTTTCAACTTGAGTGAGATTTTTTTATCATCTACAGTCCATATCTTCCTCGGTTTATCTTTGTCTTTCTTCCACCTGATTTCTCTTTGTAATCAGGCGTCATTTCTTGATGGCTTTTTAAGTTGCTTTGATGACCTTGGGTCTCTTGTTTGTGCTAAGTGTTTGTGTTGATTGTTTCTTAATTTCTAAGCTTCGTAGTACTTAGCTTTTGTTTTCTTGTAGTTTACGAAAGAGTAGGGCTAGAAATTTGTCTATCAAGGTTAGTTAACAAGGGACGATAACTTTTCTGTCAATCGCTACTCTCTCAGTTACGATTCAAAAGCACCAACTATTATTCATTTAACCAACTATGCAACCCGACAAGACGATTAAAACGTCTACTTGAACACAGACTTAAATTATTGTTATACATCATCATCATCACCATCATCGACATTTCATCTTCTTCTTTTCTCCATTGTCACCGCCGGCGAAGAAATTCTATATTGGAGGAATTCTTATATACAACCAACTTCTCAGAGCAAGCAGGACGAGTAATCAGGATCGAAACCTCTAAGGAAAAGACAAGAAATTCAGTACTGAGCAAGTCGTGAATGTGGCAGTATGCGATGTAAGAAAAATATTCCTTAAACAGACATAATTAGAAAGACAATTAAAAGATATGACGGTAAGTACAACTAACTAATGTATAACTAACCAAAACCATTATACATTATATAACGAAACAAACGTTACAGCATCTTGTTACAATTACATTCAGCCGGTAGGTAAAAGCTTAGAGACTTAACAATCTGCAGCTCTGTAACCGACGAAGTATCGAGGAAGCGAAAGCATTGGCCACCTGATTTTAGTGGTCAACATCTGTGAGTTTTCGATTACCTGTAGCATAAACCGCTCTCATAACTGTCTCGTATTTTAGGTCGATAAGCAGTCACATGAGGAGGACCTAACTAATCCGGGACAGGTAACATGCACAGTCAGATAGCCTATAGTGTGTTACCAGTCTTTGTCGGTAGAACGTTGACATTATTTACTGTCGAACCGCTGACCGTTTTCACAATTTCAGTGGTGGCGAACCGAAAGGCGAAGCCATAAAAAGTAACATTGTAAAGTTTTGATAAGTAAATTTTAAATCTAAGGAATTCTAGATGTTGGATGTATATTGCTGGATACTTCACCAACACGAATCGCCACACCACAGAGATCATATGACAATAGATGCTTTACGTTTCAATGAAAAGAAACATTACGTTACCTAGAGTTTTAAAGACTAAGGTATATACTGATACCTACTATGCTTTTGTCTACCGACGAGCGCTTTCGATCATCCAGGTCACCCTCAGATGGGATACTAAATGGATTTGGGTTAAGTTACTCATTATTCGATCTATAGATGAGGTAGGTTGTTGTCAATAGACTTGAGAATGTAACAAAGTATAGCTGATTCTCTATAAGTCTACCTCACTAAGATAAATTGTTGATAAATTTTTTAATTTACGTTATAGGCTATATATACATAATATAATACAGAGATATGTTGCTGCGCTTGATAGAACGTGATCTACGATATCAAATAAAAGAAAAAGAAGGAGGAGGAGGAGGAGGAGGAAGGAGAAGAAGAAGAAGAAGAAGAAGAAGAAGATGTGAAGTCCGTAAAACAATCGGTTTATGTAGAGAGCCTTGTGGCGTTTTCTTTATGAGAAATTTATTGAATTTAAAATTTTACCTATTGTTACTTTGTGAAAATGAAAATTAAATGAATGATTAAATGAGATTTTTGATAACTTCGTAATAAAAACACCAATATGTGTATAGGAATCGTTGACACGGTGTAGATTTAAAAATCAGTGTTAAGGATTGGTTTAAAACAGTATTCTCTTACCTGTGACAGGTCGAGAACGTTGTAAGTGTTTGCAAAAAGATGGTCGAATCAATAAAGTAGAATTAGAGCAAACATATTTTCAATAATTTTGTAGTTTATATTGTTAGTACCCTGCTTAATTAGACAGTCTGTCTGTCTCGTGTGCATTGGATGGATGATTCGTGGATGTGTACGTGTTCGAGTAACTCGTAGCAAGAGCGATAAAATATAATTTCATTATGTATACACAGTACATGGACGACATGAAGCGAGGAGAAGCTGGTACAGCAGTAGTTGTTGTGGAGCCGCGAAAGGGAGTTTTGTAATGTAACCCATATAGGTTGCATAAATCAGCAAGAAAACTGTTTTGTTGGTAAAGATAAAAGCGAGAAAAGGCAAGAGAGTGAATGTTTTGTTTAGGATTTATTCGTTGTAGTTGATAGTATTACGAGATAAACTATGAAATATTGTATTAATAACTCTCTTACCTGCGAAATGATATGATGGATTAAGCGGCAGAGTCGCCGCCTCCGCCTTTTTATCATATATAAAGTTGTGCTACCTCCCTCTGGTCCCCTTCTCTTTCTCTCTCTCGCTTTCTTTCTCCTTCTCTCTCGTAATAAGATTCATGAAAAGCGCGCGGGTCATATTTTATTCTTGCCGCCAAAAAAGGAAACTCCGCGAGAGAAGAGAGTGAGAGAGACAGAGAAAGAGAAAGCGCGAAAGAGATCGAGAGAGAGAGAAAGAGGGAGAGAAGGAGAGAGAGTATATAAAGCTTCATCATATACACACAGAGCGAGAGATAAGCCCGTTCTCATATAATAACGATTGCTAAGTCTTCTATCATAATAACTCTGGTGGCGCGCAGCTACACCACCTTGCCTTGGTTACAATATAATTCCAAGAGCGCCGTAAATCTTAACTTTTAGACGAAGGGGTTCTCCAGGATTAAAGATTAGTAATCTTAATGTTGCTAGCTGTGAATTATAGCTTTCTAGCTTTATATTATTATTTGGGGCCGACACACCGCCACCGCAGCGTCTCTCAACCCCCTACCCCTGCCCGTCCTAACCACCCCAACCAACCCTCCTCCTCAAGTCATGTGTCTTTTATGTATCTCCTCAGTCAGCAGCCCCTTGAATTACTACTACTACTGCTGCTACTGCTGCTGCTGCTACCCGACCAAGAAACAACACCAACACTAACAACAGGGCTTTCCTTTCCCTACCTAACTATAGCCCGCTTGCCTACCTACCCACCACCGGCGAAAGCACAGTTGATTCCAATTTAGAAAAACCTGTTTTCGTTTTCTTCTCCATTAGCTTAGTCCATGAGCGCCTACGCGAACGCGCGCGCGTGGCTTTAAGCCGCAAAGTGAGACGTATTTATACGAAGACTAAAGTCTACCTTCCTCCTTGTTAAGAAAAAAGTTTTATATAACCATTGATTAATATAACGGTTTTGCATAGTCTCAGTTTCCCACTATTTCTATGCTAATCATATACACAATGTATTTGTTACAGTTGCATATTATTATTACACTAATTAATTAGAATAATATTGTCAAATTAAATTTTTGCCTGGACAAAACGACATACGACATTATGTTTTGACTACAAATAGAAGACCAACCTAGGTTTTGACTCGAACGCCTCAAGAAGTCGTGTTTGTAACGTCACAGATATTCAATCCGTTTACCCGCCTACTCAAGAAGAAAGGTAACGTGTTTGTAACTCCAGATCGATAGTACCGATTCTGTCAGAGCAGGAGTCAACGCTTATCGATGCTTATCTGACAGGATTCTGTCAGATTCTGCTTATCGACGATAGTGTCCTAGGCCATATAGTGTCTTAAAAAAAGAAAATCGTGGGTGTCAGTTGCTGGTTTGTCTATACAAAAAATTAAAAATTGTCAATAAACGTCGAGAAATTTGCCTTCCTTCCCTCAACAGTTTTATTTGTACCCGTCAGGCGCCTTGATGCAAACACGTATCAATCGAGGATTACTTAACTTTAACTGAAGTTAACTGAAACAATTATTTCCGACTTCACAATGACTATCGATTACACAAGACTGAAGATTATCTGTTTGTGTATGTTTGTGTTCCTTCACATATTGCTGCACCAACACCAAAATTACTGCACAGATTAATCTCAGAAAATTAAAACGGGTGTTAATGGACGTACTGCTGAATTACCAAATAAGACAATTTAATTGTTATTCACGTAACTTAGAGTTATTAGATTACGTTTGAAGTTATTCACGTTACTGCATTGAATTCTCATAACCGTTTCTTATAAATGTTATTTAGGCTACTCATGAATGGTTTCTTCCTATCAGAAACACACATCTTCGACTTTCAAATACTATAGTCATTTCTGTAGACGGAGATTTTGGATTCCCTTTGAACAATTATGACTTGCTTAAATAAATAAACGTTCAGAAATCAGAGAAGTGCCATTTCTGGCACATCCAGAATATAATAAGACAATCTTTCCTAACGTTTCCTCAAAGTAGCAGTCACTGATTTTGTGGTCACTCTGTAGACAACACGTGGTTTTCGTACTCCGCAGCTATTCATGACTCCTACGTCTGTTTGTCTACTCCATTTCCGTTTTAGTATTTAAGTTCCTTTAGTTGTAATATTTTATTACTCGTGAGATTTATGTTTCTACTTGTATTTCATCACTAGTTAAAATAAATTTTGTTCTTGTGATGTAAATATATTTGTTTTACAATTTATGGAACGTTATTTTTGACTTCTGTAGTTATTAAAGTTTCCGTACACGCTCACTAAAAAATCCACTAAAAAAAATTTAACATTTTAAAGGCCTACTTTAATACGAATATTCTGGTAGGCCTATATGTATTTACACCTGGGCTTCTTCATATCTTGTAACATGTTCACTTGACGCACGAATATTTAGATTCCTTCTGGTGCCTTTGTATAATTAAATAAGCTGTAAGGCTACTTAGGGCATTGAATAAGCTCCTTAGGTCAATACACAGAACTTCAGACCATGGTATTCAATTAAATAACGAGCAGTGTAAGTCTGTAGTAAAGTCTGCGGTTTCTGCGTTCAACAGACTTATTCCCCCTCCATCTTGTCTCTGATCATGGCAGTCCCATGTAATATAGCTAAAGTAATAATAAAATTATTTTGATTCATGACCAACATAAGTTCTGAAAAGGAAATACCTTTTAGAATCAGGGAATTTTGTTTCTTACATGCCTTAATATCGTATACGTTTTTGCAGGTATAGAGGACAAGGTTAGACATTGTTACTCGTAGGAGGACTTGTAAATTTTTCCTTGCGTACGACCTGTTTCTGATTTCTTCTACGTATACAGTGGTTCACACTCCTCAACAGAACGCCAACAACATTTGTTCCGAACCGTTTACGTAAGAACTGGTTTCATATTAGTAGTAACCTGAAGACGTAAACCGCGTTAATAACAGTAAGTCGACATCTTATCTAACCTTTCTACGTTATATATTCTGGCTTAAAAAAAAAAACTAAAAAATTCGAAAAGTTTTCCCAGATCAGTTTATTTAACATGCCACTATACATCTGTCTGTGTTATTGATGTCTCTCTCACTTACTTGGTGACTTACATTCGCTGACACATCTAATGTGGTGACTCTGAAATGAGTAAAATAACAACTGGGCCTTCATCGTGTGTCTTTTCTCCCGAAGAAATAGAAATGTGTACATCTACTGTTGTGTCAAAAATTGGGGGGGGGGGAGTCGTCGACCAAAGCTCGGGGGCATTTGAGTTTGCGTGTCGCTGATCCTTTGTCAGTACTGAGGCAGCGGAGATATTGGTAGGACAAGGTAGAGGCTCGATTGAACAGCTTGTACGCGATGGAACACAAGCGTAGGAACCCGTCAAGGTAGGAACCTTCAACTCTCTCGTGATAGCGTCATTGCTGACGAATCAGGGCGACTTGGAGACTGAGAAGGGCATCTGACCTGACACGTCAGGTCAGATTATACAACGATCCCCACCCATATGTTTATATGTATGTATATATTGCAATGAAACAGATATAAGGCATAGTAATTACAACAAAATAATATCAGAGTCTTTTATCTGGAGTTATGTATTTATTTTAAAACAAATTTAATAAGGTCTGTGATTTGAACATAAATTATTTATTCTTAAATTTTAATATAGTCTGTAAAATGGTTTGAATGTTTTTCTATCTTATAGTCTATTTGACTTGCTCGACGAAATCCCTTGACGAACCGTTGAACTGCTCCACTGCCACTCGTGTAGATCAGCTGCAATGATGACAATGCAATCAATGCAATACACCGTCATCCTGGTGGATCAGCTGCAATGATGACACGTAGAACTCTCGGGACACACACTTGCACGCCGTTTCACCGATAGAGTTTATCTCATTTATCTCAGGGCTCAATAATGGGTTTAACAATTATTAATTCGATTACGGTGTGTTTTACGTACACCTTCCGGTATCTTGACGTGTCCTCCGTTCACCCAGGTGTATTTCCGCAAATACACCTGATTCCTATGCGAAAAAATCTTGTCTATTGTCAGATAGCACTGTTTAATTTATAATTAAATTATTTTGAGTTTTAATACCCAATCGGTCTAGCAAACGGGCAACTCGTTGCTAAGACCCCTTACTCGTAACCCTTATGTAGAACGTATACTGATACGACAAACTCGCACAGAGACAACGTCTGTTAAGGCCGAGCTGCTAAGTTGAACTGTCCGAAGCTTCTTCCACGAGGGAACAATCTGAATGGAAATTGGAGCCTCTGATTGGTTAAAACCATAGCACGTGATTGATGGGTTAAATAGATAGACATATGTCCTGATCAATTTTGCTGAAGACTGCAAAAGCATGTATAGATTTTATCTAAAAGTTTTATGACTTTCAGAAGATAAGGATTCTTTAGAAAAGTGAATTCTGTTAAAAAATACATATGTAAATAATATGTTTTGAGTCTTTGACATATGAAAAATGTAGCGCTAATTCAGAAGTATGAGCTGTCCAAGTTTCAATTCGATACGTTAATTTACACCAGAGTTATTCATGTAAATACGAATAACACGCGCATACGCGCACTCGCGTACTAAATTCGCACTTGACATGACAGAAAATAAATTTATGGGCATTTTGACATACAACAGTTAATTACCCATATCTTATTTCAAAACTTATAGCTATTTTACAAAATTTTAACAAAATCAATTTTCAACGTGTCTATAACGTCATAAATTGTATAAAAGCATGTAGTCATAGCTACAAAGACCCTTTCTGCGATGTTCCATTGCAGGAATTTCCCCTCCACGTATACAAAAAAAATTTGTTTACGTGTCCATAATTTTTGTTTTGTGATCATAACATAAAATAATATCACCTTTATTTTATAACAATATAATAAAACTCAAAATAAATAAATAATACTTTTCAAACTAAAAAATCTCTCTTCTCCGATAAGTTTGACATCTGTCACTTTGAATGTAAACAAATACATACACGTGGTTGATATCTCAGTTATTATTTGACCCACAAAGATCAGCTAATATAAACAGTTCATGATGTCATACTACCTACTCCCAGACACCAACGCTCTTCATATCTTTACTGACATTTTTTTCAATCATACTTGAATCTACAGATTTTCATTTAATTTAACAATTAGTTTATTTACCTTCATTCTTTATATACCCAGATATACGTGAACACATTAACTTTTGGCATAATATTTTCGTAATGACGACGCATGGAACTTCCCAATAGTTTTGTTTGTAACATGATTCGTAACAATATAAGTATGTTTTCCCACCTGTCCAGATAACATGAATGGACCATTATATAGTCTATGGAACTTTGCTGTTGTATTTTCAATACTACGACCAACGTTTAAAGCTCTGAGCAATATTAATTCACCGACTCTAAATGATTGCAGCTTTTGCTCGGAATTTTTCTGTACGCTGTTCTGCAAACTTCTTTATCCGCTGTTTCGCATCCAAACGCTTAATCTCGTTCGGAACAGGCAAATTCTGAGTGGCTATACGTTTTACATGCTTTGGTTGAACATCCGATTGCAGCTCTAACGGTGTATATCCAGTAGTGGTATTGTAACTACCATTCATGGCTTTCTCGAAGAACTCAATATACTCCGGGCATTTACTTTGGTTTGTGTTACAATACGTTCTGAATAATCTACCGAGCTCTCTGTTGACTCTCTCGGCGAGATTTCCTTGAGGTCTCCTAATGGATGTCAATACCGCTTGTATGTTCCTCTTTTCCAACTCAGCTTTCCATTTCTTATTTTGGAATTGTTTGCCTTGGTCGGATAGGATCTTCTTGACATGGCCATACTTAGGGATGTATTTATCCAGAATTATTTTAAGTACAGCATCCGTCGTGGGTCTACCTATGGCATACAGACTTACATTTTTGGTGAAAGCATCAGTGCACACAACCAGATTTCTCATACACCGAGACGCACGTGGTAATGGACCAAGGAAATCGATACACAATTATTCATTCTTACCATGCATCACTATGTTTCCCATTTCGACATATGTGTGTTGGTTTGGGTATTTGGCTGTATGGCAGGTGTGGCAGGTACGTAGAATTGACTTGACTTTCCTGGCCATGTCCATCCATATGAAGTCCTCACGCAGCGTTAAGTAACACTCGTATGCTCCTGCATGCACAAGACTTTCATGGTACGCCCAGGTCAGGTCCTCTGTGAGATGGTCTGGAATCATTACCTTCCATTGTCCGTCTATGAGTTTGTACAAAAGTTGTTAAAAATTTGAAATTTGGGATTTTCTTTAGTTTGAATTCCATTTATAATTTTTTTTATTTTATCGTCTCATTGTTGCTCATTATTAATGTTCTTAAGTAAAGATTTAAGCTCGTTAGGTAACGCATATTTAACAGCTAAGATTTGAATTTCATTTTTATCAGACATATGTTTCCTGCTGCACAGGTGGATAACGACTTAGAGTATCCGCCATTTTGTTGTCACTGGCTTTACAATATTTAATACTGAAATCATACTCTTGTATAGCCATTATCCAGCGTGACATACAGGCATTAGCAAGTTTACATTTTAATGAAAACGACAAAGCTTGGTTATCAGACAGAATTTTAAAATGTTTACCTACTAAATAATATCTAAATTTACTAACACAATACACAATCGCTAAAATTTCTTTCTCTGACGTAAAATAATTTCGTTCAGCGCCTTTTAATGAACGATTGACATGCGCGATAACTTTATGCTCCCCGTTATCATTCCGCTGATACAGAATTCCGCCAATGGCATAATCGGACGCATCGCAGTTCAGTACATATGTCCCCTCCTTTTCGGGATGAAACACGTGTAGGTTTTCCTTAAATAACTCCTTTACTGCGTTAAATGTCTCTTCGTGTCTTACCTCCCATCGCCATTTGGAATTTTTCCTAAACAGTTCCAGCAGTGGTTCAATTGTTTTAGCATATGCAGGTTCGAACCGACAGTAATATCCGGTAAGTCCTAGAAAAGCTCTGATAGCCTTTGCTTTTTTAGGTGTTGGGAATCCTGTGATGGATTGTATCTTCTCAGGCTCCGTACTAACACCCTGCGCTGGTATGATGTGACCTAAAAACTTTATTTCGGATTTCCCAAACTCGCACTTTTCGTAGTTTAGCACCAAGTTGGCCTGACGGAGTTTGCTGAACACTATGTCGAGATGTTTTAAGTGTTCGTCAAACGATTTTGATATCACCAAGATGTCGTCAACAAATACACTAACGAATCCTCAACCTCTGAACCAAGTGCTAACTCCAAACATTTCACCATCGCCGCGAGGCTGGTTACTAATCCAAATGGAACTGCCTTAAATTGATAGCATTTGTTCTTATATAAGAACACAGTAAATTTTCTGCTATCTTCAGCTAACGGTATCTGCCAAAATCCACTCTTAAGATCTAAACGAGTCATATATTTAACACCTTGGCATTTTGTAAATAAGTTCTCGGGATTAGGCGCACAGTCAAAACATTTTTTTGTTATGCTATTTAAATTACGCAAATCTAAACATATCCTTATTTGATTATTTTTCTTCTTTACAATCACCATAGGATTCAGAAAATTACTGTTGGAACGTTCAATGATGTTATCATCCAACATTTTTTTAAATTTCCTCATCCACAAGTTTTTGGTAGTGAAGTGGAATTGGATATGTTTTAAGCACGAATTTATTTTCGTCAGTAGCTTCTATTTCATGTGTGTGATACGTGCGTTGTAGTGTGATTGTTTTCAAATGTTGCCATATGTTTATTTATCAACTGGTTAAGTTTGTCACGCTGTACTGAGGTTAATTTATCTGTATTATTATTATTACTATGCTTATTATTGTTTTTGTTTACCACTAGCTTAGCCGTTGGTTTGGTTATGTGGATGTAATTCGCCTCCGACTCATTATCAATGTCAACATTACCTAACTCAACACTATGCTCCTTATTACTAACAGTACACATTAATTTATTATTTTTAAAATCGATAATTGGATTTATTTTTTTAAGAGTGTCCATTCCTATAATAACATCATAAATTAAATATTTAACAACTAATACAGGTGTTTCCAGTTCCATACCTTGAGATGAAATGTTTATATAAGCTTGTTTATTTACTTTTTGTAACTCATCAGTGGCGGTTTTAATGGTGGTATTGTTTATAGGTAAGATTAGCACCTTTTTAAATTGCACTATGTTTTTGTTTATAAAATTCTCATTAATTAATGATATATTTGTGCACCACTGTCTATTAGCACATTACCTATACAATTATTTATTCTCGCTCTTAACACACTACATCTACTGCTAACTTATCACTATCTCTAGGTACATTATTCACATCGTCATTACTGTCATTTACTAGTTCACTACGTATATCGTCTGGGTATACACCGGATACGCAGTAGGTCATAACCATGTTGTTATTTTCTATGCTTTCACTGGATTTCTAATTCTGACTGGTGTACATTTTATCAGTTTTGTTTTTTTGCACGGACACCCGCCGTGCAAAAACCTTTGGCAGAAACCTTAGGGTTTTTTTGGACCGTGTTCATTATTGTGGTTATCTTCAGCTACGGACGTGACTTTATGCTTATTAAACTTCGACGAATTTTGCTCACGATGAGGTTTTTTCCATTGTTTACATTTATAGTCATTTTGTTTTTGTGTGTTACTTGTGTTTATTGTTTTATGTGTACTGTAACTATCGACATTGCCATCAACATTTTCCCATTTAGTAAGTAGCAATAGCAGCTCTTCTAAAGTTTTAATCCCTTGGGTAATTACTGCTACCTGTACACCTATACTGAAGTGGTGGGCCAGCTTGTTGACAATTTCAGCTTCCGACATCTCAGGCTCTAGATGTTTTGCCTTCGCTACCAGTTGGATTAGGTGTTTTCCTTGGTACCTTTACTCGGTGTATACTTACTGAATTCAAGCTGCACACGTACCTTACGCTGGATTTCCTCATTCCAGTAGCGTGCTTGTTGACCATTTTAAGACCATATATGATCTTGGATGATGGAAAACCATTCTGCATCTGTACCCTTAAGATGTCGAACTACCCAGTTTATCACCTGGCACTGTTTAAGAAACTGGATGGGATTTTCGTTGTCAAGGCCATAAAATTACATTTGTTTGTTTATGTCATCGATAGTTTTATATACATAGGTGATCTGGTTCGCGGGTGTAGTAGTTTGCTGTATTTTCTTCATTTGTTGTTCCAAAAACTCTAACTTGTTTTCATGACTATTATCGCGGTCGTCTGCGATTGCACCCGCTCCTCTATTGATAACATGCGCGTTTCACATTCAGTTATTCGCGAGTTATTTATTTCAAGCGCGGCTTCAAAATCAGCACGGATGGACTCAGCTTTTTCAGTGATTTTCTTTTCGGCCGCTTCAACGACACTTTTGTTTTGTTTAGCATGTTCGTGAACGGCAGCAAATTTTTTTTATTTTCTTCGCGAATACTTCTGTTTTGTTGTTTACTGTCGTCGCGTACAGATTTTAAATTTTCTTGTAATTGTTTATTACCGTCGCGTACAGACTGTATACTTGCTAATATAGCAGTTGGTTCCAGATTACCTGACAGTTGCATTTGTTCTGCCATATTTACAAGCGATAACTAACCACAACAAAGTTTATCTTATAGTATTGATTTACGTACGAGCACACTTATTCTTACGTTGTTAACGTTTAATGTCTAACTGTTCCTATATGTTACTGAAATGCACGGTAGTCAGTCAGATATCATACAAATTCAATTTCCACACAAATACTTAACCTAACATGTATACAAATTAAATATTTCACTCCAGATAATTACCCTAAAATATTATTCTACACTTATAACCTAAAAACAGTCTTCCAGAGCATATGCAAAAGTATACCAAATATACACACTCAGCTAAAGACAAATTAAACACAGTTCGAAATAATAATAAATTTTTACAATATAATACCATTTACTCGTGCCAAACAGGTTGGGGCGTCATTTAATACTATGCAATGAAATCTTGACCCTTATGTAGAACGTATACTGATACGACAATCTTGCACAGAGACAACGTGTGTTAAGGCCGAGCTGCTAGGTTGAACTGTCCAAAGTTTCTTCCACGAGGGACCAATCTGAATGAAAATTGGAGCCTCCGATGGTTAAAACCATAGCACGTGATTGATGGGTTAAATAGATAGACATATGTCCTGATCAATTTTGCTGAAGACTGCAAAAGAATGTATAGATTTTATCTAAAAATTTTATGACTTTCAGAAGATAAGGATTCTTTAGAAAAGTGAATTCTGTTAAAAAATACATATTTAAATAATATGTTTTGAGTCTTTGACATATGAAAAATGTAGCGCTAATTCAGAAGTATGAGCTGTCCAAGTTTCAATTCGATACGTTAATTTACACCAGAGTTATTCATGTAAATACGAATAACACGCGCACACGCACACTGTCGCACTAAATTCGCACTTGACATGACAGAAAATAAATTTATGGGCATTTTGACATACAACAGTTAATTACCCATATCTTATTTCAAAACTTATAGCTATTTTACAAAATTTTAACAAAATCAATTTTCAACGTGTCTATAACGTCATAAATTGTATAAAAGCATGTAGTCATAGCTACAAAGACCCTTTCTGCGATGTTCCATTGCAGGAATATCCCCTCCACGTGTAAAAAAAAATTTGTTTACATGTCCACAATATTTGTTTTGTGATCATAACATAAAATAATATCACCTTTATTTTATAACAATATAATAAAACTCAAAATAAATAAATAATACTTTTCAAACTAAAAAATCTCTCTTCTCCAATAAGTTTTTTTGTTTAGAGCAAAAGAGCAAAAACACTCGAAAGGTTATGTGTTTAGAGCAAAAGTTAAAAGTGCTTCATGACACTGCAAAACAAAATGCTGGTGCTTCCACTGGTCGGGCACTGGGTGCCAAGAAATGTACCATTAGGACGTTGAGAAAGAATGAGGAATCTGTGCGAACAAATGTTTGAGCCACTTCATTAAGTCTAAAATTGTCTCTACTGGTCTTTATTCTTACATTGGAAAAACAGAGAAAGCTGTCACCTTTGGATGGAGGATCAAGCTCAAAAAAGTCTCGTTCACGGTTCACGGTTTCGGCAAACGCTATGCTCTCGAAGAACATAACATCCGCGGACAACGAGGTGTTACTGTAGTTCTTCATCACATGGCAGACAATAAATCACGAGCAGAATCATGCCACCTGCTGTCTGTGCCATGGAATTTTTACGGAAGCATCACACGGTTCGATCATACAAAAAAAGATAGCTTCCGACTGCGGTATAATTCCGCATTATTTCCACCAGTGAAACTGATCTTAATGTACGTGCAGCGGAAGGTGTAACTTTAAGAAACTTTGCCTTTTTTAAAAATTTCCTTTTAAAACTATTCAAGTCACTTTCAGAATCAGTCAGTACTCACTTTACTAAAAGTACTCAGACGTACTCCACTGTAACCTCCCACGTTCGTAAAATATCATCATCATCATCATCATCATCATCATATCTTCAAGGATTAAAAGGATGGTTTGTTCCGGTCTCAAACAGGCAAAGATTAGAGCTAGTCACTCCAGCGTTTCCTCGGACGACCCACACCTCTCCGTCCCCTCGGCTTATAATTCCATAGTTGTTTGAGGATGCGGCAGTCGTCCATTCGGCAAAGATGTTCCCACCAATTCAGCCAATACTGGGCAATCCTGTCGACTATACTCATAATATTCAGTTCCTGCCGTATATCTGTGTTCTTCTATGATCATGGAGAGTATACCCTGCCACGTGCCTGAGAAATCTCATTTCAGCCGCTTGGATGCGACTTGCCTGGCCTTTCGTTAGAGTCCAATTCTCAGACCCATAAAGAAGTGTGAGATGGGCCATCACCTTGTAGAATTTTAGGCCTGTTTATTTACTTGCTGACTTAAGAGTTCGTCTAATGGTCTCGCACATAAAACTGAACTTATGCAACTTATTCAGAACGTCGTTGCTTGTATTATAAGACATTGTAGCCCACTAGTAAAAAAATTATCTAATTCAAAATACTTTAACGCTACTAAAGCACTCCGTCAGGAGAAATTGCCTTCACAATTTAAAGTTCAACCGAGAAAATGAGAAAATAGTTTTGGTATTAACTTTTGGCTTACAGCAAAGGTTACTTAAACACAAATTTGAACTACATATATTAAGAACTTTATTATTTAGTTTCAAAATTTTACTATTTCGATCTAAACGTTTAGTCTAGATTTTGTATGTATCGGTCTATAGAGAACACCGAGTCTATTGTTACTGGGAGCATAAGTACTAGTAATAACAGTGTTAGTAAGAATTTGATAATAATTTATCAATTTATTATTCATTTACTAGAATTTTTGAAATTAAATTCCAAACAGGTTTTCAGGACTTGAAAAGCTGTTGAAAATCTACATTGCTTTTTCTTTCTGTAAATTCTTGTTTCTACTTTGTCTTATGGCCAATTAATAACGGAAGATTTCCGGTGACTATCCTTATGGACTATGGACGATGAATATCAACACCTGTACACATTTCAGACATCTTGATCAATTGTAAAAGACGAGGTTTATATATAATAAAGATGACGAAGATCGAATGACAATGAAGAAAAAAGGGATGACTCTACAAAACTGAGAAATCCGACGAGAAATGAAAACATGATTCACAGTATAGTGAATGTTATAACATAATAATAATTATTTTAATATTAATAGCGGATTTTTTTACCGCCTATGCACTCTAGGAGCAAGATGGGGTAGACTGCCTTGAGTTCAATATACAGGAAAGGCAGTATGGCAAAAATACGCTTCAGCCACCTATGATTACTCCAGGATATTATCCCAGTAACTCACGTCCACAGGCTGAGTAACCTGAGGGCTTAAAACCACACTTCGATTTTTTTATGGCGCGCCTTGAGATTAATAATTAAACACGGGACCTCTAGATATCCACTGGTCCACTAAACCCCACATTATAACGCTCAAACAAGCGGAAGTGAATTATGGACCAATTTAGAATGATGGCAGTAGACCATTTGAGAAGATGTTTAAGATTTACACAATAAGATTTCTATAAGACAGAAAAAATATAGACACCCATGTGCTATCATAGAGACCTTCGAGAATAGAGAAATACTCTATATTATTATAGATATCTTCAGTGTATGCCCGAATGACTAAGAAAACAATTCAGGTAATCAATCACCCAGAGAAAGAAGACGAGGAAGACCAACATTCAAGTGTATCCAAATGGCAATGCAACAGGCAAATGAGAAAACATAAATCCATGAACAAGATGAGGAGGAAGAGGAAGAAGAGAAAGCGGAGGTATAAGGAGAAGAAGAAGGAGAAGTAGAAGAAAAGATAGGAGGGGAAGAAGAAGAAGAAGAAGAAGAAGAAGAAGAAGAAGAAGAAGAAGAAGAAGAAGAAGAAGAAGAATAATATAGGAGGTGGAAAAAGAAGAAGAAGAAGAAAATACAACGGACCTTTCTTGCCGTTGTTCCTAATTTTTTGATACGGTTATATACACGCTGAAACGCACGTTACAATTTGAATTTAGCGGTTTTTATATTAGGTTAGTTACACAAATTCTGGAGTTGTTCCAAGTTGTTGGCAAGAAGCGGCGAATGGCCTATATTACGTGAGTACAATAAAAGTGTGCTAATAACTGTCTCACCCTTCACTGCTAACGCCTATGCTTCGCCGCCACCCCTCAGACAGTTTGTACGTAGCTTTATGCTCACTTACTTACTTAGGAGGAGAACGCGTTGGTTGTCGCACAACAAGAAAATCAATATATTGTTTAAGCAAGGAGAGACAGATTGAGAACAATCGGGGGCGGGGTAAACGGCCGTGAGAACGACCGTATCCCGCCTCGCCATATAAACAATCATTTTTGGTATAGCCTATGCAATAAATAAAATGTTGGTACTAAGCCCTTTCTGGAAGTTGTTGTTTAAGACTTAGGTAAGTTAGTGCCGGGTAGGTAGTACTTGTAAGGAAGGCCACCTTATTTATGTCTTATTGAAGATTATCGGTAACGAGCTGCAGTATACACACACACCGCGCCTCTCCGATGCTTCCAAACTTGAGGCAATGAAGACACACGATCCCCTAGGCTTAACTCCGCGATTAATTATCGCAACTAACTGGGTGCTTGTGTGTGTGCCGTGCGTCTGTGCACACCATACAAATAACAAGAACACGAAAGAAACAACGGTCCTCCTTCCTCCCTCCTCCTCCCGTCATACACGCTCATAAAAATATTTTCCAGCTCTGATTAACAAAATTCCTACGGAAACAGTCTTAGTCCCGTAATAAAATAATGTTTGTGAATAAAGTTTATAAATCGTTTGAATTAAACCGTCTTTAGAATAATCGTTTAGATTTATATGTTTATTGAGTCGAAAAAGTTTTTGATTTTGCGACATGCGACAGGATTCAGAGCGCTCATGTAACTTCATTGCTAACCTCTTTATAAAAGGTAATTCGCTTTCAACTATATAAAATTCCAGACTCACATAACACGTACCCGTCAACGTCATTTGTTCAGGTTTATACGATACAGATTCAGCTGACTTTTTCCAGATCAGCAGGTCTATAAGTATGTACAAGATAGATTTATTTAAAAACTTTTTCTAAAATACTGTAATTAAAAACTCTGTGATGTAAGACTGTTTAAATTTAAATACAAAGTCTCTCCAGAATTTTAAATACATATTCTAACTCTATCTTTTTGTGCTTGTTGTTGCTCTTCTTCCTTTCCATCCTCTTCTACTTCAGAGTGGGCGTCCTTCAGTCCATTTCTAAACTTCCTTCTACGCGTATTATGGGTATTTAACTTACGGTAAAGTCTTACAACTTACTCCAATCTTGATCTTCCTTTTCCTCTCTCTCCGAGTGCGCACGCATCCATGATAACGTCGGCTTCCTTCGTCCATCCGCAATGAGTGACCAAGGGCTCTTCTTTTTACTGTCTCCACAACTTATTCCTACTGAAACAGATTTCTGATGGTCATGTTTCTCTTCTAGTTTTTTCAGCTGCCACCTCAAAAGTCTCATTTAACTGGATTGGACCAGCGTTTATGGTTCTCTAACAGTTTGAGGTACTAGAGAAGGTGCTGTAGACTAATTTTAGGGAAGAGTTAAGGATGAAGATATGAGAGAAAGAATGAATATATGTACACGTATAAGCCTATATGTATACTGATGTCTACATTTTTGTATATACACTTTGTATGTACACTTTGTTGTACACTTTGTATGTACACTTTGTATGTACACTTTGTATGTAGACTTTGTTGTACACTTTTTGCATAAATGACACAATGATGCAAAAAGATTAAGATTGTACGGGCATGTTTGTCGTATGGGAAATAATAGATGGCCAAATAAATTACTAGAATGGACCCCTTTTGAAAGAAGAAAAAGAAGGAAGCCACGAAAGACTTGATAGAAGGTATAAGGAATGCGTTGTCACAGAGAAATCTGAAGAAGGATGATTGCAAAGATCGTATAAAGTTTGGACACTAGGATACGAAAAACTACTTTAAATGTTGTTCAAATATCGCGAATGTATATATTAAATGCATATACATATACATAAAACAGGTTGAGGTTTTCTGTCTCATTTAGTAACGTGGGTCTTGTGTACATGTAACTTGACTTCTTCTGTGATTTTCTTCTTACCCACAACAATATTGCAAATCTGTTAATATACTTGGATTGCTTTTTCATTCCTCGTACATAGAACATTAAAATATCACCATTTTAGAACACAATTTTCACTCAACAAATTTGTGCCTGCTCGACACGGCTATGTTCATATCAAATTAAAAAGCGACAGCCACGAGAAGTAGTGCCGGCATCATTATTTCTGTTTGTTGCTCGTTTATTTTTGTTTTTAATCTTTAAAAGATGCAGATTTTACCGTAGATCCAAGAACGCGATGCCTTATATTCCGTTATCCTCAGTGTCATTAGCGTATTGCAACCAACACACAATATAACTTGAGTCATTACCTGAAAAATATATTCAGATTTCCTCGACACTTTTACTGTGTAATATCAGAATTACAACAAATTCACAGTGTCTATTCGAATTAACCACTGGAAACGATCGGACGTTAAACGTGTATCAGCAGTCTGTAATAAGGTTCGTGCAACAAACCTGTTGCTTTAAACGGTAATGGTACGTCGGAGTACACCCAGTACTAGACAGTTCTAATAGTCAGCGTTGTGGCTCATAGAGTCAGCTGAAAGTTTTAATTCCTACGGTTAAAAATCTGGCCCTATACAAAAATGAGGGCGTTTTATAAACTGGTTTTGAGTTTTTGGTGAAATCTTGCTGAAATTATAAATTAACTCATTTCTAGAGTTCTTTATTTCTCATACAAAGATTTGTCGCTCACGCCAAGATTTTTCATTGCGCCCACAGAATGTTTGAGCTTTCATCATCATCTAAATCCAAGTATACCTCAGCCCTGTATTTACCAATAACTTCGTTTCAGAATGTTCAGAAAATTTAGCCTTCCATTATTCTTTACATACGGTCCAGAAATTTGACTTCTTTCAATAATTTTAATAAGTTTTCTTTCCCTTTTCATTCCTTTAAAAGTTTAACATTTGTTTTACTTCTAATTCTATTTGGCTTTATTGTTCTTTTTCATATTCACATCTCTTCTGCATTCAGCTGGGCCTTTCCTTCTTTCATAAGGTCCAGGTTTTGCTTGCGTAAACAAAAGAATTCCGACAGACTCTACTCAGGACTGCAAATCCATAGGCCTTCTGAAATTGTAAATCCATGTAGTAACTTGAAGGACCCTTTTATTGTGAAATTTGGCGTTTGCTGAACAAGCGCTAGTTTTATTTTTTGCTTCTGACACACATTTACTGTATTCTGTAATCACACTGTCCAAGTAGACCAAAGTTGCTTCATTTGTTCAATATCTTGATTATCCAAGTATATTCTTTAACCTTAACGACTTCACCTAGAATCGTCCTATGAAAGCAGGATGTACTGTATCACCTAAAACTTTATGTAGGTGGTACATACTTTTATAGCCTACTTTTTGTAAATAGACGAGTAAAAAGACTTAATTAAGTAACTGCATTAAGAGTAATATCTCCAGAGAGCTATTCCAGATAATGACAAATTACCTAAGCCAAGTCAAAAGGTGAAAATCACACGGCTGTGTTTCTCATGAAATAAAAATGCTGTGTTTGAGTTTATTTGTACTAATCTACCTAATCATAAAAAATAAATATGTACTAAAAAACTATTTCAAGTAATGACTACATTAAATTTTCTTTTACTTCGGCTAATTTTTACAGCAAAATCCAATATTAGTGTGTTAGGGTGACTGCAATTTTTGTTTGCGTTTAATTATTTTACAACCGCAAAGAATAAACAGAAATCTTAATGTCAGATGAGATTATTTAAATGAACTTGTTAAACGGCTCAATTGAGTATAAAATTTGAAAAACACTCCTTTTTAATTTGTTATCAACAAAATTGTAATTTATACGATTTTTAATGTTGTATTCCCGAAGAAAATAGTTCGGACAACTAGAAAATTAAATCATTAATTTTTTCCTAAATGTTTTCTCAGTCCTGTCCAGTAAATTTAGAATCTATGAAGTGGAACAAGCTGTTTATAAGCGGTTTTTTGTCTCTTTTGGCTTTTCAATTTTTGGCTCTCAAATTTCCAACTATCTCAGAAATAACTATCTCACTAATATGCCAATAGATTACAGTGTGGCACTCACACAGAATAATCGTGTGGATTAAAATTATTAAAGAAATTGATATAACTACCGTATATATAGTTTATTTTTTGTGCAATTATAGTGGTATAACAAAATGCCATAAAAAAAAAATTGTATCTCCATAGACGGTCGTAATACGTACAAACCAGTAACTACAAGTATAAATTTAAAAAGAAATAAATGATAATTAAAAGGACAAAATTAATAAATTGCTCGGAAAAATTTCTCTTGGAGATAAAAAAAAAATATAAAAAACTAGATTATTTTGTATTTGTTTCAGACTTGTTCAAGACGTTAGAGAATGATAAAACCTTACGAATTGATATGCAACAAATTATAAATAAATGGTTGAAAACAGTCATCACATAGGGAAAATAAAATATAATAATATAGGGAATCGTATGAATAATCGATATATATATGATATATAATATACACACTGCATAAAAATAGTTAAAAACAGAAAATTACTAATTATAAAACAGAAAATAACACAAGAGAAGATATAAAATTCTTTTTTTTCAAGATATTAAAAAGACGAGGAACATTTTTATGAAATGCAAAACACCACAGTTGTTAAGACGACGATGCAGTAATGTTAAAAATTGGTTCTTGATTCACATTAGTATTAAAATGTTGTCAACAACACGCAATTCTGTTGTTATAGAAAACAAATAAGAGTAATTACAAAGAACTAATATTCATGCATAAATTTAGAAGAGAGGAAATATTTTTATTTTATAATACACACACACACGATTATATTTTCTGCATTATCAACAGTATTTTTAAGATTTAATTCTGTAAGCCCAGCATAAGTTCCGCATAAATACCCTATAACATCCACATATATCTTGCGGCACGGGGGAAGATAAACGTGAAGCTCTGCTTAATTACCATAATTGTTGGGAAATGAATACATCCCTTAGCGGAAGAGCAAACGTTTAGTTGAGATATACTGCCATGTATCTTGAAGACGTTACATACACACTGTTTTTACACTGTTGTTTTTAATATTTTATTATACTTTAGCTGTGTTTAGTGTTCTGAATCATAAACACATATCTAATTATACATATATTTACATGGTTCGTTTCTAGTGTTGTAGTTACGTCTTGCTACACAAGTTAATTTCGTTTTCTGCGCAGTGTGGAATGAAGCAGACAAGATACCTAAATATTAAACATATTTCATTATATACAAAAATACTTTTAAATAATACAGGACTACATTTCAACATATATACCTAGCAGCTCCACTACATACAACTGAGATGCCATTATACGGAGGGGAAACGACTTGTTCCTGCCACCATAATAGAGTACATAATTTTGGTGTAAGCATGGAGAAAACTGAGAATATTATAGTGTGTAAACTAAAAAAAAACAAAAGCCATCCAATAGTCAAGTATCATCTGTAGCTTGAAAAATTGATGTCTTTAGCAGTCTATCTGACAAATTGATATCTACCAGTTACCAAAACATAAGTAATAAAAAATCATCAGGTTTTGAATGAAGATGTTTATAATTAGTTCTCCGTGTTGAAGATATGATGTGCAATGTCAATGTAATATCATCAGAAATTAAAAGGATGTTTTGCCTCGTTCACTTTCACCTTGAACCATGAAATGACAGCAAGAGGAGTCTTATCAAACGAAAGTCAACTTTCCTGATAAAACGAATGTTAGTAAACGCTTTTTAAAATCTGTTTCCATATATTATGTGATAACGCGTGATTTTAAGCTGAATTTACATTTTAAGCTCTGATTTTGTTTTATTTATAACGTGGCGTCCGTATGTCATCTGTACACGGACGGATATTTCCTAAACAGGAAAATTTCATTTTGCTTACAAGCGTATCTATGTTACGCGAAGTTATGTGAACAAGAACAAGAAGCTACTAAAAGAAATACAATCAAAGAGACTTAAATATATCACGAACTTTCTGTAAGGCACGATAAAGGGGAAAGAAAGGTCAAAGAAGACTTTGGATAACTTATGTGTAAAATGTCAAGATAAGAATTAGATCTGAGCTACCTCCAAACGCTTAAATCAGAAACGAAAGCTTGTAGAAACCACATCGTGATTATGATTTACTTCTATCGATTAGTTTTTGTCAGACCATAAGACAATAAGTTTCATTGCATTATGTGTGACTAAAGAGATACTTTATGGTCGTATTGGTGGACAATTACATAGTGCGAAACGATGCAATTCCAGGAGCCTTACGATGCAAACTGACTCTTGAGAGCCCGGTCAGACTGTAGGCATAGTGAAAACAAATAATTTTAGTTATCATTTAGTTATAATTATTTTACACTACTTTAGTGTTATTATCTCAAATAACAGGTCTATCTTATTCTCACCCAATTCAAACAGGACAATGGTAAACACGTCAGGGGGATTCTACGTCACCAAAGCTTTCAAGAAACTTAATTGGAAAATTTGGGTGTTAACATACACGTAGCATATTTAACCCACCTTAGTCATCTGACGACATTCTATGGCGGCCAGTATTAAAGATGGCTACAGTATGATACAACCCCACCAACCTGGGCCCAATGTTTGGGAAGCCAGGCTCTGCCTGTCACAAGTCAGGACAAAGGGCGAGTGATAGAGGAGTAACACCTCTTTAAAAAACCTTGGGCCAGCTGACCCGGCTGGTAGTCCCTTGTAAGGGTCCCTTGCCAGGGTTACGGTGAAGACCTCAACGACAGTGAAGGCGGAGAAGAGGGACTTCGGAACGGCGGAACTGACGGAAGAGGCAACCCTCCTGTTCGGGGTAAATAGAACAGGAACTGCTGCCTTGTAGTTAGAAGTGGGAACTTCAAAGGCTAAGGGAAGAAACCCCGACAGAAAATCAGTAGGCCTGGCTACTTAGAAGGCAGCCCCTTCACCAGGCTTTGGGTGCTGAAGGCCAATAACCTACACACCCGAGATTAACTCATTACAGAAACATCAATGAATAGAAGCCGGATGGATAAAATGGATTTGACCTTTGGCATGAAATCGGACACGAGAATTGGACTGTGGAATGTACAGACAATGTGGCAGGTAGGAAGATTGGCTGAAGTATCCAGGGAAATGAAGCGATACAGGTTGGACATACTGGGTTTGAGCGAGACGAGATGGAATGGGTTTGGTGAGATAAGGACCCAGGAAGGGGATACGCTGTTGTACTCAGGAAGAAAGGAAGAACATAGAGAGGGTGTTGGATTACTGATTACCCAGAAGACAAGGAAGAGTTTGATAGAATGGTACCCAGTCTCAGAAAGGATTGTAGTAGCTCGATTTGCATCAAGGGTTAGACCTATTACACTGGTGCAGTGTTATGCACCGACAGAGACAGGAGATGAAGAAGACAAAGAGCAATTTTATGGTCAGTTACATCGAACCCTGTTAAAGGCAAAGAAAAGGGATATTCTGGTCGTGATGGGAGACCTGAATGCGAAAGTTGGCAATGATAATCAAGGAGTAGAAAATATAATGGGAAGACATGGCATATGAACTAGAAATGAGAATGGTGAAAGACTTATTGAACTTTGTAGTAACCACAGGCTGGTGATAGGAGGCACTATCTTCCCTCATAAGAACTGCCATAAAGTGACATGGGTTTCCCCAGACCATAGAACGGAGAACCAGATCGATCATTTCACTATTAGCAAGACATGGCGAACCTCCCTGTTGGATGTGAGGAACAAGAGGGGGGCAGATGTGGGAAGTGACCATCATTTGGTAGTAGCCACGCTCCGACTGAAGATTGCAAGTATTAGACACATACATCAAAAGAGGAGGATAAAGTATAACTTTGATAAATTGAAGGATAAGGAGATGCAACAACATTTTTCACTGGAATTGAGTAACCGATTCCAACAGCTAAGGGAGGAAGAAGAAGGACAGGATATTGAACACAATTGGAAGAGCATAGAGAGTACCTACATAAATACCTGTGAAAAGGTCCTAGGCAAGAGGGAGAGAGGAAGAGAGGAATGGATTACTTCAGAGACATGGGAAGCCGTGAATCAAAGGAAGGAATGTAAGAAAAGACTCAATACCGCAAGAACGCAAGAAGAGAAGGTACAAGCTAGAACAGACTTTAATCAACTTAACAAAACAGTGAAGAGGAGTTTTCGACGAGACAAACGAGCATTTATCAACACTCTTGCAACACAAGCTGAGACGGCAGCACAAAACAATGACAGTAGGACACTGTACCACATTACCAAGAGATTAACAGGAAAGTTTTCAAGAGCGGACAAACCAGTGAGAGCTAAAGATGGGAGATTACTGTCCACACAAAAAGAACAGCTAGAAAGATGGAGAGAACATTTTCTGGAGATTTTGAATCGTGAAACAATCGAAGAAGGGGAGACAGAGGTGATGATGGAAGAAGAGCAGGAAGATGTTGCTATTAGTACAGAGCCACCATCAAGAACAGAGATTCAAAGGGCCATTAAACAACTTAAGAATGGCAAAGCGGCAGGCATGGACAATATCGCACCGGAGGCCTTGAAAGTGGATATGGGTACTTCGGTTGAGATTCTATTCCCACTTTTCAAGAAGATTTGGGAAGAAGAGAAGATCCCCTCAGATTGGAAGAAAGGACTGTTGATTAAGCTTCCGAAGAAAGGAGATTTATTAGAATGTGATAACTGGAGAGGGATTACCCTCCTTTCGATACCAAGTAAGGTACTCTCACGAGTAATTCTTGAAAGGATAAAACAGCGAGTTAACTCAAGGTTGAGGAAAGTACAAGCAGGATTTAGAGAAGGTTATTCCTGTACGGACCAGATCAATACACTGCGTATAATTATAGAACAATCCACGGAACTGCAGTCGTCACTGTATATACTATTTGTAGACTTTGAAAAGGCGTTTGATAGTGTAATGAGGAAGAAGATGTGGAAAGCCATGAAAGAGTTTGGGATTCCAAAGAAAATTATTAAGTTAACTCAAGAAATGTATGAGAACTACACATGTCAAGTTTTACACCAGGGGATGTTGTCCGAGCCCATCCCAGTAGATAAAGGAATGAAGCAAGGATGTTTGCTGTCACCAATATTATTTATTATGGTGATGGATCTCATGATGAAGAAGGCAATGAATCGCCGAAGAGGAATTCAGTGGGGACTGACAGATAGGTTGGAGGACTTGGACTTCGCGGATGACCTGTGCTTGCTAACCAACAGTTTTAAGGATATGGAAGCAAAGCTGAACGATTTAAAAACCGAAGCATCAGAGGTAGGATTGAAGATTAATGGAAAGAAAACCAAGGAGATGCGTTATAATAACCGCAATAAGGCACTATTATTTTTAGGAAACCAAGAGATCGAACAAGTCAAACAGTTTTGTTACCTGGGAAGTATGGGCACCACGGAGGGAGGAACCATAGAGGATATAGGAAATAGAATAAATAAGGCTAAAGGAGCATTTGCAATGCTGAGACCAATCTGGAAATCAAGGGAACTTAACACCAATACCAAACTACGCATCTTCAATACAAATGTCAAGTCGGTACTGCTCTATGGGTGTGAAACTTGGAAGACTAACAAACAACTGATTAGCAGACTCCAAACATTCGTGAACAGAAGTTTGCGGAATATCCTGAGGATATGGTGGCCACAAGTTATCTCCAATGAAGAGCTGTGGAGAAGAACCCATCAAACACCCATTGACATTGAAATGCGTCGTAGGAAATGGAAGTGGATTGGGCATACATTACGACGAGATGGAGACAACATAGCAAGACAAGCCCTGGAATGGAACCCACAAGGTAGCAGGAGAAGAGGCAGACCAAGGAACACATGGAGGAGGGGTGTAATAGCGGAAGGGATGGAGAAAGGAGGGAAGACCTGGCCCGAGATCAAGACGATGGCGCGGAACAGAGTCCGGTGGCGGAAGTTCATTGATGCCCTATGCTCCACTTAGGAGATGCAGGAATAATGATGATGATGACAGTATGATACAGTATCTCAACATCGCATCGCAGGAAGCGGTCCTCCATGTCAATAATGCCGTAACGAAGGTGATGAGCAACACTGATGACATGCTTGCAAATCACCGTATTCAACAGTCAGTTAAAGCAGATGATTGTCTATATTTACTCAGGTTATTAAGCCGAATAAAGAAATATAAAAACGGAAAGATTAACAGAAAGATGAAGGCAAATAAAGTTATACGTCTTTCGTACGTATCGTTGTGTTTGAACAGTGGACACAGAATAATTTAACACCAGAGGATTCGTTGCTCACCTCTTTAATTGCAGTTCCAAAAAACAAAGCAACAAAAACCCGTCGTATACAACATTTTTTCAAGTTTACGTTTGTTCGAACGTGCTAAATAACAGTAGTAAATATCACTTAATTAACACTGTCGTAAAAACGATAGAAGTCACTAATTACAAATGTCCGCACACAAAAAATTACAATAATCGCTTTACAGTAAACGCTGTATTACAGTGAATCGCAATCTTAAACTACTGTCACGTTGGACAGCGCTTTTATACTTTGCTCGTGTCGTGTAGTATGTAAAATGATTAACCCGGACGCCTGTAGAATATTCGACAAACCGAAAGGCGCGTCTTGAAAATCGAGAGAATTACGTAATCCTGTCGCTCACACAACGCGGGCGAAGCGTCACATATGTCTCCTCAGCGTAGCATATTAAAAACCAAAAACATTTATTTGATGTTAAGGTGTAAAGTGAATCATGAGTGCGTACTTCTGGCGAGGTTGATTGAAAAAACGAGAGCAGTTGATTGAAAAAGGCGTCTAACAACAATCGGCCGTGTGAGGTTTGGCGACAACGTTAAACGCGAAAGTAGTACTTGGTTTGAAGGAACAGAACTGGGCAGACCGTAACGAAGATGGGCAGACGGAATTAGCGTGGAGAAGACTGGCGATGAAAGTGCAACGTGGATGAAGCAAGAGGAAGAGGAACCTAAGATGAATTAAAGACGATTGAAAGAATGCTAGTATAAACGACGAAAGATTTTAAAGAATATTTTTATTTAAAAAGTTATTACCTCCAATTAATTTTTGTTACTCCAATTAATTGTGTATTTCGTTTAGGCCTCCATGAATTTTGCAAATAAAATGTATTTATATAATTCATACATACATACATACGTACTGTTGACATGTACTTATACTTATAATGAGCTAAGTAATATAAGTGGTCGCGTGGTATTTTCTACTAATCTAACCATTTGTGTCGAAGATTCGCCAATTTTCATTATCACATCAGGATAAATGTAACTGAGTTGTTATATCACCAACAGACAACTGGCATACATGTTGAAAATAAAAATTTAAATGTTTTAAACGGACAATAAACAGTTTAAAAATAGTGTCTACTCATTCACCAAAACTGACAAAATGTTTCGTCATTTACTGGGTCACGGTCACTGCTAATTTAAGAATTACCGGTAATATTAATATATTTAAGGTTTACAATTTTTAAATTTCTTTAAACTTATCTTAAGATGGAAAATATGCAACGAATGACTTCCAAATAAATCGAAAGATAAGTTACTTCATGTTAATACAATTACTTTCAAGGAGCAATTCAATAATTTTCAAAACTAAACGTTTATTTAATTCCATTGTGTGAGTTTTTTCATTCAAGTGTATGTGAAACCATTCTTCAGAAATTATATGTAATAGCAATCTATTTATTAGCTTGTCAATTATTACTTACAATTTTTTCGCTGTGTAATTACTCTTGACATTTTATCTCTCCTTGAATACTATATTATAATTTGTATGATACCGATTTCTGTATTCACAGTTACAAATTTAGGAAAATTTACACCACTAGATCAGTGTCAAACGTGTGCTAAACTAATAAATAATGTTGTCTCTAACAACTACGATAAATATAGCCATAAATATAATTTACAGTTTGAAAATATATTATTTGATCTATGTCGAATTTAGTAGTAAATATTCTTGAAAATGTAGTCTATTATTTTAAGGACTTGCAGTTAATACTTGTTATAAATTTCTGATTCAAGTTAAGATATTATTAAATTAAACTCTATTTATAATAATCAATAGTAATCTAAAAGTAATCAAAACGACAAGGATACACGGAGGACAGAATGAGATCGATCATTGAACGTCTCAGTAGAGTCAAGATGATTTCAACTAACAATAGAGGAATGTAAGAAGAACTCGGAAAAAAATTATAGAAAAGATTAATGATTGGGACGAATAACGAGGTTGATGAATTGCGGGATGGAAACAAAAAAATAAAATAAAATAAAGCAGTAACACAATCGAAAATGTATTGCTAAACATTTTATTATTATAAAATACAGTGTAGCATTAGGAACATACGCATTAAATATTCATAAAATGAAATGGGCGGATGACAGGACCACAAATTTTGTAATAGTGGCGCCATGGAAGTTTAGAAAATTTATGAGTTTCTGTTGTTGTTATAGACTGTTTATGCGTATATAACGTGCAATATGACGTTTATACAATATTGCGATTTTCATTACCCCCAATTAATTTTTGTTACCCCAATTAATTGTATTTTTTGGGGCTTTTATGAAGTTTGTAATTAAAGTGTATATATAATTTATAATTGTAAATTGTATAAATTGCAAATTATTTATAAATTGTATAAAGTGTTTATATAATTTATAAATACATACTATTAACATGTACTTATCTATTAACAAGTATCTAAGCAATATTGTATTTTGCTCACGTGGCATTTTCTGTTCCACAAAATAATAATCTTAAGGGCACTACGAAACCTTGTACCCTAATATAATGGACTAACGACCTCTGGCATGTAATAGCAATATAAACTACATTTTATTATTATAAACGACAAGGAGTCGGAGGGGTGTATTCAGGGGTTAAAGTAGGTCTTGTTGTTGTGAACGTACGAGGGTGGTGTTGATGGGGGTGGTGACGTGTTTCCGTCTGTGCATCGCAGTGACAGTCCTACTGTCACGGCGTCAACCCTTATCTGTCAGGATATTACCACGAGATTATGACAATTGCCGTCAGATTGCGCTGCGTGAATTTCTATTAACGCTGCTCAGCGTGTGAATGCGACTCTTTGAGTTGCCGTATCACGACTGATCCGGCGACATCCTGCTGTTCCTGTACTTCCTTGTGGGAAGCGAAGCCGCGGGCAACTCAAAGCGGTTGGGAAAACTACTTGCGTAAAATTTCTCGTTTATTTGTTTTGAGTTATTTCTCGTTTGTTATGCTGAGTAGAGAGTCAAGAGTAAATAATCTCACTGTAATTAAAGTTGTACGAGTAAAGATGGATGAACGTGTTAACTTATTCTTGTGCTGAATGTTTTGTTGATTATCTTGTTTTCTCGGATATACTCCACTGAAGAAGAACATTCCCACATGCCTTACCACAACAATTTTCAGCAACTAAAAATCACAATTTTGGGCTCTAAAATCTCTGACGATGTTACGAAACGGTCAAGGAACACTCATAAATAAATGAAAGCGTTTTTTGTCATTTCAGCTGCAGATGGCAGATAGCTAAAATTTACGTTTACAACATAGATAGGATTTAGGTTCATAGGTTGTCGAATTTTGATAATCTCTTAATTTTTAGGTTATTTTATTATTTTTTTAGCTGTGTACGCTAAAATAGTAGTATAAATCTTTTTTAAATATACTGTACAAACATTTTATTATACAGTATTTACGTATACTTTAAAATATGAAATTGTAGGAAAATCAACTCAGTCAATAAGTATCTTCTAAACAATGTTTCAATAACGCGTATTTTTATTGTGTTATTACCGTGTACTTTAATATGATTGATTTTAGGATGTTACCACTCAGTTTTTAACCACTTTAAAGTTAGTAATGTTGATTAGTCTTAACTTGTCTTTACTTTTGATGAAAGTGACTCAACCGGACCTTCCCCAAAGGCCAAATTCTAGATACCCCACTGGTTAGAATAGAATTGGTTGGGTTGATAGTTGTAACTACTGTAGTTACAATATACATTAATGAACAAATTTCCGAACCTATGTTTACCAGAATATATTTTTTCTTATTTTCTCAGACTAGAATTCCTTGTGAAATAGTTCCCTTTCTTCACAGACCACTCTGTAGAATCTGTTGACCGAATTTAATGGCAGATGCTATTGTTTAGCCGAGTCAATAATGTGTGAAAACGGCATAATAAAAACTATAACAATTTACTATCGGCAGGAAGAACAACAACAATAATGACGTTAATAAAGCCAAGATATGTAGGTAGCTGACCAGGTGGAAATAAATAGTTTAGATGAATACTGCAATCGTGCTCTGTTAGTGGTAATGGCTAACGGAAAGGGGGCTTTGTGTTTAATTGGAAAAGATGCGATGTGTTTCAAGAAGTGCTGTATCGTCAGCAGAGATAACCGACCCGACTGCGCAGAAAATCCGTGAACTATTTTCGGATCACGTTCCTTTAAGTATCATTTGATCCGATTAACTAACTGACCCGCCTCCCGCCTTTCGCATGACGGCCTACTTTATTTTCTGCCCTGTTAAACTGTAATTCCTTCATCGCCGCCCTGCTGTTACCACTGCCTCACTTCATAAAGATAATAAAGAAATCTCGTTTTACGGATTTGCTACGTGATATAAACACACGATGATGGGCTTTCCACCATTCGGTTGACCTCAAACCCACACACACTAACGACACGACGGTACCGCCGCAATAATGTCAATATCTGTGCAGCAGTGGCCACTGACTTTCTTCCAAGAGAGAGAGAGAGATAATATAAAATACCAAAACAAGTTATGTATATCGCCCCCCACACACCCACACATTTAAAAGTTTTAAATATATAAATTTAACCATTTATCTGCAAACAAATATAATTTAATTACATAAACTGAAGGACAAATTGAAACATGACTTTTAACTGAGTCGGATTGCAGTACTTTTATTATACAAAAATTATAACCTTTTACACCGTTTACTATATTGTGGTACCACCCGTACAGTATACACGTATAGTTCGAAAACATATACAGGCAAGATGAGAAATGTAATTTGAAAAACATTGTGAAGAAAATGAAGAAGAAAGTGAACGGAAAGAAACTCAAAATAAGGCCACGGAAAAGATGGGAAGATCAAGGGCAGGAGAATGGCGGGGCGGAATAAATGTGCAAGTGACAGAAGGTGTGAAGAAAGCTGTTGGGGGCAAAACAGCATGCACCTGTAACGTAAAGGGAAGTGTGTCCGGTGAAGTGACTTATCAACCTCACTAGATATCGATAGAAGAAAGTTTTGAATTTACGAGTTAGAAAAGCTCAATCGGTTTCTAAATCTACAACAATTCTTCAGGCTTATTTAAATTACGTACAATGATACACTATTAGCTAGTAACACTCATTACGGGCTGCCTATGATAATCACAGTATGATAATCGCGGTTGTGGTAAAGAGTCATATAATTACACCTACATGAATATTAAAATTTCATGAATACCCGATGAAACAAATAACAGCATGAAACAAACAACAAACGAATAATGCAAAAAAATATCAGTAAGATCGGTGATATCTACTCTGTCAAACTAAAAATATAAAACGTCCAAAGAAGTGAAAACAAGTGGAAGACTTACCAGAAGTAGTGGTTGAAAACCAGTTCACGAAGTGAACTCGATGACAATCGAACACAAAACGAACTTCCTAATTGTCCGGCCGTTTTAACTTACCCAAGAAAAAGTCCAACTAAAAGTATAAAACATACACACAAAGAAATTAAAATAAATCTGGAAGGCTTACCTGAGGTGGTGGTTGAAAACCGGCTCAGAAAGTGAACCCGTTTACAATGAATTCAAAACGACCGGATCTCTAGTTGATAGCCCGTTTTGCCTGCAAAGGGAAAACATTATTTGTTGAATTTAGAGTGGACTCAGATGTCGCGCAGTATTTCATGGGCGAATACTTAGTCTCAGAATGCGAATTTGGATTATTCTAGAGGGAGGCCACTGTTTTAGTGTTCTCCGTTCGCATACGTATACGTCATCTGTAGGCAAGAATCTTCCTTACGTGTAGGGTGAACTGCGCATGTCAACCGTAAACACCTTCCATTGCTACTGGAAGCGAGTCGACTCCAAGCATCTCACCTTATGCGTGAAACGACGCGAACGTAACTTTGACAGACTATACAACCCCCCCCTGCTCACGCCACACTTTTACTTACGTGAGAGGTTTTTTTCTTATTTGTCGGAACCAGTTTGTGGAAAGTCGTACTAGCCTGGCTCTTGCACTTTTCTCACTTACCAAGTAAAATAGATCTTCTTGTATTTGCGTTCCAAGAAATTATGTTCATGTTCACAATTTCTAAATTCTTTCAAAGATTTCTATGCTGGCTTTCCCGTGCTCGGGTATATTTGAGCTCGCAGAATTTCCTTTTTTAATGTTACTCCAATGTTCTTCCACGCGGGTCTATAAAGGTCTGGCGTTCGCCTGCTCTAGTCTCTCCCCACACATAGGGTGTACTATATACAATATTTTTAAATTCACTTTTACGTCGTAAAGGTTTGACTGTATTCAAGAAATTTCCTATTGCATGCCAGAGTGAAAGGCCATGAGTAATCCAAACAAAGCAAATATTCTGTTAATCTTTTGAAAACGTTGTGGGTAAATGGTAGGTCGAAACATCCACTGACTTCCACTTCCTCCATATCTACCAATGTCCCATTTTTAGGACGTATACTTTATATTCTTAAAACATTGTTTATAAACGCAGCTATATTTTTTGTTGTTAGGTTGTTTCATTTAACCAGTAAGAAACAGAAAATCCATTTGTTTGTTTAGTTATTTCTATAGGTTACTACCAGGCGTGTTTTAAAATTACATCTTTCATGCACTTCTTTGTGTTGATACATCAAGCCAAACAAATAAATAAATTATAATCACATTTTTGTGACTGAAACTGTGTCAGTAGACTACTATTGTTTATAGCTCAAAGAAAATAAAGAGTGGAGCAGAAGCCATTTTGAGTGACTCTTTACCATTTTTATGCCGTCCCATTGGGACATTGCCGAAACGTAATTGCTTTATAAATTATGTTGTTCCAGTACTCTGACTGAGATTCTTTTAGCCACACGTTGAAGTTATATTTTATTATATTATAATTACTGGTATTTCAAAACCTTTCTTTTGTTACAATTTACAATAAATTTTTGGTTCATTTTTGTTACAGAGCTAAAAGCCTAGCATATGCATGAGCATATAGTTTTTTTACTGAGAGTATAACTTTACATTTTATAATGTTGTAATCTGTTGTAAATCAGTAAAATCATTTCATCTATTCAAACAACAAAGAGGGATTGAAAGTATTCATAGGAATGTTATTACTCTCTAGTTATCATACTCTTTCCTAGGAGGATATGTACTGGGAGCAAGCTCCAGATGTAGAGTGCCACAGGTAATTTAATTCGGTGTCAAGAAGTGAAGTGAATGAGATTTAAAGCTATCAATCATCGTATCAATAAATTGTTACATAAAGAAGATTTGTATTTTTCAAGAATAAAACGACATTTTCCTTTATTCCACACTCGAATTTTGAGATAAATGTTAATTCTGTTTTTTTTGTAACTTTTTCTTTTTAACTACAGAAATACATTATAATTTGTAATATAAAGTATTTAAATATGAAAACAAACAAAGTAACGTAAATCGTTTCTTAAGTAACATTTTTGATCTTACTTCTTGGCAGTGTCCAAAAAATGGGATGCCTATTTATGAAAACCCCCTGTACTGGAAATAAATCAAAACATTTTACTAATTTATTATGAACTCAGTCATTCTCAAAATTTTAATTTTGTCTAAAAATTTACGTGCAGATAATCTCGAGATAATTTTGTTTTAACATTTTTGTATTACTCCAACACTTTTTAATATAAGCCTATCTGGAATTATGGCCATGTGTTATAGATATTTTTATTTTCACTAACTAAACTAGTTTCAGACTAGCAAATATTCAGTTTGGATCACTCCTCTCTGTACATGTTCGGCATAATTATAATTTGTGTTAATACGTTGTCCTGTATGTGTGGTTTTCTTTACTCCGTCGTGTTGAATCTGTCCTTGCCGCGAATGACAATGAATATGTAATATATCCAGGAATGGTGGCACATTGTTATATCTTCACTGTACAATTCTACTCCTCTGTAAATTTTATGATTTTTTCAGTTCTGGTAACAATGTATAAGAATTGTTGAACTGGTCTTTGTTGTGTGGCAACTAACGAAAGTATCATTAACATACCTGAGTCATAATTTCCGTTTATTGATAACCAGTATAGTTTTAAACAATTCCATGTAAACATTAGCTAACACAGGTGAGAGAGAAGGTAAGGTAGGTAAGACATTTTTCAAGACGAAAAATTGTTTTCCTGATCTATGGTTGGATTTACATCAGTCTTGCAGAACCAACTGTTAGCTGTACAAAGCAGTAGGCCTACATCGCTACCATAAACAATAAGTCACATATTTTATAAAAATAGACACGATCTTTAGTCTGTGTGTATGTAAACGTTCAAAAGTTAATCTTCAACTTGTTTATATGATGAATGCTTGATAGTTATGCCATCGATTAACAATATCGCTACTAACGACTAGGAAGGAATCTGAGCATGTGGCCTCTGGTTTATTGTATGTGGTCCGCCAAGCACTTACGAATTACAAGAAAAATGAGTGACTGCAAAAAACAGAAAAAGTGTACGCAAACTCTGAACTTCTTTAAAATAACTAACTTTTTTTAACTAAAGTTATTTGAACATTCGACTCCTGCTATTGTAAACTTATAAACTCGTATTAATTTTTCCACTTTTATTTAAGTAGTGGAAGACAGAATTACTTTTTTCTTACGGTGTCGCATACAAATTAAACTTTTATTACAATTACATTTTACTCGACAAATTTATTTACGCAAGCCAATCTGTGCTTACTCTACATCAGTAATCTACACGACAAATCGTCGTAACTTGAAAAAACTCAAGACTGAAGCAGCAATTGACTTTTAAAACACTCTTTTAAGAATACACATTACTTGAATACTAGCTTTCCAAATTAACTAAGCAATTGAATGATTCCCCGTGCCCACACTTTTTGTAGTCTCTTTCTTGCATACTCCTGAATATACTGATATAGTCAGTGAAATATGCGTCAGGTTAATTAGAACTACAAAAATATACAATCTACTTACAGAAGTAATTAAAATTTGATAATATCAGAATCCTGCAAGAAACTCGAAGAGCTAGGCCTACTTATAAAGAAAACACACACACACACACACACACACACACATGTTGTTTAAAAACTAATATGTATTTGTAAACTAGAAATTGTTTTTCTTTAAACCAAAAATCATTTTGAAAAGCAATTTTATTTTTTCAACAACGCAGTAATTTTATCACGAGTAGCATGTTGATGACTCGTCAGACGTGTCGAATTTTTTGTTGTTGTTTTAAATGTAGGCCACAGATTTTGTATCTAGGACTATCCTAGTTTTTATGAACCAAATTTTCATGAGAGTTCATTCTGGCAGTTAGGAAGACTAGTTAACGTGGCTTTTGCGAGACAGTTAAGGTCATACCTTCTCTTCTCCACGATTTTCATGACAGCCGAACGTCTCGTTACGGATAATATAGGTGTAAGCACTGATACTAAAAAAAAATATTTAGTTGAACATACTATACTGAACCAGACCTGGATGAACATCAGCAACAGTATTTGCTTATCATTTCACTGATCCTCAGTGTTTGTAGAGTTAGTTATTCATCTACTGTAATCTAAATAAACACAGACGACTGATTATTCTGTATAACATGGAAAACGAAAAACCAGTTATGAAGTAAATTATTTCCAAAATTACGTAACAATTAAAATACGTAAAATTGGTTAAAAATCGGAATGTAACGTAAAGTAAGATCTCGAACATCACGAATGAGAATAATGACAATGTGTTCTTTACGCAGCTCACTGGAGAGCGTCCCACCCTTTACTTGAACCATATCTAAATGTCTCGGCCAGGAGGGAATTCTATGCTAAATTTATAAGAAAGATGTAGTTTCAAAATACCTAGGAATACCGTACCACGGGTAACAGGATACGAACATAAACGCAGAAAATTGTAATTTTAATGGGTGGTTTAAAATATGTATTACTCACTGATTTCAAACATACATTGCATAGGATTGTTACGAACGAACGGCAGATAAAATTTAAGATTATTTTAAATTATCAATTGGAATATAGTCCTACTTTTTATAGACAAAGGCAGACCTAATAGTATCAATTATGAGGGTTTTACGGTTAAATCCAAGTCGTTCCATTTTCCATATTTTTAAGACGCGTTACAGTTCTCTCTTGCGTCCTTCACAAGCAAGAACTAAAATTAAACTGGTTTTAAAACGATGTTTGCTGTTTACCGTTTGGGCATTGTGATATCCAGTGTTCACTTCAATAGTGCACTTGAGAAAATTATTCAGAAAGAATATACAGACCTCCTCCCAGTATGGATCGAATGGGCAAAAGGCCTTATTCCATATACAGGATCAAAAATTAGAAATTTAAATAGCGATACATCGCATACAAAATTGTGGATAATGTAATGATATAGCTAATTCAATGATCTTAGTAAAGCTTGGCTACTATTCCAGAGGGTTCAAAGGATATTTCCTTTGACACAACAGCAGGTATTTTCGGTCATTTGGTAGTCACTGATTATTTCAGATCGGCAATAAGAGGCAATGGCAGATCCGAAGTTCCCTGTCTGACACACACACACACACACACACGCGCGCGCACAGAAATATAATAGGTTGTATATATGTGTCTGTGTGTGGAGAGAGGGAGAGAGGGAGAGAGACAGACAGACAGACAGAGCTGTAGCACGCGTATGTTACATGTAAAGTATTTGATGCGTTTAGTTAGAAATAATGGCAAGTCCCCATTCGGTTGATTGAACTTTGAGTTCATGAAATAATTGGCTGCTCATGAATAACGTCATTCTTTTGTATAATAAGTATAAATGTTCTATAATATTTGATAAATAGGATAGTTATGTGACCCAGAGCAACGTGAGTTAGTGTAGGCCTACATCGCGTGCGCGCATATTATCTAAAAACTATTATGGAATGGATGAGTTTAAACTGATTCATATTATACGTACTATACTATTATATTTTATTAATAAACCTTTTAGAAAGAAGACTTTTTAAATTTGATGAATGGACATTAGGGAAGTTCATATTCACGTGCGCAATATTCTCTGTGTTTATGAGACGATACACTACACATACAATACATAACTTGCACTGACCAAGTTATACTAGTTATACAAGTTATATGGATTGCATGTTACATGTAAAGCATTTGATGCGTTTAGTTAGAAATAATGGGAAGTTCGCATGTTACGTGTGGTTGGTCAAGACCAACCACAGTGAAGTATATGAAGTTGGTCGACGACAGGTTCCTGCGACCACTAAACTGCTAGATTTTCAAGGCTCTCGGCTGTCGACATCAGGGACAGAGTCTTCCACCCGCGTAAATTGGTCTTCCAAGATGTAGTTGGAAGTACAAATTATTTTCAGGTAGTGAAAGTAACGGTTCCGCGTCAAAAGCTTCAGTAAATAGTTTGGGAGAGAAATCATGAAGAATGACTAGGGAGTTGAACGTACCACTGTTCAATGAAGGTCCTGAGGTTAATAATTAAGAAGTTTCTGACAGTTGGTGTGCAGAGAGAAATATGGAAAAATAATCTAAATCAACAAAACAAACTTATTGGCCACATTACGCAGCACGATAAAATAATCAAAAATATAATTACTGAAGATTACGTTTAAGGGGAAACGAAACTTAGTAATTCCATAGGCCAGTTTATGAATTAAATAATAAATGACGCAAACTTCAATTCTTATGAAAAATTTAAAGTCGACGTAAAAGCTATCTACATCAAGAACAGTACCAATCTAAGTACCAAAGAACAGATTGGACATTATTAAATTTTTTTACAATACGTAAAAGTTTTAAGAAATTAATCGAACGATCGAAACGAGTTCTCAGTTTTAATTCCATCATTTGGTATTTGTCCGCTTGAATGTCTGTATGTCTATCTGTTTGGAGAATGTCTCATGATAACTTCTGAATGCATCAACCGATTTTGGTAAAATTTAGCACATGTGCCCGCACACACACATTCGTAATTTTTGATACTGACTCCCCCCCCAAATTTGAAGCAAGAAACAAAAATGTGAGAGAAAAATAAAAAAAACTATACGGGGTATTAAATTAAAGAAAATTTTAATCAGAATCTGATTATAGTGGTCAGTTTTAAATTTCAATATTTTGGGACACCAGGGTCCCAATAAGTTGACCAAAAGTTTATAAAAACTGTAAACTTTTTTACCAAGTAGAACAGAGCTATTAGCGTAAAAAAAGTAAAATAATTTTAAACGGATAGCTAAAAATAATTTCCAGATTTGAAAATTTCGAACTTTTTGGACAGAAATGGCCAAAAAAGGAACAAAATATTTAAAAAAAAATGAAATTTAAAAATGTATGCTGAATATCAGAGTAAAGAAAATTTTCAGTTAATCCGAATCTAATGTTTAATTTAAATTGTTTTTATTTCAGGAGTACCACCATCCAAAAATGGAAATCAAAATAAAAGAAAAAAAATTGTAAAAATCTATGTTGGGTATCAAATTTGAGCAATTTTATTAAAATAAGAACGCAGTAACCGTTTAAAAATTTGACAAAGTTAATATGTCATCACCTCGTGCAAATTTGGACCGCCTTCAAAACGTTTTCCAGCTATGTTTACAAAACAATTTACATATTGCTATCAGCTATGTACATTTGTGAAGGGTGACTGCAATTCTTTATAACACTGTAATATATTTTTATTTGTATGTAGAATAAATAACTTTGATGCCTAGCAATATATACTGTTCCGACCGTCTACTTGATCGTCGTAGGTACAGTGGAAAACAAAATAAGTACAAGACACCAATTAAGTCACTAATCACATCTTTAATTTTTACAGTTAAACAGTTCGTAATTAACACAGTCTCTACAACAAATCAAATGAAAATTGTTCATGTTGTATTACAATTGTGCCGTCCGATTATAAAACACCACTCTTAACTAATAACCACTTGAACGCGCACAGTAATATCGCGACTATAACTCTCGAACCGCACTGTCAATATTCGCACTAATACTGAATTGAACGTCGTTGAGTACTGGTATACCTGCGCTCACAGACCAGAATGTTCCTAATTGCGTCTTAGCGCTCATGTGAACTACGTAATTAACTGCGCCCTGACACAGTCCGCGCGGTTGGCGCCTTCGAGAAACCTCTCGAAAATGCGTCGACAAGCACGTACGCCACACGCGTTACATTGAGATTCTTCTGGCACATTCGACAAACACGTAGATTGTTCTGTGATGTCGTAACAATACAAATGATGTGTGTGTGTGTGTGTGTGTGTGTGTGTGTGTGTGTGTGTGTGTATGGCGATGTATTAGGTTTGCATAGAATAAAACTAGTCCAGATATGTTATTTGAATGAAGCGAACTTATTAATGATACTATTAATTTTCTAACAAAGTGCTACGCTTTTAATACAGTTTAGAGAAAGTAATTAATCTGTCTCTGTTGACCTTGGTAACAAAAACTAAAATTTAATTTCTATACAATGAAATAAATTAATATCTTAAAAATTTCTTTTCGTTTTATTTAAACCATAAAGTCTTTAGTGATACAACTTGTATTAAAGTCTTTATCTTAAATAAGTTTTTATAAGTGTGTATAAATAACATAAGTTCACTTCTCTTTAATGTCGACTGCAGATCCTTCAGACGACGGGTTGATCCTATCTGGATGAATGCGTTGGTCAATTTATTCTGTCCAGCTTCAGGGGCGCTTTCGGGAGTGTAGATAGTTCTCGCGGCACGGTTAGGCCTACATATAATTTCAAACCGCGAACCGATAGTGTTCCTGCTTAACTGATGTGATGGGCTTACACGTTTCCAGTATACTTGAAGTGTCTGTATACTCTAAACGGGATACCTTGCACTCTTGCCGTTAGCGCACAATTATAGTCTAATAATTACCGCAGTAACTCAATAGGAATTTCTCATGTTCGTCGCGACTGGTAGACCAGGGCAGCGTTTGCTCGTTATTGATTCTGAAGACAGACTGATCTATACGTCAAAGTCATTTTCTTCAACTGAATTTCTCGTAATCTGATTGGTTCTTTGGTAACCCCGTATTCTGATCGTTCTACCTATAATACATTTTCTGTATAAGACGTTTTTGGAACAGAATAATTCTTGTTCAAAAACTTGAAATATTTTAAGGCGAATTTTACGGGTTATAAAACGTTTTACTTAAAGAAACAAACGCAAAAGAAACAAATTCAGTTATCAAATTTTTAAATAATTACTGTTATCAGGTAGATGTTCCCATTAAGAGGATTCTGATATAAGTCCCATCTCAAAATTTCTCAGTCTCAAAAGTTATTTACATAAACGTGTTTTTTAAGAATATCCCGTAAAATAATTACGTACCTTCGCACACGCGCCTAAGTATCTTTACGCACCATTTCACTGCACTGAAAAACTAAAGTTGTTTTAGAAGTCAAAAACACTTAAAACTGACATTTTCTAATACTTTTCACTATGCTACTTATTAACTAATTACTATGTTCAAACTTGCAATCTCTGCTTATTCATATACCATCTTTATATGCGTTTTACTATTTGCTACATACCATATGCAGTTAGAATGTCCGCTGCTCGTATATAATACAAAACACATAAAATAAACAAACAAACAAATTAAAATATGAAAATCAACGTATGGTCACCTCCTCGTGGTATGTAAGAATCGTATACTTATAGCTTTAAGCAATTTTATTGTTATCTAATAATAAATATTTTCAGCCAAAATAGTGATCGACTTATGCAGTTCTGGGTTGCAAACTTATCGAGTTGGAAATTTATATTGCAACAAAACACAGGATGATGATCTATGATTAAATTTTCTATATACTCTGATGTTCTCAGCTATTTTTTAAATGTGGTTTATTAATGATTGAAAACTCAACTTTTCACGCTTATCTGTTGAAGAGTAATAAAATTTCTAGATAAAATCTATGCAAGCTCTCGCCAATTTATACAAAGATTCGCCTGCAACCCATCTATATTTTGTTCAATCTGCCACGTAGACAGCCGTTTGACCAATCAGAAGCCCCTAAATTCAGTCAGATCCGTCCGTTGTAAGGTGTACTTAAGGCAGTTCATCGGAAGCCTTTGCATAGTGAACGTGTGCTCTTCGTCAAGAGTTTTTCTTGTACGAACGGGTAATCTAAAGTAACGCTAAGGCTTGGAACTCTTTTCTAGTTATTCGATTAGAACCGAGCAAGTTAAAAACCAATATTATTATATTAAGTGCTATTCCGCGTTAGTAGAAGATTTCCGCTTAGGAAGGTTTATCTACCGGGGTAAATCTTATTAATGCGGAACACTTCAAGAGTAGCCGGAAGGTGTAAGCCTAATACACCGCATTTTATAATTAAAACTCATTACAATCCTGAGAATCAATTCCATAAAGATTTAATAATAATAATAACAAATTCCAATCGGTACAAACTAACAATTCAGAAAGTGACAGTTTGTGTGTGACATTTGTAATTAGTGTTATCAGTTGTTCTACGAACTCAGCACAGCACAGAGAGAGAGAGAGGGTGGAGAGCGGTCAGTGCAGAGAGAGAGAGAGCAGTGAGCGACGGTCATCGTGCAGAGATTGGCAGCAGCAGCAGCAGCGGAGCAAGGACGTCACGTGTATATATACCGTCCAGTATATGGAATTTTACATATTGTAACGTGACGGTTCCCTCAGAATAAAGATTTTAACATAAATAGATTGAAGTATAAAACAGTAAGAAGGTAGTAAAATTATGTCATGAATTATATGGATTATTAAGTAAAGTTAAGAATATTATAAAAAATAATAAGAGAACAAAACTATCAAACATATCTAGATTGAACATTGGAAACATAATTACAGTAGATAATAAGTTATGGTCAAAATTGGTGGAAGCCTATAAGGTTTAGAATAACTGGGTAACCAATACCTGGAATGATGATTGAATAAACTAAATAAAAAATAAATAAAAAACAATACAATTAGATTAAGTAGTTGTATCTGCTTGTGACAGATAAAAACATAGACAATTCAGAAAAGGATTAGTATTAAATAATGGTGTGATAAAATGTTTTATTTTGTATGAAAACTGTTATAATGTATAGTAGGTAACAAGGACCATTATTGTGTACTGAAGAAAAAAATAAAGATGTAAAGAAGAGTATTAAGTAAAATTTAGTGATAGGAAGTGAGATATAAACTCATTTAGATTAAGAAATAAGTAATAACAAGTGTTTGAAAGGACAAACTAAATCTATCTAAAAAGATTATAATGTTACCAAAACCTGCATCTTCCTTGGTAGATAAAAGAGAACAATATTGTGTATAAAGGATGTGTTAAATAATGTTATGTATGCTAATAGATAAAATAGTGTATAAGGAATATATATTGAATGTTAACTTGTCTTAGAAATAAGCATTAGTACTTTAAAAAGCAATAATATTCCAAGGTAGGCCTACTCTAGACATTATTATGTCTATAGTACAAACCAGATGTTTTATAAAAATTAATGTTCACATTTTGTAACCAGTAGTATAAAAAATCTATGTTAGTAACATAAGATCAAATGTAAAGCAATGGAAATTAGTAGTACAGCAAAAAAGACTAATTTTAAACATAAATTGTTAGACTAGGCCAAAACTAAGAAATGTTATTTTGTGAATTACAGTACAGAAACCTATGTTATGAGATCTCAAAATGATCAGGAGGAAAAAAGCATTTCATTGGTGATAATCTTATTACGATTGTACAGAGTATAACGAAGATATGTTAAAATGAAGATTTTTTGTTCATTTTGATCACGAAAAGTGACGCCAATAGACTAACAATGCTAGAGGTTTCAACCAATGGGAATTTTTCACATTTTGCATTAGCAAGCCCAAAATTGGAACCAAGAGAGTTAGTTGATTGTTGGAATTCGAGCTGTAAAGAACGGAGCCTCTGTGTCACCTTAATACAAGAAGTTACAATCCGAATCGATCCCAAGACAGGTTAGGTGAAGAGTGGCCCTAGTTCATAACCTACGAGTGTTAAATAAAAATTGTGAATCATTAAAAATAACCAGAAGGGAATAACAGTGAATAAAAAATAACAGTGATTAAGAAAGTGTGTGTTTAAAAAGGGAAGTATAGTGTGAATAATTAAATTCTTAAAACGATTTATGAACTAATTATCAGAACCCAACCTGCAACACTTTATGTACATTTGTTTATTGCACTACCGCTGAACTAAAACACTAACACTTTTGTAATTTTTTCATATATAAGCAATTATTTCTTTGTATTTAAATTTAGAAGAAGGATAAACTCCTAAGACACTGTTAACTTCAAAAGATACTGTTTCACAAATACGAACTGTTCGTTGTTTTAGTTATAAGATATTGTTTTGTTATACTATAATTAACTTTATAATGTTATGTTTTGTACTTCACAAAGGACATTTTCGCAATAATTATTGTAGTCTAAAAGAATCCACGAGGTTATATTTACATAACGTAAATTATTAATCTATGTCAGAGTTGCTGAATATCATTGTACCAACCGCTGAGCGGATAAATTAAATAGCTGGGATAATTCAAATTAAGAAGTATTTTATTTATGGTGAATTCAGAAGAAAGGAAAAGAATTTCAAAAGAAAAGAAAAGAATACTGAATGGAATTCATTTTGTATGATGAATTATTTCAATAATTAATAATTTTACAATTTTTACGAGAGCTAGCGTTTTTATAAACAATTGAAGCATAAGTTGGCATTACCTTTTGTTTTTGTGTGCCACGTGAGATTTAAATTATTAAGCTAGGGAAGTGAATAAAAAATAAAGAAATTAATTAAACGAACAAAAAAAATCAAAATAAAATTAAAAAATTTACAAAACTAAGATTTAGTAAATGACCGTTACGAATTAGCGCTTACCCAGTGAGACAAAGAAAAAAATTAAGTAACAAGGAAAGTAACCACAGTATTGAGTCTATACCACAGTACTGTGGGCCTGCACGTAGACACCCAAAGTGCAGAAAATTTTATACCACTGATGATGGCAGCCAGTGGAGCTGCCGAAACGTTTGGTTTTGTTTTAAACCAGGGACCACGGCCAAACAGCCCGGATATCTTTCATAATTCAAATGACACCGGCCGTGAAAGCCTAAGGAATAATTTAAGGAAAGTAACCAATTAATTAATTATTTTAATTAAATAAAAATAATAGAAAAAATATAGATACCTATATTTGCACACAAGTAGAACAAAAGACTCAAATAATTTTAGCATATTACATGAATTGGTCCAAAAAAGTGGGGCTCTACATCTAAACATATCAACTCAAATTATTTGTTTTATATTACATATTTGACGCCAACAACGTGGGGCGTTAAACTAAAAATATATCAACAAAATATCAAAATACTTGTTCAATATTACAATATCAAGTAAAAAACATCCAAATTGAACTACATAGACTTTTTAATAAATAATAAAATACTATTCATGACATTTGTGTAATTTCAAATATATCATATAAACAATCATTTACTTGTGTGACAAATAAATAATTTTTCTACACCTCCAATATAGACTTGTTTATAATTTATACACACACAGCTATCCTATGCGAAAGTGTTTACTCGTATTTGTATCGTCGCAATATATTAGTTGTTTTGATAACAGGGCTACAGAGGCTGACAAGAGAGTATGAGGTTGCCGCGTCATCAACCCACAGCTTACAGCACTCCGTAAAAAGATTCAATAGTACAAATAGATTTAGCAACCGTTCACACCGGGGGTTGGTTTAAAAACATTATTCAAGGCCATGACACGAAATATTTCGTAAAAATTTATCACTCAGGTACGTCAGCGTCTTCGCGTTACATAGGTTTCACATTAAAAAATAGAATTAAAACCGTCGTGAGCAGGAGCGGTAAAATCCATTTGTGATTTTCATTTTGCCGCGCCCCTCCCCTTCGTGTGTATAATGTTGAGTTGATTCTTGTGTAATGTGCGCGGATGGAGATTTATTCTAGGTAACGGAATAAATTGAAAGTTTAAAAAAAAACGAAAAGAAACACGGAAAAGTGTAACAGTTGCTTAAGCATTGGTGACAAGTGTAAATCCTGTTTCAAGCGTTCACGGTGCAAAGTGCAAATATGGGTTCCACTCGGTTGCAACTGACAATCCAATTTGCCAGCGAACTCTACGCGTGTCGTGCACACGCACACACAAACAAACGTTTTATTCCCCCACTCATAATGCCTCTATTTATCTGCGCAAAGCATATCTCGGTGAAAAACCCACACCTTTTAGTTTATCAGTATCGCCTTCCTTTATTATTTTCGTTCGTTGTAATACGCGACTATTCAGTTTTTATTTTCCTCTACCAATTTATAAATGCTCAGTGTTTATCGATCAAGCTCAAACACAGAAAATCTACCAGCGGAGGAAGTTATGGGAACGGCCAGTTTGGAGAAGATTAACTGCTCCGCGGAGACAATGGGTCTCGACATTTGGAAACAAACAACGACGGAGGTATTCTGTACCACTTGCTGGGATGGAGAATATTCAGACACAGATTTAAACATGTAGAAAAGGATCTATCAAATTTTAACGTAAACCCAAAGCCGTTGTAAGGAAAGAATGAAAGTTGAAAGAACGTCATAAATAGAACAGAAAAGGCGAGGAATATTGTCTGGTTTCAGAAAACTTTTTTCGGATACATACAAAAAGGTGAACGCGATAAAAGAGGTAAATAAAGCAATGACAAGCAGAAAAGTGACATACACATGAAATGGAACGCTTGAAGTATAGGATACGGCCAACGGAAAAGGCTATAAGCATACGCTCTCTCTCTCACTCTCTGTCCACACACACACGCGCGCGCGTTAACAAAATTTAATACTTTGAATTGTTAAAACAAGAATATATTTTTTGTTTTTTACAATTTTAATTATATAAACTTATATATATTGCAACAGTACACAGGATATGAAGTTCACTAAGTGAATACTAATGCTATATAACATTTTCTGATGGCCATAGACATGTTTTAAATTGATTTTGTTCTTTCTTTGTAAAGTAGACATACGTTTTGAACCAAGCTATGTTTAAAAAAGTATGTTATGTCAAAATGTTCACAATTTGATTATCTTGTATGTCATGTAAAATATTTGAGTGTAAGTGCGCGGGTGCGCATGTGATTTACATTTTATTTAATAACTTCGAGGAAAATTAACATTTTGTTCTGAAACTTGGACATAGTATTCTCATGGTTATAAGCTACATTTTACATATAAATCAATTCTCCGCAACTATAATTTTTATGTTTTTTTTTTAAATGAAATCAGCCTTCTTTTATTCTCGTTATCTCCTAGAAAGTAATAAAATTTGTAGATTAAATCTAGACAGGCCTTTGCAGAATCGTACAGAGTTTAAGCCTGATTTCAGTCTATCTGTGTTCTCATCTGTGACGTTGCTAGAGTTTCAACCAACAGAAGGTCTAACAATTATTTGAGATGGTCCTTTGTCGAGTGCACATCGCTCAGTTTCTTCCAAAGACTCGTCATAGAAAGACGTAATCACTGTCACGAGTTTTTCGTGAAAAGACAGGTCGTTTTCCTTTAGAATTAGAAGTTGGTTCACGGTTCGAGTTATTCGTAACCATTACCGCTTATAGAACTCAAATAATAAATAGATCATTCTAGTGCTTTCCTGCGTAGAGTGGAAGATTTCCGTTAGGGGCAAGATATCTGCGGAGAAATTTTGATAGTAACGCGAGAACACTTCAAGAAGCCGGAGTTTCAAGAAGTAAGAAACAGTAAAGAGACACAGACATAGACAAACTATTACTAAAGACAAACCACGACAAAAACTCTTTATTCTAAGATAAGAATATAATTATTAAACAAATAAAAACAATGAAATAAGGAAATGAAAGATAAGAATGAATTAGTTATCACAGTAAGAATAGAATACCATGCATGCTTTTAATACGGGCAAATCCAAGTAAAATAAATAAAAAAAACCTAGTAATCACCAGTAGACATATAAAAATAACGAAAAAAGAATAAATAATGGTTAACCAGAGTAAAAGTGTGAAATAATAACCATTAAAACATTGAGAGTAGGGAGAAAAGCATAGACCATGTTGTCAGACTAGGGGGTCCCAAGTAACCTCAATTCTGGTACAAATCAACTTGTAATTAGCATAAATTAAGAATAAAACAATGTAAAACTAGTGTAAGTTATACAGTAATGAAAATAGACATTATAAATACAAACCTAGTGATACGGGTTATTAATTAAAAGTGGTATGTGTGGTGTTTATTGCAATTACACAGACTGAAATTGGACAGAAAGATGTACCCATTAAACACACTCAGAATTCCCATAATATTGTGAACCAGAAAAGAACAGAATGAATGTGGAATACAATATATAATACTACTATTATAGTATAAAATAATTGTAATGAAATGTTAATTTAACCATAATTAAGAAAAATTAAGGTAACTGTCTGACTACACTAGATGCAAGAAGTATAAGTGAATAGGAGACATATAATAATAGGAGGCCAACCATTATAAAACAATCTTTAGATTATAAAGACCATTTGTACACAAAAGAACCACTGAAAATTAAGTATATCATTAATCATGAATCAAACCATAATGACAAATGGCATACTCAGACTATGAATAATAAATAAGACTAAAAAAAAGAAATAATTATATTTGAAGAAAAACTGAGATGTACAGAAGTTGTAATGGACATTTCAGAACGACTGTATCACTTATAAAGTGAACAGAACAAATTATGTCATTAAACAGAGTGAATCAAATTGACCATGCTCTAGGCCATAGAAAGTATAGATCAAATATTGTGATTTTATTAATTTTAAACAATTATTGTATTAGACATTATCATAAAAGGACTTGAGAGGAACTATGTGATTGAAATGTAATCACCATTTGTTCAATTTCAATAATTAATCATGTAAAATCATAAGAAATATGTCATAGTCGTAAGTAAGAAACATTAACTTTTTAATTATAACACTCACAGATGTCTTGTCAGGACTTATTTTAAAGAACAAATCAATTGTAGTAACATGGTGTGGCTATATTAAGTATTGCTCATATAACAAGGACGTTAAACCAATTTTAAAGATATTCTATTTATTTTGGATAAAAACGAGGGCGTAACAATGATACTCTCCACCCCAAAGTCGTTAACAATTTTCTGCAAATTAATTAATCCGCGAAGGGAGTGACCTCGCTAGAAGGAATAGCAGCCTCTTTGAACCAATGGAATCGATCAAAATCGACCGGTGTGTGATCCCAAAATTGGAACAGCGAAGAAGAACGAATTTACACAAATTTCATCTCAGACTAGCGAAGCGAGACGACGGCCATTTTTCTGTGCGCGAAAAAGTCGTATTCAACCCAAATCAGCTGTGCGAGTCTAAAAGTAAACAGATGTGGTCAACCTAACCCACAAAATTTAAGTGGCGAGTGCATCGAAAAAACGCTTATATCAGAGCGAATTTTAATTGCAGAGGGCACAATTAACTGCAATAAAGTGAAATAACAGGAAGTATGGTGTTTAATTATAATTATTGAATATTAAACGAAAACAGCAATTTTTACGATTTTACATTGAGACATGGAAGTAACCATGATATCTCATCGAGGTTAAAAGTGAATGAATAAAATAAATAACCTTCATTCACAAACATTAATGAACCTTATATGAATATTTTTATAGAAACAATAAATAATTTTTGATCGATAGTACAAAATTTAAACCACTTAGAGATATATACAATGAATAGTATGAGCGCTAATAGAGGTTATCTAAACTTCTGATTTCGATTGTTACCATACTTAAACAATCAACGAATATTGTGATGAACGCTATTTAAATAACCGATCATAATTGTTTGACTAACTAGAGTGCCACAAGCAATGGACCTGATGATTATTAACGAATATTAAATGAAGTTATAATTTTAATCACTTATGACTTATGTATTTTATGATGTATAGATTAAGTAACGACCTGATATTTTGAATAGTTAATACTTTATAGTAATTCAGTATGCCTGAAGTTGTTTTCATGTTGACAACAGTCAATTTAATAACCATATGTTAATAATTGTAAAAACGTTTAACGTTATTTTGTTTCTACAGATTTATGTCAATATGCCTGAAGTTAATTTAATGTTGACGACAGTCAAATTAATAACCATAAATTTAATAATTAATTAATAACCATAAAGTTAATAATTTTAAAAACTTTTCATGTCATTTTGTTTCAAGAGATTAATTCAGTACGCCTGAAGTAAATGTAATGTTGACAATGGTTGACGATATTATTCCATGTTAATGATTTGAGAAAACTTTTAATATAATTATTGTTTATAATAATTAATTCCGACTACTCATGTTAAACAGTAGCGCAGACATTTTTTTGTTTTTGTATCTTGCAGACTCAAAGAATTTGTAAACATAATGAACCAAAGTTCAAAGTTCTATTTTAAATTTATGTTAAAATCTAAATAAGATTAACTTATTTAATATTTTCTGAATAGAAAGATTATCTTAATCTAATTAAGATTTAAAATAACCCTGAGATTAAGAGCTAATAAGTAATAAAGTCAATGACTAACGTGGCAAACAGCCAGTACTAAGTATAAAGCAATAATTTCCAACATTCATTAAAAAGTGTTAATAAATTCAAATTGATAACAGAAAAAAGAGTTGACGAATTTTATTGAATAGACAGTACAGTTACGTGTTAGATTACCAGTATTACTTCCACAGGTGGCACCGTGTAACTCTGACATATGAGAATCGAATTACCTATTCGCTCATTAACGAGTTTGTTAATCAACTAGAACGTCGAATTCAGTAAGTACATAACTTGTGTTTATTTCAGCAACATTAGAATCCGCGGCGAACTACGACTATCCACGTGCGCCTGCGAGGGAACCGACTCGAATAATTCGTCGTCAGACTAATTCAATACACATTATTAGAACAAATTTAACAAACTACATAAAAAGAAATAATAAACGGGTAGAGAACTCGTAATATAACAGATGGCGCCGCAACTCGGGGCTTAAAAATATTTCAATTTGATTCAATAAATAACAAAATAGAAGGAGAGGGAGTAAACGGATTATAACTATATGTATGTATGTGTGTGTGTGTAGATTTATTGTTGACACAGGGTTATAGTTCTTTGATCAATTATGTACTTGTCATAAAAAGAAGGTTCCGAAAATATACGCGTAGCCCTATATGGATGCTATAATTTCTGTATAACTTAACCTTCTGATACGTTAACTTATATATCTGTGTAATTTCTGATGCCTTGGTTTATAACTTGGATAACTTGGTTTAGACTTGGTTATAACTTGTATATACAAATATATAATATTATATTTATATAATGTGTAATATATGCTATGATAATTCTTAGACTTTCGTGGATATGATAACGGATCATTCTCTGGGTTGAATACTGCATTGTGTTTTCATTTTTTTTTCATAACGTAACGTTTCGGCAGATACATCTCTACGGTCTTCAGGCAGCAGGCAGGTTCCTCTTGGACGACTTAGTATGGAATGATTTTTCATCTAGGCACGTCATATACTGCCGTGTGAGTTGAAATATAGAAACGCATCTTTCAACTCCCACGACGTTATAAACATAGGACCAGCCGGATGGGGAATCATTCCTACAGAAGTTATCTGCATGAAAATTGCGACGACGGATCTGCTGAAACGTCAGAAAACAGGAAAGCACAACTCCGGGCTCAACCCGAAGAATAAAGGATATAAACACACACACACACACACACACACACACACACACACACACACACACACACACACACACACACACACACACACACACACACACACACACACACACACACACACACACACACACACACACACACACACACACACACACACACACACACACACACACACACACACACACACACACACACACACACACATGGAAGGTCAAACTATGATGTACCGTGGTATTTATTTAATGAGGCTGTTCGTTGGACAGGCAAGTCCGGGATAACCAATCGAGAAAAGGGAAGTGAACATAATCGTATCCCCAACTGTGATTAGGTCGTGAACAAATGCATAGCTTAGGTCCTCGTACATGAATGAAAGTGTTTGTGTACCTGCTACGACAGCAAAAGTAATATTATTTATTGCTAATGTTTTTTATTGTTGCTACTATTATTGTTGTATAATTTCACACAATATTTTCACACAATAGCCGATGGTACTCATAAGGACAATATTATTGTAAAGTGTAATCATGAAACGCACGATTCAGGCGAGTTTTACGTTTGACGTAATGCAGGCGGTCAGACTTTGTTGTTGTTTATTAACTGGCTAGCTGCTGTCGGATAAGAAACAAAGAAAGAAATAGCGAAACATTTTCAACGGGACGAACCACCCCCGTTTACCCGCCCCTTCTCAAGGAAAAAATATATAATAACCCAAAGTCATGTTTGAGAAATCAACAGCAACAACAACAGCATCCTAAGGGCCATTATGTACGGATAATGAGTGTAATCCGATTTTTCCAATTAAAAATAACTAAGAACATTTTTACTTGAAAGTTAGATATTATCATCTTCAGACGAGTAAAGTCGACCCGTCAAAGAAAATATTTAATCCCTTCTTAAAATTATATTGAATGGCGTATATATATATATATATATATATATATATATATATATACTGTATTCGCTCTTGTATTACAGATATCCTACTGAACGGAGTCTACAGAAAATTCTAATGAAGAAGAAAAGAGAAAGAAAGCGTGAAAGAAGGAGCAAATGAATGGAAAAAAAGAAAAATGAATTTCCAAGTAACGGCAGCACTTGAGAAGAGTTTTACTCTTTTCTTAAAAAGTGTATTAATTCGTTTATTTATTGAGTGAAAATTGAAAAAAAATACAAGGGGAAAATAGCAAACTAAATGTTTTCACAAGAAAAAAGTAGCGTTATATTGTAAAGTAATATTACTGATCTTTTGTACGCTGAGCATTTAGTGATTGGGTACAGATTACTTAATATGCATTTAACGTATACTCAATATATAATTTGGTAACACTAAATAGAACTCAAATTACTCTTAAGTATTTCAAACTAACCAGAATTCAAAGAAGTTTTCCGTTCATCTCCAAAAGATTGATAAAGCCAAGGCTAGTATTTAATTTAAATGCTGGAGAAAATAAAAGTATTCTTGTTTGGAGAAGATTTAATTAACGGCGATTCTATAACTTGTAACGTGGGGGTCTAATTTAGTACGTAGGGATAACGTTGACAATTGAATGTAAAATGTAATATCGGATCCATCGTAAAAAAACGACATTAATAATAATATTAACAATAATAATAATAACTCAAAATCGTAGCTTACTTTTCCAGGCTAGGAAAGCTGCCAATTTGAGTCGTCCCGCATACAAGAAAAGTAGCGTGGCTGGCATTTCTGGCGCCCATTATTATCCAGGGGTGTTGTTCCAGGTATTCACCGGCTGACTTAACCTGTATGGCTGGGATAGAATGGAGAGGAACAGAAACACAAGAGCTGTTACAGAGTGAAATCGCGTAGAGTATAGGCCCAGAGGAAGACCAAGAAAATGGTGAATGGAATGCGCGGAGGATGACTGAAGACAACAGTAATTAAGAAATGTTGGAGTGCTGTAGAAAACAGAGGAGAATGGGGTAGGATTCTTGAGGAGGTCAAATCCCACAGATGGATGTAGAGCTACGGGAAGAAGAAGAAGAGGAGGAGGAGGAGGAAAACGAGAACGAGAAGGAGCAGAAGAAGAAAAAGAAGACGAAGACAAATAAAAAGAAGAAAAAGTAGAAATGTCAACCAAGAGTGTCAAGGAGGAGAGTGAAATACATTTTCTTTGAGTAAGTTAACACAAGTGCTGGTCAATTCAACTTTGAAGTGAACGTTAATTAAAATTTGATCACAGTTCTGGTGATAAAGCAGTTTCTTCGTCATATGTGAAATACAAATTTATATTGAGGTATTTATAATTTTTTAAAGTTTTGTGGTTGCGAGGATTTTTTTAGCTCTGTGTTTTTTCACGTCAAACAAACGTCAAACGTACGTGAACAAACGTTTTCTTCGATAATGGAACCAGATTTCCTTACTCTGATTTAGCACTATTAAAAGATGACGTAATGTAAATAATGTAATAAAAGTTCAATAACGTTCTAAACCTACCACAGTAAAAAAAGTTTTTTCTTTCGTATTTACTAGTCACATGTATCCAATGAATCAATCAATTAAGGCAACCTTAGAATATACCTAACAGTATTATTAAGTACCTTTAAACAGTATTATTTCAGTAGTAAACGGACCAAACGTTTCAGCGCTTAAAAACGTTTTAAACACGATTAAATCAAATTAGAAAATATGGAAACCAATTTCTACTACTTTACCCTCCTTGGATACTACGGTCTAAACAGAGGATATAAATTGCGAATGTAAACTGATAACGTTTTAAGAAAATTATGATCATGTGGAAGATGGTAGTGATGGGGGAGTAATAAAATCAGAGTAATTAACTCAAAATTAGAAAAGCGAATAAATTTATAAGTAATTAATAGGGAATATAAACTCTCTAAAGTGAGATAAGAAAATATACATTTAAAATCACATACCGGTACTGAAATAAAGATTGGCTCTGTCGACAACTTGTGACATATTGTGGCTGATACGGTACTCTGTGAGAGGATAAGACAATACTTTGGAATTCATTTTAATTGTCTAACTTTAAACAGATTTTAGTTATATATTTTGGATATTGCAACAAAATAAATATTCAGGTCAGTGGTTATGCATGGTTAGCAGGGTGTATGGTTGTATCACGTGAAAAGAGGAATTCGTTTTTTAATGTAAATTTTAAAATTGTATTGTACAGTAAATGGCCTGTTTATAATACTTCTTACACTTAACCCCATATCCGTTAGGTATACATATAATATTTCTAACATTTAACATTTCAACTCTGCTTACTCTGGAAACAACCGTAAATAAATTCAGTATTCTCCGGGAACACTTAACACACTTAATACCGATTATTGTTTGGAATTCATGAAAACTCCGGTGACCTAATGGTACCTTTGAAAAAGAATTTAATACAAATAAAGGGTTCCCTGGTAAACTTTAACAAAACATACAGTTCTATTATGCGTCCCCGAGTTTGAACAACGGGATTCCTCCGATTGTAACAAATAGCATTGTTTAAAAATATGAGCTATTATAAATAGACTGAAAGTATTTAAATATCTGAGATTTTTGGCTAGACAGGACATGAGTTGTAGCCAAGAGGTGAAATGCAGAGAGCAGAGGCTAAGCCATAGGGCTTGCCTTAGCTAAGGAAGTCCTTAATAGAAAGGAAAGATTATTGTGCGGGCCACTAGATATAAAGGTGAAAAGAGGATAGTGAAGTGTTTTGTTTGGAGCGTGCTCCGATACGGGGCAGTAACTTGGACATTGAGGAGAAAAAAGGAGAGAGAGAGAGAGAGAGAGATGAAACGGATTTCCTGGGAAGGATAGAGTGACGAATGGAGGTGCTTGGAAGAGTAGAAGAGAAAAGAAGACTGGTGGATATCATCAAGGGCAGAAAGAGAAATTAAGAGAAATTGGTTGGGGCACTGTATGCACAGTGTGATGTAATGGTAGAATCACTGGAGGGTAAGTAGAAATCAGGGTAGAGGACAGAAGAGAGACCAGACGATAGATGATATACGGTTTGGATATCATAAAATGAAGAGACTAGCTCAGGATAGGATAGTATGGAGGGAGCACATTTTGTATAGGATAGATGGGGACTCAAAACGTTTAGGCCAAGTACTGTTACCGCGTTTAAATTCAGAAATGTTCTAATCCACATAGATAACATCGTATAACAAAATTAAATATGTGACGATTTAAATATAAAAAAAAATTAATAATAAAAATATAAAAAAAACGAAAGTAAGTAAGTACTTTAAATCGCACGATTAAACCAAATACCCCTGAACTAACTCATAATAGTAATGAGAATTAAATTAAGAAAATCTAACTAAATAAGTAATTAAAAAATCGGAATGTAAAAATTAAGAATAATACAGTTAACCCTTTAGTAAATTTATCATGCGTTGACCTGCCTATTCCGGACACAACGTGCATACCGAACCGGCAGTAAATTAGAAATATCTGTAAATCATAATGTAAATAATTAATAATTTAAAGTCACAAGTAGTAGTTATAATAATCCCTGTAAACTAGATAAGTCTAGATAATTTATTTTGTCTTACTATAAGAATGTATTATAAATAAAGAGTTGGAACTATATTATGGCGGAGTACTCACTCCGCGTCGTTGCAGTCTACCTGTTGTAACAATGTAAGAGTTACGATGCGGCGTTCAGACTGTAAACACCTCCAAGCGAGGGCTCTTCAGAAAATGTTTGTTTTTTAAATTTTTAATTGAGTGTTAGCTTCCACTAAAAGCGTGGAGAGCTAGTTATATATAAGATAAGAGAGCTAGTATATATATATAAGATGTAGTGAGGAATTTGTTAAAGAAATGTGGTAATGTAAAAAAAAAGAACTCGTATATAAAGTGATGTCTCAAGTTAATTAAAAAACGAACTCTCGAATATTGTTCGAGTGATGTAATTCAGATAGTAATGTAAAAGAAGAAGATGCAAACTCCAGTACTACGCTGCCAGTAAATATGTGACGTGCACAACTGCAGATACGGACGACTACCACCTAAACAACACTTACCAGAACCGCCGAGGATTAGCCCGACGTCACGCAGCATAACATCCATCTCCTCATTAATACACCTAGAGGACTTTCACCGGAAACACGACCCAGATATGACTACCCCGACTACCAGAGTATCGAGGATTCACCCCCCAGGACACGGACAGCAAAAGCGTATTTAAGAGGTGACTCGGTGACTTGTCTACCGAGAATTATGTACATATAAAATATAAGTTTTTATACATGCCAGAGACCTTTTAAAAGACAATAATCATCTCTAAGCATTAAGTTTTAAAAGAAATGTAACCAGTAAATTCTAAAATCATAATTTGTAACATTAATCTTGAGATATAAGTTTTAATCGCTTAACTAAATAATACCATTCTTCAAATGGTATTCATGTAACAATGCAACCTTCTTGATAAGTAAAGTAAATTTCAGACGTCTTTACTAGATTTAAAGAGACTCGGATCCGAGGTAAAATACATGATCAGTTTGATCCTTAGTTTGACAGAAAACCCTTTTTAACTATTTCAGTATAAAAATTTTTATGTAATGGGATCAATATATATCATTTGTTAATAAAGAGATGTCATCTTATTACATATTGAAGTGAGTGCATAAATCAGTGAATATACCTTCCCTTGTGTCCTATAATTATAGTTATTATTATTGTTCTAAGTGTTGTGTTGATTTTCAGTTTGTTACAACGTAGGCAGCCTGTATAATTGGCTAGCGTCAATTATCACGGGTTCCCTGGATTTATAACGTAGCCCGGAACGTTATAAATATTTCTTATCAAGTATAAGAAAGTATAAGAAATTTAATCATCAATAATATATAGGCCTAGTATCGCCGCGAGTTTGACATGTGACTGTTTCGGATCACACGTTTACTGCGATTCGAATGCATTATATTAGTGTTAAAAAAAAACAAAACACTAAATTCCGTTGAAGTGAATAAATCAGTGTTTTTGGAGACATGTAACATACTATCTAAAATGGGTAACCACTCAGTCCAGTGTAAATGAAATACTCGCCGGAAGGATTTATGGGAGCTGCAGATCAGCAGGGAGACGAGTACAGAGACTGGAAACGTTGTAGTCGTTGGCGGTCAGAAAGAAACGAACATTCACAGGGGAGGGGGGCATCAAGAACTTCAGAGTACCAGATACGTGAAGAGTAAACTACTCAGAACATTAAAAAACTTCAGATCAGTAAAGGTTGCATAAATACAACTACCAAATCATACTGGTTGGTATAGAAATATACAGTTATAAATTATAAATAATACTTACGGTATAAATTTATTATAAAAAATAAATTACAAATTTACAGTTACAAATAAATTTGTGTGTCTATATGAAATCCTTTCATCTGTAATAATTAATAATTACATCATGTATCACAGCTTCGTGGAGAGTTCAAATAAAAGCACTTAAAACAGACACTACCTTATACAGCCAGCAGCGTAATTTTACGTTCTCTTGACAGGGCGAGTTTGTGAATGCGAATAAAAAATTTTCGTTGATATATATGTATACATTTATTTACTTATAAGGAAATGGTAATTTGAGAGATTGAAAGACGAAGGTGTTTGGAATGGGTGGCTTGATTATGTATGTTAAATAAATGAGGAAGTAATTACCAACACTTAAATGTTTCGTCAAAGTGTTGTTCCTGACATAACATGTGAATCTCAAACTTGGAGCCCTACAAAACACATAATAACAATCTCTGAAGACACTCGAGTTTTGCAATGATCAATGTTAGGAAATAACATACAAGAATCATTCTAAATCGTATAGTATATGAGAAATAAAAGAAAATAGACACCAGGAGAAATCTGTTGGACAGAACACGAGCATGTGCCAAATAAGAGGAAGAGTAGCATACTTTAAATAGACTACAGGGAACACACCAGTAACTGTAAAGATAAGTTGGAGTTCCGAGAAACGGTAGTTGAGATAGATAGTAACGAGATCGTGACGAGTGTGACAGGATTACCATGGATAACAACTTCATGAGCTGGAGAGACAGGTGGAAGAGTCAAGGGGAGGTGAATTCCCACTGGGGTCAACAGGGATGAAAAAGATAACAAAACACAGTAAATATTTGATATAGTATACTATACTACTACATACTAAATACTAGTACTAGTATATTCATACTGTACCTGATGCCAGTACACGTACAGCCATATTTCCGTGGTGTACCTTTTCTTTACCTACAGGCCTACGCTCACAATCACCATTATAATAAGCCCCTTTATCTATGAACGTTACAGCTACATAGATACTAGAACATTACAAGGAAATAGACAATCAGAGAATAATTCCCGACAACTGCATCAACGAACGGCTATTGCTGTTCGTTACCTTGTGGTGTGTGTCTCTTCGATGGAAATAATATTGGCGCTTACTTTTTTGAGAGTGACCAAGGAGAAACAACCACTGTAACATTTCACAGGTATGCCAACATGACAGACACATTTGTCGCATACTTCCCTTGACCCACTGGTGCACTTTAGTTTCAACAACTCACTGCGAGAAAATTTCGATGGCAGACGCGCAACGACGTTTCGAAAATAGTATCTATCATATGCAGGAATCGTGATGTTTCTTGGCTCCCTAGATCACCAGACTTGTCAGTTGTTGGTTATTTTCTGAGAGAATGCTAGAATAACCAAAAGTATACAAAGAAGCCACAGGGCTATGGGGTTATATCCGGCTGAAGCTGTGCTTAATGGTAATCGAGAGAAGATGATCGATTTTTGCATTGACAATGACAGTTTGATAGACAACACTTTTTTTGCACAAAACGATCCACAAAGTCAACTTTGAAGCTGGTAACAGAGGTGTTAGTAGCTGTATAGACTGCTTTTGTATACTAGAACCATGGGGTATGCAGTAACTGATGTACACGATTTAGGAGTAAAGAAACTCCGACAAGGATCGCAATTCCAGCAACGGGTGAACGAAGCACTAAATGTTATGAAAGGTGAATTGCGGAGCTCAAGTGGAACAATAGAGCATAGTTAGAAGGATCTAAAAGGTGATCGTAAAAGGTGAAGAGGTATGTAGACTGACAATAGTAGGAAGCCGGAAGAAATGCAAATGATGGATTGAGGAGGAATACCCAAAGTGAACCAGAAGAAAGAAGCATGAAAGACTTAAAATGGGAACACGAATGGCAAAAGGTGGCCACAGTACATTGAACAAAGAAATGAAGCGAAAAAGATGTGCGGCAAGCAAAATGGAACGATGGGAAGAATTCGGCAAGGAAATACAGGTAAGCTATTTTGGAAACCAAACACAATTATGAAAGGCGTTTAAAAATCTAAAAGGCAAATTCGGGAAAAGAACACGAAGCGTTAAAGACGAAAACGGAATCATGAAGTGCCATAGGAAGGATGTTTTGAAGGTATAGAGGTATTACTATAGAGAGGTATTCACGAAAGAGGAGCCATACGTGAATGAGAAAGAAAGGAGTGAAATCTACAAAGGGCAAGACGAGGATGAAGTGGGACGGGTCAAAGACGGAGTTGGCAGTGTAGAAGCTGAGACTGAGAAAATGTGTAGAAGCAGATGATATCTACTCAGAAATTACTAAATTTAGAGGAGAGAAGATGACAGGGGTTGTGGCTAATAGGTAAAGAAGAATGGCGAATAGAGTATATACCAGCTGACAGGGAACACGACCTAATAAACCCTATACATAAGTAAGGAATCACTATGAGGTGTGAAGATTCTGTCTATCCTCTGTAGATGTGTGTGTTGTCATCTATCTATCTTCTGTAGCCTTGAATATATTTACACTAGGGTGTTGGAGAAGAAGTTGAGAGAGGAAGAGGAAGTGGAAGTGGAATTAGAAGAAGAACAATCACCATTTTTGACTGCCGATAAATAATGGATAAATTTATGAGCAGAAATAAGGAAGTCTTCTTTGCCTGCCTGGATCTACAGTCTAGATTTTGATACGGTTAGTGAAGAGACAAACTCTGGTCCCTTACAGAGGATTGGAATATTTCAAACCTTGAAGAGGAGAACAAAGAGCGTGTATAACATATTTAAGGCGATGGTTTGTTTGGGGAGGGGAAAACTGTTGAATTCCCGATGACAAGAGGAGCGAAGCAAGGAGGGAGCCCCAGTCAATTATCCTACATAATACTTATTGATCTGGGAAGGTCAGATAATGATGTAAAGAAAGCATTCAGAGCATTATACCATTCAGCTAAGGAAATGGGGCTAAGGGTAAATGAGGAGAAAACTAAATATATGATAGTGAAAAATAGGAGAACTTGCAACCCATCAGTATCACATTTAAAAATTATGAATTTTAACTTTGAAAGGGTCTCAGGTTTTTTGTATTTGGGCTCTCTGGTAAATGAAAACAATGATATAAATGAAGAGATAAGTAAAAGAATTCAGAATGCTAATAGACGCTACTATGGGCTGATGAAATACTTTAAATCACAACTTCTACACCGTGAAACTAAAGCTAGACTAGTAAAATCGGTCCTGATGTACAGAAGTAAAACATGAGTACTGATGAGGGCGACCTGTTTCGACTTGCATCTTTTGAAAGGAAAATACTTAGGAAAATTTATGGACCTATTAGGGAAGGTGGAGAGTGGAGAATAAGGTAGAACAGAGAGCTCTATGAGTTACATAGATCGGTTTGTATTGTGACATCAATTAAGATATCTAGGCTGAGATGGGCAGGACAAGTACAGAAAATGAATGAGGAGGAGGATCTTAAGAGGATTACGAAATGCACACCAGAAAGAAAGAGAGGGCGTGGAAGAATTAGACTACTACGGATTGATGGAATCCTAGAAGATGTGAAAGTACTTGGAGTGAAAATTTGAGTGACTCTGTACACTGCCAAAAAAGTTGCCGACCACTGATCTAGACTAAATCTTTCAGAGATATCGGTGTTTTCTGACGTTCTGTTACGTTATTTGCCATTCTACGATTATACATATTTTAATTCTACAAATACTACCGTTTCAAAACAACCACAGATTTACTCCCTTGATATCCGCAGAATGCGATGTATGACTAACCTTTAACAAAAATTCATGTTGTGTTATAGAAAGCGACCACTTGTGTATTTTACGAGTGTATAAATGTCTTTCCTTTATTGACATTCCATCCCCAATTTATGCCGTCTACGACGCCACGACATTATGATTGGGCTTGATGCAGAATTGGGAGTAACAATTCTTCTACTAATAGCCTTATACTGAGTGTTAGTGTATACGCGTACATGAAAATTAATATTTCATCGCCGCTTTTGGCAGTCGAACCTCCGCCCGTCATCATTTGAAATGATGTTAATTATGTGTTTTACTTCTAGTTCCGCTCTTATATCCTCATTCATTCCGCAATGCTTAGGTTAAAGTATTTCGAAGAAATTTCATTTCAGTACTCTTAATCTTGCCGCATTCCTTTTGTCATGACCCACACCTCACTGGTATTGTGGGTATGGTGTGGCCAATGCAATTGTCTTACAAAATTTAATTCTTGTGCTGTGCCTTGTTTTATTTCTAAGATTTCTATGAACCCTTTCATAAATATTCCTAACTTTATTTATCTTGTTTCTCATATCATATTCAGACTCATAGCTTACTTCACATAAGAGATATTTTAAACGGTTCACTTGTTCTAAAGTACTGTTGTTTATAACTTACCTTAGTTCTCACTCGATATTTACCTTTAAAAGCACAGTTTTAGTCTTTTTCTCAAAAATTATCGGCGACTACTCTCTTGCTACTTCTTGTAACTGAAACATGGATCTTTGTAAATCATCACTGTCTTGAATAATAGCCATGTCATCTGCGTATAGTAGAGAGGGAACTCATACAAAATAATTTGTTAGGCTGTATTCCCAAGATGACTCTACATTCCCATGCCATCAACTTGTTAATATATATATATATATATATATATATATAAAATAATATTGGGAAAATACAGCAATTCCCTGCATAACTCTCTTGTTTATTGGAATGTCCTTATCATTTTCTATTGCGCTGCCAAATATAACTTCCTATAACTGTTTGTCCTTTCTCCTTCCTCAATCATATTAACATGAACTATTCAAGTATTAACTTTCAGAGCTATTCAATGTTCTTACCTTACTTTGTATACCATAGTCTGACTATCACACAAATCGTGTTCTATGATATTTTTACATATTCTACATATAGATCATCTATGAAGCGTTCACAGGATTCCCCCTGACAGGGGGCTGTGCAATCTGGTCATGTAAAACTATTAGATATTTACAGTACCCAAAACAGCCTCGGAATAACGATTGGAAACTGTGACATTAGTACTCTGGCAAATAATAAGGGTTTTATTTTGTTGTGTAATAAAATGTTTTTTGGGACAAAGATAGTAAATACTGGATTTTAAAAACAAGGAGATGGGTGATGTAATTGCTACTTATAAAGTTGTGTCTAATTAATCTCCTATATTTACAGAACGTTTTATTACTAGAAGTTATATAAAAAAAAATTTAGCTCGAGCGACTTATGTCCCACCATCTATATCAATATACTGTATATTCTTTATATTCAATTATCTTAAACTCAGAGCAGCTGTAGAAATATCATCAAATTTATAATAAAACATGACGTTTCTTATAAAAATACAATATAAATGTTATAAATGTGCATTGAGGTTCATGAAAGTCATATTTACCTTTTATTCAGTAGATCTACTTCTTCCAATAAAATCTGTGACTCTGTTTTGAATAAAAGTTATGACTACCAACTAGGTCTACTTCGTTTCGTTTAGATGGTGAACGAGTAAAACTGCTTTTGACATAATTTTAATCACCGTTTTGCAGTATATGCCAATGTGTGTGCTCCATCAGTGAAGAGATATTAACACACATATTCGTTAAGAACTAACAGTTACGTAACCATTAACTGAAGCGAAGATGTTTTTCACACTAAACAAAAAGCAGTTACAGATTGTGCATGTCTCTCCCCACTCTACTTCCCTCGCATTAATCAGGCATCCCTTAGTCGAAAAGTTTTACACCACACCAATGGGCCGTTTAATTTTCATTAGATTTTTATGATTTCATTTACAGCGTAATGATTTAAAATTATGACAGCAAATATTTACGCGTATTAATCATAAAAAGCATTTTCTTCTATTATTATTTACTGGACATAATAATTTTGGTTGATAAATGTCGTTTATTGTTTCATTTAGTTCAACAATGAAACATTCCATTCATTCGTGGATGTGCACAAGTGGCGATGATTAGTTTTTTAATGTGTTAAAAATAAGTTAAATCGCCTTAACATATATAGAATCAGTAGAAAATAAAAACTTCAGGAATGAAAAACTGAGAAGGTACTAAACCTTTGACGAGCATGATAGAGATGAGGAGAATGAAAAAGAAGGAGAGAAGATAACGCCGGCCACTGTGTAGAAAACAAATGCAGCATAAGAACAGCTACGGGAGCTGAGAAAAAACACACAATCTGTCACATTGTTGGCGAAGTGTCTGCCAAACAAGAAACTCTGCGATTCGGTTAAACAGTGTCTAGCTAGCTAATCCAATAAGATCACGACGTCAGGACGCTCTTCAATCCAAGGTAGCCAGGAGCTGTTACTTAAGACGAGGGTTTTCCCTACATGTATAATTCGTATAGACAAGGGCAGAAAGTACTATATTCGTATAGTATTCGGTTGTTATCCTAATGAATACTGAAGTACACGACAGAGCAGAAAGGTACGATGCTGTAGCTCAGCGGCCGAAGACTTACGTAATCACAATTCGGGGGCAAGACATCCTGCAAAATTGTTTGTCTCTTCTGTAATAGGATCACCTTACATTGTCAAGAAGGAGAACGGAAGAAGGAGTTCCGGAGAAAGTATACAACTGACCATGGTGTCAATATCTGAAAAACTAAAAAAAAAAAGAAAGCGAAGATTAAACTCCAACAGTATTTACAAAATATTTATGCATAACGAATACGTTACGTCACTTTTCCATTGAAATTTTGTGTATTAACTTGTAACCTGATATTTCTGTAGCCACTGAAACACTAAATCGATCTTTACTGTGTATTTGATTTTAGTTCCATCCTCCATACACAGATTGCAAAGTAAGGATTGCAAAGTAAGAATGTAGTCTATTATGTGAGGAATTTTCTGCCGATTTTGAGTTAGTGTCCATGAATCCTTCTGATTTTTTTTGCAAAATCTTAATAAACGGTTATAAAATAAAGCTAAGGACATTTTCTGGCCCGCTCTCAAATTTAGGGGTTGTTTTCACCCTTTTTCGAGGGTGAAAAAAACAAAATTTGATTAACCCCGGGATCCGATAGAGAATTAAATTCTAAGCAAGAAGATGGTATACACTTTTTCGAAAAAAATGCATTGTTTGCGAGTTACAAGGGTTCAAACTTTTGCAAAAAAACGCGTTTTTTAAAATTAATCTGCAAATAACTCAAACACGACGCCATTTTCCAAAACATTTGTTTAACTCAAACTGAAAGCTTATTACCAGGGGAACATTTTCCACATTGTTTAGTTTCGTTATGTCAAATGGTTCTCGAGACACAGCCAAAACAAGATGGCTATTACCTGTTGTAGATCAAATTACATACTTAAAACTGATATAACACGGTGAAAAATTGTTCGATCGTAACCAAATTAGTATCAAATGAAAGCTTTGCTAATTTCCTAAAAACTCTGGGTTAATTACTTGTGTAGCTTAAATCATTACGAAGTTATGTAGGAAAATATCATAATTTCTGCAAATTTTTTCCAAGAAATATAAAAAGGGACGTCCGCCATTTTGTCAAATATTCATATTAAGCCGAGATACTGTAGTTTTCGGTTGTCTATTACATTAGCAATGTCCTCAATTTTTTTGAACTATATATGTGTATGAAAGTACACTTTGTATAAAAGTGTATTTAAACAACTTTTCTTTGATTAAATTTTATAAGTATGGATGAAATATATATTTTTTTCGACTGAATTTTGAATGTACCCAATTTCAGGACTTCAAAGTATATTCTCGCGTTGTTTCATGTTTTCAACTCTTTAGGGGTGGTTTTCAACCCTTTCAAGTCAAACCCTTGCGTCGGATGTATTCCTTGACGTCAAAATCGTAATCAGCACCCCCCCGAAAACCTATAGGTACTCGCTACAGTAACACGTAACGTTTTAAGAAAATTCAAGTTTTTCGATTTTCGCCAAAATTCGGCATTTTTATTAAATATCTCAGTAACGATGCGTTTTATTGAAAAATTGTTATGAATCAAAAATAAAGCTTATAGTAAAGAAAAACTTGTAAATTTTGTTTCATTCCTTTATAACCAAAACACGATGAGTTAAAGCAGTTTAAATGTGTATTTTGCCGGCATCGTGTAAAACATTTCTGACGTCTAGGCGAAATATCTAGTGAACAGTAAGTTTTTTTACTGTAGTGCATACGACAATAGTTGTAGCTCTTTAAATTTCCTACAAAATGCATTTTGATTGAAATTTGTTTCTTAAATATTGACCGTGTTATGACCAAAAATGTAAACGCGCTCCAACAGTTAGATTTTGTTATCGTATGTTATATGTTCGGGTGCCGTCCTGAGAGCCTATTAATTTATACTAAACTAAATTTTTTTCAAATTGACAATATAATTAAGTATTATTATTATTTTTTAACGTCTATTGAAAACAAAACAATATCTGTTGCAATTTGTCACTGTCTGTACTGCTGGTTCGTTATATCAATCGAATATTAAATTTAATAAAATCATAAGCTACTATATAATGTTTATGGTTCAACTTTTATTTGATTAAATTTTATAAGTATGGATGAAATATATATTTTTTTCGACTGAATTTTGAACTTTGGAATTTTGAATGTACCCAATTTCAGGACTTCAAAGTACATTCTTGCGCTGTTTCATGTTTTCAACTCTTTAGGGCTGGTTTTCAACCCTTTCAAGTCAAACCCTTGCGTCGGATGTATTCCTTGACGTCAAAATCGTAATCAGCACCCCCCAAAAACCTATAGGTACTCACTTTCGAGGCTTTGACCGGCATTCTCGCGAAGTTTAATACTTACATCCCCTGATTATAGTCTGCTTCAACCCTTTAAAAACTACGCTTTGCGTTGAATATAATTATTGATGTCAGAATCGTAATCAGCACCCTCAGAACCCCCCAAAACCTATAAGTACCTAATTTCAGGGCTTAGAAAAATGCATCCTCGTGTCGTTTCATATTTTCAACCGTTTAGGGGTAGTTTTCAACCCTTTAGGGGTGAGAGCGGGCCAAAAGTTTTCTTTAACTTGTTGTAGAACCTTTTAGGAAGCGATAGCAAAAGGAATCAAAAAATTACATGGACACTAACTCAAAATCGGCAGATAGCCCCTTTGTCATGCCTCACGTAATAGACTAATATAATATATATGGCCTAATTATCGTTTTTACATATGAATCGCTAAGTACACAAAGCGGACCTCCACACACTTTCATATTTTCCAGAAAACAATAAACCTTACATATTTTGGTGCAATTGACGTAGAAAGTTACTTTCTTAAAATATACCTTTTCTGCTTAACTCGACAAATGGTAGAAGTTATCAAATTCCTCAAACTCGTTGACTTGCCAGTAACTGTGCATATGTACCTTTTCTACTTAAATAAAAAAAAGAAAGAAATGGGGATGGAAAAAAGAAGAAAAAGAAGAAGTAGGAGAAGAAGAAGAAGAAGAAGAAGAAGAAGAAGAAGAAGAAGAAGAAGAAGAAGAAGAAGAAGAAAAATAAGAAGAAGAAGAAGAAGAAAAGGAATAGGTACTGTATAGTGAGTGACGCTGTACACTGCCAAAAATCATTTTCAAATATCCCAATAAACGATACACTTAATATTTTAAGCGACAATCTAATGAAATGCAACAGATTAAACACTCAAGCAATAGATGAATTAATAAACCTACTTAAAGTTATTTTAAACCAAAATTATTTTGAATTTGACAACAGATTTTACAGTCAATGCGATGGTTTGGCAATGGGCTCACCGCTGTCAGGCCTTTTGGCAGATATTTATTTAAATCATTACGAAAACACACACTTGTTTTCTAACAATATTCATAAGAAAACATCATGTTCTACGCACGATATGTGGATGATACATTCATTATATACAAGGGCACATTACGTCAAATAAAAAACTTTAAAAATTTTTTAAATAATATCAACAAACACATTCAATTTACACATGAAACTGAAATAGATAACAAACTGAATTTTCTTGACCTGACCGTCACCAAATGTGATGATAAATTGAAATATAGTATATATAGGAAACCTACTACCACAGATGTAACCATATCTGCTGACTCACACCACCCATTCTCGCAGAAAATGGCGGCTTATAATTATTTCATACACAGGTTGTTAACGATACCTCTTAATGAAAATGATTTTAGAATTGAATTAAATATTATAAAACACATTGCTGTTGCCAATGGTTACACATCTTCCATGGTTGATAATCTCCTTAAAAAGCATAAGCGTATATTGTCAAAACCACAAGTGATACAAGATAAGGAACCAACCTTTATTTCAACAGCCTACACCAGTATTATGGCCAAAATTTTATCAAAAGTATTAAATAATAATAATAGAACTGTAACATTTAAAACCAGTAACAATCTGTTTAATAGACTTTGTAATAGAACCAGTACACCTTTGGAAATGAAAACAGGTGTTTGTAAGCTTTCTTGTAATGACTGCGAATGCTTTTATATCGGTCAGACAGGGAGAGGTTTTTATAAACGTTTCGTTGAGCACACTCCAAAGCATAAAGTAAAAGACTTGACAACACAATCTTGTATAAAGTCTAACTATGCTCGTCATCTTATACAGGAGAACCATAATTATACAAGCTTTGACACCAATTTGAAACCCTTACATGTCTGTGGTAAAGGCACTTATTTAAATGCACGTGAGGAATTTGAAATGTATAGAGCACATAATGATAAATACTACCGCAATTTTATATTAAACGACCACTTGCATTTCAAGTCGAATCCATTATATGACACAGCACTAAAATTTATCTCTAACTGATATCAATCAGTGTCCGGCCGGCTTTCGTCGAGTGCGCACTCGCTTCGTATAAATACTTATTTGGTTTCGATATTGTGATTTTAATGTTTTAAATTTTAACGACCTCTTTGAGTGATTATATTTTAATATTCTGATGACGATACATAGTATCGAAACGCGTAAATAATATCATTGCGTTAATACATGTGGTCACGAGACAGGAAAAGGTAAATATATTTATTTATTATTTGTATATATTTTAGATATATCAGGGGTTTTGACGTTCTATTGCAGTGTTTCTCAACCTATGGGGTGCGACCCATTGCTGGGTCCCGAGGGGACATTCGGTGGTCGCGAAATCGGGCTCGAAAATTTATTTACAGTTTCACTAATAATAGTATTTAGAAATGCAGGTTCTTTAAAGCTGAATTTCAATTAGAAATATAATTGTAAAAGTAATTAATTTACAAGCTCTTGTAAAACAAATCTCAAAGTGAACTTTATGCTCTCTATATATCGATGAAAAGAAGACAGTAACTGATTGCTTAAATTTTATTGGTATATTGTTTGAGTTCAGTTTTAAAATAGTATACTTTATACTATTATTTAATAGTAAACTGTGTGATTTATTTTTTCCTTCTAATTAATTTGACACGCATCATGCCAAAACATGCTCTATGCTGTATGCCAAAACTGTGTGCTCTAAATTGTATAAGTAGAAAGTTATTGTAGAGAGATTAAATAATGTAGCTGCAAATACAAAGAATATATTTTAAGTATATATGAGCTTTATTAGTATATGTACATGTTGGTTTATATTACTGTATGTTTATCAATACACAAATTTGTATTGCAACATAAACACATATAATATCATCAGATAATGTATAATAAATAAATTTTTATTTTTATCCACTATGAAAACTTGTATTAATCCAAAATTCAGATAACTTCCACATGTGTAACGTAACGGTTTTGCAATGTTTGTAACACATATTATGCTTTATTTTAAATAATTCCTTCATATGTGTAGCTGGTAATGTAGAATCAACACATGAGTATTTGTATTATTTTAAGCACAGTGTTACTGCATTAAAATTCTACCAAAATGATCATATCCACTCCTAATTTCTCAATTAAATCATGAGGAGATTTTGTTTAAATAAAATAATAAGACGCACAATTGTTTTTTTTCATATCACAAACTAATAAAAAAATATTTCTAAAACCCAATATCCGAATTGATCGATTAAGACAATACTATTTTACTATATCGGTTACCGTTTATTATCACCTTCTTGTTTATAACATATCGATTGTAAATGTTCTAGAAATATCTTGTAAACGTATGTATTGTTCATACTTGGAACGTATTTGATCAAGTTTTCCAAAAGTGTCTTATTTTTCGTATTGAATAAATTGTGCGAGATATTTGTTGACCGTTGGAGTACTAGGCTGCCAATTTTACAGGAATGAACTGCTAGAATGGTCGTATAATTTTTTCAATCAATTCATTTGTTTTATACTTATTCACATTTATAATACTTTTGTCTCTTTTCCTGACAGTCATTTAAAATTAATAACAAAGAGAAAGTCTAAGTATACACTGTAACCCTCTTTTTATTTGTGTGAGAGTTTTATGAATTTTTTTTGTATATTTTCCTTTCTTTTTTTTGTGTAAAAAAAAGGGTTACTTATTAACTAGGCTGAAGGCCTAGAAGGAAGCATAAAGTGTGCTGGGTCCAATGAGACGGGACTTGCAATTAATACTCTCTGCTAACAAGCAAGATAACAACCTTTATTGGGGCCTAGACGATTACACATAATTTAACATACACAATACATATAAATCACAGATACAATTATATATATATAATAATTACAGGGCCTATGGGCAACCTGTATAGTTTCATCAAAATACAATAACCCCCAAAATTACTCAAAAGGCAATTGGCCATAATATTAAGAAAATACAATTTATAAATTTAAAATGCCTGTAAACAGCCTGTATAGTTTTATGAAAATACAATAAGCACCAAAATTACTTAAAAGGCAATTGGCCATAATAATAAGAAAATACAATTTATAAATTTAAAGAAAATAACCTGGCCGCTGACATGTTCCACACGGTATGTGAAAAGGCAATTAACCATTACAAAATTTAGGAAAAACCCCCCAAAGCTAGACAGGGTAGTAGAAAGCTGGACAAGAGCCAGGCCCGACATAAGGTAACATGTCCGGGTGCTTGCATAGATTTGCACAAACAGGTGACTACCCCTGATATTAAAATGTAACCTGACCTAATTGCGGATAAAGGAAAACTCCCAACTCTTTATGAAATAAAGAAAATAATTATGTGTGAAAAAACCCGAGATTATAATCCATACTAGACCAGCCGGTCCAGATCTACATGTTACATACTGCACCTACCTACTTAAATAACATACCAGCACCCAAACTTCTACAAACCATTCCGTACCAAGGTAAAAAAAATGTATAGCATAAAAAAAATTAATGAGTGCTGGTCACCAGCGAACGGGCCTACAATTGCTCTCTAGACTAATTACACCTCAAAGCAATGTTATATGAAAGTTTGCATGCAAAATTATGTCCAGCAGGGTACGCGCACAACTGAGATGGTTTTATACTGTAGTAAGTCAATTGAGTAGAACTTGAGCTTTTGTAGATGGTTAACGCACGATATCTGTTGTTTTATACAGAGGCCAAATTTATCTAAATGTTGGATGAATATCACCTTGTTTTATGCAGATGATTCCCAGGTGAACTTCTGCCTTGCAGTACTGTCAATCGGTCATGATGAGGGTGGTTAAAGTGGCATCCTTACTGTTTTTTTTTCTCCTCCGGCAGGCGAGAAACGAGAGTCTGAGTGTGTGTGTCGATAGTTCAGGACATGGTAGAGGGTGATATTTCTACCATGCTAGGATCAAGTTTCCGTCGCTCCGGGAGCCCGGAGGTCTGTAAAAGTCTACCTACTCATGATAGGATAGAAAATACAAGAATTAACCAAAACTGTGTCTGCCGAAGGAATAGGCTGTTTACACTGCGGTGGAAACTGGCCGACTGGTCAAATTTTGCCAACAGGTGCTGGAGTCGGGGAACACAATTACCTGCTTCCGCTAACAGATGGCGCTAGCGTGCAGTAACGCAAAACACGGTGCATGTTGAACATCGTGAAATAATAAATTCGCAATTTATATTTATAAATTATATCTTTATACTGTCCCCCGGTTTCTTTGAGAAACCGCGGCACAGCACTGACGACATGTTGAGAGCATGGAAATCCAGAGTGACTTCGGGAATACAGCTTAACAAATCAATTTGTATGGGTTCCCTGCTATATGCGGATGACATAGTTCTTATTCAAGAGAATTAGGATGATTTACAAAGAGTTTCAATTACAAGAAGTGGCAAAAGAGTACTCACCTACAATTTCTGAGAAAAAGACTAAAACCTTGGTTTTTAAAGGTAAATATCCAGTGAGGACTTAGATAGTTATAAAACAACAGCACTTTAGAACAAGTGAGCCGTTTCAAGTATCTCGGGTGTGCAGTAAACTATGAATCTAAATATGATATAAAAGAGAAAATAAATAAATTTAGGAATATTTGTGGTACGATTCATAGAAATCTTAGAAATCAAACAAGAGAGCACAAGAATTAAATTTTATAAGACCCACATTGATTTTTGCAAGTGAGGCGAAGGTCATGACAAAAAAGGAATGCGTCAAGATTGAGAGTGTTGAAATGCAGTTTGTTCGAAATACTTTAAATTATACATTGCAAGATAGAATAAGGAATGAGGATATCACAGCAGAACTCGAAGTAAAAGACATAAATGAAATTATTTCAATTTGCAAGATCATCTGCAAAGGATGACAGAGGATCGATTGCCGAAAGCGGCACTGAACTATAAAACCATTGGTAGAAGAGACGTGGGTCGTTCGAGGGTTAGATGGGTGCTGGAATAGGTTTATATAGTCTAATCCTTGAAGAGGAGGAGGAGGAGGAGGAGGAGGAGGAGGAGGAGGAGGAGGAGGAGGAGGAGAAGAAGGAGAAGAAGAAGAAGAAGAAGAAGAAGAAGAAGAAGAAGAAGAAGAAGAAGAAGAAGAAGAAGAAGAAGTCAAAGTTCATTCGTACTAAGCGTACTAATTGATATTAGCATATCAGTATATATTAATCATTATATAGGCCTAAACGTCATATCTGACTAGCGTTTTCGGTATTTATACCATCTTCAGGACAACTTTGGTTGGTTTGTTTCGACCTGAAAATGGTATAAATACAGAAAGCGCTAGTCAGCTTGCGACGCTTTATAATGATTAGTATGTTAGAAGACTGCAAAGCCACTTACACTTCGTTAAAAACAAATTGACAATTTAAGATTAATAGAAAAAATCCTGTAGACCTGTTGTATGCAGATCACTTGAAGTAAAACATGCATACCCAGACAAGGATACCGTACAGCCAACTAAAATGAATGTGTCAGTAACGAACTATGTACAATCTGCAGGAAAAAGACTACCGCAGTAAATGCTAGACACATATAAAATATTATAAAGGCTTAGATTCGTAAAACGTTATGATGCAAACATGTGTATATTACAGTTGACCGCGCTTGCTAAGACGTTTGTTTTCATTTTTGTTCGTCCCGCTAATGTTACACGACACACTGTCAAAATTGAATCGAGTACACGTGAGCTTCTTGCTCCATTATCGCAACTTCGTAGCGTTCGTTACAGCATGTGATATTAAAAAACATATGGTTTGCAATACTTTGGTATTTGTAGTCTTTCATCCACTATCTTTTAAGTAGCCATTTTGTCATCCGTTAGTACGAACGGTTTAGAGCACCGGTACAACAATTTTTAGTATGATACTATTGACGGTTTTTCTTTCTTTGAAGTGCTTCATCCCTTCCCAAACAGCCCAGTCCAAGTTTTTGTTATTATTTTTTAATAACTTACGATTTATTATATTTTACTTAATCAGGAATACGATAAAATTAATGACATAATGAAATTTACAATTATGATACAATGGTACTTCCCAATATCCGTGCCCACACTACTGTACATTTTCGATGTTTGAATATGCGATTATATCGATATACTAGGATGTAAAAGGAAGAAGTGTACTTATTGTAAATTATTCTATTTCCTAATGTAAAGAGAAAATAAGTGTTGCTTTCATTTGTGAGGTTGGGTAATAATGGTTTTTGTTTTTTTCTTTACTGTTTAAAGAAATAAAAGCTATGGTTAGGAAAAATAAAAGCTATGGTTTAATGTACTTACACAGTGCCTGAAACTGAAAAACATTAAAAACAAAGAACATAACGTATTTTTAACAAAACAACGACTAAAGTGGAAAATACAACTATTAATGAATAGTAAGATTAAAACAAAAAAAAAACGTGTTAACAAATAAGCTTTGTAATTCGTTAGAATTTTATATTATATTATTTTATATTTATATTATTTGTAATAATATAAATACGCTGTATTATTCGTTAGATGGTCAATATTCTTTTAAGTCAATCAGTAAAATCTCGAAAGGTCACAGAATTTTCTGCGTAACACAAAATAATGGGAGACATGTATAGTATCCTGCCTTAATTCAAGTTGCTTTTCTATGATTTACACAAAAAAGGGAAACATGTATAATAACACGCAAGTTGGTTTTTCGAGTTTTTTTTCACGTGTATTTCACAAAAAGCAAGTATTATATTAAAGGCATATTGGCTTCCACGTGTAATTTTAGATTAAATGTTAGCCTAACAACACCAACTTTTGGCGTCGCAGGCAAACATCGGGGTTATATAATTGCTAGAAACATTTTTCGTAAAAAATATGACAATGAAACACGATTGCAATCGTCAACTAATTATTTTATAACATACACAAATAAAATTTCACGATTTTATTTTCAAACTAAAATTATATACGATATTCACTACATATTGATGCCAATAATCGTATAATCGAAAATGAGTGTGGGTTACTGGGACAAAACCGAAAAAATTAATCCAACAGGATTCTTTGACCAATAAAAAGCTGTTATGAACATTAATAAAGTCGCAGGAATCTGTATTAGAATTACGTACAAGACTGTGCCAATGGCTTGTGTTAAAGAAATCGGCAAACCATCTTTTCCAGTTTATGAAATAGGCAGTTAAATTACATGATTCATGAAAAAGGGAACCTCCTTGTCGAGTTCATGAACTTGACAGGGTTTTTGTTCGTTTCTTGTAATTAAGTATTTTCACAAATTTGGCGTAAAATGTGCTCTCTACGGATGTTCCAGGTCCTATACCTCTGTAATCAGTGGGTCGAATCACAGCAGCAAATCAGTTTAACCTGCTTTACCGTGTCCTGGGAAAATCATTTCCTTCATTCATTAAAACAGTGTTTTTTTTTGACACTACGTTTCAGAGACCAAACGCATGGAAGCACTTTCAAATTGCTTCTGAATGAATCTGTAATGCTTACTGGTTATGCGACTGTGAAATGAATGGCGACTGACCAAATAAGAAATGAGAATCTTAGGAAATAATAGGTAAAATCAAAATTAGAAATCTCCTATGAAGAAACGGCACCAAGGCCTACTTATTGTTAGAACACGAATCCATGTTATCATTTGTGGTTACTATGTGTTCCTTGTATCTCCGCTGTGAATGATATCTACTATTTAAGTATTAATAATAATAATGGTAATAATAATGATAATAATAATAATATCTTTATTCCTATTATTAAAGTTTACAATATTAATTATAATCACGGCACTGGGAATTACCTGCTCACCACAAACTGTGAGCAGTTACAAGGTTTGTTAAGATCACGATTATAGTTTTCAATAACCGACTGAGATTAAATTCCGGGTTCTAATATCTGCGGCCGCTTACGGTAACTGCATAAAAACAATTAATTAATTAAACTTTGAGATGTAACGTCGTTTTAAGAACCGTGCTAGATATGATCTATTATGATAAATTTACGATAGGTTAATTAACACACCAGCTCTTTCACAAATATCACTGCACAACATGTTATGAAGGAAGGAAGATGAACACGTCAAAAGTTGGCAGAATGCTCTACGTAATGGAAGACTACTGTAGAATCAACGCTAATATTCTTTGGTTGCGGGGAGGGTTAAATTTCAAATTACAAAGCCGTCGAGGCAGACGTTTATGTCCATTGCCATTGTGGCACCAGGCAGGTCTGGGACTGATTGTGTCGTGTATTTGCCTAGGAGAAGAGCATTGGTAGTTAGGAACAGTGGTGGTAATGTGAATTGTAGGTTTTGCAAGGACCTCTTTTGTTTAGGTTCCTTGACTGATATCAATTACCGCCACTAAGTGCCATGATAGCACAAGGTGACACTACTATAGGCTACTCGCTACAGATACAGAAGTGGAGGCAAAAGGCCTACTTTAGTTTCTGCTGCCTTACTGGTGACTGTGTATGCGTGTTTGTTCGAACGATGAGATAGTACATTAATGCCTTCAATTCCAGATCAGACCATGAACCTTCTGAAGTGCATGACAACATACAGTTTTTGAATGAGGTCCAAAGAAAATCCACTGCTAGTGGTCAAGTCAAATAGTATTTACCATCAACAATGTGATAATACTGTTACGACATTACAGAACAATCTACGTGTTTATCGAATGTTCCAGAGTCTGAATGTTGTGGCGTACGTGATTCTGAGCGCATTTGCTAGACTGTACCAGAATTCGCGCGGCCGCAATCAATTACGTCGTAGTGTAATGTATCTTACGTAGTATGTGGAATAATCTAGATTTTCGGCGGGTTATAAATACAGGTACGCAGGGACGCTGTTCAGTTATTATCGGGCGATATTACTCTGTGCGTTCAAGTGGTTAATAGTGAAGTGTTGTGTTTTATAATCGGGCAGTATAATTTTAATACAATTATGTTTTATATTAGTTGACATTTTATTGCGTGTGAACAATTTTTATTTGATTTGTTGTAAGAGACTGTGTTGCTAATTACGAACTGTTTAACTGTGAAAATGAAAGCTGGGGATTAGTGACTTAATTGGTGTCTTGTATTTTGTTTTCCACTGTACCTACGACGATCAAGTAGACCGTCGGAACAATACTTACCATTAACAATGTTGATGGAGTTGAACGTTGCAGTTTTAGAAGCTGTAGTCTTACTTTTATTTTGTCGATTTATATTAATTTTAATAGGCTATGTTTACCGTGTGATGCGCAAGGTTACTTGACAACGGGTCGACTTATTAATTACCAGTACCTTAATTAGACAATTTATCGCAATACGATTAACATATAAGTTACCAAAGAAATTTTTTATATGGGTTTTTAAGAGATGTAGTAGTAAACACTCCTCAATATGGCCGCAAACAGTGCCGGACTTAAGATTTATGAGGCCCTAGGCCAAGTTTTCTGAGCGGCCCCCTCGGCTGTGACTTTGAAGTAATATATGTACTGCAGAAGTAATTTGGATGTCAGATTAATACTATCAAATTTAAAACCAGTCAGCTACTATAATAAAACGTGCTTTCACTTAGCAAACTTTTTCAAAATATTGCGAACCATGCAAAAGAATTGAGCAAAAACATTTATTTTTTAAGTGGAGTAACTTAACTAAGCTTATTCAGAAATTTAACATAAAAATTTAACAAAACTCGCATGCGCAGATTAGTTTTCAAGGATTCCAACGTCTTAAAAATAAGGGAGCAATATTTAAATAAGAACTGTCTTCCATTTGTATTATAAAAAAATTGATCATTTAATTTCAAAAAGTCATACTTAAATAAATCAAGGTTCCTCCTACTTTAATAAAAAAATTCCTGTTAAAAAAAATCTGTAGCTTGGGGCCCCCTGAGCCCGCAGCCTAGCCGGCCTAGTGGTAAGTCCAGTACTGGCTGCAAATACGAAGTAACTTTGGGTGACCAATTCAATAATGATGATGAGCCTAGCTTGAAATCTAATGTTTCAATAGATTATTCGATAATATTCAACACCTTTGTAGTAAACGCAATGCTATTCAGTAGTGTGCCTGCTTTGTTTGTAGCCCAGACTTTCAAAGTCAGCTTCTCAGAAACGGAATGAAATGTTCTGTACGACGCTACTCATGTTTTAAAATCAATTCAAATGCTAAACATAATTCTTTGTTATAAAATTGAAGAATAAACTAAAACATACAATTTTTTAATACTAATGAACTTGCACAATTTGTACATATTAGGGATTATTGACCTATATTGGTAATTTCAGTAACCCATCTTGAAAACGGTTGAAAATGAAAAATTAATTAGTGACCTGAGAACTCTTCAATTTTTTTTGACATCCCATTGCATTGCCAACCAGAGCAATAGTACTGTAATATATGCATTCTGTTAATGATTATGTAATAAACATCTAAGGGTTTTAAAATGGTTGGATATTTCTAATTTACTTTAAACAATCATTAATAGTAAGAAAAGCATTAATAGCAATATGAGCTCTTCATTAGTGCATAAATAATATTGCTTTTAATGTTATTTGTGATTATTTATATAATGTTATTAATATTGCCATGTATTGTTCTGTCAAAAATGGTTTCCTTACTGCTATCACAAGAAATAAAAAATTTAATGTTTACCGGTACCCATGTTTGGGTAAGACACCTCATGTACCTCTTCTCATGGGCAATGTTTTACTGAGAAAATAGTACCAGTTTTATCTATAACTTTCACAAAATTCTATGAAAGAGATTAGGTTCAGAAAACACCACACCTGTCTTCAGTCCCTGCAAAATAATATTTTATCAAATGTGATATCATATACTCTACTAATGATTTTTGGAATAATACATTTTTCTCCTTAGATTCTCTTCATGGACCTACTTATTATGTTTTTATAACAATATTCTTAATATGTGATTGTACATTCTTCACAGTTAATTATAAAAAGGTATAAAATTTAGTGTTTGCCAATTGTGTCTAGTAAATTATGATCTTTATGTACTAAACACATACATTGTATGACATTATGTAAATGTTGAAAACAGAAAATAGACATTACAAAACAGATTTCCCATTAAAAGTCTATAATTGTTATCACCCAATATAAGCTAATTATACTATCACTTCTGTTGACAAACCAGTAGAAAAAAATTGTACTACCAAAAATATGGAACATTTCTATTACTACATATGAATGTTAAGTAAGAAGAATCCAAATGCATTGTTATAGCAAAGATTATTGCTCTGTGTGTGTGAATCCTACCCCTCAGTAAGAGCAGACAATTCTGATTCATTACCATTCTTTGGACTTGTTGGGTGCCTGTTGTTCTTTGTTCATATCTGACAACTGGTATCTGGACCACTTATCACAAATACCTCAGTTCTTAAAACACAGCCTCTTAGATTCTCAGCATTTGGTAGGGTTGTTGTTATTTATACGTTTAATTAATAATTGCTGTCTCATGTCATTCATCGTTGAACTCATGTTCAACATATAAGTTACATCCCTTGTTACATCTGTATTATATTCTAAAATTAATACTGTATGTAGATGTTTCTAGAAATTGAAATTTTTTTCAAGGAAGGCAAAGCAATAACATTAGCCAGTTTATATGAAAATAATATTAGTTATATTATTCTACATTGTGCTCTGTTAAAACAGGAAAATAGTACTGATAGTCAATGAATTTGTATGTTAATTAGAATTTTTTAACATAATCTACAAAAAGATGCTCTTTGAGGTTCTCATAAAAATCATGTGGTTGAAAGAATGTCAGAAAGCCCAAACTTTTAAATCATATTGTCATAATTTTAAAAGGAAATTTGAAAGAGTAGTGGAGGAAACTTTAGGTGACTGCAATCTTCTGTATTCAATGCCAAATTTATTCATTCAAATTTTTACTTCACTTACACGGCAAAAAATGAAAATAACTTATATAAAGTTCTAATGTGTTTAATCAAGGTACAATTTCAAAGCTACTTCTTTGTAAGCACTTGTATTTATGTTTAATTCGCAAACCTACTGGAGACCACAAAGTACTTACAAAGTGACCCAAGGTGGACTGGAGATGGGTGAAAGAAAGAAATTATAAACACTTTGTCTCTGTAAAGATTTTACTCCTATTTACACGAATTGAATTTATGTTTAATTCTCAAACCTACTGGAAACTACAAAGTACTTACAAAATGACCCATGGTGGACTGGGGATGGGTGACAGAAAAAAAATTATAAACATTTTGTCTCTGTAAGGATTTTACTCCTATTTACACAACATACAATTTACAGTAATAATATCAGTAATAATCTTAATAATATCAATAATATTAATATTATTGTTACCATTTACATCATTTAACTAATAATAACATTTTCTTAATTTACAGTTAATAGTCTCATATTGTTTTCCTTTAATTACAGAATGAATACTTGTTTTTGACCTAAGTTTAATAATAATTATAATATATTAATAATAACCACAGTGACGGAAAGTCTTTAAAATTTTCAGTTCACATAAATAATAATAATTGTTCAGTCTGCATGATAGTTATGTTTCTATTTTGATTTATTATAAGAATTTTTAATGGATATATAAAGAAGTCCATTCAGGTGAACAAAGAAACACTCAATCGAACAACAAAAAACAAAACAAAACAAACAAAACATAAGGATAGTATAGAACTGCTTATTAACAAACAACAAGCGTAGATATCTTTGGTTTCACAAGTGAACACAATACATTAACATTACATAACATTTACTATACACTACATTTCAGGTTCCATTTTTTTATAAATAATGACTTTCAGTTTTGTATAAAAATTTAATAATATTAAAACCATTTGTTTAGGCTCCTTTTTATCCAACAAGTCTCTGTATTCTTTAAATGGTCATCAAAATCCTGTTACTTACACCTTGGAAGATTATTTCACTGTTCAGGATGAAAATGTATATTACTGACAATTTCCAGATCTACTTTTTAGGTACCATAGCAAGTTCTTCGCTCATTATGAATAGCAGATAATAATGTACTTCATAAACCACTGAAATTTTATAACATGTAGGCAGTATAATATTGACATTTACAGATGTTTCACTACAACAGTTTTTTATCTTACAATAACAGTTCATTATTTACTCTTAAAAATCTCTATGTACAAGGATGTAGTAGATATATTTACACAATCATAATACACATATAACTTTTCTTTATATATATATATATTTCTTTGAACATAGTTTATACAAAGTCAGACAAAACAGCCATTTTGGTTCCATTTTATTATGCTAATAATTACAATTAATTTTCCTTAGGTTATACAAAAATAGGGTTTTATTTTTTAATAACAATGAAAATAAAACAAAATAAGAGCAAATATTTATATAATATATAGCCTTTGAATAATTTAAAAGAAAAATTGGTACCGTAAGCTTGTGATGTATTGTCAAGTTTTGGGGACAGGAGTATGTAAAAATTTCTTAAATGTGAAATGATAAGGAATATAATTTGAATTAAATTATAACTGTTGACTATTTACTCATTTGAGGGAAATTTTACTATTGCATTGTATTTTAAATTTAGTACACAGTAGAAACTTTGAATACTTTTCTTAATTCTAAAATCACTGCCTTATAGAGTATTTTAAAAGAAGTTTACTATGTTATTTTCAGCAATAATTGTAATGTTCTTAGATTTTTATTCACTTTACAAAGTTTTAGAACTTTCTTCTTTAGAAAGGGCATCACTGTACAATGTAAAGTGAAGAGAAGCTGTGTTTTGAAATCACCATGTATAGACATTAAACTTTCTACAAGGCAAATTAAGGTTGCTATATATCATGAAATCAGGACATTTCATAACTTTAAAATCATGTAATAGGATGCCAGTAAACCAAGTAACTTTTAGCATCTATGCATGTCAAAAGAACTTACTTATGTGTCGCAGTACTGCATTCCAACTAATTTTTCTGATGACTGACATAGTATTTAAAAAAATTGATGCATGTGTAATCAAAACTTGACTTTATTAGTGAAGACTGCTTTGGGAATGCTGTGTAAGACTGAAATGGTTATAGACTGGAAAACATTCAGGCTGAGGCAATTAGTCAGAGGCTAGGAGTAGGTAGAATAGTAAAAAACATTGAGGTTCAGCAGCTCAGATGGTTTGATAGTGTGACAAAGAGAGCACTCATAGCAATTCAGAAGATGGGAACAAGAAGTCCAAGAAAATCATGGCTTAATAAGCTGGGTGCCATCCTAAAAAGAAAGGGATCAACTATTAAGAGAGAGGCAGGAGACAAGAAGCGATGGGGAAGAATGTTTGCCTCAGTATCACAGGCAGAAGCGGATAAGGATATGTTAAGTCCATAGAGCCCAAAAGAAAGTAATTATACATACACAGACATTGAGAAGACAGTAAGTTGCTTTGAAAACAATTATTTTTCAGACTGATTTTGCTGTGTTGTCTACTTTCATCTGTAAATATTTGCCATTAATATGGCTTCATAAAAATAAGTACAGTCATAACAACTTGCAGTTTATGGTAATATTTACTCTTAAAAAATTGAGATCACATGACCTTTCATTTATGTGAAGTGTTAATACTGAAATTTCAACACTTCATTTATGTGGGAGCAGAACGTACTCATTTCTCTAATAAAAACATATATAAACATGTGTACATGTTCAAATAGGGTTCAAAGTCAACAGCAGAAGCAACTAGTAAATAATATACATAACAACATTTCAATAATTATAAAAAATAAAATTTTCATTGTATCCTTATTGACTGGAATGATATAATTAAGCTAAAATCAATAAATAAAAAAAAAATAAATAAATTATTTTTTCCCAGTGTGAGATCAATGTTTTGTACTAATCTAAATTTACTATTAACAGTGCCTTCAGTAAACAGCCTTCCTCTGAATTCTAGTGAGTTTCATTACTTATTAAGAAGTGAATTTTGTATGACAATAGATTTATTTAAAATAAAATAATGCTACAATTATAAGATTTATAGTCAAGCAATAATACAAGTTTATAAATAATCTGCATTATCTGTAGCAGAGGTTCTTCAGCCTAACACTGGAGGTAACCACTTCTTTATTTATAACTTTATCCATGTTTTGAAACATATCTCAATAAAGGACAGCTTGGAAACTATGATATAAATTCACATACCATTCTGCAGACAAATACTTCAATGTTGCTTGTCGTTAATGGACACTGTCACTTTGTTTTTAAAATCTTAAACCATATTTACACAACTTTCTGTTAATCAAAATCTCACCTAATTACTTATTAATTGCCAACTGTTAAGTTTTGTCAGATGTCGATAATTTTTGTTGTCGATGCAACACCATGACTTAAATCTTTGAAATAACAAAATAGGTAGATCTTTATAACAGGTACATTATGCCATCAGTTCATTAACAATATGTTCCAATCTGAGGGATAGATAACTAGATTGCTGGACATAATCAGTTATAATTTTGGTTAAACTGTGAGTAGATGGGAGTCAGTTTAAAATTAAGTGAGTAGTTTAAAATAAAATAAAAATAAAGTAGTAGTGACAAAACTAACACTTGTCACTTAGCACACACACACACACACACACACACACACACACACACACACACACACACACACACACACACACACACACACACACACACACACACACACACACACACACATAAAGTGTAATTTTATTGTCCTTGTTATTGACGTAATTATATTTAGGAGTAATTGTAATTCTATAATAAGCAGTAATGATTAATTATGTGTTTCCATAGAAATGCTGTTAGGAGATATTTGACCATAATATTCACTACTTCAACTTTTGTTAAATGCCCTTCCTCTGAAATGAAATTCTCCATATGCCCTTGAGTTCCATGATGGTTATTCAGGGTACCAAATTCTGATAACTTTAATATCACCATCTGGTAAACTGAATAATGTTGAAGCAGATAGTAAAATAATGCTTTTGCACTAATTGTCAGATTGATGGCAAAATTAATTTCCTTTCCAGAAATATAAATATTATCGTACAGGTCTGAAAAGTGCTTATTATTAATTGATCACAGAAGTGCCTAAAGAATTCCAAAACAGACTGTTTTTAGTTCTCAAACTTGCAATTTAAAACATCGAGGCACAGATACCAAGTAACAGAGACAACAGGAAAGATTTAAAATGTTGTAACGTTCTGACTGAGTCAGAAAAACTTAAGAACATTCTTAATTTTCATAGAAGATAGGTTTTTTCTCAGGACCAGTCAAAATGAATATTATACAGTATATTATTCATAACATATTTGCGGTCAATATTAAATTTCACATTTCAATGTTAAATATTCTTGTGTGGTTAATTTAACATCACAAGAATGACGTTGAAAACGATATCCCAGTTTCCCAGTTTGTAAATAAATGAACTGCATAAAACATTTCTAATTTTTAATTTTTTAAAACAGTTACCTGTTATTACTGTTGTTGAGATCAAGCGGTTAATCAACCAAATTCTACATGCCTTGTGAGCCAGCTCAATGAGCGCCACGATCTTGTGTTGTGAACTATGGTATAGACATGACGGTAGATTTGTTCGTTTTTAAAAATGTAGATTTTAAAAATTTTCATTCATTTCGCACATGCGCACAACAGTCTTTTACAGTGTATCATAGTGTGAACATCGGCTGCAACAAAGCTGGAGATAACATTGGAAGCATTGAAAAGTGACAGTATGTGACAGAGAGGGAGATAGTGTGCAAATGATACACCAATGTATTATCGCGTTGTCTCCCCTCTCTCCTTCCATTCCACACTATGCTATACTTTTAATTGAGTGTAATTCATTCGTGGGTCGGCACAGCTCGCTGCTCAAGAAAGGATGTGAGGTTTCTACTTAGACTGATGTCCGAGACAGGTGCTCGCTATAGACCTGACGATATAAATTAGAGATGGACAGTGGAAAAACACCTCGTTGCGAGACTAACAAAATTTTCATTCATTTCCTACATGAACACAACAGTCTTGTACAGTGTTTCATAGTGTGAACATTGGCTGCATCAAGGGTGGCGAGAACAATGGAAGTATGTGTGTGACAGAGAGAAAGAGAGAGAGAGAGAGAGAGAGAGAGAGAGAGAGAGAGAGAGAGAGAGAGAGAGAGAGAGAGAGAGAGAGTTTTGAAGCAAGACAACAGACAACAAACAATTATCACTTTCTCTCCGCTCTAGACAACTAGACAACTTAACTATGCTTTTACGTGGGAGTAATTCATTCGCTGGGTTGGTGCAGCTCACCCCTCAAGAAAGGCTGTCACGTTTCTACAACATTGTAGTCAGGGTGCCCTCGCGTGTGTAACTACAGCTTTGTGGTTACCCCCTCTCTTGATCTACGGATCATAAGCACCTGTGGTAGCGCGGTACTTAGATAACATAAATGCCTTTTAGGCACCGGTCACATTCGCCGAGTTGCTCTGACAGTGGCTGGAAAATTTTGATAAGGTACACGCAAACCTGAAGGGGAAGCCCGGATCCATATGACATCAACGGTCTAACAGTGTCTTGCAGATCTGATGGATGTGTCACTGCAAGTCCCCACGTTCCGATGACAGATCCCTGGTTCCCGATTGTAAATGTTCTGATGGCTGTCAGTGGGTTTAAAAACTGTAAAACAAAATCTATTCAGCAAAAGTCAAATATTTCTTCTTCACTATCAACACGTTTTAAAATGTTTTGAACGAATATCTGTAGACTCCTGCTGAACAAACTGGTCTACAAAATAGGTGGGCATATAAATCAGATCGACTGAAAATGTTCAGAACCCCTGCTTACAGACTGTAAACTATAAACGGATATGGATTTTTCACCCGTTTGCAATAGTGTTGTATAACATAGTTGTATAATACAGTATTACGTAATATTGTTAAGGAATGTACAGTGTGCTATGCTTATTATCTTCAGAGTGACTGTTTGTGATACTATCTAGTGCACCCCGACCAACAGAGACAATTCACGATAAAACCCTTCAGTGTTGATCAAGCGTAATACAAAAAATAAACTAAGAAAACTTAATAAAATTTATTACAAAATCTATACAATTTTAAACAATCTATTTCAGTTATGAGTGTGTACGTGTACATTATATTTAATGTGTTGTGCATCATATACATTGCCTAAAACGTGAAGCAAAAGTTATTCCCTTGTTTGATAGGTGTCTCCCGAAAGCGCTGCCGCTAGGTGGTGGTGGTACGACTGTTGACTGGACAGACTGCTGCTGGGAGAGTCGAACAGCGACATTTTCAATCGTTTGCACTTGGCTCTGCGGTTTTTAAACCAGAACTGAACGTTTTTCGGCTCCAGTCTGGGGAACTTCTGTCGGTAAGGCATCCGGTTTAAGTCGTCAGTATATTTGAGGATAAGATTGTGAGACGGGTGAGTATTCAACGCGAACCATTGTTCCAGTCGCGGCACTTCGCTCACAGGGTCTATGAACGTGCGATTGCGTTTCCTTCTTTCGTCGGCTAACGCCGAGAGATTTAGTCCTTGCGAAGTGGAATGCTGCGGATTGTGTGGTACGTTTAGTCCCGGTATGTAGTGACTCATGTACATAATACTGTGGCTGAACATGGAGTTTGGGACCATTGGAAAGCCAGGAGCAGTAGGAGTTCGCGGAAACATCTGCATGTCCGGTGAGCCCGGTCCGTGGTACGGCTGTATTCTGTTGTTTTCGTTCACTTCTGGACTTCGTCTGTCGTCGGCTTTGGTTTCTTCGCCATCAGATGCAACGTCTTCAATTTCCTCGTCTTCGTCTTCTGACAAATCGTTGTTTAAATCCTTCTTTGTGTTGTTATTGTTATTGTTGTTGGCTGCCGACGGTGAGTGTTGTGGAACTTGTGAGTCTTGGTCGGGTGGCTCTTGTTTAATACTCTCTGCCTGTAAAAAATTGAAACTTCTAGTTTAATACGTCTTGCCTTCAAGTACAAAAGTTACATCCATCTTATTTTTAGACAATTTTTTTTTATTCCTATGTTAGTAGTAATACAAAATTCTACTCAGAAAGAAACGTTTGTATCGGGAGTCCGAACTTACGTAGACCTACGCTTAGAATTTAAGTATACGTAAGATAAGGAATTTAGATACTAGTTAAGTGGTTACTGAATTTAAAACTAAGTATTATAGTTTACTACGGATAACACGCACACACCTGCTCACAAACAAAACATTTGCTTTCCTAATAGTCAGAACACAATATCAGTAAACGCTTTGTCGGCTCAACCTTGACTATAGCCTATACAGAGAAAGTTTGTAACTTGTTAAACGAAGTGGAGAATACATTATAGTAAAATTATTAGAACATTACCACCTGGTGGGTGGGTTAGCCGTGGAAGATGTGATGATATGACATGTAGTGGCTGTGGAAGATTACCTAAAGATTATATTTTCCTGGAATTTTCAACAGCTTTCTTGACCAAAGAAACGAGTTGATTTGGGATCGTAAGAGCTTTGGTTTAACTGCGACCAAGCTGAGATAGCTTAACTTGCAGATACCAATGACTACGATTAATACAGTACTAGTTCATAACTGAGAACAAAAGTAAAGGTATACAAACCCCACAAACGTTTAGTACAAACGCGTTTCGCACAGTTCGAAATAAGACAATATAGTTCAAAAAGACAATAACAGAGTTTGAAAGATTATCACTTAAACGAGTCAAAATCAGTGACAAAACAGGTTTGGCTGATAAGTGACAAAAACAACCGATAAAGTGTAAGTACGTAGGTGTAAGTCTAAATCGATAGAACAATATCTTATTTTATCTATTGAGCCATGGACAGCGAACGAATGATTTACGACAAAAAAAAGTACGGTTAGTTGCAAATAATGCTTATGATTGCATCAGTTAACACATCACCATAGAAAGAGTTATTATTTTTCATTGTGGCAAGCCTAACTCATACCCAGAAATTCTTCTTGGGTACCCCCACTGCACATCTAAATCTATACAATAAATTTAATTGATGTGCTTCAAAGATAATATAAGCGTATGGGGATACGAACCCGAACCGACGGAGACGATGCCGAGTCTTTGGGCGACGGACTTCTCTGCTGCGACGTCCGACTTGTCGTCAACGACAGCGGCGCCGTCGGTGAACTCCTGTTATCGTTATCGTCGTCGTCCTCCTGCGTGGGACTGCCTGGACTCTTCAGCATCAGACCGGTATCGCTGGGACTTTGGCTGTTACTGTTGTAACCGTTCAGAGACAGATGACAGTGCAACCCTGTCAACGGAAACACTTCTAGTTTACAAACTCTTCGGCTTATTTACTGACATTATAATTTTACGACTCATTTAAAAAAAAAATCGTTTTAATTTATCCAAATTGTGTTACATATTAAAAAGGCTACATATATTTAACAGTTTAATGGAAAAATTACAAACTATTTCAGTAAGTCAATGCTATAAATTGTACTTTTTTTAAATATGTATGTTTTGTTTATGTCTATAGGTTTTGGTAAAATTTGTTACCTTTAATTTAAACAGACATGAGGTGGAAACCAAACTTTTTTCAAGGGGAATTGTGTTCACAACACTTTCAGAGTTATTCTTTGTGAATTATTTTAAATATTACAAATGCAAACTTTAAGACACAACATCCAAACAAATTCAGTATACAGGAATGTCTCTCGTACCTGGAGTTAAGTTGCGTACTTCAGCCCGTTTCTGAGCCGCCCTGGCATTCTTGAACCAATATACAACGTTATTCACGTCTAATGGTTTCCTGCCCCTTCTCGACTCCAGGTTGTTTAGTTCGTTTACGTAATGCTGTATCTGTAAAAAAAAAAACAATAAAATTCAGCAGCCTATCGATTTGCAACTCACTCGGCCGTTCAGTGAAAATTTACGACCACCCACTAACTTACGACAGTGAAAATTTGAGGTATCAGGCATATAATTTCCGTCACAAAATCAAATTTTGTTATAATTTAAGTTTAATTTTTATCACAACTATGGTTTTGTGTTTTTATGGCTTACACATTGTAATACAACACACTATCAAGTGCGAGGTTTGATAAGCTCTCAGTATGAATAAAGAAAAGCGCTTACGAAAAATTAAAAACAACACTGACAGGAAGAAGAATTCCGACTGTAATGAAAGAGAGAGATTTGGTAAATATTTTGGTTTTACATGGCAGTGAAACATGGGCCGTCAAAAAGAAAAAAGAAAGGTGCCTAGAGAGCTTCGAAATGTGGTTGTGGCGAAGAATGATTAAGTCGAAATTGATAGAGTGAGAAACGATGAAATATTGACAAAAATAAGAGAGGAAAGGAAACGGGCGAAAGCAATAAGCATGGAACACACATTGGGTAAAAACTGTCTGCAGCTAAGGATCATACAGGGAAAGGTGAAAGGGAAGAGAGGTCGGGAGTTGGCATGCTTCAAGACATCAGAAACGGAAGACAGATGAAGATAAATGCACAGGATAGAGATGAATGGAGAGCATCCGAAATCTGTCGTATACAGTTTTACTAAAGAAGAATCACGTGAAGATATAACGGACTTTTCAATTACATTCCAGTAGATTCCGGGGTAAAATATTAACAATTATGCTTTCGTTAAGTACAAAGTGACATTAATGAAAGTCGGTTACTTATGAGTACGTTTTAAGCTCAATTATACAGAGAACATAATCTTACGTATTCACGTCTTCGCATTCAACTTAAATGTTTTAACTATTGTTTTCATTAACGTTACATTTAAAATACTTAAACATTTCAGACGAAAGAACATTTCTGATCTTGTGAACACGAACTAACGAGTTACTACAAATTCAATGTTTTGTTAATGTGACGAAGACTTAAATATGATTTTAGTTAGGGTTATAGAATGTTTATTAACTTCAGGAACACTATATCTACATTAACGATATATACAAATTATATTTGAGAATGAAAATATTGAAAGCATCACTTGATATGTCGTAGAAGCGTTTTCGATAAAATATAATTTGAACAAAAATTTAATTGTAGATGGTTGTGGCTGATTTACCTGTTGTCTGCTGGGATGTTGGTTTTCACAAAACCACCTTTGCAGTTTAGGAAGCTCAAGTTCAGGATCAAAGCTGGTCCTCATGCGGGTTTTCTGAGTAGGATACTGACACTGGACAGTCTGTAACACAACGAACAACGTCAGATACATACAACTGCTGGACAATATGTTTTTTGCAACTAGAAAGTGTTCTGTATGATATGCCATTGTCTCCCTATGCAATGTTGTAGACGTAATGCAATGTACTGTACTGCTAATAACAGAATAGTTTCAAATGTTTCACGTAACAGTATTGCGAATACATCTAGAAAATTTAGACTATCTGGAACTTCTAGAATACTACTATGAAATTGTACTCAGACATTTCTAGCGTTTAGTCTAACCAATCTAACCAACTCATACTCTCCCTGATGTACAATGAATTAAGATTTTCCATGATCGGAGACTCTTCTTCTAAATGGACGACAGACACTAATTTGTTGAAGCGTTTACATAAATTTATGAACAATTAAATGTATTTAGAATGAAAAGAGAAGGCCGTGGGCGATAATGGCAAAGAAAGGGATCCCGCAACGCCTAATTAGAGTGATACAAAGTCTTTATGTGGAAAACAAAATCTTAATTGATACAGGAAGGCCGAGCAAAACTCCCACTGTGGGTCTGATCGATTGAGGAGTACAACAAATGTGCCTATTATCACAATCTCTTTTTAATTCACAGTTGGCAGATGTACTGTACCTTCCATTTAATTCACAGTTGGCAGATGTACTGTACCTTCCATTTAATTCACAGTTGGCAGATGTACTGTACCTTCCATTTAATTCAGAGTTGGCAGATGTACTGTACCTTCCATTTAATTCACAGTTGGCAGATGTACTGTATCTTTCAGAGCATTTTATGATCGGTTACTCTACAGTTGAAACGTTGTTACTAGCTGACGACCAGACTAGCCTGTCAAACTTCGGAAAACGGCTTGCAGATGGCTGTACATTCAATGGGTCGAATCTGGAGAGATTTCGAATTACATATTTTTACACTGAAGAGCAAGGTGGTTTCTCATACGAGAAAAAATTGTTGTGAATGGTATTCTTCTGAAGCAGGTCAGCAATTTTGAAAATGTGGGCTATAATTTGTCTTACATTACAAACAATGACGTGGCGAATAAGCTCTAAAATCAACGAGCAGAGGCGTAGCTAGGGGTGGCAAGGGGGCAGCCGCCCCGGGCGGCATAGCCAGGAGGGCGGCAAAATGAGCATAGACTTGCTTGAAAAAATTGTTTTCAATTTATAAAACTACAAACAACTTGTTTCTTCGATAAGACTATTCCTTAAGAACTACAGGAATATAAGATTTTCTTAATATAAGATTAAGAACTACAACAAGTTCCAAAGAGTTTATGAAGTCTTTATTAAAGGAAAATCGAACCATGAGTGTCAAAATATTACAATTAACAAGGAAGCAACTTGCGATCATAAAATGGATGTTATTAGCGACGAGGCTGTTGATAAGTACAATGAAGTCAACGACGTGAATACTTCAATCTGTGAAAGTGTCAAAGTACAGTTACAAGATTCAGTTTGTTCTAGTACCACGGATGATGTTGCACCGTACAGTTTTGAAATTACAGGCGATGAAGGACAGAACATTACTAGCAACAATGTAGACCGTGTTCTCGGTGTTGCTCTACAAGATTTGGGAGTTTGGCCAAGCGAGAAATCTCAATCCTTCCGAGATATAATGGTGAATAGAGGAACAAGTCAGTTGCAGAACAAGGACAGCCATTTCCATGAAGATGAAGGTGGACAATCCTTAAACAAGTATTGGTTTGATAAAACCTTGCAAAATGGCGAAAAGGTAAATTGCACTTGGATGTGATTTTCTCCAACTAAAAAGTCTTTATTTTGCTTTTGATGCACTTTATTTCCACAAACAAAAACTATCAAAGAAGCCATTTCAATAGTAAAAACGGGTTTTCGTCGTGGCGAAAGTTAAATCCCCATATTCAAGATCATCAAAATAGTCCTGCTCATCTGCGTTTTTCGAATGGAAGGAATTGGAACGTTGTTTAAACAAAGGGGGACTTACTGATGATCTACTTCAGGAACAAATGAGTAAAGCAGTTAAGACATGGAAAGAAATCCTCGAACGGCTCATTGCCACAATACAAACTCTTGCACAACAAAATCTGGTATACTGATAGGACATCGAGGTCAATTACTAACGACCCAAATCCTGGAAACTTTCTGGATTTGCTAAAATACTTGGACAAATTTTAAACGTATAAAAATATACTTTGTGCATAACGTGTTAAAATACTTTGTTATGCTTTGGATAAATAAAGCATTGACACTTCTGGACACGGTAACGGAAAATTAAAAGTTTGGAGGAATGAGCTGTGTGACAATATCGTTACTAAGACAGAGCAGGTATGTAATGAATGGAGTATCAATATAACAAAAAGGATAAGAAGGAAGTGCACGATGCCAGGGGAGTATGCAGACGATTCTGCATTAACCATTCGGCAAGAAATGGGACGTCCTCTAATGGAAATTTGGACAAACTCTCAGTTGAAATTTGAAGCCGTTTCTGTAAAATAAAAGAGTTAAAAACGCTTTGGGCCCCTCTGTAAATTTGAAGCGTATTTAAATGATGGGGATATACATTTTAAGGAACAGCTTTCCCAAATCAATATTAACTGCACTGTGCTTGCAAAACTGTATCCACATGACCTATCCATGCTCTTTTGTCCCCGTTTATTTGTGAAGGTGAGGCGGCCGACGATCTCCTTGCCCCGGGCGCCAAAAAGCCTAGCTACGCCACTGTCAACGAGTAAATAAACACGCCTGAAGTTCTATAAGCTGATGGCTCTTCGTATAAGGTGATGGGTCTGGGAATTGGACTTTAACGAAATCCCAGGACAGTCATATTCAAGCGGCCGAAATGAGATTTCACAGTCACATGGCAGCGTATACTCTTCAAGATAGTAGGAGAAATGCAGATATCGGCAGCCTGTCTGCTTGGGAGCGTAACAAACGATTTTTGGTTTAATCTTTCTTGAAAATTACAGTCATTAAATCGATTTAATAAATACAAATATAGTAAGCACATTACTTTGAAAACAACGCATTGTGTTAAAATGGCGGGTACACAAACCAGTTTGTGTGTGTGTGTGTGTGTGTGTGTGTGGGAGCGCGCGCGGGTGTATATAGAATGACATTAAAATACTATCAGTCAGTGCTCCATTACACTCATGATAGATCTCGATAGCTCTCAATATCAAGCCCTCAAGTTCATCTTGGAAAGTAAACTTCTCTAAGGAAACGATTCTTGATTAAGAATTTGCTGAAATTCATTCGTGTTTGAAGTGTCATCAGGGTCTTCATACACACAATGTGTTAGCCATCAGATGAGGATGGTTTTAGATTCCCCGTCAATATTCAAATTTTATTTTTGCTTTGACATCTAAATACTTCCATCAACAACAGTTTATTTGTATTTAAAATGAAGAGATTATAAAATGAACTAGCGGCAACGTTAGTCCATTGAAGTTGCGATTATAATTTGGATAGTACGATAATACACGGTTGACAGACTTACTTAAAATATCGTAAGTAGGATTAGCAGTCTACTGGGAGAAACATAATAAACTCCGGTCAGTTAGAAATGTGTTATTACATAGCATTACCTTACTAATGTATTGCGTATCCTACAGGCGCGTAATGTTATTAATTACATAATAACGGGAGGTTTGCGAAAGGGAATTTCGCAACATCACGCCAGTACTCAAGATTATCGGTATTTCCAATAATGAAAATACATATTTAAAATCTACGATAGTAAAACTGATATAACCTTCTGGATTACGAACAACAAAAGTACCAGATCAATTTCTGAAGACATTTTTGAAAGGTAGCAGAATCAGACGACTGTAACGCTAATGTTAACACCTGGCAGCACTGGTAGCCCATGTGGAAGTGTAGCAACCGGAGCTCCATGGAAATACGAAAACATGACTTCAGAATACAGCCTTGTATAATATACAAACGGATGAGCTCATGGGCATAGCCAGAATTTCCTTCTTTTGGGAAGTATTTATGTGTTTTGTGAATAAAGTTACAGGGATTAATAGTTATTTGCTTTTTTTAAGAAAGTAACCGTGGAAACATAAGGATAACGTTAACTATAAAAAAAAATTAACAACCATGAAAGAATAAAGGTGACTTCATGCAGTACAGTATAAATAAAGTAAAGGGTTTAGCACAAATTTCCTCTCATCATGTGCAGATGCTGATATTACGACTGCAGTACGTAGTACAATGTTTTGTATGCATTTTTTAAAACTTCGAAAAAGTTGGATGAATGTGTCTACGAAATATTTGCATAAAGTGGAATTAAATCGGTCTATTCTTTTTGCCAAGGAAATGAATCAAAGTTTTTCATAAAATAGGTACTACAGGTCCCTACAACAAACGTTTAAAATTGCGCAAGTACGTGGTTGGCCGCAATTTTTTTTTTAAGTTAGCGTTCAGTTCACCGGTAGAGTGCTTGTAAACGGCGTTGCGTTCGGCCTTAGGTTCACGAGCACGTTTCATGATTTCGAAACTGTAATAAAGTAGATTACCGTATAGTAGATTAAAAATATGAGAAATTTGTTAAATAACGCTATCGAAAACCGTGGAGAAAAAGTAGGCAATTGACAAACAAATTGCCGTAGATATACAAGACTTTGCTCACTACTATTTAAAAGGTTTCGAATTATGGACGTGTGTCACATTCCAGCAACAATATAACAGGTTGTAGCGTTATGCTAATGATGGGCAGGTATAGGCCTACCTGTAACGCGGGGTGAACTCTGTCGTCCGGTACCTTGTCGTGTTTCCTGTCGCTCTCTGGTGGCGGCGGTGACGAGTGCCACTGCAGTCTGGGCCGAGGTGACAACTGTTGACTCAACTGTAGCGACCACCACTGTTCGAACTTGCGTCTCACCTCCTCTGTCGGCTCCGGCAACGACACGCTGTTCTGATTCCTGATCAACTGCGACAGCGTCATCTAAACACGTACACAGACAGGTTCTTTATTTATATATTAAAACGTTTAATAGAAGATATAATCCGATTGGCATACGAGAGGGTTTATTTTATATCTATTGACATGTTACAAGTCACTTATATTATTACTCACATATGAACTATATTCGTGTTGTATGTTTTGCATACAACGTACGACATTGTATAAACACACACACACACACCACACACACACACGCACGATATTTTATTACACGCACTGTATAATAGGCTATATTATAATATGTATTATATAATAACAAGTTTAAGAGTTCATCGTGAAAGTGTAATTTAAAGTATGAATGTTGAGACCTGGTAGTTAGGTTTACTTTTTATTCTTTAATTGCCACGTCCAGAGTATGTACACTTTATTTGAAACTGAGAACGTCAACGCGTTTCACGCAGAACCTTTATGAAGCGCACTTTTATGAAATATGTAACAAACAGTTAGTCTTACTCCGATGTTAAATATTGAGCCAAGTAAAGGTTACCAAATTTGCATTTTCCAATATCCTTTCCATCGTTTGTCGTTATCATCATCACATCATTCGTACACGATTTATGCTTAGGTCTTCGTTATGTTCAGCTGTCCTAGCCCTCAGTGCTGTGTATTCAGTGTTTAAACGTTTACCCTTACAAAGGTATATAATATGAAGGGTTCTGATCGGGACTCCTCCAAATCATAAAGACATGTAGTCGTACAAATAATTTCACAGCCTTAGATTAATCTTTACTTTGTCATGGTTTTCCGAGTGCCGTAGTTAATTGTGGGAAGTTTTCCTGCCCATTTCATTGACATTTACGAAGGTCTAACGGTTATCTTCTGCCATTCGCGGCTGTTAATTAATTGCTGTTTACTATGGCCTGATGTTTCCTTGTAACAACAACTAAGGAATAGTCAGTGTCTAACATCATATTAGGGACGTCAGATTGTTGACGTAGCTTTATCGTTTCGTTCTCTGAATTATGTGCGTGTGTGTGAGCGCGCCCATATGATCCGTTTAACTCAAGTACTTTTAGTTTGAAATGTCCGGTCCCTTCTCGTTTTCTCTTTTTTACACTAAAAGGCCTATTGTTTTGTGGACCGACTTGTATAATGGAAATTATCTGAATTTTTGAGCGAAAGTGCTTCCGACGCCTTTATTTTTGTCTCCAGACTGTACTGTACTTGTCTTGTCTGCACAGACGAATCATCCGCAGGCGTCCTCCTAAACTTGAAGTTTTTAATATTCGAAGTACCGATTGAACAAGAGTTCGAACATAGATCTGTCTCTGAGCTGTTATCCTCGTCGGACTCCGCCACCTGTTTTCGCGTAAGAAAATAACATGAACAGGCGAAATGAGACACTTTAAAGTTTATAAAGATTAAAAAAAAAAATCAATATATGTAACTATTAACTAGTCAGGCATGATATTTTATGTACTTTTTGAGACAGTAAGAACATAGGGCAGAAAACTAAGTAATACCAGTGTGTTTAACTTTTCATAATTTAATTATCTGTAATTTTATTCAGATTCCTATCACGTCCAGTTTTGTAAAAATTGAATTTAATGTGTTTCAGAACACATTTTCTTAAATGTTTTGAGCTCGTCGTATAGTAATTATATATTTAACCCCTATAAATATTTAACAAAAAATTAATAATATAAATTTTGGTAAATAATAAATTTTATAACGTATGAAGATAAGTTGCCAGTACCAACATGAAGATGCAGTATCAAATTGCATCTACTTTCTCTGAACCTGATTGATCATTCCCGCAAGGGTGAAGTCCGGTTGAACACATGGTGGTCGTTCCGTATGTCACCACAGAGGAATGGTTAGTGTCGTTCGCACAATCAGGATTTAGATAACCGGTTCGCTGAAGAAACAAATCCAACTACCGACTACAATGGTAACATTTGCAAAAGCAAAATAAAGGAAAGACTACAAGTAATCAATTCACCTTATAGGCTCATCTTTTCCTCGAATGAAAACATTTATATATTCAGAGTCTAAATTGTATCATTTTAATCTATCTTCAAACTTGAGAGAAATTTCAGTCTTGTTAGGAAAACATTGTTTTCATTGAACGAGACACAGATCTCAGCACCTTCTTGGTTTATAATTTTCGAGTTGTGCAAGAACTGAACTATATCATTGTTTAAAATAACGTTTCCAAGTTTTGTAGTTCTTTCTATTCCTCCGACAGTTAAAAAGGATGTGTGTCTGAGCTTCATTAATCATCGACCACTCAACACAAATGTTTAATCGATTTTAGCGCTTGAACTGTGGTAAGTTAAAAGTCAGTTATTTATCTTTAAGGAACGTCTCTCAAACCGATTTATGTTATTCCAAGGTTTTCTAGCTCGTTCCTCAAGTTGCTGGTGCTTGACAGGTGTGACGTTTTTACTCGTCAAAAGAAAGAAAGATTGAACTATGTCTTAAAAATGAACTGAATGACGATATATTGGTATGCACTCAATCCGACAGGCGCACTAAAGTACACGGTCAACGCAATACTGAGGTGTAGGTCATCAGTTAGTTGAGACCCAACAGAAGCTGAATGATAGATAACATATAGAATTAAAACATTAAATTTCTTTTCATTATAATAAGGACAAGCGCAAAATTAGAAACACGAGTGACTGACAAATAAAAAAATATTATTACTAATTTGTCAACAGATCACAAGCTCTCTGTTTCAAGGAAAATTGCCGTTTTTCACTTGCCAATCGTTAGTCATTAGTCATGCCTGATGTAAGCGATAAGGAAAAACAGTGTTATTAAGAATAAGCTTCAACTGTATGACATCAATTAGCGAAGTGGTCTAACCCTTGCCTACGCGAGGAGGTCAAGGGCCAAACGTACGACTAAACTCTTTAAATGTACCGAAAACGGTGACAATGCGTAATTGAGCCATCAAGAATATGCTTTCTCTGTCAATATGGTGTCGTACAAGTATCGTTCTGCTAGAAGTAGGATTTTAAAGAGACACGCGTAGAAAGAAAAAGACTTATGGCTAAGGAACACGAAAGGGCATTCTAGGTACACACTAGTAGTAGTCATAATCTTATTTTAAAATAGCAAACGACGGAATTAGGATCAAGATTTTAGGCACATCAGCCTACAAGTGCATGCCTAGCCCTTAGTAGGTGGGTAAGAAATTAACTGAGTAATTACCAGTAGCTATTGTTTGGATGTGACGTATGAATCCGGATGTTTCAGTGCGTAGAGATTATGGGGATGTTCTCAAATTCAGAATAAAACAGGAACACATAGATTAGGAACACCTAAATATACAATCTTCCGTTTATACGAATAAACTCTTTATCAAATGGCAGAGTTGCCACGAATAGTTTTCACGAGTCGGCGCTGACGAAAATGCCTTTGAAAGGAGTTACGCAAGGCAGAAAAGTTTGAGTAAAACTGCTTGACTCATCATCCTGTTGCTAAACACTAATGTGAAACAAAATGTTGTTAATAGGAACGATAAGCAGTGAGATTTCTGGACTGTAAAATCAATAATAGGCTAGATCATGTGCTTTTCCTTCCAGACTAATAAAGAAATTTACTGCTTTCCTGCGAACACGAAAAACCGAATGGATGACTGCCGCATTCCCAGTCAATTATTGAATTATAAGCCGAAAGGATGGAGAGGTGTGGGGCGTCCGAAGAAGCGTTCGAGTGACCGGAGTCTGTCTGCATGGGACCGGAACAAACCATCTTTGGTCAATCCTTTCTGAACATGATGACGGTGACGATGACGATGACATGCACTGATACCAACAGAAAAATAGGACTGATGCACGAAAAGTACATATTCTACGCTACCCAGTGGCATGTAAGGTTATGGCGATACCCCAAACTGACGTTATGTTACGTTCTCATTATCAAGTGGTTTTTTGCAAGATTCGAACGACGTTGAAAGAACTTAACAATCACTTAACAATACAGGATATTGGGGGTTAGAGCTGAATATAGAGAAAACCAAAATCGAAACTGGAGGGCAAAGACGATATTAATATTGAAGACAAGGTATAACAGTAAAACAGTGCAAAGAATATAAGTATCTGGGGATGTAAATCTCGAAGGAGGGAACACTGTATATTACAGATGAAAGAAACAGCCTAGGAAGGAAAAGTATTAGCCTATTAAACAGCATTCTATGGGATAACAACATTGCAAAAGAGTTACACAGAAGATTTAAGTGAAATAATACGGAATATAGTATTATATAAGTTGTGGGTAAATATTTATAATATTATATATTTTCGCCCATTTAAATATGCCAAACAAAAATCATTAAGACGAACCGAAATAAAGACAAGCAGCTGAATATAAATGGCCTTATAAGCGAAATGACGGGACTTTCATATTCGGTCACAGAGAGCATAAGAAATAAGCAGTCGATTAGAAATGGATGTGTACAACGAATCGTCAAACATACAATCTTAAAGAAGTGTTGCTTCGATAATCGAAACGAAGAAGTAGACTGGATAGACCAAACAAAATCTGGAGAGAACGCATACAAAGGGATGTGAGGAAGAAGGTAGAACGATCGAAATAGATACAGATTGGAAATCAAAGAACGTCGGAGACTGTTGAATCTGATATGGATGATAGCGATGGTAAATCTGCAGATTGAATAAGATATAAGCTAAATAATTCCAAAAGCTATTTATTCATTTTCAGTACGGTTTGTATTATATGAATTAGACAGTATTTTCCCAAAGTGGGACTTAACGCTTCCCTGTGGGCGCTGTAGTGATCTGAGAACGCGTTGATGATCCTGGTACATAATTGTTAAGGAACAATTAAAGTATGCAATAAGAAAAATCTACGAAAATTTAGTCACCTAAACATTTTTAGCTATAGCATGTTATAGAAAATTAATTAAACTTATCCTATTTCATATTTTATCTGCTATTTAATTTACTTATCATGTTCTATTCGTCTGTCCCGTTACGTACAATATCAAACAATATAGGCCCTATATCAAACAATATAGGCTCTATATCAAACAATATAGGCCCTATATCAAACAATTTTTTTTCAATATTCAGCCAGGATTAACATCGAAGTCAAGTAGCTAAGAAGAGCTTTCCTTTCATTTTCTAAACGGATAGTTCGCCCTCAAAAAAAAAAGATCTTGTTCTATGATATTAGTTGTAAACCTCGTATAAATACACAATCTTCCGTTTATAAAAATAAATTCTTTATCAAATGGCAGAGTTGCCACGAATAGTTTTCACGAGTCGGCGCTGACGAAAATGCCTTTGAAAGGAGTTACGCAAGGCAGAAAAGTTTGACTAAAACTGCTTGACTTATCATCTTGTTACTAAACACTAATGTGAAACAAAATGGTGTTAATAGGAACGATAAACTTCGTTCAGACATGATAACGGTGAAGAACGTAATATTTTACATTAGAAAGATCTGAAACACGTGTTTTCAGACGTTAACAGCTGATAATTTTATTTTGTAACGCAGCGTTGATTTGACTACATGATTTGGAGGAACTTCAGCAAATAAAAATCCGAGATAAATGCTGGAGCAAATTAGTAACAAAAGCCTTTGACGACCTTGCTATCTATATTAGCCCCACCTCTACAAATCACGTTATACAGCGGCATACTAGTAAAAACAAGAAAACTCATGCTGGTTGTTTGTTTAAAATCTGAGCATAGCTGGGATTAACTTGGGCGCCCGTGCGCACGAACGCGCGGTATGTACGGCGTGTAATTGTCACACCAAACAAACAATAAAGTGTTTATGACATGCGAAACGAAGACGTGTTGAGCGTTTTTTCTCTGTTTTTATTACCACATAATTTACAAACGCTAACTTACTGTAACTTTATATAATCCCTGCGATGCGGCTCAGAGTCCTTGACGTCAGATCATATCTCGTAAGGCGCTCAGCTACTGTTCTTCCAAAAACCGTCTTCTTGCATGCTATTTTTAGACGGCTATCTGCCACAGAACTACATATTTCACACACGCACGCGCGCGCGCGCGCGCGCGCGCGGTTGCTTTAAACACAGGATTAAATAATGTACAGTTTTCCTTATGTGGATATCTGTTGTAGTTAAGATTCCAAATTACGAACAAATACTCAGAGTGACAGTCATTTGGACAAGAGTGGAGTACCTGCCTGGTTGGACTTACCCACCTGCGTGATTGGTTAAGTCGATTACTACTTCAAATGGAATCACAACTCTTTTCTCGACACGCAAACACCGAGGGCAGAACCACTGCTGGCTAAATGTTTTTGAATACGCCACACGGATGGCAACCTCCGGACCTGGAACTATCGCCGGCCTGACCGAAGGTACCAAACGATAGGCTCGTTGTCGACGCCGATTGGGACTTATCGCACCTCTACTCAGTGGCGGCCCGTGCTTAGGTTGCACGGTTGCACAACCACCATTAAATCCTGTAAATTTAATTGTATTTTTAATCCTGTAAATCCCCCATAAACTGTATTTTAAATTATAAAATTATGAAAAAAACAATAATTAATAAGTGTTTTCAAGCTAAATAATCGTAATTAATCATTTGTTGATTGAAAAGTGCAGAGCATTTAATAAAAACCGTACACCCTCTCGCCGCGGTGTACTACGGGTGTGTACACCAGCTGTGACGCGCTTGGTATATGGAGAAACACAATGTAGTTGTGTTCTGGCTGGCTACACTAGGGTCTTCCTATTACATCGCTATAGCTTCGCCTGGTGTGATTAGGGACTGCAAACTCCGCTTGTCAGTCACAGCGCCACCAGTTTTTTGGTAAATAACACGTGGTGCGACAGTTGGAATTTGTATGGTTATGTTGTTTTATTAGTTCAATTCATTAGTGTCGGTCGAATTTTTTATGAAGTTTATTGTTAGTGTTAGTACAATTCATTGTTAAATATAAATAATAGTTCATATTAAAGGATTAAGGCGTCATAGTGTAAGATATTCGTTATATATAACTCGTAGGACGCAATGAATTCTGTCGAAAACACCGTTCAGTTTACGTCCAATTAAGGAAAAAATTGAAATTAAGAGAGTAGGTAGACCTACACCAGATCTTTCAAGTTTTACTCAAACGGTAATAGAATTTTTAATCGAAAATTTAAAACAGACTTATACAATAAATATTCCTGGTTATGTGGGTGTGACACTAAAATTGCATTATTTTGCTTTCCTTGTATATTGTTTGGAGGGGAGGAGACTTGGACTAAGACTAGATTTAAAGACTTAAACCATTTTAATGACAGAACTAAAAAACATGAGGCTTCAGGTACCCACATAAAAAAAATTTACAGTTAGCATTGTTAGGAACAACTAACATAGAACAAGGAACAGGAGATACAGCTTACAGGAGAATATTGTAGCTCACAATGAACAAGTTAAGCAGAATAATAGATATGTGCTAAGTATTATTATCAACTGTATTCGTTTCTGTGGTGTGTTTGAACTAGCTTTAAGAGGCCACGATGAGTCTAAAGAATCAAATAATCCAGGAATTTTTAGAGGGTTAATAGATTTTAGTGCAGAGCTAGATACAGTTTTAAAAAGCCATCTTGAAACTTCAACAGTATTTAGGGGTACTTCTAAAACCATTCAAAATGAATTACTACAAATAATGCTAGAAGTCTGTCACGAAAGAATTTCAGATGAAATTAAACAAGCAAATTTTTTAGCTGTTATTGCTGATGAAACCAGCGATGTGTCTAATTTATACCAAGTAGCTGTTATCTATAGGTACATAGCAAAAAACAGACCTGTAGAAAGATTCTGGACTTTTCTTAACCCTTCTCGTCATGATGCCAGGGCCTTAGCATCATGTATTCTTGATGAGTTAAAACACCACAAAATAAATGTAACTCCCCAAAACGCATTGCACAGACATATGATGGAGCATCTGTAATGGCTGGAACTTCTAGTGGTGTACATGGAATTGTAAAAATTGTTATGCCGATGCCCAATATGTTCATTGTCATGCACATCAGCTGAATTTAGTTGTGATGAAAGCTGCATCAATAAACAGGGAAGTTCGAGTTTTCTTTGCCAATGTTCAAGGTCTTTGCGCTTTTTTCTCAGTTAGTCCGCAAAGAACATCAATACTAGATGCAGTAGTAAAAAAGCGGTTACACAGATCTGTACCTACCAGATGGAACTTTCAATCGAGAAGTGTCACAGCAATTTATGATCACAGGCAGGACCTAATACAGTGCATGAAAACAATATTAGATTCTGATCACATAAAAAATGACAGTACTCTTTCACAGGCTACTAGCCATTTAAACGTTTTAGTAAGTCAAAACTTTATTTTTTGGCTCTCATTTTTTAGAAAATTATGCCACTTACTGACATACTCTTTAATCAGCTCCAGAAAGTAGATATTGATCTCACTGTTATAAAACGGTCTCTTACAAGTTTTGAAGAAAATGTGTTGAAAATCAGAAATAATATTGACACAGACACTGGAGAGCCACAACAGTCATCACAAAGTTCACCTCCAAAGAAAAGGAAGATTGACAAAACTGAGTGGAAGAGACAGGCGAAGGAAGTATGTGATGTGATTATATGCCAAATAAAGGAACGGTTTAGATTCACGAGCCATCTCGTAGGAGCATCTTTGTTCATGTCAGAAAAGTTTCCAGATTATGATTCTAAATTTCCAGAAGACACAGTAAAAACTGTATGCAACGCTTATAATTTTCTCAATTTTAAAAACTCTGTACGGAACTTGCAACAATCTATAGTGCAACGGATTTTAGAAGAATGTCAGGGGCTGTTAGTTTGTACTCTTTTTTCAAAGACAGTTATCTGTTGAGGTATGGGTAAAAATAATTAATAATTTAAGTATAGGAGCAAACACACGCTTTATTGAAGAACAGTTTAGTAGCAAGTATACATACAACGGACACACGAAATACACATTACAAAAGCAGATTTAAAACTGAACTAACTGGTCGAGTGCATCTCTGTTTATATAGAAAAAAGCTTCCAGATTTTTCCTTTTATTTAAAACTTCCAGAACATTACTTTTGTAGACTTCTCACAGTAAACAAGCATGTGTGAGCTGAGGCCCCGCCCAGGTAGCTAGACCTCCCACCGCACAATACAAACTTTCACTCTACAATAACAGGTATACTTACTTAAAATTGAATGCAGAGTTTTCTAGTATATTCTCAACACCCTCCCTAAAACTCTACATTCTCACAATCACATTAATTTTTAAAAAATTCATTTTTACTTTTAAGTCCAAGTTTAGATCTTAAATAAACAAATTTTGGTTTTGACAAAGCTTTCGTAAGTATATCAGCAACTTGTTCATCACTTTTAACATAATGTACATCAATTTCTCCATTTTGAAAACAATCACGTACATAATTATATTTCACATCAATATGTTTTGTCCTTTGATGGAATTCAGGATTACTTATAAGTTTTAATGCACTCATATTATCTATATATAAATCATATTTATCAGTCTTACAATCGCATTCATTAAATAACTTCTTTAACCACATTATTTCAGTTGTTGCTAATGCTGCACTTACAAATTCTGACTCGGTTGTTGATAATGATACAGATTGTTGCTTCTTACTTCGCCAGATAATTGCAGCATTTGCATACATACAAGCTACGCCAGAAGTTGACTTACGTGTAACTGTATCGCTAGCATAATCAGCATCACTATAAGCTTTAAAGTTGCCATCCTTACAATATAGTAATCCAAAATCAATCGTACCTTTTAGATAACGTAAAATTCGTTTAACAATTGACCAATGAGCTACACTTGGTTTGTCTAAAACTCTAGATACAACATTTACAGCAAAACTTATGTCCGGACGACTTACAATTTGCAAAAACATCAAATTGCCGACAGCTTCACGATAAGGTACATTACTTACAATAGTTTTGATAAATATTCATCATGATTACAATCAATTGGCGTGGATACAATATTAGCTTCTGACATATTAAACTTTTCTAAGATTTTGTTAATATAAGTACTTTGATGAATGAAAACAGACCCGTCATTCAATCTACAAATTTCCATTCCAAGATAATTAGTAACTTCTTTAGTACTAGTAATTTTAAATTTTTTACTCAAATCATTCAACAATTTATCAATCAAACTTTCATTTGAAGCTGCAATAAGTCCATCATCAACATAAATTGCTAACAAGATCTTATTATTATCATTGTTATATATGTATAAACATGGGTCACCCGTACTTTGACAAAAATCTAAATTTACAAGAAAATTAGTGAAGTGCTCAATCCAGCATCTTGGTGCTTGTTTTAAGCCGTATAAACTTTTCATTAATTTACATACGCGTGAGCTTCCATCATCAAAACCTTCAGGTTGTTTCATATATATATCTTTCTTTAAGTCACCGTATAAAAAAGCCGTTTTTATATCAAATTTACTGATATGTAAATTTTCACGATCAGAAATACTAAGTATCAATCTTATTGTATCAAAGCGAACAACCGGACTAAAAGTTTCTTTATAATCTATATCTTTCTGTTGCGAATAACCTTTAATAACCAACCGCGCTTTATAACGTTCTGTACCATCTGGATTGAGCTTCTTCACAAAAACCCAACGATTGTTAATCACCTTTTTATCTTTTGGCTTTTCCACTAATACCGATGTCTTATTTTCATACAGAGAGTTCATTTCGTCCTGCATTGCAGCTTGCCAACTATCTTTTTCTTTACTTGTAATTGCTTCGTTATAATTAGATGGTAACTTTTCAGCAATAAACGTGATCGGACATCCATAATATTCTGTAGGTTTTAATTTTGTTCTATCGCGCAATTGTCGTCCAGTTTGATTGTTATCGCTATTTGAAGATTGTAAAGGTTCTCTTTCTTCAAACTCATTTGATTCATTTTTAAGTAAAAGTTCATTATTTTTAGGAGTTATAATTTCATTTTCTTCAGTTTCTTTATTATTATTGTTCAAAGAATTCAAAATAGTTGAATCAGCTAATACTCTTTCAGGTTTAAAAATACATCTCTACTTATAATGACATCTCGCACTTCCGGAACATATACACGATAACCTTTACAATCCTCATGATATCCGACCAGATAACCTCTCATCGATTTTTTATCAAGTTTCTTACGCTTTTCTTTTGATACATGTACATAACATATGGTTCCAAATATTTTAAATCTATCAACAGTAGCTGTTTTTCCATTCCATAACTCATAAGGAGTTTTATTATTTTGTTCTGTTGGGCCTGTTCTATTAATTACATGTACAGCAGTATTCATTGCTTCTGCCCATAAGAATAGAGGTAAGTTTGAATTTGAATATAACATTGATCGAGCAGCCTCTACAATGTTTCGGTTATCGCGCTCTGCAATTGAATTTTGTTCGGGCGTATATGGAACATTAATCGAATATTTTATATCTTTACTATTTAAAAAAGAGATCACAGCTTTATTATCGTATTCTTTACCACCATCAAAATGAATTTCTTTAATATTTGTTGCAAATTGATTCTCAACCCCGATACAAAATGATTTTAGTTTTTCTATTACTTCAGATTTTTCTCGAATAAAATGGATTTCTCTATAACTTGAAAAATCGTCTTTAAAAGAAACAAAATATAACTTTCTACCGAGAGACTCTACTTCCATAGAACCACAAACGTCAGTATAAATTATTTCGCGAGTTTTAGTGGCACGATCGATCTTTTTGTGAAAAGGCAATCTATGATTTTTGCCATAAGCGCAACCTTCACAAAAGAAATTTTCATTCGTAAATTTTATATTTAGATTTTTCAAAAAATTCTTCACATGTTTTACATTTTGATGGCAAAGTCTTTCGTGCCATAATTGTAAAACATTACCGTTGGAAATGCTCGATCTACTCTTTTGTTCTACCACGTTACATTCTTTTGGAATTAAAGTTTGAATGTCTAATTTTAGCAAACTACCAGGCTCATATTCGGAACCAGTTACAAGAATTTCATTACCATGCTTTAAAGTACATCTCGTAGCATTATGTGTTATTTCATAATCTATACCCCTTTTACCCGCATATTTAACAGAAAACAGATTATACGTTGAATCAGGAACATATAATACATTATAGATAGTACCTTCTACTCGTTCACTATTTTTATAAGTTTCAAAGTCAATATTACCTTTACCATATGCAGACATTGTCATACCGTTGCCCATTCTTACACTGACTGGTGTTGTATATTCTTCGAACGTTGAAAACCATTCTCGATGCTTCGACATATGATCCGTCGCACCCGAATCCACAATCCAGAAATCATCCCGATTGCCACAGCTGCCTTTGTCACCTATTAGTGCTATCCTCGATGTTGATTTCTTCTGTCCAGAAGACGAGTTACTTCTTTCTTGATTATTCGACCATCTTCGCTGTCCATTATTCTTATTCATGAAGCAATTGTTACTTTTATGACCTTATCTTTTGCACGTATAACACCTGAAGCAGTCCCTTTTTAAATGACCTTGTCTTCCACAATTATAACACTGCTCTTGTTTCAAATTATTCTTCTCATATTTATAAGAGTCATTCTTCTGTTCTTAATGACCGATTTTCAGATTAGCTAGCAACGCTGTCGTCTCTTCGTGTACTTCCTTTTGCTCTTGTAATCTAAATTCTTCTGCCATCAAGCGCTCAGTCAAATTTTCGAGATTCTTCTTATCGTCAGATACCGAATCCCAAGCACTGTGAAAATGATTAAACTTTTGTGGCAAAGATGTTAAAACACGAGTCATCACCATAGTCTTTTCAATTTTTCCCCGAGATTTTTCATTTTTCTAGCCAACTGTTCTATTTTTGAAATATTATACGTAACACTTTCACTCTCTGTCCACTTAAACTCAAAAAATTGTTTTTGAATCATCGACAGATTTTCATCAGATTTTAGATCATATGCTGTATTCAATTTGTCCCACATCTCCTTGGCAGTAGAACAACCCATTATGAGTTCGAGAGGCTTTCTCTCCACTGTTGTAACAATTAACTTTCTGGCAATTTTGTCCGCCTTCTTGAACTTTTCCAACAACGCGTCACGATCTTCTGCACCTGCAGCTGGCTCGGCTAATCTTCCTTCGCAAACATCTAGCACATCATCATCCTCTTCCATCAATGTGCGTACTACGAAGCGCCATTGATGCCAATTATCTTTGTCTCGAAGTTTTTCAAATTTTATATTCGGTTCCATTTTTGCACAAATATTTTATACTTGCACTCCAATTACACACTGCACTCCGATTTTAAAATGCCACTGGGCCCATAACCTGTTGAGGTATGGGTAAAAATAATTAATAATTTAAGTACAGGAGCAAACACACGCTTTATTGAAGAACAGTTTAGTAGCAAGTATACATACAACGGACACACGAAATACACATTACAAAAGCAGATTTAAAACTGAACTAACTGGTCGAGTGCATCTCTGTTTATATAGAAAAAAGCTTCCAGATTTTTCCTTTTATTTAAAACTTCCAGAACATTACTTTTGTAGACTTCTCACAGTAAACAAGCATGTGTGTGGGCTGGGGCTCCGCCCAGGTAGCTAGACCTCCCACCGCACAATACAAACTTTTACTCTACAATAACAGGTATACTTACTTAAAATTGAATGCAGAGTTTTCTAGTATATTCTCAACAACCATATAAGTCATAATTTTGAATTAAATAAAACAATACTAACCTTTATCATTCAGTCATATAAACTTAGTGATATTTTTGCATTTTCTATTTAAACAATTTAATACCATCCAACCCACAACTGCAACCCCCAAAATTTTCAACCACCAGCCGCCACTGCCTCTACTGTCTCACTTCGCAACCTCATGGACGGTTCAACTGTGTGGACACGCCGTATACGAACACGGTTCATCGATCCATTGCCACAGAACTTGGGTATATAATGCCTTCACGGCTATTAAACCAGAAAAAGAGGTCGCTAAGTTGTCAAAGATGACGCGTTACTGATTGTAACGTACCAGCTTCGATACGGCCAAAGCGAAAACACAAAAAACAAGTTTTTAGTCTCCAATAACTCAGATCTAGCTCAGTAAGCTTCGGTACATATTTTGCAAATGCGCCTATCGCGTGTCGTCTTAGAACTAACTTACAGCATAAACGTGTAAAAGAGAACGGTTGAATCCAGTGGAGTACTCTAGACGAAAAGTGCGGGTATAGAATCCGCAATGAGAACAGAAAAAATAGTGGGCATATAATATTTTCATATAAATTTCAATCCTTTATATTAGTCATGTTCGGCTGGAATTTATACCTTGCAAGTCGACAACACAAATTCATTCTGTCTAACTTCGAGATATCCGACGATAAATAAGTAAATTCATTTACTGCAGAAACTCAAAATACCTTTTAATTAAAAGCTGTGTGTGTGTGTGTGTGCGTGCGTGCGTGTGTGTGTGTGTGTGTGTGTGTGTGTGTGTGTGTGTGTGTGTGTGTGTGTGTGTGTGTGTGTGTGTGTGTGTGTGTGTGTGTGTGTGTGTGTGTGTGTGTGTGTGTGTGAAATAGACGATGGCGATGGTGATGATGACAATGATGATGATGATATTTTGGAAGGTATAATGTGAAAACGATATTACACTTTATCAACATACAATAACTTATTTGTTCTACAAAACTGTATTCGTCTTCTAGAGGAACACATTCAAACTTGCCGTAAAAATGAACGTACGATTTACTCTACTGTGTCCTAAAAAAGAAAAGTTTAGGAATCTCGTCTTAGAATTTCTCACTCGAATGCCTTTGGAGGTGCCTTTGGAATGTAAATTTCGTGAAAAACTCAAATATCCTTTAGATCTCTTACAAATAACGAGATACTGTCAACTCTCTGTAACGAGATACTGTGAAGTTTGGCTGTAACCAAAAAATGGGTGCTTCCTTCACATACCGAACGTGCGAACCCCTATATGTTCAAACCGAACTTGTTTAACCCCTTGATGAAACAAAATGACGGGGAAACCCCTTGATAATGAGAAAATGACGGGGCCTCATCAAATCCACTGTAGGAAGATTTTACTGTATTTCGAAATTTAAGCGTAGTTGGAAAACTGATTAATAGATGAAGAGCATTTAGATTAATAAACTAATAGATGAGCAAATTGTAAGAATAGGCGTAGGATCTGGATATAAGATGGGAACGTGCGTATGTGTTCAAGAGAGTAAGGTGCCAATGTAAAATATGCTGTGCGTCGTTTCAAAATTATTCCACTTAGAAATTTAAACTCCACTATTTTGTGGAAGTTCTTGACTCACTTGATTTGGATAAATCAAGGCTCAGGATTGAGTATAGTTTTTGCTAGTTTATACTGTACGGAATTCTATTTCATGAATATATTTCGTACAACTGACCGAAGAACAATATAGATTTTATAAATTAGGAAGATTTTATTGTATGAGGGAGAAACAAACTTTTACGATTCGACATCACTGTAAAAGGGCGCTAAACCAAGGTATTTAAATTAATGTCACTTATATTACTGTAACATTGCGGTACACTGTTCATTCCTGGAGCAATGATTAACGCTGAAAAAGGTTTAAGACATTTACAAAATAAAATGGAATTTCAAAAATTCGAGTCTTAAATCTCTTCACCAACTAAAACACTGATTATAAATATATCACTACTGACTCGGATCACTTTTTTTTTGGTAAAAATGTTAAACTTTTACCTTATAGCCTGTACTAGTTTTCGCTTATTAAAAGCTTCATCAGAGGCGAAAACTAGTTCAGGCTATAAGGTAAAAGTTTAACATTTTTACAAAAAAAAAAAAATAATAAGGAAGGCAGTGTGGCCTTAAAAAAATAATTATAATAATAATGATTCGAATCAGTAGTGATATATTTATAATTAGTTAATCAACGGGCACGTCACGGACAAAACATCCAGGAATAAAATACTGAAACATCTCTTTGCAACTAAAATATCAAAACTTTGCTATAATTTTTAGTATCTGTAATACATATTGCAACGCACATTTTATGTGCTGTTATTTTGCTGATGGACGAAACTCTAGTGTTGCCCCATAAATTTGACGAAATTTTAGCCTTTGTTGTACAGAATATGTTTCGGATAACTATATATCATCTAAACCATACTCAAAACGAAATTCCAGTGAACTAAACAGCTGTCAAGCTCTGTACTAGATCGGCATGGAGGCGTTTATACACCCTTTACCGCTGTTTCTGTAGTTGTGTATAATAAGCTGTAATAACCACCTCAGGGTGGATACGACTCGAATGAAGTCTCTGGGTTCACCCTAAGTAGTAAACAGGTCGAGGTGTGCTGAAGCGTTGAACCGTATAACCTGTCTATGGTAGCAAGGGTAAATAAACTTTACATCGGACAGATTACCGTCTCCTCTCAAACACGAAAGCAGAGTACTACGTTAATACTCAGAAGGTTACATAGACCTATCTGCCAATCTGAAAACTTTTAAACTGACACCGAACCTCTTTATTTTTACCTAAGCTACAACGTTACCTGCCATAGATGTCAGCAGTAGTCTCATAATATAACAATAGTAACAGAGTCTACTATTCGATGGTTGTTTGTATATTCACAGACCAATGTTAAAGAAATAATAATCAAAATAGTCGATATTTTAAAATAAAGCCAATTACAAGATAATGCTAACAGTATTATGAACGGGATAATAATGACAAACGTTTTGAATTTAAGTTAGTATATAAGTCTGTTACTTCTCTTGTGGGTGACATTTCTTTCTAGTGGCTATACTGTTTCTCTTCTAGCTGATTTTCAATACCGTCTCGAGACACTACTAAATTACAGAAAAAAACGAAACATTCACCTCGAGAGGTCTACGTACTTCATATAAACATAAATAATAAAAGGACTTGTCATTTTCTGGTTTTTAATTTGGTTCACTGAGAAAATAAAATATACAACTACAACACATTTTGTTATTATTTTTATTTATTAATTATATTTATTTTTATCATTATATTATAATATTTTTTTACCAGTATTAACTATTTTTTAAGTAGGGTACATGAGGGCGACCTCATATATAGGCTATAATAGATGAAAATTGTTTTTATATATAGTTTCGAACTCTTCATATATGGCCGATACTTTTTCGTTATTTGAACTAACCCGTACATAATCAGCTTCTCACCTCAGATACTGTGAATACCAAGTGCCGATCACGTATACGAAATTATTATCATCATCATTTAAATAATTTGAATAATTAAAATTTTCTTGAACTCATTTAAGAGACCTCAGAATTTTGTAAACGTGCAGCTGCTGAGGGTAGTCACGTATTCTTCAGGTAAAAATTTGTCTTCAGAGAGGCCAACCTCTTAGTCATCGCTTTTTAAACTCCAGGAGTTTTCCGGCCAAAGTAATTCTGAATCGATTTTTCTGGTTACCTAGATGTCAACATTTTATACACATTGATCATTCATAACACAGTTAGACTAGTCTGACAATTTTTGAAGGTTTGATTGAATGCCCGCCTATTTATATTCCCTTATTCCCCGAATACAATACTTTCTGTTTCAGATAACGTTTTAACTACTTGAAGTAAACTTTTCCCCTCATCTAGTACGCGTCCGTATGTATTTTAGAATTCGTATATAAATATTAAAAAAGGTATATAACCTTTGACTTTTTCTTATATTAGTTATAGACTTTATGCTTCCTAATACAATAATACTACAATGACATAATAGGCTATAATTATAATACATCCTCCTCCTAGCCTTCACATTTTCTCTTTAAATTTATTTAGCAAATTAATATTACTCCTGCTTAGGAAACAGTCTCTGAATCATACAAGAGCCCAATGAATTATTTTGTAGAGTAGAGACGTTGTTCTTGTTGAAAAAATCAAGTTAAATTAGAAAAAAGTTAAATGTAATCAGCATAACTCATAATTAGCATTCAAAACCACTCTATGTTAGCAAAATCAAATTATTTCATAATTTTAAAGGGTTTATTGATGATAGTAAATTCTCGGTAAGCAATTTATTTTACTGTTACAAAGTGATGATTTCTCATATCCATGCACTGACAAAACAGTAATAAATTTATCACTCTTTTAGTTTGAAATTTTTCTCAAATTACAAAATGCTTTTACTATTTGAACAGTGAACCCTCTAAAAAAAGCCATATCAATTGCTTAGGCTATCAGTGGAGTCGAGCCTGATTCATGGGATCAAGGAACACCACCATAACTATTGTAGACGGACAAACGCATAGCTCTAATGCAGATTGTTGTACAAAGCCTTTCATTAGACTGCGTAAATCGGTTAAAGTTTTAAATACCGTATACGAGTGTGTGGAAAGTGAAGCATGAGCGACGCAATTTTAAAGACTAGGAGCTGAAGAAGATAAGTAAAGAGAACGTGCGATTAATTTGTAAACGATATTTCACTGGAAGGTAAGAAATTTAGGCAGCTCAACCGAAAGTGATTAAATACAAATTTCTATATGTGTAATCCGATTTTATACGATAGGCCTACATACAAGGAAATTAAATAAATACAGATACGGTTTATATGAGTACTGAAGAGGTAAATACGGTTTCAATGAACGCAACATTTGATGAATATTCGGAATTAATTTAACTTTTTTGTTAAACAAAAAGTTTTAACTTATTTTGGCTGTCTGTTCTAATTTGAACAATGCACATCACGAACACAAGCATTCAGTTCTCATTTTCCTTTATTCTTTTCTTACGGTGTGTGAACTTATAAGCTGGTGCTGCTCGCAGAAACCTCGTCACAGCGGCTAGGTACGCTGGTAGTCCTATTTACTTAAATTCCTTATAGCAAAGCACTTTATGAGGGTTTAGCTGAGTATCATTTCCTGTTTTGCTTTAAGTGTGTTTATAATTGTGCCACATATATTCTAAAATACTGATATTTGTCGCTGTAACTCATAATAAAACGTTAAATGTAATCAATATCATAAACAATTAAACACATCTTGCTCAATTGATTTATAATTATTATTGCTTTATTATAGTGTATTACCCCTGAAAGCAGAGCAATTTAGAATCCAAAATGGAAAATATACATTGTTATATACAAATAGTAAATAGTACAAAGTTTTATACTTTGATGGACAACACTGTCCAAATACGTTGTAGATGCTACACCTGTAGATGCTAGAAACGTTTTAAACCTTCATGTGAATTCATTAAGTCGGACAACCATGTAATTAGTTAGATCTCATTAACCAAATCATATAGTAATAATTAGATAATGTGAATTTAAAGTTTAATAAACTAATGACCATCCAAATGTGTCACCTAAACCCTAAGTTAAGACATGCTTTTATTTCCGTAAGCGTGTTTTGATTTGTAAGTGTTTCTGATTCAATAGCTTGAAGTTTGACGCAAAATGTGTATGAGCAGCTCAAAATTATTGAGCTTCGTTTTTTACAAAATGTATTATGAGAATATTATTATGAGATAATAACAATAACAAACGTTATTGTTATCAACTGTTAATCTTTTTGTATAGCCTTTTCGTGCGAAAAAATCAGTCCTCTTACTTTTCAGACTGATCGCGTATGTCTAAATCTTTTATAACGATGATAATGAAACAAATTGACGGCAATAATCATCACATCATCGTATTCGCTTTATAGGTTAGGCGTCTCGCGTTTAGAAATTCCTCTTTATAACCTTAGTGTCATGCATTCTCTTCAACGTGCAAGCCACTTAGTTTCCTTATTGAGACCAAATATTTCAACCTTATCTCTTACTGTTCGTTTCTTATCATGTCTATTTGGATGCATCATTTAACTTTTCTTACAAACCTGATTTCATTTCCTTAAATCTTTATTTCTCGTATTTTAGCAGTAGGACTATTATTATTATGTTTACAATTCAGAGTTGGCTGTCTAGGTCGTTGCCGAAGTAATATCACCAAGGAACATAAGGCCATCTTCTAAAGGAAAAGGACGTAGGTGGTGAAACCAGGGGCACGCCACGATGCATGAAGCCAGATAGTGGAGAGCTGGCAGAGAGCTTGGGAGTAATTGGGAGTACGAAGAGAGAGGTTGCTGGACGATAAGTTTCATCAAGCAAATGCAGCGTGGGCGGAAAGGAGGCAAGGGGAGATCGACTATTACCTCACAGTTTCTGACTGGACACGGACATTTTTGGCATTTTCTACCTTATCTGAAGAATGTTGGAAAGGCCAAGTCAAAAGAGTGCCTGCACCGCCCGGGAACCGCGGACTGTCAACTATACCTTATTTGTCTGTGACAGAGGGGAGCAACACAACAGATCATTGCAAGAGGATATTAGAAAGAGATCTCACCGGATAACATAGTCGAAGCGGTGCTTCGATGGGAGGACACTTGGAACTGTGTGGAATTGTGAGGCACGCTTCACAGAAAAGATTCTTCTGTCAAAGAAGATAGATCTGGACAACACAATATTAGAAGAAGAATATCAAGCCAAACGTGAGCCCTAGGGCTGAAGAACAATAGGCCTACTCCGAAGTAATGTGTCAAACATTTCGAGGTTTGTGTCCTAGAAGAGGAAAGGAAGGTGGTGGTTTTCCAGTGGGTCTGGTATGGTATAATACCCAAAACCACAAACCCTGGAAGTGTGCACCCTTCCGGACATTTGTTCTGCAAATTTTCCCACCTACTCTCGTAAAAAAATATTATTACAGTACTATCGTTAATTACGAAGAAAAATGAGCTTTTCAAAATTCAACAGCTTTACAGATTAAACGAAAGCGAATTTTTCGTTTTCGGTATTATGGGCAATACATACAAAATTTAAATGTTCCAATGTTTCTTGTTTTAAAATCTTAATCGTTTGCAAACACATATCTGTAAAAGTGTTACCGCTTTACACGTCAGTATGTGACAACACACACACACACACACACACACACACACACACACACACACACACACACACACACACACACACACACTATTGTGTTATGCGTGCGGTTGCGTGTACACGTTAAAGTGAGATCCTTACCCGTTCCAAGCGTTGTGTAACCGCGAACCAGATGTTGGGTATCACAAGGTTTTAAACGTATTTAGACCTTCTATTTCGGTATAAGAGTAATCTGTTCTTTTTTTTTTTGTCGATTCAGAGTCAGACATTGTGTATGGCTAACAGTCCCAATACGTAGACCCCGCGATCACGGTAATAACGGATCCACTCCTGCCCCAAGAATCCCTTTCATGTGATTTAAATTCACAAAACGTTTTAAGTCTTAGTGCCGGCATTTTAAATTATTGTAATTTAATTTCTTGTAATCGTGAAAACCCCTAAGTATAATTCATAAATTTATGTGTACTGTTGCTGGATGTTGGAAAACGATTACGGTTGTTTTGGATTTGAAGGCTTACTGACGTCAGACGAGTATCTTAAAGGAAATTAAACTTAAACCGTAGTTAGCAAAGACATCTGTCCGTAATGACAACAAATTCCCACTGACAGCTAAGGAAACAGAGCTCAATGAAACTCCTGCAGTGTAGTAGAATGGGAGACTCCGGTGTCTACAAAAGCGGTCAAACTCTTTCCTAGCTAGGGCGATTTGGAAGGATTACTCATTTCGAATAGGATTCAGTAGGGTCGAGCATCTCAGTGGAGATGTATTCGGGTATTTCACAGTTTGTATAGTTGTTGTCTTTGTTTACTCAGTCGGGGTAAACTAACGGCGACGCGACCAGTGTCAGAGTATACCATACGGTCCCTTCAAGGCCCAGGACATGGAACGCTGCTGCTGTCTCCACTCGGTCGACGCAAACACATTCGTGTATCCATCCCTTGAAAGGAGAGACTCGCCTATCGGGCCATGAGCGACTATAGAAGCCACTCAGAGTCGAATCCCCACTTATAGGCTACTGAAAGCACGATTGAGTATAGCTGGTATGTTGCAAACGGCTGTTTCCAAAGTTGTCTCTGTGTTCAGAGCTTTGTGGCAGATATAAGGAGTCAAATATGAACGACCTGCGAGTAAAAATCTGTCACTCTGTAACTGCGGAATGAATTTTGTTTCAACTTTCCTTTGAATCGGAGCAATTTCCACCCACTCTATCTCTGGAAGTAACAATAAAGCCTGTAAAAAGTAAAGCCATTAAAACAATTAGCAGACACAACAAATTCCAGCCTGCGTATTAATAACTACACCGCTTTGATAAAAATTTTATGTTAATTCGGTAATTCAAAACACATATCAAGAAATTAATGGCAACAACTGTACTATAGTTCTGTCTACGAAAATACTTCTCGAAATTCATAAATGTACTTGCATCGAATTTGAAAACTTTTCTGTATGTACGCCTATTTTCTGATACTGAAGCTGGTTTTATCGATCTCATACTATTTTTTAAGACAATTGAAATTATCGTAATGCAGACACAAAAACAAAGAATGACTCAAATTTCTTTCTGACTGTTGAAATGTGCAACGTGTTACCATGAGGACGGAGCGGAATTGTCATAACTTCTTTCAGGAAACGTTATTTAAGAATAACTATAGTGTTCATAAATCTAAATATTTTGCCATTATTTATATGTATATTAATATGGACAACTTAAAACCACATTGGTTGATGTTATTGTTGTATTACAACCACATTATTGGTGCTATTACAACTAAATAGCTATAACAATAATATCAATAAACGTAGTTGCCATTATTTAATTACTGTTATTAATTATGTGTTGTTAAAAATTAATACTATGAAGTCTCATAAAGTAATCATCAGACACAACAGATCTTCGCACAGTAACGTTTACACACGATATAAAGTCTGAGGACAGGTTTTGCGTTTAAATTCAAATCAGTTGAATATTTTACACTCTTTCAGTTCTTAGAAGCTCTTACAGATCATCGACAACTTAATATTACAAAGAAAACACTTATTTTTAATGTAGGCCTACAGTCTGCGAAGGTAAACTACATATTATAATAATTACGGATAAAGAGATATTCCAGTTTTTACGCTAGCTGTCGCGATGTGTGTTTTATATTTTTAATATGGTTGCGCGCGCGTATACTTGTCGACGGTTAGAGAGAAACGCGGTGGATGGGGTCTTACCAAGTATTAAGAAACAAGACTATGGCATGTATACGTGTATTAAGAAACACATAACAACATACATCTTAGAATTGAAATATGGTTATAATTAAATCTTATTTGCCATTCAGCGTAAAGTAAACAGTACTTAACAGCGGCTGTAAGGCGCCTTCAGTGATATACAATGTATTTATTTCAGACCGCAACACACACACACACACACACACACACGACGCAAAGATTATGAAGTTTCTAATTAACTGACGGAAACAAACGTAGCATGTGATGTAAAATCCCTTTCTAAATATCAGTGCGCGGTTGGCAACAGTGTGTCTCTTTCTAGCAGACGAAGAAGAAGAAGACGGAGGCGGAAAGACAGAGAAGGAGGATGAGTAAAAGAAGAAGACGAATAAGAAGAAGTAACATTACGTTATTTAATACTTCTCCTACTCCTCGTTATAAATCAACTTACCCAGATTAGATATTAAGCTACCGAACGCAGCCCGCGCCAATATTAGATATACTTACTTTACGAGGATTAAAAACTCACAACTTTATTATATCATTGTAAAAAACAAAGTCGCTATTAATAAGACCGTCCCCGCGACGCCATGCTGTTCTTAATCTCAGCCCGCTACTGCCTCCATGAGCGCCAACTATTTTTCCAATAAGCTTCCTCCTGTACCCACTCTCTTTATTAAACCGACTACATAATTAATAATCTCTAATAAAAAACGATGTTGGTGTTCGATAACCCGGCATTTTACAGGGTGACTAAGAATACCGAGGGTGTAAAAGTATATGAATTGTGGCTGAATCATTCAAAAAATTTACCGAAAGTAGGACAATGGAGAAATATGAATCGTCAGAACATAGAAAAGATTAAAGCGAATTAAACAAGCTAACGTAACAGGAAGAATAATCTAAAGTTTACAGAATATTGATTTAGAGAGGAACGCAGGTAAGAAAGAACAGTTTGATGGTTAAGTGGGGTTAAATTTTTCTTATTTTGACTCATTTAATACTGTAATCTTAGGTTCAGTGCAATACTGTAGTTTAACTAACCAAACCAGGTATTTTAGTTCTGCGGGCGGAGATTAGTGAAAATTAAAAAATTAATGTATTAAATATTCGTATGTCGTATTAAAAAGTTCATTAACGTACGAAAGGTTGGTGACAAACATAAAAAATATTTAAGAATTTCTTTAACTTTTAAACACTGTTGTGTATATGTTACAACTGCACTGCTGATATTAACTTCTAATGGGTATTAAGAGATAATCGTGAACTATAGTCTTTTCTAAAAACCCAAAGTTCTAAAAATATTCGTTTTACACAAACTGAGTACTAATGCCAGCTTTAACTGTATTTCACATTTAATTTAATGGATATGGTCCCGATGATTGGTTCTCTAGGCCTACTTATTATCCTTTGCTACCTTATAATACCAAAACAGAAAAGAATTTGTCTCGGCCTTATAAATGTTTAAAAAGTTAGTTCTCTAACGTACCGATGTTAAGTACACTCATTCACATTCCTAAAGATGGTGGTGAATATCAGAGGGTTCGACAAGAATACAGTTTATCACTTACCTTCTTTAATATACACCAGCATTTTTCAACCTGGATGTTGCGACCCCCAGGGGGGTCGCGAAATAATAACAACTTAACACATACAAAATAGTAAAAAAACTCATACATTTTATGAGAAAAAACTAATTTATTATAAACACATAAAGTATAAACACTTTTATTTACAATTATTATTAATACAGTCAAAATTCAATTAAAGAATTACTTAAAATTTCATATAAAAGAAGAATATCAATTAATGAGATGGTTGCACTTGTTTTTCATTTAGAAGTTTCTCCATACGTGGATCCACGTTAGAAACACACAAAAGCAAATTATTTTCAAGTGATAAAAGACGAGATTCCTGTATTTAGTTTTTAGCGCAACCATAGACAAAAAGGCCTTATCACAGAGATAAGACGTGGCGAAAGGGATTAATATTTTCAGTGCTTCTGTGACTAAATTGCCATATTCACTTCGACGGGCAAGCCAAAACGTATTTAAATCTTCAGATATGGATTGTCGTTGTAGCGTTTTATCGACAGGGGTAACCTAGAAGCTGTAACAACGTTTTTATTAAATGGATTCAGTATCCATCTCTTCGAGAAATCATTTTTATAGTCTGGAAAATACTCAGACAACTGAGTTTATAACTCAATTTGGAACTTCATGCTATCCAAACTGCGGTGAATAATAGTGTCTTCTTGATCCAAATTTTCCTCAATATAATCGGAAGTGAGTGGAAACATATCAAAATTTCTGTTTTCAAGGCGAATAATCTAAATACCAAGCTTCTTAGTAAAAGCATGGACTTTATCATTAATAAAATGTTTTTATCGCGTCCTTGCAAATTCAGATACAAGTCATTTGAATGCGAAAATATATCTGCTAAGTAAGCCAACATCAACATAGACTCATTATTCTATGAAAAATTTGAGAATGACGTTTGTTTATCCGTTAAAAGATTATCAAGTCATTTCGAAATTCAAGTAGCGGGTTAACACTTTTCCACGCGATAGCCACCTGACTTCAGTAAGTCAATTACCATTTGAGCGCTCAGTAAAAAACCAAAACTTCACACTAAAACCGAAACCTTAATCATTATTAGTATCACTAAAACTACGCTTTAAAAAATTAAAAGCAATCCCTTACGCTTTTTTTATAACACAGAACCGTTACGAGCACGACGTGTCCATATGCATGTTTGAGCATGCCGCTCTCACTGTGAATATTGCTTACAAGCAACACGTACACATTAATTAGAACCTGTAAATTGGTCATGTTTGAACACTTCATACATAATTGTTCATACCCGTCGCTCTCAACGCAGCTAAATAGTTTTAACTAGCCTTCTTGCAGTTGTATTTACTGTATTTAAGGTTTTGTCAGTGGGGGGTAGCGTAGTCTTCATTCTACTTGTCTTAAATTTTAGGGGATCGCGGAGCTGAAAAGGTTGAGAAACACTAATAACAAATTTTTACACAATACTTTTAAAAATGATATTAAAATTTATTCTTATCCTCCCTATAATTCGCAAATACAAGCCTCACGTTGTGGACGCCAATTTGTAATAACCAATGATTACAAATAAAATTATGAATATAATTTGCTGAGCAGTTGGTTTCTTATGGTTCAATCTGTTTCTGCCTTTATTCGATTAATTGTTAATTCATTTGTCGTGGTGTAAAATCAGTTTGCTAATTTTAATTATAAATTAAACAGGTTGGTTTGGTTTGTAATTATAGTGGAATGGTTCCCTTGTGCTCGCTGGTATGAAACTAGATTGCTCCGATTTTCTTTTATTTGTTTATTAGTAATTGAGATATTAAAAGTTTGTATTAATTATTATTCGAAAGTTTTATTTAATTTATTCTTTTTACTTTATTAGAGTTCACTGACCTAGTTAAAGCATTTAAAAAGCATGAGTTGTTCCAAAATAGGTACTGCCAACTTATTATTCTGCAGTTGATGTAAACACTAATGTTCATAAATTGCAAATAAAGTGTTAATTATTAAAAATTATAATTCATACACCATTAATTACTTTCACTTTTCTTTTAGAATTCTATTCTATTCTTCTGATATAAAAATTAATAACATTTCTTGTAATAACAATGGACCAGGCATGTTTCAATTATAGCTCAACAGTTGGTAGCATGAGTTAAGATTTTCAGAGACATAGGTTATAATTTACGTTATGAAAATATAACCTTTTGGGTTCTTTTGACTACAACAATTAACAAAAACGCCTTTTTTTGAAGAACAAAACATTACAATACAAGATTAAATATAATAATATAAAATAACAACTTAAATCTAATGTGACAAACAGTCGTATATTGGACAGAGTCCGCTTTTGAGGTTAACTAATGGTGGTTATGTTATTCAAGTTTCAATATTAAGTACAACGAAATAATAGTTAAACACAAAATAATTATAATAGTGTTAGTGATTTTATACTGTGATGGTATGAAAATTAGTTCACAAGTGTATATAAAAGTCACCGTGGTATAGAGATACTTAAATATTAAGTTGGGTTATAAATTTTTTTAGATGCACTCCTATACTTTCCCTTTCTTTATACATTTAATATAATTCACTGTTATTATTTGTTCACTATAATGTCCTTTAAATAAAAAAAAACTTCACAACACTTGATGTTCACTGTTAGGTTACGTCCCCGCTTGAAGGTTAGATCGCCTTTTGTTTATACTTCACCTAACCTCACTGGGGACAAGACTATTTACACTTTGGGTTGAAGACTATTTACATTTTCCGTGTCACAGAGAAGGTGTTCTTTACTGTATGATTACCGGCGGAAGACTAACTCATTGGCGGTGCATTATGGGTTGATTCACCTGACAGGTGAAAGTTTCTGATTGGTGGAATTACTAAACATTCCGTTTTTTAATCCCAAAAATTCCGTTTTATGGTTCGATACTCACCAATAGACGCCAACCTAAACGTCCCTTTTCTAATCAAATTATAAAAAAAATCTTAAAATTGACATATTTTCCTTATGCTAATGAATATAACAAAGATATTACCACCATTAAACTGCATTTTTTATGCTGATCGTTTTGAGATCTCTTAAGCCATATTTCTGTCCAGTAATAACAAAGAAGATAACATTTTTAACTGATGGCCTATTCTAACATTTTTGTTTAAAACTTATATTTTGATAACTATCTTAAATTTTGTTGTTGTACGTTTTATCTTATGTTAATAAAAGACATTTTAATATTAGTACTGATAACTATAAACATTAACTTTTTTAACAAATCATTGAATTTCCCTCTAGGCACCATAATGTTCATTGTTCTATGGACTATAAATTCTTTTCTGTAAACAAAATTACTTAACTCTAATACAATTCAACAGTTATTAATTATTCCTTATGAACGTATACTACATATCTTATAAACTAATACACTCTTTATTCCCTGTAATGTTCATTACTAACTTATACAGTAGGTGTAAATTGGTTGTCCAAGTTGATTTGTTATTATTTACATTATGTATGGTCCATTATTAACACCTTTGATTACTAATAACTTACTCTACTAAAATACATATCTTTTAATCTATAGAGTATGATTTAACATGTTTTATATATACAATTTGTTTTCTTCTTTCCTACCCATTATGTGTAGGCCTTATGGGTAACATGAGCTTCTTACGTTTTATATTATTATTTGGTTCATAACCAAGAATAGTAATGTATTATTGTCTTAGCTATTATTCAGTTTATTGGTTATTCTTTCTGTTATGAAATTATTTATCTTACAATATTTTTTATATTCTTCTCTTTCTTTAACATATAGCAATGGTTCTTAACCTATCCTATATTGTAACACGTTCATACAAAATTAAAACTGTTATTATACACTTATCTGATATAATTATTCTCTGAATTGTCTATGTGATTTCATTCACACTCAGGTAGGATTATTCTCTAGCTTTATTGTTTGGTTTCATTAAATTCTTATTTAGTTTATTAACTCATTCCTAATTGGTAATCCAGTTAGGTTCTGCTGAATAGGCTTTCACCTATTTTGTGCCATCTTTCTTATCCATTCTACTGGAGCTATTTGTTACAAAGTTTCAGATAGTTATATATAGTATCTTGGTCTTATTATTTTATTTTACAATGATCTTATATTTATTGTTTAACATATATACCGCATGATATAAGTTAATTACTCAATTATTGTTTTGTCCTTCATTATTTAAGTAATACCATTTTTTTATATTAAGGGATATTCTTTATGTTGAGGGAAACATCACGTTACATAATGTCCCCCCCCCTTCAAGTTTGGTTATTTCAGTAAATTTTTATAAGTTACTGAAATAAACGGCTATTAATAATTTTCTCCGTCTCTTTAAACTCCATAAAACCTTTTGATTTCGGCTTGATTATAAACCCCTTTGACTCGATTTGTGTGTGGTGTCGTTAACTCGTAGGTATTATTACCTTTGTCCTGGGTAATAACAAATGGTCATGTATATAACAATAGTAATTTCTTTGCGATTACTTCCACTGAACTAGGCAGTTGTCTGTTTTTGATGAGTACCTTCTCTCCTAGGTTGTATTTTATGATCTTCGCTTTTTGTTTTGTATCTCTCTTCTTGCGCAGTTCCGCCTTATGAAGGACTGTGTTATATATGGTGGTCATAACCAAATCTTCCTTTTCCATGGGTGGGAATTGTATCAGAGACGTTATTTCTCTGGGTGTTGGTTGGTTAAACAATACTTGATAAAGACTTGCTCCTAGTGTATCGTGATAAGCCAGGTTTAGGAATGTTTCCGTTGCTTCCACGTGCTTGCTCCAGTTCCGGTGTTCTTCATGGCAATATGTTCTCAGGATCCTCCCTACTTTTCGGAGGACTCGTTCTGCTGGATTACTGCTGGGGTGATATACTGAAGTTTTATATGTCTTGATTCCTACAGTCAGTAATTCTGTCCTCCACTTCATGCCCTTGAACTGCGTACCATGGTCTGTCACAATCGTTTCCGGCTTTCCCACCTCGGGTATGTATTTACTTATTATTATCTCTAGAATTTTCCGTGTTGTAGCTTTACTTATAGGGTATAGTTTTGTGAATTTTGAAAAGTGGTCAAAAACAATAACTATATACCTGAATCTGCTTCTTCCTACACTCCTGGGGAATGGGGGCCCACATATGTCGATAAAGAGTTTCTCAAGGTTCCTGTTTGAAGTGATGGTGATCAGGGCGCTTTTCTTTCGCTCATTATTCACTTTGACCATCTGACAGGTCCTGCAACATCTCACCGTCTGTCTTACTTTTTTGTTGATCCCCTTTATATACATATGTTCCTGTAAGGCCTTTACTACTTTGAGAGGTCCCATATGACCGTATCTGAGATGATAGTCGAGTATTACTGGTGCCTCTGCGGCTCTTGGGATATATAACTTCCATACATTGTCTCTTGATGTGGGACGTGTAAATCTTAAATTATCGTGTACACAATAGAATAGTATTATAGTTGAATCAGGATGTTCTAATATTTCCCTGATTGATTTTAGTCTGGGATCAGTGGCTTGCAGTTCTTTAACTTGGTTCAAAACCCTTCCAAGTCTTCTCTAGATTGTAGAATATGATATACTTTTCCGATGTCTTCCTGATCTATGTCGAAGTTTCCTCTCTCTATGTTTACCCTGGATAGTCCGTCAGCCACGACGTTTTGCTTTCCAGGCACATATTCCCAGTGTGTGTTGTATTCTTGCAGGATGAGAATCCACCTTGTCAGTCGTCCATGGTTGAGTTTGCATTTTTTAAGAAATGAAATTGACTTATGGTCTGACCTTATAGTCAACGGATGTCCCAAGATGTATGTACGAAATTTCAAACATGCGAAGACTACACTAAGTAGTTCTTTTCTGTAACGGTATAATTCCTCTCACAGCTGCTCAACACTCTACTGGCGAAACTAACCACTAGATGGTTGCCCTCTTCGCCTTCCTGACACAATTCTGCACCCAGGCTGACGTTGCTGGCATCACAGTTTAAGTAAAATCTTCTGTTGAAATCGGGGTGGTGTAGTATCACATAATTTAAAAATTTACTTTTAATTACCCTAAAGTTATCATCATCTATCTTGTCCCATTTCCACTTGTTCTTGGATGAAAATAAATGCTGAAATTTAGCGGTCAGCTCCGAATAATTTTCTTGAAATTTTTTATAATAATTGCAAATCCCTAAATAGGATTGCAATTGCCTAATTGTTTTTAGGTTTCGGAAAATTTTGTATTACTCCACCTTCTCAGTTGACGGCGCTATTCCCGTTTCTTACAGTATAAATCCGAGAAATTGTAGTTCCTGTGTGATGAATTTGGATTTATTAGTTTAAGTGTGATGTTATTTTGCTGAAGTTTTCTCAATACCACCTCGATTCTGTGGCAATGCTCGTCCCATGTTGCCGAATTTATCAATATTAATCATCCACATACACAGTTGCAAACTCTAACGCTTCCTTTCCTAAAATTTGGTCCATACATTGGATGAAGATAGCCACTGAATTCACTAATCCGAAAGGTAAACGTTTGAACTGGTAGTTTTTTCCCTCGAAGATAAAGGCAACATACTGGCGACTGTTCGGGTGTAACTCTATCTGCCAGTATCCACAGACGGCATCCCATGTATTCATAAATTTACTACCATGGAATTTTTTCATTATTTCTTCTATCTCTCCTGGAGATGTTCGGTCGTTTATTATCATTTTATTGATTTCACGGGCGTCGAGGCATAAACGCACCTGTCCGTCCTTTTTGGGTATTGCTACAAAGGGGATGGTGTATGGTGAACTACTTTTTTCTATTATGTCGTCTTCGATCATGCATTGAACTTCTTTTCTAACCGCTTCTTTTAACGACTGGGCTATAGGATACGACTTCCGTTTAAAATTTACTGAATCCTGGAACTTTAATTCGCACAAAAAATTTTTCGCTTTACCAGGTGAATCGGAGAATGCACAACGGTAGTTATTATAGATGTCTACTAACCTTTGTATCTGTTCCACACTGACGACGTTTGTAGAGCCCCTTCCCTGGAATGAGAGTATTTCCTGCAAATTTGATTCTATTTTTACAAGCTCCTTGTTTCCTATGGGTGTCCTATTATTTTCCCTAATGTGGTATGAACGTCTGTACTGAGGGGCACCTTGGCTTCCAATTATCTCAGTAGACCATTCATAACCGTCTGAACTCAGTTTCACCTTTCCACTGGCCAGATTAATTATCGCAGAGTGTCGCCGTAGCATATCACACCGTATTAATGCCTTAAATGGTAGCCCCTGGGCTACTAAAAATCCCATAGGAATTCCTATTCCATCGCATGTAACATCCAGGATTACTTGTTGCTTTACTGATTTATTTTGTTTTCCGGTTGCTCCTATGATTGTTATGTTGTTGATCGGCAGTGTGGGTATTTTCTCCGTGTTTGCCTCCTGTATCCTTTTCAATTCGGTTTTATCTATTAAAGAAATGTTCGCTCCTGTGTCGATCATTATTTCTGTCAGCACCCCTTGTAGTTCTACTCTGACGTTTATTATGTCACTATTCGGTTTTAGCCTCTTCCACCGTTTCCTCTTCTAACAAATCAGATTGGATATCTTTAAATAGTAGTTCCGAATAATTGTTATAGGTTCTTCAATTTGATTGGACGTTTTTATCGTTCTGATCGACCCCGTGTTTGCTTGCAGTGACGGGCTATCCTTTTTTCTTACTGCGGATTCCCGTTTCCCCTACTCCCGTCATTGTTTATTGGTTGCTCTTGGTCATTCCTATGCTGGTTTTCGAAGGGTACATCTCTTCTTCCGTCCCAGCTTCTAGATCGTCGATTCTCCTCACTTCGACTCCTTTGGGGACGTCGGTTGTCCTCGTCTCTTCGGTATTGGTTTCTGTAGGTCTGCTCGTTATTAAAACGTCTTCTACGACCTCGGAATCGGTTGTTTTGTGGATTTCGATTACTATTATTGGCTCTTGCATAATTTACTCGCTGTCTGTTATCACGGTTCTGTTCATTCCGCCGCTCGTTTTGATTCTCGGGCCTCCTGCGATTTCTTCTACAATAATCCTCCTGCTCATAACTCTCCAAGAGGGCTTCCATTCCGCCGATCGTTTTCACTTGTCCACACAGTCTGCCACGTACTATCCCTTCTCGAAATGGTACGATATTTTGGTTACCAGACATTCTTCTGGGATTCTTGGTTCTAGGTGTCTTGCTATACAAACCTTACCTAAAAAGTAGGCTGTCGGTGTTTGGCCTCTCGTCGAGTCATACCTGCCATTGCATAAGTTATCCCTGATGATATTTTGTATAGACTCCGACCAATATTTGGTTTTGAAGATTTCTTTAAATTCTGTATAATTGTGGACCTCATTCCTTATCGCCGTCCACCAATTATCTGTAATATTCTTTAAACTCTTATCTAAAAGATTTTTTATCATGTGCCACCGGTTTTCCTTATTCCTATTAAATAATTCTTCCAATCTTTCCAGGAATTCTACGGGGTTTCTTCGATATTCTCTAAAGTTAATTGTATCTCTATTTTCTCCTAGTGGTACATTTGTGTAGTTTATAGGTCTGTTTCGCAATATTCCTAATTCTTCCCTGATGTTAATCGATTCCTTCCTTTGTATTTCTTCTATTTTCTGTTTATTGTTGTTTACCTGACTTGTACTCGTTCCAGGTTATTCCCTATCTGGTCGTATTCTTCCTCTATCTTGTCTTGCAATTTTTCTAATTTTTCCTGATTTTCTTGTTGAAGTATCTCAATCCTAATTTTACTGTTGTCTTCGACATTGTTTATTTGATTTATTATTTCTTCACGGAATTGTATGAATGTTTCATTAGTTTTTTTAATCTTCTCATTTGTTTCAGTGATTCTGTTTTATTTCTTCTCTGTATGCTTCTAACTGCTGTTTCATTTGTTGTTTAAACGCTTTGTTATTTCCTTCAATTTTCTTGTTCAGTGTTTCACTGTCTTCCTTCATCTGTTTTTTTAATGATTCCGTGTTTCGTTTTAATGTTTCATTGTCTTCTTTTCTCTGTTGTTTCAACGTTTCATTGTCTTCCTTTATCTGTTGTTTAGTGTTTCGTTATTACTTTCAATTTTCTGGAATGCTTCACGCATAAACCCCATCAGGCTATTCTGGTTGACACCCTCTGTGGTTTTGTCCGTCTCTTCTGTCGGTAATAGTATTTCAATTTCTTCGACAGGTGTCGCCTCCTTTTCTTGCATGTCTAGTTCCTTTTCCGCTTCTGCTGTCCGTTTTGCTGAAGTTGCTCTTCTTGGCATTTTCGTTGTTTATTGTAGCCGCCGGTAGAGTATAAATTATTAAAAGAATACATTGACATATTATAAGTTTCTCTCCTACTTCTAGCCTCACTAGTTGGTGCGCCAATTTGTAATAACAAATTTTTACACAATACTTTTTATAATGATATTAAAATTTATTCTTATCCTCCCTATAATTCGCAAATACAAGCCTCACGTTGTGGACGCCAATTTGTAAAAACCAATGATTACAAATAAAATTATGAATATAATTTGCTGAGTAGTTGGTTTCTTACGGTTCAATCTGATTGCCTTTATTCGATTAATTTTTAATTCATTTGTCGTGGTGTAAAATCAGTTTGCTAATTTTAATTATAAATTATACAGGTAGGTTTGGTTTGTAATTATAGTGGAATGGTTCCCTTGTGCTCGCTGGTATGAAACTAGATTGCTCCGATTTTCTTTTATTTGTTTATTAGTAATTGAGATATTAAAAGTTTGTATTAATTGTTATTCGTAAGTTTTATTTAATTTATTCTTTTTACTTTATTATAGAGTTCACTGATCTAGTTAAATCATTTAAAAAGCATGAGTTGTTCCAAAATAGGTACTGCCAACTTATTTTTCTGGAGATGATGTAAACACTAATGTTCATATATTGCAAATAAAGTGTTAATTATTAAAAATGATAATTCATACAGTGATAATACATATAGTGATACTTAAGTATTAAGTTGGGTTTTAAATTTTTTAGATGCACTCTATTCTTTCCCTTTCTTTATACATTTAATATAATTCATTGTTATTATTTGTTCACTATAGTGTCCTTTAAATAAAAAAATCTTCATAACACTTGATGTTCACTGTTATGTTACGTCCCCGCTTAAAGGTTAGATCGCCTTTTGTTTATACTTCACCTAACCTCACTCGGCTTCGAGACTTTGGGGACAAGACTATTTACACTTTGGGTTGAAGACTTATTTACATTTTCCGTGTCACAGAGAAGGTGTTTTTTACTGTATGATTACCGGCGAAAGACTAACTCATTGTCGGTGCATTATAGGTTGATTCACCTGACAGGTGAAAGATTCTGATTGGTGGAATTACTAAACATTCCGTTTTTTAATCCCAAAAATTCTGTTTTATGGTTTGATGCTCACCAATAGACGCCAACCTAAGCGCCCCTTTTCTGATCAAATTTATTAAAAAGTCTTAAAATTGACTTATTTTCCTAATGCTACTGAATATAAAAAAGACATTACCACCATTAAACTGCATTTTTTATGCTGATCGTTTGGAGATCTCTTAAGCCATATTTCTGTCTAGTAATAACAAAGATAACATTTTTAACTCATGGCCTATTCTAACATTTTTGTTTAAAACTAGTCCTTTTTGATACCTATCTTAAATTTTGTTGTTGTACATTTTATCTTATGTTAATAAAAGACCTATTAATATTAGTACTGATAACTATAAACATGAACTTTTTTAACAAAACATTGAATTGCCTCTAGTCACCATAATGTTCATTGTTCTATGGACTATATTTCTTTCCTTTAAACAAAATTACTTAACTCTAATACAATTCAACAGTTATTAATTATTCCTTATGCACTACATGAACGTTTACTACATATCTTATAAACTAATACACTATTTATTCCCTGTAATGTTCATTACTAACTTATACAGTAGGTATAGGTGTAAGTTGGTTGTCCAAGTTGATTTGTTATTATTGACATTATGTATGATCCATTATTAACACCTTTGATTACTAATAGCTTACTCTACTAAAATACATTATTTCTTAATGTATAGAGAGTATGATTTAACATGTTTTATATATACAATTTGTTTTCGTCTTGCCTACCCAGTATGTGTAGGCATCCCAGTATGTCTTAGTGGTAATATGAGTTTCTTACTATTTATATTATTATTTGGATCATAACCAACAATAGTTATGTATCATTGTCTTAACTATTATTCAGTTTATTGGTTATTCTTTCTATTATAAAATTATTTATCTTACAATCTTCTTTATATTCTTCTCTTTCTTTAACATATAACAATGGTTCTTAACCTAACCTACATTGTAACATGTTCATACAAAATTAAAACTGTTATTATACACTTATCTGATATAATTATTCTCTATTCTCTAGCTTTATTGTTTGGTTTCATTAAATTCTTATTTAGTTTATTAACCCTTTCCTAATTGGTAATCCAGTTAGGTTCTGATGAATAGGTTTTCACCTATTTTGTGCCATCTTTCTTATTCATTCTACTGGAGTTATTTGTTACAAAGTTCCAGATAGTTATATATAGTATCTTAGTCTTACTATTTTATTTTACAATGATCTTATATTTATTGTTTAACATCTATACCTCATGATATAAGGTAATTACTCAATTATTGTTTTGTCCTTCATTATTTTAGTAATACCATTTTTTTATATTAAGGGATATTCTTTATGTTGAGGGAAACTTCATGTTACAATATACACATTGAAGACTTAATGAGGAAGTGGATACAAAAACTTAACCCTGAGTTCTACATATATCGGGTATTGTATGTTCTGTTGTTCATAGTTGATCTAATTGTTGAAACCAGGTAACTTTAATTGAACAAGCCAAGAAAAAGTTTGCTTTTCAAGTTTCAACAGATACCTGGGAGTACAATATGTGAAGATCTCAACAACAAAAACTAAATATCTTTGAACAAAATCTAATTCGTGGAACAGGCCCTGTTCGTACAAAGAAGTTGTTTACCGCAAAAGTGTAAAGCACGTTAGCTTGCTCGTGACATCAGCAATGATCTGATTTTTTTATCGCGCATTTTCTAACGGGACGTGGCTCCTTTAGAACGTATACACATTAGATCCATAGGACAGATGATGAAAACTGTGTAGCCTATATTCCAAGAAGGTGGATATTCCGGAACACACAATGTTTGAATACCCGACAACAATGAAGAATATGCAGGAATTTAGAAACAGAATTTGAGAAGAGATTGATTACAGATAATATGGTGGGTTGTGTGATAAGCAACGAGTCAAACTGGAATGAGATACACCTATTTGTGAACACAGTTATCATCAATAAAGGAAAGGACGAGAGGGGTTACAGCAAGGATGTTTGTGCCTGATGGAGATGTCTAATCAGAAGGTAGCGGGCACAGCTTTTCGTGGCGAAGATGAGGGGTTTTAGCTAGTATGTTACCGCTGATGACGGGAGTAGAACCCAACATACTGACGTATACTGGCGTACCGATGTCTTGTGGTTACTGTCGCTCTTAAAAATATGATCAAGACCCTCTACAAAGTGAAGTGTATTCCTTTGTTGTTGCATGGAAACGAGGTGTGGACAACAACCAGAAGGCAGCAAAATGGAGTGTAGGCATTAGAAATACAATGTTTTCGTCAAGTTGAAGGTGGACGACGCTTGGTAATATAGGAAACTAAGATTCTGGATGAATAAGGCGTATGCCGTCTGAATAACAAAATAATAATGGACAAAAAAAGTGGGCAGACAAATTTTGAAACAATGTCGCAAGCACGATGCGACGCCAAACGAATTAAACTTACAGTTCTGTTCGACTGAACTGATTTTCTAGCCGAGAATAAAAATAAGGACCTCAAATGGTCTTATTTACTTCTCGACCGACTGAACTGTTCAAAATACTCTTGCAAGACACTTGACTCAAAGGCTTCGTATTCAGTTGAATCGTTCGATGTTAGAAGGACATATCCACATTGCACCAAATTTGGGGAAGTGGAAAAATCTGTAGAACCTTTTACTACTCGATAACACCGTACGTGTCATTGAATTCGTTAATGCCGTTTTAACATATAACAATGCGTCTACCTATGTATTATTTATTTCTGCCAAAACATGAAAATTGAAAAAAATGTCAATATAACTTTCCATTCAATTAATAGCTTGATTTGTTATGTAGTATCTTTTGTTTTTGATCAAAGTAAAAAAAAAATCAGTAATGACACTAGTAGCCAGTAAAAATTTTGTCATTTATTTTTTACGCATCTTGTAAAAATACAAAATTTATTAAATTTAAATTCAGGAAGACAGAGAATGTTTATATTAAATTGTATATCGTACACTTTATTAACTACTCTCATGTTTTTAAAGAAACCAAAAAGCTATTTCACCTTTTAAACTTTCTCTCATATATTTATAGCTTTATAATTTGCAATAATTTTATTATAGGACTAATATTAGCATTGGAATTAAAGAAAAATATTCTGGTAAAAAGACATTTTATTTTATGAAAATAGGGTTTTTGTATTTAAAAAACATTACTTAGTACAGAGTAATATAAAAACATAATTTGAAGACTTGTGGCGTTTACAAGGCATAATAACAATATCTCAATGTTATAAAAAAAACAATAGTATGAAATTAAAATAATTTTAATTTAGTTTTCCATCGATTGAAACTTTCATGATGTTACTGCAATACATTAATATCAATTGATCTAGCAGTTTCATTTACCACACTTAGTACACTAAGTTCGTTCAGCCTTTTTTGATACATCGTGATACGCAGATAATTCCTTATAAATTTGAGAACGTTCGCTGGGCCGAATTCTGGTGGCCTCGGTACGTTCCTAACTGGAATCACCACTCTGCTTTGCAGTTAACTAAATACAGTAGTTTATACTCTCAGAGTACATCATTAGGTACTGGTAAAATAAGAATAAAAAAATAAATGTATTTGTTTAGGATACGTATGGGGAAATTTGGTTTTACTTAAATTCAATGGTTTCTACCTAACAGTAAAAATTAACGGAAATGTTTTCTCGGGCTCCCGTAGTCCTTAGCTCAAGTAAAACTGGAATTTGCGTGTCGATGAAGGGAACGTCTTGTTCACAATTGATAACCAACAGTTTGCACGATGCAGATATTGAAGTGACTTACAGGTGACAATACCAACTTTATGCAGTTCTTTCGTGGCGACGAACGTAACGGAAAGAAGGGCACTCTTACAGGAAGCAACTTGATCGTCGTTTATGCCTTTCTGTGTGCAGCAAAATAAATTGTTGCGAAATTCAAGTTATGCACGTATCCATAGAATTAGCGCCTAGTTTCTGTGGACGATTCCAACTAAATTAATCTTTTTGTAAGGGCCTTCTCCCAAACTGTCGTCTTATAGTTGATTGGCACATTAAGAGAATATGTTCCTGCAAATACAGGCGTTAGACACGGTCGGTCCCATTTCACCGGAAATTTTTAACACATACATAGACGATATATTTCGAATCTCTAAAACAGAAAGTGAATGAATTTACACTTCAAGGAAACGTTCATGTTAATTAGCTGTATACAAAATTGGGCTTAAAGATCTTTGGTATAAAATAACCAATATCGTTACAAAATACGTACATGCATTTGCAGGTAATTAGAAGGAAGATAATTTAATTAGCATCCAATTAGAAGGATAATTAGAAGGATGATAAGATAATTATCATCATTATCATCAGCAAGGTTTAAACCAAAAATGGTGTATTCCGATCCTTAGCAGATAAAGCTGGTCACTCCAACGCTTCTTCGGACGCTCTACACTTCTGCGTCCTTTCGACTTTTAATTCAATAGATATTTGGGGATGCGACAGACATCCATTCGGTTAACCATTCCTGTACGCAAGTGAAAACAAGGATATTCCTTTCTAGACCAGTAAGAAATAAAGACATTATAAGAGAATTAAAAATGGAATCTTTACAGAAGATAATTAGCGGCAATGGGAAGAGAGATCAAACTGGAATAAAACCACATGACAAATGGTAACTATTTGGAGCAGCCATGATAGACATATGTCACCATCGGAAAGGGGAATATCAGTAGACCGAAGAGGAGATGGGTTCCTGAACGAGTCATCTGGGCCCTAATCCTTGAAGTGAAGATGATGACAAGTTGGTAATCCTATGCCCCCTATGGATTTATAAGGGATAAAAACATGTATTGAAGTACACATTTTTGAGAATGCATTTGTTTTATCTTTGCCCATATTAGTTATATTGAGTAGACCTAATTAAACATTTCAGAAGGTTATATTTAGGTAGAAACAGTCCTATTGTGAAGTTTGACTTGAATCTATACATTGCAAGAAAAAGTGAACATTATTGATGAAAATAAAAGAAACGTTTTACATTATTAATTAAAAATATGACATTAAATCTGTGTATTAAAATCAAAAATAACTATTAACAGAAACGGCAATACAAATTGGCTGACAGTCATGAAGCGAAATGGGAATTTTAGATTGGCGTTTGGTGTTTATTGTAGTAAGAGCAGAAAAAAAGTTTCGCCCAAGTATGTTGCTATATTGTTTATTAAGAACAGGTGGTCGTCATCATAAATATTTTTCATAATTATTAAAGTTTACGTTCACTAATTAATAATTATAAGGCAGCAATAATTTTGAAAAGTCATTTTATTGCAAATTACCTTTGAGTACCTAAATGAAGAGATTGAATCTTACCTAAACGGGGTTTTTTAAATATCTCCTCTGTTGTATGTACAAACATTTTGGAGACCTCTTTGTAAGACTTTGTGACCTCTAAATGGAGTCACAGCCTACGGTTTGCGTACCGGGGCTTGGAAGAACGAATCGTATCACATCGGAATTGTCATTGCAATGACAAAGTCAATTTATTTAAGAGCCGTGCGTCCTTTATGTGTTGAATTATATAAATATAATGTTCTTGAAGACGCGTAAAAAAATCGCTGTGGTCAATCACGTTTGCTGTCAGCCGCATCACTTTCAAATATATGTGCTTCACTGTGATGTCACTATTAACTTTTAAATAGAAGTATTACTCGCGGACGACCGAGTAACATCATGTTTATTTAATGTTCAGAATTTTTAAACACGTAAATATTATAATTTCCCTAAACCAACTTTAATACTGCTTCTCAGTGCATACAAACGTTTATCTCGAACACAGTGTAAAAATGAATCAGACACCTGAATTTCACTTACCTCGTCCAAAGGGCAGCCGGAAGATAACAATAAGGCGTGCGACTGCACCAGGAGAAGTCGGAGAAGTTTGTCCTTCATTTCAGATAAAACGCTAGGTCTAGTCCTGTAAAATTATTGATAAAGAATAGTATTAATTGTCATGTATGTATCAGCAATTTCTTTTGTCAGTTTGTGCGGAAAAGAGACTTCCCTAATTTTATCGAAAACTAAGCCTGCTTATCTACTACATTAGAGATATAGGTTTATTAATTAATGTCAGTTGACGTCAACTCTAAAATCAGTGCCCAGTACTTGACGAAATGTTACGTTGTAAACTACCGTTTCACTGCACAGATCGGCAGGTGATATGAACTCAAAAGAAAATATTAATAATGGTAGTATATATATGTATAGGCATACAAATAGAAAGTCACGTTAAGGAGATGGATCTGGAAATTAACACGAAGAAGCAAGAGTACGTATTAACACACACAAGAACAAGTACAGCTATCCAAAACATGATTATGGAAGAGAAATAGAAACAGTCGAGCAATATACGTACCTAACGTTGAGCTTTACAAAGATGGTACGAAAGAGACAGATGGAAAAGAATATCAAATTCAAATAAACCTTATTTGCTCCTTCCCATATATTCTGATCAAGGAATTGCCACTAAAACAAAAAATGAAGGGTCTTAAAAGAATCATTCGACAATTGGTAAGTCATGATAGTGAAGGGGCGCCTTCCATAAAAGTCAATGAACAAAGTCAACATTTTTAGATGTAGGTAAAAAGGGTAAAAAGAGTACTTGGACTTGGTATCTGGAGAAGAAGACTCAACAATGAACGTTTCGGGAAGGCGCCAATATTAGAATTCGTTATGATACAGAGACTGCAATGGGGCGGAAATGTGGTTAGAACGGGCGAGTATAGACTATTAAAAACAGCAGTTAACACTCGAGTGCAGGGTAAAAGGCCGGCAGGTAACCACGGGAACCCAGTAACCGAAGTCTTCTGGGTATACGAAGTTGCAGGAGAATAGCCACTAATAAGAACAGACGCGAAAGCCAAGGCTTATCAACAGAAGAACCAAGAAGGCCGAGTAGTGCTGTAGAAGAACTCATAGTAGCGTAATTGTACAGGAAAAGTAAGAATAATAGTGACGATGTACAGAAACAACTAGTTAACAAAAATATGAAAAACTGAAAGTGATATGGATTATATCATAAAGTCTGCAAAATTATATAGTCGTCTAGAGGGCGACGATGATTCAAGACAGAATGTATTGAGTAAACTGCTTATTTAAACTTATTGGTTTTCTTCATAAAAAATTTGTTACCCACAATTTCCATGCGAAAGTTCTAAAATGAATGCAAAAATGCCATAAAAGTCAATATACAACACTAGTATGAAATCTTACTAAGAGTGACACCGTCCTGCACTCTCCAATGACTAAGAATGTCTTTTAAATCACGAATATCTTTATTCTTTTATATACTGACGCGAATATAATGAAAATACGAAGAAATCAGGATAATTACAAAATCCTATAAATCAGAATACCTTCGGAAACTTTGGGGGCAAGAATCTGAACAGTTGTCAGGTATGCATTACTATGTTGTGATTTTATCTTTTACCAACTATAAACTAACACTAAAAATGGATAGAGTATCATGATGGGGATTAAGAACCGCATGACGGTACCTCTGAAGGCGGATCCACAAAAACTATTCCAAAGTTCTTTTGAAGTGTTTGGTTAGCTCCTCAAGTTGATTGAAAGGAGGTCACAATAATATTCAGAAATAAGATATTATAAATTTTATCGTAGCGATTTCGCTTATTTTTTAGGTGTAATTCTTCTATAACTAGATGGTTATTGTTATACGATAGTTTGTGTAGTAGACTCGCGCGAAAACACGCACACACAAAACACAACTTCTCCGACTATAATAAACATTTGTGTCTAAAACTCACCTGAATATCTGAATCCTAAGCGTTGCGACTGTGGTAAGTTCTCCCAGAATATCGCCGACAGTAACCAATGGACTCTCTGCAATCTTGTCAAAACTTAACGGCTTCCAGTTTTTTATTACAACTGACCCTGGAAAATACAATGAAGGTACAGAAGGCAGAAAACTTAAAATATTGTTGGTAATAAAACGATATCTGTTGTTCTACTGCAGAACATTTTTCTTTGGGAAATCCGTAGAAAGAACTCTTTCGTAACTGCCCCCTGGAAACATGAAAGGACGTTATGAAGCAAATGCTGTTGTATGTGTAGCGAATAAAACGTTTCAGGCTCCGAAGCGCACAAGCCAGAATAGCGCATTGACACACAGGCACATTTCCATCAGAACCATAATGACGAAATAACACATTCAAATCTCAGATTCTTCTAACGATTAGTTTTGCGACTACTTTGTTAACAGTGGCTGAAAAAGGCATTCGTTTCTCCGGTCAAATGGAGCGCCCTATGAGGAAAATGCTAACCATCAATGTTACTGAGGGGTGAACTAAAAATCCATAATTGGCGGATTACAATATCAACTCATTAACTGAAATTTTGAAGTAAGTCGTTCAATATTATTCAACAAATCGAGTTAGGCTGACAGCTAACGTTGAGAGAAAGAAAAGGAAATAAAAAACTGGACAAGATCGACAGAAGAACTGTAAAAACCTGAACACGTTCAAGGCATACTGTAGAAGGGATGAGAAAGGTGAGATTCGAAGAGCGCAGTGATCAAAAGCACATACGAATTACATGAGAGCAATTAAGAAAAGAATCATCTCCCCTGATTCTCCCCAGAAATGGTGTTAGCCGGCTGTCTGAAAATTATTGAGAAAATTAAACAACTTCTGTTTCAGTAAGTCAGTCAAAATACACAAGGACAAAATTCAGAAGCTGCACGCGTAGGAGTCGTTGAAGTTGGGAAAGTCTGCTTCACCAGTTTATACAGCATCCTTCAATGCGCTGGCTTCCTGCTTGTGTTGCTTCGTCGTTGATCTTTTGCTATACATTTTACTTTCATGTCAGGCACTCTTTGTTCAAAAATACAGAACCCGCTCACCAGCCGAAATCCTTCTGTGTTCTCAAGGACAGCAGTTTCTAAAGCTTGTCCTCCAAATAAAGTGCGCTTCGACCACGCAATATGATAATATAAAATTTAAAAAATGGTGAAAATTACGGATTCACCGAGGGAAAGATATGGAAAGAAAGAATGAAGGGAAAGGAAAGATTCGTGACCAAGTTCATTAAAAATTATTAATGCATGTAAAAATTACTATGAATAGACTTTAAATGTGTACATTAAATGTCACCAAGCAAAATGTGATGTTGGAAAATAGACAAGATTACTCAGGCGTACTTACAGCATCATGTTAGGATGTTCTGATTCACATATATTATGGTAACTTATGAGCATAAATTTTACTTTTAGTGAAGTTAGTCAGTTTTCTCAACTGACACTTTATATTTAACATTTAAATTAAATGACATAAAATGAAAAGTGTGTACTATCAAGGAACACAAGTCATAAATAAGTAATTTACTATATCAAGAACAGAAGTAAGGATGTTATCGACAAAAAAAAAAGTTCGATAACTTTTATGTTGGAGTTGCCATATTAGAGAAGTAAAATTCTTTGAAGACTATAAGTTTATAAATTTATAAATATAAATATTGTAATTATCCCACGCCTTGCGGGTTTCTCGTTCTTTCTGCCCCAACGTTGCCGGCGTCAATTTGTAATTAGACCGGGTATGTCTCTCTGTCTTTCCTCTCTTTGATTATGTCAATATAATTCAATTTCTTAGATATCTGGAGTTGTGGGATATAGTAATCTCGTTAATTATGATTAACTTATCTCTCTAATTAAAATACCAGTGTTAGTGTGACTGTAACTTAAATAATTAGTGTTTTATTCTAAAATTTCGCTCAGCCCTAGTATACCTTGCAGAGAATTATTGAAATTTCGTGTTTAATGCTATTCTCTTTGGTGTAAGAGAATTCCGCAACAAACGCTGCAGTTCCGGAACAAACGAAATTTATAGGTTAATTCACCGTGTACGGTAACTAGTTATTATACACTTAGTCTGTTAATTCTTATTCCCAACTCATTAAATAATACCCAAATAATAAGATCCTGAAATTATACAAGGTTTCTTTATTAATTCAACTTGTTAACATTCAATGAGATTGTTTTTAACTGACATACGAAAGGCTATATGTTGCGTGAATCGATTATTGTTCGGTCCAATATTTTATGTTAGATTCAGTTATATATTTTGTTTTTTTTTATAATTAATTTAGTTCAGGGTGTGAAGGTTCTTGTAACTGCGGTGAAGATTAAAAATATATAGATAAGAATGCAAGATATTACAAATTTAAAGTGTTGTGTTGTTTAATATTATTTATACAATTGTAAATTACCAGACTTAGAACGAAGCAGCTCTGGCAGGCAGTTGGTTTTTAACCTCGTGTCGATCAGAATGGAGATGATTTTCTTTATTCTTTTCTTCAATTCAATAAAGTGGAATCCTTATTCCTGGTTAACTCGGAAATACAGCTCCCTTGGTTTATTTACGGCCAGACTGGTGGTTGAGTTCTTCGGCAAATTCTGGATCCAAATACGTTTTTTCTATCGTATGAAGTGATGTCCCATGTATTTAAATGGTTATGATTTTCAGTGTGGTGTGTAGTATTAGTTCTTTACACAGTTGGCTCTTTATATTTGATTAATATTTCATTAATTCTTCTTCTGATATTGGACAATCCAAGTCCTTCCTTGTGGAACTCAATTATTTATTATTATGAGACGATACCATTATATAATTTGGTTAAATTTTGCTTGCATAATTCAGACAAATAATTATTAATATATTGTGATTTGTAAATGTATCGAAATATTTTAGAATAGTTGAATTACATTAACCATTTCTTTGGGTTTTAATCTCATCACGTTCAGATCATAAATTGCAATAATCAAAATCAACAAATTATATTAATTTTTGTTGTCCCTAGCAACAAATTTATTTTTATTCTTTTCAATGTTTTGTATATAGTGATTATTTCATATATTATTCTTCCATTCCTTATTAAACTTCCATTATATCGGAATATAACTTTATTTATAGTTTGTTTACTAATTTCTACATATATTCTGCTGGTTTTTCAATCTTAGTCTGTTTCTTTTATATTTATTATTTTTCCGATATCAAACGTTATCAATCGATATCATTGCACTATGGCATTATCATAATTTGTTTATATTGAGTTGGTTTATTATATATTATTACTTATCAAATGTTTTTTCTAACTCCTTGAACTGTATTCATTAATTATTATTAACTTCTGTACCTAACCTTTATGTTTTGAGTTGTTATATAGTGTTATTGGCTGTTAGGCCTTTTATTGTATATGGACCTACCTTTGATTATAACTGGTGAACAACTATAGCCTTTTTACATAAGTTTACACACATAACCAAACCTTAACTATTTACATTTACACAAATAATTATTCTTTTTATAACTAACAACAACTTTATCTTGATCTATGGATCACATATAAGAAAATTGAGATCCATTAACACTAATTAACTGCTTTCCTCCACCCTTCTATAACAGTAACCAAATAATACATTTTGCTTCATTACTTTCTATTACTTCAACAAGTAATTTGCATGATCTAACACAAACTTTAACATAACATTCATGGTAACAAAATAACATCATTCAATTCAGAATCATTACTTTCGATTACTGTAATGTAAATTATTGACTCATTTTTATCTAATTTCACTGTCATTTACTTTAACATTTTCTATATTGGTTTCTTTTTTACAATTCTTATCAGTATATTTGATTTATTTACGTTTCACTGAACATTGATTTCTTACTATTGTCTATTTTACAGGTTTGTTTTTTATTGTTATCCCTACCTTGCATCCTTATTCATTTTTACACAATTATAAATGTATTTATTAGACCTTTGTATTATCATGGGAGTTAAATATTTATTTACTTATTATATTTCTAATATTCTATTTATGTAACGTTGAGGACCGCATTTCTGTTGCGTTACAATATACATATATTTAACAGGACTATGTAGATAAAACATTATTACAACATATGTGAAAACTAACAAATAATACAATAACGAAAATTACGCTAACGAGCCTAAAAAATTATATTTCCAGTAACAACGGGTGGGAAATAAGTGATATAGTTCTCTTTCATATCGTAAGTCAAGATTTTCATAGGATTACAACAGAATTTAAATCTACAAATATGCTTTAAAAAATAGAATGGTGATAACATCTAAATATTTATAACGTAGGCCATTTTAATGAAGTTAAATGTTAAATGCTTTAAGTAATATGCTTCAGTCAAAGAGATGTTCATACCTTTCGCTGCCGCCGCGTTTTCTTTGGAATAACCGAGCCTTTGCAAAGCAACCTGGACCAGATCCTGGAATGTTGTGTTTACTGGAATAATAACGTAACTGTCAGTCTCCAGTACCGTTCTTCTGGACGTTCGCATTGATTTCCACTGCTGCAGACTCCATACGGTCTCCACGATGCAGTGCACAGGAAGTGATTTCCCTGAAATAGAGAAACTCAGAATTGCAGTCACTACAATAAAGTACAATTAATAAGCTCTCTGAGCTGCAGAACTCGCTAACCATTTAGAGCGGAATACATTTATTATTAGATAGATTGCATTGCTAAATAATTTTTCAATTAGCAGATTTGTGCATCACTGTGAAAGCGCTTTGCTATTTTTGTTATAAAATAGTAAAAATTATACTAAAATGCTATTTATAGTAAAATAATAGTTGTAAGGCAGACAGTCACACAATAAACACTTCCGTACAAAAGCATTGTTTTATTTTTTTTTAGTAAAATTGTAACCATAATATCTAAATGACAAATAATTTACTTCTAGCTTTTAAGTGTGCCCGTAAGTTCTATAGAAATGTGTAGGTCTATATCAACACTTTTCAAAAATATAAATATCTGTTTTTTTTTTTTGTAAACGAATGTAAAGTTTTGCAAACAAAGTTACAACCTTCTTAAATACGGTCGAGAAATTTCTAAAGGGTGTGGAGAGATATTACTCTTGTCAATTTATTAAAGATATCAGGTTTTGATTTTTTTGATAAAATTTCTCAAAACTACGTAGATGATCCCCCACGTAGACTTTTTCAAATTTCACAAAATTTCATTTTCATTTTTGGCCCGTGGTGCCCCTAAAGATAACAAATATTCAGACTAAACGTTACATTCAATTTGTGTTAAAATTCTCTTTAATTTGATACCCATAAGAATATTTGCGATATAAAAATTCTTAACAACATTTTGTGGTCTGGCATCTAGAATTTTAAATTTTACTAAACTGAATACTACGTTTCGATTTTGGTTAAAATTCTCTTTATTTTGTTATCATACATGGACTGACACGGTCAATAACAGAGCAGGTAAGAGGGAGGAGTCTACTTTAGTATAATACTAACCTCTAGAGGGATAGAAAGTCAAAGAAAAAAAGCTCGGACCGACATAGTATAACTATTGTGGAAATAAATCCTTGAAGGTTAAATGAAAACGTATTCGACGAATACTAATTACGATGATGTCATAATTAAATAAGTGGTAAAAGTAATTCTGGAAGTAGTGATTATTATTATACTTTACATGCATTTTTACTTCGTTATAGTGACTTTATGAAAAAGTACTAATAGTGAAAGTTTTTAGCTTTTATTGATACTACTGTTTCTTTTCATCTAGTCTTGTAAAGACGGTTACAAGAAACCGCGATCAAGTTTGTCCTAAAGCCTTTACGATCACCATTTTATATTTTTAATTAATTCAATTATTTCAAATAATTCTTCGTATTCAGTTCTCAATTACGCCCGTTCTTTTTCAAGTTAGCTTTTCTCATAAATAAAAAAAAATACGAGGCTGTGCATGTTCTCGGTTATAAATAAGGAAAAAGGAGAGAGAGAGAGAGAGAGAGAGAGAGAGAGAGAGAGAGAGAGAGAGAGAGAGAGAGAGAGAGAGAGAGAGAGAGAGAGAGAGAGAGAGAGAGAGAGAGAGAGAGACAGACAGACAGACAGACAGACAGACAGACAGACAGACAGACAGACAGCGAGCACCTAGAATTGGCGTCTCTGCAAAAATAGTTGTAAATTAGTTGTAAATAATTATGTAAAATATAATTATATTATAGTTGGGTAGATATAAACCTATTCCAATATACATCATAATAGCAAGCTTACGTGAAAGCAAGTAGGCCTACTGAATGTGAATTCAAGTTTTGATGAAACGGTTTTAAAATATTTTTAAAACACAAAATATAACCTAAACGTTGTGTAATCAGATCGTAATTAATGTAGACGAAACAATGGGAATACGTGCAAGCGGCACATTTCGCAATGCCAAGTTTACCTAACAAAAATACACGTGAAGACTTATCCAAATAAGACATTTATTATCTTGAACGGTTTGTTTGACTTAGCAGCCAGTTATCACAGCTTTTCCTTTACACGCGTAATAAGAATTCAAAAAATAACAACACTCGGCAGTGATAACAGCTGCGCTAATCACATGATCCCTGTACGCAGACTTAACGTTACCTCCACGATTATACTTATTTAGTAAAAACTATGCACTCTGGTATGAAGCAGTTGTTTATCCACAGGTGATTTTGTTTGTACATTATATATACAATATTATACAATATGCACATATTTGTACATTATATGCACTAGAGGTCTTCAAGAGGACAGGCCTTGGAATTACACCTTTTTCAATCACTTCACCATTACAGTTATTCCTTCCGGTTTCTTTCGACCTTTATTCCTATTTCTTCCTACCCCTGACCTTCCCTGAGATTCTTCATTCCAAATTCCTGTAAGTTATTGCTCACTTTGTCCCTTGGGCTTACTACGTTCTGTTATCCCATTTTCAGTCTCTCTGTTAATCGTCTTGATACGTATAATTTCATTTATTTGCTGATCATAACCGAACCTGCTCAGGATTCGCTCCTTTCTTAATCTTAATCTCCTTTATTATGATCGGTCTGTTAGTAGCATTTATTTGTCATCGGTTTCAACTTGTTCGCCATATTCCATATGTCAGACCCTGTGTTCTTCATTACTTTTCACTCGCACGCATCTAGTATCATTTTTGTATCAATCGCCATGATGTACACCCTAACTCAATAGCCTCAAAGGACATAAGCCGTTGCATAATATTATTATTCCCATCTGTCTTCACTGTTGGTAGTATCTTCCTTTTTTTTTGCGATACACTGAGTACAGTATTCAGTTAATTAGTACAGTGCACTCTAAACTTACCCATCGAGTTCGGCTTATACTAGCACTATGATCATGACGATTATTTTGTCATATTTATGAACGAGCTTAATGGGCTAGAGCAAAACAGCTCCAAAGAAGAGCACAACAAGTTGTTTCAAGAGTACTTTCGTTTCTTGTTCGATATCCCAAGCATTAATTTGATTGTACAGAATATCACCTAAAGACAAATTTTATTTATTTATCGTTTTTAAAAAATTTCCGACGAACACAATTTTTATTTTTTTAACCGAATTTATTTATAGTGATTATTTATTAATACTTATATGAGAATATTTATTATTATTTACTGATACTTGATTAAGTAGTGACTTCAAATAGTCTAATGAACCGAAATGAGTCATCAAAACTTGATCTTTCAAAGTGGAATATCGTCTAAAATTATTGGGCAGATATTTTATGTTTGATCCCGAACAATTTGTTTCGTAAAGTTTCTAAAGTGACGGATCGTAAAACGTTTGTAGAACTTTGCATGTTTCCGCAATGTTAACACAATTCATATGTTTGTGTTCTACTTTCAGTATTATATGTGCCATTGTCGGAACTTACTGTCTGAGACTTCGAATTTTATATTAACATATTAAATGTTTTGATAAAACAATTAACAAAGTATCGTAAATCGAATTTTGAATTTGTAATAGGAAGAACGAATTTAAAATTATGGAATGTGATTGGTAGGAAATGCAGTTACATCGAACAATTTAACGTGTAAACAAATCTTTACAGTGTCACTACTAAAACAGTAAATATGTTAAATTGACGAAGAGTATAAGAAGCAACATTTTTTAATACGTTAACTGTGTAATAAAATTAGTATATAATAAATACTTGTCGTTTTAAATAAAAATATTAGTTCATGTTTACAAATTATATTAATTGAGACAAAAATTATATATTAAAAAAATAGTGGCTTCATATCGCAATTTTCTTAAATTGTAGTCAAGTTAATTCACACCAACACTATTTTTCGGTTCAACACACGTCGTCTTTTATAGTTTAAGACCAAACGATTTACCCTTACTACGATGTGGCTCGACTGACACACCGCTCTGGGGACGTCAGTTTTTTATTCTTATAGCCTGAACACATTTCTTATTTTTTTAAGCAGTATTTATTTATAGTGATTATTTATTAACTGCTACTTATGAGAATATTTATTTTTATTCACTAATAGGTGCTTATGTAGTGACTTCAAAATGGTCTAACGAACGGAAATGAGTAATCAAAATCGGAACGTTCAAAACAGAATAGCGACTACCACAGTTATTGGGCAGATTTTATTTCGGTTTATTTCAATTAATGCCTGGCACATCGAACAAAAAATGTTGTACTCTTGAAACAACTTGTGCTCCCCACTCGAAATGTTTCCCTCTATCCAGTGACCAGCCCTTAGTGGCTCGACGTCAGTCTCAGTCTAACCAGTGAGGATGCCTCATCGCAATATGGGCGAAACGCTTGGTCTAAAAATAATTAAAACGACGCATACTAAACCGGAAAACAGTGTTGTTATTGTTAACAAAAACCACGAAATTTTACGAGTGTAGTTACTACGTAAATATAATGTTTGGTTTTCCGTAATAGCGCATGTAGACTCTCATATGTCATGTTTCATACTGGCTAGGTTGGGTATATTTGATAACAGTACCTTGTACATATAGTTTATCTGAAACCAATGAACCATTAGACCTACGTATCGTACACATGTTTAGGCCTCATTAATGGCATTAAACAATGTCGAAACATCTTGTGGTGGTTTGGTCGAACATTACAAAAGTACACACATTGGCAATAACGATTTCACGTATTACAGTTGACTAATTTAAAGGTATGTGAACCGCCAGTTGGGCTTATAACGTATCGTACTATATAATACTCAAAATTCAGAAGTATGCCTTTTTTATCTCTGGTGACACCTAATTTTTAACACACGCATGTTAGTAACTGTGCTTTCAATGATTGTTTATCGAATAATTTTTATTTAATTTTTACTCTATGCGTATTAGGTTAATTACATTTTACGCCTTTAATTTAACGTATCGCAAATGCTTTTAATAAGGAAATAGGCTTACATTAATTTGTCTAATGTTCCATACCTATAATTCAAACTACCTGAATTTGTCAATACTATAAGAGTAGGCTACTACATACTTACATATAATTGTCTGCTGCGAGCGCGCGCGCACTTTTGTAGGTTTCCGCAGCCTATTGTGTCGGGTGTTTATTGTCTTCTTGATTTTACATCATTTTCTGTTTTCTGTATGACGTTCCATACCCTTTTCATCGATATTTTTCTCAGGGTTGCGCCATTTTTTCTTGTGTCATTCTCTTTATTTTGTTTTGTGAAATCCATTGCTCCTTGTAATTAGTAAGATTCTGATGAAAATGACACGAAAAACGGACATATCTCCTGAAGAAGACATCAAAGAAGGATGTATCAAGGATACTTATAGGTTGCATATTAAATTTAATTAATATATTTAAAGTAGTCTGATTTTCGAAGAATACGAATTCAGCTTCGTGACTTCATTCCACGTTTTCCAAATGCAATTCAGATTATCAAAATTAATTTTGAATTGCAACTATAGTAATTACAACTAACCAAAGATTATTTAAATTTACACATATTTAATACTACATGCTAATTCGTAAGTTTGAGGTGACAATAATGCTGTAAAAGTATCGTATAAATTTTATTATCCGGAATTTTAGATTATCCGAAACCCTCCGTCCCGAATGTGGCGAATTTCGTTGTGTCATTCTCGTTGTTTTGTTCTGTAAAATCTATTGATCCTATTAATGAGGATGACGGTAGTGATAATAATACGAAAAACTGGCATATCACCCGAAGAAGACATCAAAATAGAAGGATGAACATAAATCAAGGAGACAAAAATCTAGTTATCAATTACCACAACATAAAAGAGAAACTTACTTGCTCTAAAATTTTGCACACCACTATAAAAAATGATTCTGATTACCGCTTTCAAGCTTCACAGCTCATCGTCAGATCGGAAATGACAATGACCTGTGAAGCTTGAAAGCGCTAATCGGAATAATTATTTATAGTGGTGTCCAACAGTGATCATTCTGTTTGTGATTATAACCACTAACACAACTTTCTTAATTTCCGAAACAAAACATTTTCAGTACGACAAGAGAAAATATTTATAGGCATATCTGTACTTCTACCAATTGAAAATGATATTATTTATGAAGTTCCGAAGTAATTTGCAAATTCTCCCTGCCTCCAGATTCCTGTTGTACACGAATTTCAGACTCCAGGTTTCATTTGATCCGCATAAAAATTTATTAAACAAAATAAATTTATTTCGTAAAATAAATTCAAGTGTACTGCACGTAGGAGGTACATTCGAAACTTGTATAGAAATTCGAATAGGCCTACATGACCATACAAAATAAATTTAATAGGACTCGCTTAAACGCTTCACAATACCTGACAGTCTGTGGAAGGGAACATATTCTAGTTGCGTGATTAAATACAAATGGTGCAGTATTTATGTCCCAATTCACCGAAACGTGTAAGTTACACGTTGCGAAAGTTTCTTTACTTTGAGAAGAAATTTTCTAAATATTATGCTACCCTGGCCAGTACCCGAGTTAGGTCTACTAGCCATTAAGTCGCAAATTTACTTTCACATTGCTTTTACAGTATTTCTGTTCTTTGCCAATTATGTGCTCGTCTCAGAATATTATTTGCTCGTTTCATCGACAGCTTAGAGCACTTATGCACCGAAAGGATAGTCTCATATTTAGAAATATATAATTAACCAACATTTTGAAACAATAATTTTAAACTATGTTACTGTTTTGATTTGATTAATCTATAACGTATAACCTGTAATTTTATTTTGATTTGATTATTATTTTCCTTTTATTTCATAATTTTGACCTGAAATTCTTTTGGCGTTTAATTACATGAACGTCGAGAGTTGTAGGCATCTAAACTTAAAGAACCCTTGTCTTCTAATCTAATAATGCTGTGATCGAACACCGGTAGCACCATAAAGCTCCCTTACGGCTTCCAAGTAAACTCAGCCGATGTAAATGAATAATTGGGGGTAACGTTTGTAGTAAAAATAGGCAGCCCACATGTATTCCTGGGCATACTGCCTATTTGTATGCCAAATGATGCTTCTCCTAGTCCATTATCTCTCCTGATCCTTCGATAATAATTATTACTATGAGCATCAATTTTCATCTCTCTAATTCCAGTACTACTTCTACTTCAAAAGTGATTTGGCTCTCTATGCATGTCTCTATCTGTTTATCCGTCTGTCTCTTTCTCTCTCTCTCTCTCTTCCTACGAACTTATTAATAACTCTAAAAACTCTAAAATAACTTAAAATAACTCTAAAAACTGTACCTGTTAAATAAACAATATTGTCTCCTATCATATTAATCTCGTTCAACGTAATGAGTACCTTTATGAAATGGTACGGTGATCATCCTATCACCCGAATCTCACAGTACCTAAATATATTTTGTTACTGTTAATTTTCATTTTTGGTACTGTGGTTGTTGACGATGAAGCCATATTTGTTATTATTATTTGCAACAATACCATCAACATCAATTCTTGTCACTTTGTATATTACTTCCACCTATAAATAATTAGGCCTATTACGCTTCTAGACTGCGGACAGCGTTCGTCAAACGGTTTTGTTTAATGAGGTTTCAGCTATTTATCAATACAGTTATCGATTACCAACTACATTCTCAAAAAATTCATTAAGAAAACGTTGATAAATGTAACGAATCAAAATTTATTTACCCAAAGGTAGAATCACTTGCGGGGATCCTATTGTGCTATTACTGGGTTCCATTTGCGACGACGAAGAAATAATAACGCTGTTGGTTCAACAACAATGTGTTGTACCGAGCTTTGTTGTCGGGGGGGGGGGGGTATGTTGTGTGCTGGCACGTTTGCGAGGGATGCTGTGTGACGGCGGGTGAAAAAGGACGGTGATGGTGGGGTAATCGCGCTGGGAAACGATGTCAGGTGACATGACATCCTCTAGCCCCGACGTACTTAGAAGTTAGACGTAAGCTGTCAGCCTGTTTTTTGATAACACCCAATACAGACTGTGACATTATCTGTTATTAAAAGCGAGTTGAAAACTTTAGAAAATGTTTGTTATATTATACTCTTATCAAGACAGGACTTGAATAAAGCTCGTCGGAAGAGCGGAGCGGGGAAAGAGAGAAAATGCGAATAAACGAGCGAGAGAGGGCGAGCGAGTTACTCCGGCAAAGAATACAGGACAACAACGGTGCAGCAGTAGCTATAAGATATGAGCTGTGACATCTTAAAGAGGAAATGAAGAAAACTTGCGGCGTTGCCGGGCGGGCGGGAAGAAAGTATTAGTCCCTTGTTCCACTTATCAAACACTGATAACGGGCTTTATTTGGTTAAATACGTTACACATCTCTTCTTCGGTTTTTATGCCGAATGAAAACAGTCGGTGTGATTTTTGAAAGAGAGAACGCAAGAACGCGAATGACGCGGGGTGGGTGGAAAGAGACAGATATAGTCATTAAATTGAGACACGAATGAAAATATTTTTGTATTCCATTTCCCTTCTCCCCGCGGTGGATTTCCATTCCACTATCTTGACAAGAATAACAGTCTAATCAAACGATTGTTGGGGAGGAAAAGCCAACCCACCGCTGCCGCAGCGCCAAGAGATATGCACTTTCAATAGTGTTATAACATTCAACAATTCTCTGTCTCCATCTGACTGTCAGCTCCATCGCTCTCCCTTCTCTCTTACTGCGCTTCTTCTCCAAGTTTAGTTCACACCCTTTATTTTTTCTTGTTAATATATAAACTGATTTCATTTTTTATTCACACGTAGATTTCGCTCGCTAGGGTTATTCAATTACAGCAGTTAATGGTGCGGTTACTTATTTTTAAAACCACGTTCCCCATCTTTGTTCCCTTGTGAACAATTCTCATACAACTTATGACTCTGTTTTACAGACTTTAGTTTTTGTGTATTCAATACAAATTAGGATTAAATCAATTATGCTAAAGAAATACATAATTAACCTAGACAAATTCAAATGTTCTTTCACAAAATACAGCATGTAATGCTACGTTTCGATAATGTCTTTCTGATACTAATAAATATCCATAACAATAATAAATAAAAAATACTTACTAAATAATAAAAACAGTAATTAAGAAAGGATTCATAAAATGGAAAGACCATATAGTATAAATAAAGATATTCACAATAAAAAGTGCATATCTTAAAATGCGAAAATAAGGCATTACAGTACAGTAGTGAGGCCAGAATGCCTGTATGCAAGTGCATTTCTAGCATTGAATTATAATTTAGGCAAACTACAAACATTGGAAAGATAAATTATTAGGAAAATATTAGGCCCACGAAAAACATCAGAAGCTTGAAAATTATCCAGTTCTGTATATACTTATGCAGGACGTAGTATGATTGGACTCTTACTAAATAAATTATAGAGACGCGGAAATGAATCCAAAGAAAGGGCGAAGAACAATTATAATACACTTTTGCAAGTGATTAAAAATGTATATTTACTCTAAAGGCGTACTTGCCATGGTTAGGCGCAGTTGCGTATCGAACACGAGAATTAATTGTTGTTTTATGAAATGTCATAAATAAAATTGGAATTCCCTCGTTCCCTCTAGTACGGCTTTAACGGTAATCGTGATTACAGTAAGTGACGTTATCTTGAGAGCGATAGTGTTTCCTGTTCCTGCACGAAACTGGACGAATCTGTATTATCGGCTTTACCTATAAACGTGAGAGATGGCCGACAATCATATAACAAAAACGCCGAAATCCCATAGTGATATTTTGATAATTCGATGGTTATTTTCTGTTTTTATTTTATTAATTTCTTTGTCCCTCGACCCACCTACTCGATGGCTATTAATTGGATAGTAAACAATTCACTGATACCGTTCCCGTGACGGGCGGGAGTCCAGTGCTCGGAACATGAAACCATCGCGTACGACACTGTTCCATCGCTCTCTACTTGAATGTCACTTCATACGACCCCACTTTTATCCCTGCAACCACACTGGCATCGAGAAATATACGTACAAGAAAGACAGAAAAATGAAATATTACAGGAAATTTTCCTAATGAAAACTTTAGGTCTTTATTTTTCGTAGGAAAATGTATCTGCTCTCTCTCTCTCTCTCTCTCTCTCTCTCTCTCTCTCTCTCTCTCTCTCTCTCTCTCTCTCTCTCTCTCTCTCTCACGCACGCACACACGCACGCGCGCACAAATCATACTTTATTAAAGAACACATTAACCATACACATGTGGCTAAAAGTAACAGACTGGGAAGCAGACAAAATATGAACGTGGAATTGATGATGAACGGCATGAAGGCATATTTAAAGAATGGAAAGAATAAAATGTAATGAGTGAGGAAAGTAATGGCAGAGTGCAAACAAGTGAAGAGACAGCAGAAGAAAGAGAAAGAGAGAAAGACGGAGAGTGAGAGAGAAAGAAGAGGGAACACAGAGTAAGATTAATCTAAAGAAAAAGGAAGTGAGTAAAGTTGAAACAATAACATTTAGTTTAACGAACGAGTTAAGTTTCACATTAAAATGTTTCAAGAAGTCTTGTGTATTTTCTGTTTGGCTAATAACACTGACAGTGCATTATATAATCCTGGCTCGGTGAGACGAGGTCAGAGAGCACTGCGGAGTGCGCCTGGCTTGACTGTTTCCTTACACGACTTAAGGCTCTTAGCGCTCTACACAAATCCGCCTTTGCAAAGAAATACCTTTACGGAATCAAAGAGCTTAATAAGATGTAGAGATAGAGAGAGACGGAGAGATAGAGAGAGGCTTCATTGTAAAACCTCAACTAACGAGATTATACTGTAGAAATACTCTTGCATACGTAATAATCTTTTCGAAACCTTTTAGCTAAAGACTAAACTCTACTCCCCTTAAAAATAAACACAAAGCCACTACACCTCTCCTCGCACCGCGCTTCCTCCACCCCCCTCACGATATTCTTCTCTCTCGGACGCACGCAAAGTGTTTCCTCTCTTTGTCCTTCTCGGCTTTTGTGTGAACGCCGCTCGTGCTCGCCGGCCAGTCCGCTTAATATCGCCTTTACATACAGTTACCACTACATATTGCTTCCAGATTTTCATTAGAGGGAGAACGCCATAGATTGGAGCTGACGGTGGCCAGTGGCCGGCTTTGCACCTGGATTACCGGATTACCTCGGTTACAGGCGCTGCGGTCAACACCGTGTATTAACTGGTATTAACGTGGCGTTGTGAGCTTCTTACCGTGTTCCAGCCGGGCCTCTGTCCCGCGACCCACCTATTGTTTCAGCGCACACAAACGTAATATCATTTAGCAGTGTACGCGCGCATTACAGCGTCTTTAATAATTCACTACGCTAACAGCGGTATATAATATCGATTAGGCCCTGTGATAGGTTCTGTGATGACAACAAAATATCTAGTTTCACGAGAAACTATCCTTACGTCGAGACGCTGGGTAACAAAATTATTACGTATGTGCGCGAACTAGCGAGACAAAGTGGAACTATTACTTCAGGTTTTACTGTAAAACGTTTGTAACCACATGCATCCCGCCAGTCACTAAAACTTATTACAGTACACAGATTATAATTATTAGTACTAAAACAAGCTACAGCAATGTAACATATTAAATTTTAATTTCTATTTTAAATAGTGTCAATTAACGTCTCCCAATTTAATTTATTTAATTATATGTAGACCTATATAATTATGTTATATAATTATAATTTCAATTATATTTATACTAGCTGCTACACCCGCGGTTTCACCCGCTTTTTGTTTTCTTTTAATTGATATTTTTTGAAAGATAACTTTTTAAAACATCAAATTATTTTCGTCAAATTATCTTTATTTTTGTGTTTTCTGCGCAACTTTGTATCTATTTAAAGGTTTTTTAACCGCGTTATTACTTGCTCGTTTATTGTCATGGGTCGATAGGGATTGAGATATTCTGAGAGGTGGGAAACGCATTGAATTTAACACTCAGGCAGAAATGACATTGGTCACACGGACGTGGAAAAAACGAACGGTCATCAACTTTGTGCGTTTTCAAGATCTCCCGCGCGAAACGCAACCTGCTGCGTTTTAGTTACGTTTTTAACACTCATGAGGGTGGCCACACGGACTGTTTAAAGATGCCGCTAAGTAGCATTTGTTTATTTACTTGTTACTTTGGTAATTAATTCTGGTCTCCATGGTGTTTTTTACATCTTTATACGAAAAAACAAAAGTGCATAATTAGAAGGGCCTAAATCGTGTAAACAAGGCAAAATATCAAATTCCAAGTTAGGCAGTGTTTTTGCCTCGTGTCAAAGGTTATCTGTGCAAAATTTGGTGCCAATCGGTGTAACGGTGTTGATTTGAATTCAATACAAAGAAATCCTCAGACTTTGAGATTTATATATATTCATATATTATAATATATACATACATATATTATATATATTGTAACACAACAAGATTACACCTCAGAATAAAGACAAGTTAATCATCAAAATTCGTTGTGAATTATGCATAAACGCAATCTTTTTAGAAATAAAATACAAGGAAGAATAAAATAAACTTAACAAATAAAGAAATGAAAACAAAATATACTATTTAAAGATAAATAATAATGTGAAGGAGTAAAAAGTAATAAAAAACAAAAAGGGAAATATTATAATAAATAAATACTAGGGAAATCGGGAATGCACATTTAGGAATTAAATAATTTAATTACAATGACAAGACAATAACTGACGATGACCATTATACCCAGAAGAGAAGATCAAAGAATAATAAAAATGTAAATAGTTATTAGTAAACATAAGTATAGTGTATAAATGTTAAACCTAGTAAATAAGTAAAAAGACATTGATTATAGCATTAGACTATTTAACTAGAGGGAGGTCTGCGAACCTCAAACAGTTATTTTGTGTCAGAACTACAAAATGTGAGTGACATTAAAATTACTAATAGAATAGTATTAAGCCATAATTATAAAAGTTAAGTGGTTTAATAATATAAAAGAGTGAAAAGAACAGTGATAAACACTATAAAACAGTGTAGAATGAAAGTGAATAGGAAATGGAGCTAGGTATAATATAGACGGTGAATAAAACATATAAATTATATAAACCAACTATAGTTAATATAAAATGGTGTATAATGATTAATAATAGTGAAATTTTGAGTTAAAAACTAATAATATACATTAGTGACTGGTTAAACTTTGTACTTATGTAAACTTTGTACTGTAAAACACCGCATTGCAGTCGCGTGCAGTGACGTCATTTTTTTCTCCCCGCTATCTGCTGCCGGTTTGATACAGGCTAGCAGCAGTTAAATTAGTTAGTTACTAGCAAGACTCCGAGCGGGCACCTCGCCTCAGTTCGCCAGCCGCGGCTACATTTCTTCATTATTTATAATTCTAGCATGATCAACATGCGATAGTTACTTAGGCTATCCAAGCCATTTTACGCACGATTATGTCCTTCAGTATTTAATTTCTATCTCAATTTTCAGGCATTTATGCCGCGCTAAACTGGACGCGCCAGCAACTATTTCTTATTAATTTTCAATAAATAATTTAGCTCAAATCATATACAGTCCACTTCGTTAAATCATTTCAAACCAGCTACCTCAACCACTAGCGTTCTAAGACCAACTTGAGATTACTTCGAGAGCGCCTAAGACGCAACATTTTGGTCCTCCGGGCCGGATTTTGGTTCACCACGGCCGGATCCGAATCTTGATTCGGACTAGGATTTCAGACATATTTCATTTAATGGGCCCAAACAACGTTTGGTTCAAGCCCGAATACTTTCAACCTTTAGATTGCTGGCCGTTGCACGCCTTCATTATTCTAAAAAAAAAAAAAAAAATATTTCATACTTGACATCAGCATGATTCTGCAGAGCATCAACTCTGAGACAACAAGACACTACAAGACATCATCATTTGTCCTACGGCAGCGAAATTCCAGAACTTTAAAATTATACGGAGAGCTACAACTTCAAGCGTCACCCGACCAGCAGAAACAAGAGTTGGGCAACTTATAAGGATTGCCGAACAGGATCACCACTGAAACAACGGGATCGAAGCCAGCTTGAACACGCCGGGATTCAACATCCACGTGACTATAACTTTCATTTTTTATAATTTTTCATGTATAATTGATATGTACAACAAAGTCAGTAATATTTTAGAACAGATTTAATAACATTTAATATAACATCATTAATAATTTTTACATAAACGGATATCAGTCTCAAGTGGCCATAAACTTGTATTTTTATCTAAATTTTCATTTATGCAGCTGTACAATAATACACTCATATAATATGATGTAATAAGGCTATATGTATATTGACACTTTGAATAATTCATATTTTCAATAACTTTCATAACTATTTTTAAAAAAAAAAGAAAATAAGTCCCTATTATAGTAAGTAATATATTAAGGTGTATACCGATCACTGGCTCCCGCATCATATCAGAATTTAGCAAATTATTCAAATTACAACAATTGTTCACCCGCTCTATATTTAACTATCGTTTTCGAATCACATTTGCATTTAGTCATGGCTAATGTGAAGGCGCTAATTAAAAAACGGGCACAATTAAGGCTTCTATATCCCGTGTGAATACCTTCGCTGACAATTTCGATCCGGACATAAGCGATCACCATGCCTTAAAAATTAAACTCCGCCATTTGATGGAATTGTCCGTGAAGTATGACGAAATTCAGACTCAAATTGAGGCTGATGATTCCGATTTCACATCAGTCAGTGACAGAGTTCAAACAGAGGATGATCTGTGTAATATTGAGTGCAAGTTACACCATTTATTAGAGCAAGTAGAGGAGGTGAACAAAATTGATTCAAGCTGAAGTCACACCAATTAAAACCTCCCCTATACAGTTAGAGCCGATTAAACTGCCCTGCTTCTGAGGCAGCATTATTGATTGACAGCATTATTATAATATGTTTTTGAAACTGGTACACGTCAGAACCGATCTGACGGACATTCAGAAATTACACTATTTACACTCTTCATTAAGAAACGAAGCGTTAAATGTAATAAAATCTCTCCCAATAACCCATGACAATTATGCGGTAGCCATTGATCTATTGAGGGCCAGGTATGACAGCAAATTAATTGTCTCAGCCTATCATATAGGGAATGTCCTGGGCATGAAGTCCATTCAGCAGGAGTCCATGGTTGGCATCTCCAAATTCATTGACGAAATCACCGCGAATATAAATGCTTTAAATTCATTGAATTTACCGGTAAATACCTTTGAAATCATTTTCATTCAATACTTGACGCAAAAACTCGATAACCAGACATGTCGGCTCTGGAAAGAAAGCTTGTCCGACGAGCGATTTCCTAATTTCAATAACTGTATTAAATTTTTAAATAGTAGAAGACAATTATTGCAAAACGTCGGCGGCGCGACCAGCTCAGTAAGCAAAATACACGTTAGCGATAAGACTCCCTATCGCAAAGCTATTAAACCGGTTGATATTACTAGGTCGACATTCCATTCTCATATCAGCAACAACATCTGTCAGCTGTGCAGAGGTAGACACGGCCTATCTGAATGCCCACAATTCGTGGCTATATCTCCCCTGAAACGAAAAAATATTTTAATTAAACATAAACTCTGCTTAAATTGCATACGTCCAGGCCATGATCTCGCACACTGTCCTTCCAAATTTGCTTGCAGGACAGGGGCTAAACGCCACTACACAATGATCCACATGTCAGGCAATATCCCCTCGGGTAGAGGCAACAATCAGTTTTCGCTGAAATTGCAAACAAACAAATCTATTTTATTATCCACCGCTCTCTGCATGACAACTGACCATGCCGGTAAGAAGCAACCAGTAAGGATTTTATTGGACTCAGGGTCGCAAGCTAACTTCTGCAACATGAGTTTCGCACGTCGCATGGGTCTAAAACTAACTAAATCTCAATTACCCATCACCGGTATAAACAATTCCTTATCTCAAGCTGACTTCAGTACTAGGGTAAGGTTGCATTCTCGTTATAAGAATTTGTTTAAACGTTCATTGCGCTGTGCTTCCCACTATCACGAATAATCTTCCTGCGGAATCGTTTGACATCTCATCCCTAAATTTACCAAAAGGCATATTCCTAGCTGACCCGCAACTGAACGTTTCTTCGCAAATCGACATATTACTTGGTGCCCAGTATTATTTACAATTAATTGAACCTGTCAAATTCATCCGTAGCCCACATTTTCCCATAATACAGGAAACAAAATTGGGATTTATTCTCGCGGGCAACTTGCCCTTTAATGTCGAGATGACAAAACCTGTCTCATCATTCATAGCATGTGAAGATAATAATGCCATTTCCTCGCAACTAAAGGACTTCTGGATGTTAGAGGACGTTGCTGTTCGTGCTCCCTCGGTTCAGGACTCGGATTGCGGAAGTCATTTTGTCGCTAATACTTTCCGCAATAATGATGGTAGATTTGTGGTATCCCTACCACGCAGGTTATACAATTCTCATTTGGGCGATTCTCATCCCGATCTTGAGCAAGAACAACGAAAGCAGGTCCAAACCTCGTTGATTGTCGCTTCATCTACGTCTAGTTATTTTGCAAACTACTCTTCGCTTTCAAAACTCCTTCGTGTATTTTCGTACTTCCATCGATTCATTCGGAACTCTAGGCTCCCCATAGCTGATAGGGACACTTCCTTTTTAACTTCCCAGGAGTTACATGGTACACTTTTAGTTTTTATTCGCCAGTCCCAGAAATCGCACTTTAGCATCGAAATCAAGGAACTTGAGGCACAACGCTGCATCCCTAATAATAGTAAAATTTTTTCACTTAACCCCTTTCTTGACAAGACAGGAATATTACGCGTGGGAGGACGCCTTCAGCACTCCCAGCTTACCTATGAGAGCAAACACCAAATCATACTCCATCCGCACTCTCATCTCAGCAAATGAATCATAGAAAGCGAGCATCTTCGTTTACTACACGCTGGTGTACAATTGACTCAGTATTATCTACGGCAGAAATATTGGATAATTAATGACAAATCTTATATACGTTCAGTAATACACAAATGTATCACTTGTTTTCGATTCCGTGCTAGGGGCGCAAGCCAATTATTAGGACAATTACCCCCGTCCCGGGTTACGCCTGCTAAGCCATTTTCTCAATCTGCAGTCGACTATGCCGGCCCGGTACTTATACGTCATGGCGGGCAGCGTTCAAAATTGACGTCAAAGGCTTATATTGCTTTATTTATATGCATGGCCACTAAGGCCATTCACCTGGAACTAGTCTCAGATCTTACATCAGACGCCTTTATAGCAGCCTTAAAACGGTTTATAGCGCGTAGAGGTATCCCTGATCAGATATTCTCCGACAATGGTACAAATTTTCGTCGTCCTAGTAGCACACTTCACGAATTATACAAACGTTTTCAATCTAACGGATTTGAACAGACCACCCAGGATTTTACCAGTGCCCAAGGCATTAAATGGTCCTTTATCCCCCCCTCAGCACCTCATTTCGGTGGCCTGTGGGAAAGCGGAGTCAAGAGCGTCAAGTTTCATTTGCGGCGCGCGTTGTCGGCGGAACCATTCTTACGTTTGAGGAGTATTACACTATCCTAACTCAAACAGAATCCTGCCTCAACTCACGCCCCTTGTTCGCCATATCAAATGACTCCAGGGACCCCGAACCTTTAACTCCCGCTCACTTCCTGGTTGGTTCTCCGCTCACTGCACTCCCTGAAGCTGACTATTCCAAAGTCAATATTGGTCGTCTGGGCAGATGGCAGCTGCTCCAAAGATTCACCCAGTCTATATGGAACAGGTCGTCGAAAGATTATTTGCACCAGTTGCAACAACGCAACAAGTGGCGCATCCCGTCAAAAAATTTGACTCCCGGACAACTCGTCCTTATTCTAGAAGACAATTCCCCCCCCCCCACTGCTGTGGAAACGCGGGGTAGTCACTAATGTCTATTCGGGTCAGGATTCAATAGTGCGCGTCGCGGATGTTCGCATCGCAAACGGTATCCTACGTCGGCCCATTCATAAATTATGTCCACTTCCAGTGGCCTCAGACTAATTGCATGAGCGTTCATGCGACATGCATCATTGTATCGAACCTTTATCATACTTTCTATTTGTTGTTTTTATTATATTATTATTAAGTTTTTATTATTGTATTACCATATTGAATCAGTTTTCGAGGATGTTTTTTCTTTATATAGATTGTGTTATTACTTGCGTTTTGTTAAAAATTAAATGTATGTATTTACTGGACATATGTTAATGCTTCAAGAAAGATCATGTTATTTATATAAGCACTTTTATTTTTATCATGAGTTTTTATTTTGTACATTTTCTAGCACAGAAATTGTTTTGTTTTGCTTTTGAGTTATCTGATTAATTTTGTTATTTACAGATTTTTATGTCACAGATGATTTACTTTAAAAAAAAAGATCTATTTAATGTATAAAGCTTTCAAGTATATTATGTATTGCCTTTGTATATAACATTTGATAATAATTATTATTCTAATATCATGTATATGAATTACATGTCTTTTACTATTGTGTTATTCTATGGTTATGTATTTTTGAATTTTTTGGGATAATTATCCTATTATTATGTACAGCCAACTATTATGTCTGCCTGATTATTGTATCATCATTTATCATTATCATGTTATTATGTGTTATGGAATTTTTAGTATCATTACTCTATTAATATGTAACGCAAATCATTATGTATTATGTATCCTTACATGACTTTGGTATGTCAATCATATTGTTATGTACTATTAACTTCCTGTGTGGCATTGCTTGATTGTTATGCATGTCAATTATTATGTCTTTGTTATTGTATTATCATTGTTATTTATTACTGAATTTGGTGTCATGTAATGTCAATTACTATGTACTATTCACACAATGGCCTAAGTTGCAAAATCGCCCGATTTTGTGCGGGCAGTATGGTTAAACTTTGTACTTATGTAAACTTTGTACTGTAAAACACCGCATTGCTAGCAGCAGTTAAATTAGTTAGTTACTAGCAAGACTCCGAGCGGGCACCTCGCCTCAGTTCGCCAGCCGCGGCTACATTATCTTCATTATTTCTAATTCTAGCATGCTCAACATGCGATAGTTACTTAGGCTATCCAAGCCATTTTACGCACGATTATGTCCTTCAGTATTTAATTTCTATCTCAATTTCCAGGCATTTATGCCGCGCTAAACTGGACGCGCCAGCAACTATTTCTTATTAATTTTCAATAAACAATTTAGCTCAAATCATATACAGTCCACTTCGTTAAATCATTTCAAACCAGCTACCTCAACCACTAGCGTTCTAATACCAACTTGAGATTACATCGAGAGCGCCTAAGACGCAACATTGACGAAGAAAAAGTAAGATTCAACTGAATCATATCAATTATAAATTAATGTGAGCACGAACCTATAACGTTAAAATTGAATACGATGCAATTTTACGGGGATTAATTCATATGTCATAGATATCAAATATAAATCTGTAAAAAACGATGTTAAGTAAATGCAGTTAAAAAGATACCAGAGCGGTATGTGTTCAAAAGGAACAAAACCCTGAGTTGGCGCCTGCCAGACGGCCAGAAAGTACAAAAAGTCACGTAGGAGGCTGGCTATTATAAAAATGTATTATACTTAGAAACTAGCAAAAATTAGGTGAAAGCTGGTGAAATTTAAGTGCTTTCAACAATAAAATACCGTTATGTAAGACGGAGAGCGTAGACAGAGAGATTCGAGTAACGCGTCTTTCCCACTATTTCCACACGCGCTGTTGGGTTGACGAATGGAGTAAAGCGTCATTTTTTTAGCGGGTGAATTCTCGGGGTAGATTGGGTAAATTTGTATTTCGCGGTACGTGAAACCAATCAGAGTGTACTTTGTAAATATTTGGTGAGGGTAGTTTTAAGTCGGGTATAAAAACTTTGTTGGAAAAAGTTCAGGTAGTCTTCGGAGATACTACATTTATTTAGACTCGTAACCGGTGTGTTAAAGAATTATTATTTTAGTTAGTTGATAAATTAAACAGATAATATATTTAAACGTAGTAAATTGTATACAGTGAAGTTATCAAAACAGTAAAACTAACAGTCGTATTTGAATCACCGAAGTAATAGAAATTCATGAAAGTAAATCGTTGAAGAAGTTTCAAACAGTAATCATTATTCTAATAACGTATTAAGTATTTATCGAAGCAATCATAATTCGTCTAAGATTGAATCGTAGTTCGAAGGGAAAAGTTACTGTGAGCTGAGAAATTATATAGCGGAACTTGTCGTGTACTAATTAATCCGACGGTATCAGCCTATCGTATCTGTGTTGGAAGCACTTATATCCAATAACGTATATACTATGTATAAGAAAATATTGCGTAACACTTCACCGTTGTATTCTCGCTAAATCATAAAAGGTAAATTGTGTCTGGTGCATGTGAAATTAGTGTATATAAAGATAAAGAATGAACGAATGCGACTGACGGGGATCTACATAGCAGCAGTGGACCGTAGGATCACAGGACCGACGACGTTTGAGGAGACACTCCGCACCGTAAATACGGAATTCAACAAACAAGTAAAAATTATATGAACATTCATTTTAATATTGTAAATAAAGTTCAAGTCTTTTGGTAACTCAAACAGTTAAAAAGAATCCACAATTAAAAAAGAGAATAATTGTAAGAAATTGAATATTGATATTAGTAATGTAATCTTTAAATTCAAGAAGAGTTTCAAACGTACAATTTGTCACATTTATATTTGTTTATTAATTATTACACCCTGAGATCAATTATAAGAGTCGCTACGCTAAAGTAAGAGCTAAGTTCAATAGTTGAATACCAACAATTAGACATATATAACTAGATCAAGTACCCTAAAGATAGAATAAGTGAAATATAAGATTACTTATAACATAAAGTCAGTAGTTATCACATTGATGTTATTTAATATTTAGAAGTAACCCTTGCTTTGAAAGCATAGTTGCAGTATTTGGCACTACACCGTAAAACTTAATATTAAGGAATATTCAACACTTAGTCTTGCTTTGCGAGGTGTAGTAAACCTGTGACACATAAATAATCCATCCAAGAGCGATGCTGAATGAATCAGTATTTTGTAAAAAGAAATTGTATTGTTCAGGAATATTGTAAATGAACGAATTTACAAATAAGTATACTAATTGGTAAATAAAATTTGTTTATTATTGATTTATTTTATTTTATATATATTTATTTATATATTTAATTAATTTAATTTTTAATTACTTTAATTGTTTTTATTGTTTTATGGTTAATGTTCAATTAATAAAAATACTGATTAATAACTGTGTATGCTCTGATGAAGAATTATTTGTTTCTCCGCGTTAAATAGATTGTCGTGGCCAAATCGATTGCATGTAGCGGCCGATTCAGTATCTGTACTTCTTCTTCTGCTCGTTCCTTTCCCTCAGAAGTTCTCGTTTAGTAATTAATAATTAATGTATTTTAAATTATGACTCAACTAATCAATAAAACAATGTTTAAAACAATAATTAGGTTTATTATGTCCAAAGTAATTATTTGAATTGCGTCGACTAACTAGAATCTGATTCGAGACTAGGTTCCAGGTCGATTATTACATATACAAAATTATTCAGATTAAATTATTATTTTATGAGGGTTCTTTTAACTGTAGAAATAGTCAGGAAAGGCAAGAGAATTCAATACTTACAACTATAAAAACTTATTCATTAACAGACAAAATATAATAAAGTATAGTGTATATAAAGATTGATATTCAAACCAGCTGATTGCTCTGACGTCACCGCCTTCTTCCGCTAGGCTCGTGCGACTGGAAATTACAAGATGGCTGCCTTCATGAGTTGTTCTGCGATGTAAATTCCACTACGAGATTTTCCTTCAAATAAACGTATCAGTTGTTTAATTCCTCTTCTGTGATGCCGCTATTGGAATATCCACAAGTTGTAGTGTTTAGTTTTATTCCTCCACTTGGTTTTGTTCGGTAATAGGTGTGCTGTGTCAAATGGTCCCTTTCAATCAGATGCTAGTTGGACTAGGTTAATTTAATTCTTCAGTCGTGTCCATACGTAGTGACAGCACGATTTAGTAGTGTTTAATTTAGTTTTATGGTTTCAATGATCTGTATTGTAGTATTCATTAATTTAGTTTATATTCTTTTATCTTTTTATAATTTCATAATATATCTTGGTTTGTGTTAGTTAAAAATTCCGTTCATATTTCTCTGAAATGTATTCTGACACGTCCGTCCTGCTTGGCTTTTAACAATCAACTAAACTATATTTGTTTTTTCATATAGAAAATTATGTAAGATTTTGGTCTCATTTCTCATTGTTCCCTATCAGCTGTTTCCTAATTAATAATTCAATCTTATAGAAAAAAATGACATTTTTTATATTTAATTGGCTATAAATTATTTGTTTAGTACTTTTATGTAATTCTAATTATAGAACAATATTCCTGCTTTTATTTTATACAAGTTAATACTAAATTTGACCTATTTTGGTTTGACTTAAGTTTCTGAATTACATTCTTTGAAATTTACCTTTAGGCCTTATTTTGATTCACATAATTACCCATTAAATGGTTTACAATATGTTTTATGTTTCTATTTTCCTCACCCTCGATTACTAATCAAATACTTGTATTTTACTTATTCTACCTTGCTATTATTCTAAACATTTAACAATTTATTTGTATTTCACTAGTGCTTGCTTTACTGATTATGGCATTATCTGGTACAATCACCATTTAAGTCAATTTTACATTCTGATTCTTTTAATCACTACTATAGATTGTTGTTATAATTATGATAATGTATTTGTATTCTGAATGGGATAATTTATATCAATTTGGTCTAGGTTCTATTAATTTATATTTTCAGATTTGATTATATGGTCAAAGTTGAATATGTCTTGGTCATCAATTTTTAGTTTTCCTATCAATGTTATTATCAATTTACATTATTAATTTTATATTTTCTGATTCACTATTTATGGGTCGTTTGAATTATTATTTTGCCTTTCCTTACTTCACAAAATTACAACATTAATTAACATTATTCAAATACAATAAACACTTACATACTAACATGTAGTGTCTCCTACTATCAACATGGTCTGTATTGTATACACATAAAATAATAAAACATAATAATTATATAAATAAACACATTAAAACCTTATCCTAACGATTGTCCTTTGTTGTCCTTTTAAAACTGGTTTGAGGTGTTCCCCTCATTCACACATTTATTTTATTTATAATTAAGTTTACATTATCTCCGATTATTTGTATTGGATTCTCTTATTTGGTTAGTTGTTTTTTCTAAGTTGGTATAGCTAATATAGTTTAGGTTTTTTTCAATTATGTGGTTTGCTGCTATAGAGTGTTCTGTCTTTAAAGTAGGGTTTTTTTGGGTATCTTGAGATTATTTCATTTTAATTCATTTGTTGTAGGCTGTTACTCCTTACCACTCCGTATCTTGAGAATTTTTTTTTATTTTAATTCATTTGTTCTGGGCTGTTACTCCTTACTACTCCGTATCGTACTGGGTCTACTAATTATTTTACTGGGATAATACTCCTACTATTTGTTTTTAATACCTTTTGCTCTAAATTGAATGTTTTTAACTTCTTTGAATCGAGATTGTTCTAGTTCTGTAAAGTCCTTTTATTTATGATTGTAATTACTTCTTTCTGTTACTTTTATTTAAGTTGATATTACTCCTTCCAGATGACTTCTTCACTTCTTCTTCTATATGATCTTAATTTGTAGACTAAGGCAAAAACTTCGTTGTGCTACAATATTCTAAAAGAAACGAGAACACATTAATTTAATGCTGGACATTTTTACAAAATAATTGATGATATAGAAGGAATTAATGAAGAAAAAATGTAGAAATAACGAGAAGAACAATGAAAACGTGAAGGCCAAAAGATAAATATCAAGCAATAATCTGTAAATGAAACTAAAAATATGGTGAGATTGTTCCATCATGTTAATACAAACACTTGAACAAACATTACTTCATTTAAAGAGCAAGTTACAGTGAAACACTATAACAGAAACAATATAAACATTATAATTATGAATTTTATTTGTACACTATAATTATTATTATTAATAGTTCTTGTTTAAGTTGTTCTTTTGTATGATCCAAAGGACCCATGACTCAACATACATACACAACACCAAATTACTGAACCTTATTTTTATAAGTATTATGTTTTATTTTATATGTATGACTTGGACAGTACATAGACTTTACTTTTAATATTAACCCTGAGAAAAAGAGTTTTCATGTTATCAAACCTAAGAAAGCTACAACTGAAGAAAGGGACATTGACTGTTAATACATTTAAATATATGTAAAAGAGAAAGTAATAATAAATTTTATGGAATTTGAGACAAGAGAGAATAAAGGAGTTTAATTGTTTATTTCATTAGTTTTAAATACAAGGTAACGTTAAAAATTGGCGACCAACTTGAGAGCTAGAAAAAGGAAATAAATAAAGATTGAAAAGAATTATAGTTGTCATATCTAGCCGGCGATCATACAAAAGTAAACAAGATGGTCAAGAGAGGAACCTCATGTAGGAGAAATAGGACAGCTAATACTGATATGAATATGGAAGAGAAGGAGGCTCAACCTGCAATAGAAGTGGAAGTAGAAGCCAGCAATATGGAAGAAAAGCAACCTGACAAACCAACATATACGGAGAACGTGAGCACACAGGAAATGATCAGGATTATGACCGAACAGTTGAAGGAAGAAATAAAAGATAATAGTAAGAAAATGGAAGATAATAACCAAGAGTTGAAGGAACAATTAAATCAGAAAATGGAAGAATTAAAAAATGACAGTAAACAGTTGAAGGAAGAATTAAAAGATAACAATAAGAAAATGGAAGAAAGTAATGAGAATTTGAAACGGCAGATCATAGGAAATGGTTGAAATTAATCAGAAAATGGAACAGTACAACGAAACAATCAAACAGCAAATTTCCGAAACCAATGAACAGCTGAAGCAGACAAGTCTGGAACTACAGCAATTTAAGGAAGATGTATGCATACAGATTGACCATACAGAAAATAATAATATAATAAGAATGGAATCAATGCAGAAAGAAACACAAGGAAAAATAGAAAAGGTGCATGAAAAGGTAGAAGAGAAAATAGGCCACGTAGACGTCAACGTTAGTAGTATAAAGAACCAAGTGACCAACAATACGGAGAAAATCGAAGAGATAAATCAAAGAGAACTGGTGAATATACGGGAAGAATTGGAGATGATTAGGAACAGGCCATTTCATGTACCTAACTTCCAATTTACTGAAAACAGAGAAGTAATTAATTTCAAAAACTATAGAAGGAATCCTATGGAATTCTTAGAAAGGATTGAAGAAAATATTACAAGAAACAGAAAAACCAGATGGACGGTAATCAGAAGCATATTAGACGAACACTTCAAAGACATGACAGATAACTGGTGGACAGCCACCCGACATGACGTAAACGACTATCCAGATTTAAGGCATTGTTTAAGGCCAAATATTGGTCCGAGTCCACCCAAAACATAGTACGAGACAATCTATGTAATGGTAAATACGATCCACAGAGAGACCAATCACCAACGGCATTACTTCTTGGGAAAGGTGTGCCTAGCTAGGAATTTGGAACCCAAGATACCAGAGGAGTGCCTGGTAACGAAATTCTTTTACCACTACGAGGAAAGGATTGCCAGAGCAAGATTCTGCGGACAGATTAAAACAATACAGTCCATGGCAGCACTGTTAGAAAATTATGACATGAAAATTACTACCGCAGAAGTAGACAGAGAAATGACTACCAGCCGAGAGACAGAAATAATACGGCCAATAATAATAATAATCAAAACAATAATGGCAACCGGGATAATCGATCACGAGTGAACTATGTACGATCGAATAATCGAGAAGGTAACCGCGGTTATAGAAGACCACATTATCAAGGACGCAGGAGTCTAGAACCTAACCGCCCACATCCAAATGGTAATAGACACAATGGCTATAACAACGATAATTACAACCGAAATTATTCAAGAAGGAGCAGAAGCAGTGAAGATAACAGGGGAACAAATAATTATAATCCAATGGGGAACACCAGCGAAGAAAGACATAATATAACTAGCAATGATACTCACCATAACAATGACGTTAGGGACAATGACCATGACCAGACTTTAAACGAGAGGCGGCAGTGAGAATTCATAACGGCCCATCACTACTCCGATCTTCTGGCTACCAACTTAGACAACAACACCACATAACTAACAAGACGATTACAGTAATTAACAATAACTACTTAAAAAACATACGCGAGGACTTATTAACTGAAGAATCTGCCCATGGGGAAAGTAGTAATAATAATGAAATCACATATATTAGAGCTGAGGTAAATGGGATACCAATCGAATTAATAATAGATACCGGGGCGAACGTTTCATTGATTGACAGCACGGAGTTAGATAGGATATAAGGAGAGTGCAAGAAGATTATACCAACCTTACCCGTTAATAACATAACGCTAATCGGAGCTACTGGACGCCAAAACAAGTCTGTAAGGAAACAGGTATTACTAGAAGTGAAGAGTAATGGATCTACAATTCCCATGATATTTTTGGTAGCGAGGGATCTATCATTTAATTTGTTAGTCGGGTGCGATATGCTAAGGCAGTATTCGGCTATAATTGACCTGAGCAGAGAGAAGGTGTCTCTGATCTCAGATGATTTAGTATGGACGGCTGAGTTAAATAGAAGCCAAAGTGCCCCTCAGAACCTTACCAGCTATTATGTTAGGGAGGATAAAATTGATGGGTTTAGATCATTACGAAATAACATAGATTATCAAGACAATAATGAAGAACTGTGGCAGAATAAAATAAAAAAGAAATCCGGAGATTCCATAAAGAAAAAACGGGGTTAAATCTAAATGCAGAAAAAACAAATAAACTAATATCGATCTATAACAAATATAAACTCGTTTCCTCCGACATGCCCGGTAAAGTGAGAAACTATCAATGCAAATTAAAGTTCAAAGAACCTGTAGAATTCAGAAAGAAGTCCTATCCCATCGCCCATTCTTTGAAGGAAGCGGTCAGAAACGAAATAAATAAAATGATGGCCGACGATATTATTGAATATAGTCATTCTCCATACACAAACCCTATAGTTGCAATTCCAATGAAAAACGGAAAAGTTAGGCTTTGTCTTGATGCCCGCGAAATCAACAAGATGACTATAAACGATAGAACATCTCCGGGGGAAATAGAGGAAATATTAAAGAAATTTCATGGTACAAAATTCATTAGTACTTGGGACACAGTATGTGAGTACTGGCAAGTAGAATTGCATCCAGAGAGTCGGAAGTGCATGGCTTTCATATTCGATGGAATAAATTACCAATTCAAGAGACTCCCATTTGGTCTCATTAACTCAGTTGATATTCTCGTTAAATGTATCGATCAGATATTGGGACAGGAAGCACTACAGTTCACTACGGTATACGTAGACGATTTGTTAATTACTTCATCAGACAGGGACGAACACTGTGACAGAATAGAACATGTGTTAAGGAAATTGTCAGAAAATAATATTACACTGAAACTCGACAAATCAAGACTTATTGCTGACGAAGTCCAATTTTTAGGTTTTGTTTTGTCTGAGACAGGCGTCTCTCCGTCTCCCGACAAAATAACGACTATCCAGAATTTTCCTACTCCAAGAAACCAAAGACAATTGCAATCTTTCCTAGGATTATGCAATTATTACCGAAAATTCCAACAAAATTACTCCGAATTAACAGAAAAGTTTCAACAACAATTAACTTCCAAGGAAAATGGAGATGGAGACCTAAACAAGACACGGTATTACAATTAATTAAGGACAAATTTTTAGAGACAGTTATATTACATCACCCTAATTTTAACAAACCCTTTTATTTAAACTGCGACGCGAGCAACATAAGTCTGGGAGCAGAACTGTACCAGGAAGATGTAGAAGGGAACCACTTGGTCGTTAGTTTTGCAAGTAGAGTGCTAAATAACTGTGAAAAGAATTATAATGTTACGGAAAAGGAATTGTTTAGTGTGGTATTTGCCTGTAATAAGTTTCGAACCTATATCCTTGGATACCCGGTAACCGTTAGATCGGATCATAAGTCAATCTCATTTTTAAGGAGATGTAAACTAAGTCATGGTCGATTGACAAGATGGGTATTAGCGCTACAAGAGTACCACATCAACTGGGAATACATACCTGGAAGAAAAATTGTAGTCGCAGACGTACTATCCAGGATTAACGTGGAAAAGAATACCTTCGAGGCAGAGAATGAGGAAATCGCAAAGGTATATCATATTATCAAAAAAAGAACCGACTTAGAAATTATCATTAGCAAAATTAAACAACAACAAAAAACTGACCCAAAACTATTACAAATAAGACAAAAGACTAGATAACCAGGACGACAAAATATTACCATTTTATTGCGTGCATGACGATGTGTTGTTTATAAAAACCAAAGTAGATCAAAACAATTAGAAGGTGTTTATACCCAAGACTATATAAAAGGAGTTAATAGTTGATTACCATATTCGATATGGCCATATGGGTCCTCTGAAGGTAATTAAAGCATTAGAGGAACAGGTATATATAAAAAATATAAATAGAAGTGTCCGTATGTACATACAAACTTGCCATAGTGGAGGACGACATCGGTACAAATTCATTATCATCATATGGGACCATTTCTCGAAATATACAAAATTATATCCTATCAATAGAGCGACCACTAAAAAAATCCTAGACATTATCATTCACAACTATATACCTGAGTTAGGAACTCCAAGGTCTATTATTACCGACCACGGCATACAGTTTAAGGGACAGATATGGAAGGAAGCGTTGTTAAGGCATGGAATAAAGACTTACAAGACATCTGTCCATCATCCGAGCAGCAATCCAGCGGAGAGAGTGTTGCGAGAGGTCGGAAGAATCCTGAGGACATATTGTTTCGATCAGCAAAGGAAATGGAGTGAATACTTACCATCTACAGAAAACTTTTTAAATTTAGCGTATCATCAGACCATAGAAACTACACCGTATGTGGTAATGCATGAAAGACAACCACCCAGAGAAGTTACTGAATTTATTAGTTTCCCGGACACTGAGGAATATAAATTTGATAAAATTAGATTTTAGAATAAAATGGTGGAAAAACAAACAAACAAACAAACAAACAAACAAACAAAGGGATAAGTATCAAAATCGGCAACAAAGGATTATTAAATATTCAGTAGGAGAAAAGGTACTGCTAAAAAATCGACAGTTACCTAGTACCATGGAGGGAATAGCTAAGAAACTACTACTCTTGTACACTGGACCTTAAATAATTACCAAAGACAAGATGAATAACACATACGAATTAACGGACCCAACCAGTAAACAAATTAAAGAAACATACAACCAGCTGCTCAGAAAAAATATTATGAAACACTACAAAAGAATGAATGATGATTTCATCAGTCTTATAAATATGCCATCAGAAATAATCATTCTTAAAGGAGAGGGGCATCATGTAACATAACAAGATTACACCTCAGAATAAAGCCAAGTTAATCATCAAAATTCGTTGTGAATTATGCCTATACGCAATCTTTTTAAAAATAAAATACAAGGAAGAATAAAATAAACTTAACAAATAAAGAAATGAAAACAAAATATACTATTTAAAGATAAATAATAATGTGAAGGAGTAAAAAGTAATAAAAAACAAAAAGGGAAATATTATAATAAATAAATACTAGGGAAATCGGGAATGCACATTTAGGAATTAAATAATTTAATTACAATGACAAGACAATAACTGACGATGACCATTATACCCAGAAGAGAAGATCAAAGAATAATAAAAATGAAAATATTTATTAGTAAACATAAGTATAGTGTATAAATGTTAAACCTAGTAAATAAGTAAAAAGACATTGATTATAGCATTAGACTTTTTGACTAGAGGGAGGTCTGCAAACCTCAAACAGTTATTTTGTGTCAGAACTACAAAATGTGAGTGACATTAAAATTACTAATAGAATAGTATTAAGCCATAATTATAAAAGTTAAGTGTTTTAATAATATCAAATAGTGAAAGGAACAGTGATAAACATTATAAAACAGTGTAGAATAAAAGTGAATAGGAAATGGACCTAGTTATAATATACACTGTGAATAAAACATATAAATTATATAAACCAACTATAGTTAATATAAAACGGTGTATAATGATTAATAATAGTGAAATCTTGAGTTACAAACTAATAATATACATTAGTGACGAAGAAAAAATAAGATTCAACTGAATCATATCAATTATAAATTAATGTGAGCACGAATCTGTGACCCATAAATAATCCATCCAAGAGCGGATACTGAATGAATCAGTATTTTGTAAAAAGAAATTGTATTGTTGAGGAATATTCTAAAAGAAACGAGAGCACATTAATTTAATGCTGGACATTTTTACAAAATAATTGATGATATAAAAGGAATTAATGAAGAAAAAATGTAGAAATAACGAGAAGAACAATGAAAACGTGAAGGCCAAAAGATAAATATCAAGCAATAATCTGTAAATGAAACTAAAAATATGGTGAGATTGTTCCATCATGTTAATACAAACACTTGAACAAACATTACTTCATTTAAAGAGCAAGTTACAGTGAAACACTATAACAGAAACAATATAAACATTATAATTATAAATCTTATTTGTACACTATAATTATTATTATTAATAGTTCTTGTTTAAGTTGTTCTTCTGTATGATCCAAAGGACCCATGACTCAACATACATACACAACACCAAATTACTGAACCTTATTTGTATAAGTATTATGTTTTATTTTATATGTATGACTTGGACGGTACATAGACTTAACTTTTGATATTAACCCTGAGAAAAAGATTTTTCATGTTAGCAAACCTAAGAAAGCTACAACTGAAGGAAGGGACATTGAATGTTAATACATTTAAATACATGTCAAAGAGAAAGTAATAATAAATTTTATGGAATTTGAGACAAGAGAGAATAAAGGAGTTTAACTGTTTATTTCATTAGTTTTAAATACAAGGTAACGTTAAGACATTCATATATTATTAATTTATTACAGATTTACAATTACCACTTTTAAATTATATATTCAATTTTATATCTGATCGAAATATTCAATTTGAATACTATCGAATCATTGTAATTCAGAAAATAATAAAAATGTATTCTTGTAAAAACTTTTGTTCTTAATAATAATAATATAATTATGTTTATATATAATTCGCTGTATAATGCTCAGTTGCATACAAAGTGTAGTTAATTTATTTTGTATATACGAGTGTTTGCAGAGCTTTGTTTTGTCACTACAAAGCCTCCTAAACTCTAACCGCTACTGTTTCAAGATTCCGATGTTCTACTTATGACAGTGCATTATAACAAATCCACAAACAACTATTCACATTAGATAGTGTAAATATTTTTAATGCGCTGGTAACTGTATTACCCGATATACTATTTGAATTGCAATAAATCTTAAAACGTTACCAGCATAACTTTTTTTTAATGTCATTGTGCTCAAGCGGTTGCAAACGTACTGAAAATCTTACTAAAGTTCTAAAAAAAAGAACAACTCGATGTGAGGTTACTTCCATTACAGTAAGTTAAACAACAGTTTAGACCTATTTTTAAAGAACAATTTTAATAACACCCATGACAGACCCAACAAAGGCTTCAGGAAGTTTTATCCGTGCCTAAGGGTTCAAGTGAGTGGGGACCCGTTGTAATTTTGCTTATCCAGAATCATTAATAATGCTTTAGATAGAACACGCATACAATCTGACTGTAAGGGCAGATTCAGGATGGCAGGAAGTTTGTTTTAACAAGTGAAAGAAATATGTTGGTTATCTGTTATCACTGAAATTACTGACTTATTGAAAATCAGGTAATGTGAGATTCATAACAAAATATGAGTCTAACAAAATTAAAAAAAAGTATATAAGGTACTAAAATTGCCTTAATAGTTACAGTAACTTAACGTTAAAATTAAATGTTATGTTACTTTTTTAAAATTCAAGCCACTATTTTAATTTAGTTATTCTTTTGAAAGATGTTCATTTAAATAACGTTTTTCAAAATAAACATTAAACATTTTGCTTTCTTGTGTAGGCCATAATACTCATCTAAATAATTATTTATCAAATAAAATCTTTCATTGCGTGCAGCTTCATCTTTACAAAGAAATCTTTCAATGATTGCCTAACTCAAGTGGAGGTCATTATTTTTGTAGCATTTTTTGTGTAGTTAAGGAGCGAGAGACGGACCACACCAAAAGGTCGCACAAGCTCATGTAGCTAGGCAGTTTCGGTTTATTGTATGTCACATACAGGCTTTACACAGAACTCCGTCAGTAACTAGGTTCTAAAACTCTAATTTCCCATGCAAACCAGTGTGTGGGAGGCAGGGACATAGTCATACTAGCCTACAAAATCGTTTTTGTAATAAGAAGATGACTGTGTTGTTCAGATTATTATTTCTAATTTCAATAAAACTTTAAATTAGTACAAAGAAATTTATTTTTTAAATGAATCTTAGGAACTGTGAGTCATAGATCTAAAATTTGAACGATATTTCTAGACAGAGACTTTTTATTAAATTGGGTAGCCAAAATCATGTTTATAATACATTAATTAATTATATACCATTCTGTCTATTAGTTATACATTCGAAGAAACTGATTTTGTTTAACTAAAAAAAAGTGCAATATACTCAAATGTAGTTCATTTTATTAAAGAAATTTATAAACTGTTTATTCGGATTATTGCTGAGAGAGAGTCTGTAGGGAAACTTTAATTACTGGTTAGAGTGTGTGAAATCATTAATTACTGGTTAGAAAAGCACATTATTAATCTTATAGATAAAACTATTTTTGAATGTGTATTACTTATTACCCTGGATTTACTTATTTTTTATTGCCTTGAATTTTTATTGCTGTTTTTGTAATGTACCTATTCCGAATGCCTGCCCAATCAGAAATTAAGAAATCAGAAATTTTACGTTTTATTTGAGCAGGTGATGTCATATTAGAGTTTTGGGGTATATTTAAAGCATAAATGTCAAGTTGTCTTGTTTTCCATAAAGGACGACAATTTTTCAAACATTTTCTCTGATTTTTTTTATTGTTGTATTGGAGAGTTAGTGGTCTCAAATATTTCTACTAGTAGTTTTGTACAAGTCAATACCAAAGTCAACATAGTGGTTTGTACAAAATTACTAGTAGAAACATTTTCTCTGAGTCCCTAAATGTTTGAGCGTTTTGCCGAATGTAATAATTTTACGGAGTTAAATTATTATGTGTGTGCTTGGGAGAAAAACTCGTATTCGAAAACAAATATTTCCTAACATAAACACGATATGCTTGAGAACAAGAAATAACCTTATTTTTTAGTGTTTTTAATGTCATAACAGATGCATTAATTTTTACAGTTGTAATAAGCACTGACATTAATGCTGACGAAGTTTTAACATTTTATAAGAGCTGTGCAAATTCATTTTTTCAATTTTCCTTTGAAACTGTGAATGATTTATTATATTTCCGTTAATAAGGTTTTGATGAAGAAAGTTATGTTAGTGGTTATAATCACAAACAGAATTATTACTGTTGCACACGACTATAGAAAAATTATTCCGATTAGCGCTTTCAAGCTTCTCAGCTCATCGTCAGATGATTTCAAATCGGGAAATTCAGCTCATCGTCAGAATTCCGATCTGACGATGAGCTGAGAAGCTTGAAAGCGCTAATCGGAATAATTTTTCTATAGTGGTGTGCAACAGTAATAATTCTGTTTGTAATAAGATTTTGCTACTTAATTTACTTGCTTAAAAAACCTTTTACCGTTTACTAATTACAGTACTAAGTAATTCTGAAATAAATAAGGCACAAGGTTACATACACTGCAGATTTTTGAAAGAGTTTCTTATCTTGCTGTGATTGTAGCAGATTTAAAAATGTTATTTACATTTCTTATATCAGTCAGTACACCCGCAATGTAATTCATCTTCATTACCGGAGAGACATTTTGCAGCTTTCAGACTCTCACAGATTGTAGCCATCAGTCTCTTCTAAATTTCCATTCGACTTCTGGATCTGCTTTTTATTTCTTTTCGCTTTATCAAACTAGTTTCAGATTTCTTTTTTTAACTACGTCTTTTATTTTTTAACTCTCTTGGCAACTGACGTTTTTGGTGATAGACAATGCGCTCAACTTGCGATTATATGAATACAGGTTTCCATGTCAGGCTACCTGAATTTTATCCGATTAGCCGTCGTTAAAGGTTTTTAAGAAGCACTAAATATTCTTAGTACACGATATTCCAAATTTGTGAAAACATAACAAGAAAAAGTATTAACTAAGATAAAATTTTATTTATGATTATTCTGAGGAATTTGATAAAAAAGAATATGAAATGCAGTAAAACATTCAACACCAACTAGAAGTACTGTACTAATGGGAGATGACTATTAAACTTCAAAATGCCGTCAACAAGTAAACATCTGGAGGAAACAACGGAAGGTAAAATTAAATCTACTAATATAAGTTTTCCTAATGAGAAATAAACATTTTTCTCTCCTACAATCAAATTCTAAAACCAGAGCGGATTTATGGAATATTCTAAGAGCTCTGGGAATGTTCGATGAAGAGTCAAATTCATTCCAACTATCGGAAGAAGTAACTGCGGTGCATCGTTATTGCGCCGTGGTATGTAAGTCATGATCATTCACCGCGATCTAGAAACGGACGCTGTTATGGAAGAAATCAGAAAATATGCTATGAAGCACGAAGATAGACTTCTTCAATCTGGAAAACTTCAAGTTCCGCACTGCTTAAAAGTAACGGAGTTGTTAGACCGTCTGTAGAACCATACGAATGAAGTGTATAACTAACTTGAGCCCATCACTGGACGGCTCTCCATCTCACATTGTCTAGTTTAATGGAAGAATTGCTGGACAAGTTATCACACTTAGTTGTTATGTTATTAAAATATTGAAAAAGAAATAGCAATAACTTTTGAGAACTCCTCATTAGAAACGAAAATACAGTATTACAATAGTTATAGACAAATTGCATACCTTTTCAGTACCTTTCCTTGCAAAGGCGGAGATTAATATTTACTTCAAGGGCAAATTTATCAGACTATACAAGGAACAAGTAAATGTATACTGATTCTTAATAGTAGGGACAGAGGGTCCACATAAATGAACTTCATATCCTTTGGATGATAGGCGGCCATGGAGTATTATCGAGATGGTTTTAGAAAAACAGGACATTGCAGGCATTCTAGAAAAAATTTAGGAGTGATTTCAGAGAACTAAAGAAGTCACCAGGGAGGGGACAGAACTCTACTGTTTGCCTCGATCTCTCAAGGCGAGAAAAGTAATTCTTTAGGAGAGGTATCGAAAGAAGATCACACTAACTCTGAATTTGGAAGAGAAGGCCTATAGAAAGTGAGGAAAACCAATAGGTAATACATTTTTTGCATATATTTTTAGAAATAAAGAAACTAAACATTTACTCACATAACGCAATAGAGATCAATATTCGATCTAAATCATGGGTTTGTATTACTGTTTGATCGTAGCATTTACTATACAGAGTTCAATCCTGAGATTTATTTCTGAGATTGAAGGTGAATCGTTTTTCCTTAGTGCCGATTCGAAGCCGAGTTACACCTGTAGACAAATCCTTTACCATTGTTTAATTAAGCTAATGTTTCAGAAGGTAAGCAAAACCGACTCTGAGATAATGATGTTGCGATTTCAGTAAAATAGAGTTTCGTTCGCTTGCTGTTGCCGTTGTTATTTTTTTTAATTACAAATAAAACAAATAAGAGGATTAATTCTGTATAACGGAGTAGTCATTGTGAACAATATAGCCGGCTGCCTGTGAGATTTGTTGTGAAATCCCGTGTTGTAAGGTTAAGTTAGTGATATAGCAGTACCGCAAGAATTCGTACGCTAAAAAGCTTAGCTCTCTCCGTCTGTACGCCTTTGTTCTCAGATTATATCGTGTCTCACCCCCTTTTCTTCTTCACCCTTCAAACCCTCTCGCCCCCGCCCCCCGACCCACCGTTCCATCCGACAAAAGTAGGAGGCAACTAGTGTTACGATCTTTCAGAGAATGTCGAACAAGGGCGTAGAGAATCTTATCACAAATCCAGCGTGAAATCGCATTAACGAAGCTTTGGTTCTTGTTCACGGCCCCCTGAATTCCTCAGCTTAATCGTCACTCATATATTATTAGGTAAGTAGTTTTGTTTTGAATTTATAAAACTTTTCAGAGCGTGGAGGTGGGAGAAGCATGGTTGGTGAGAGCGGAGGAGGAGGCAAATCCTTGTTGAATAAAGCTCTTGTCTTACTACTCTCTCACTCTCTCTCCCTTTCACTCCTCTCTCGCGTGTATAAGACGATTTTGGCCTTAGTGAACTCAACTCTTGCTTGCCTGCTTACGCGCTGCTGTGTATTTTCTAAAATGAGATTTATCCGTTCACACTTCATTGTTTTTGAGCTTAGTATTGGGGAATGGGATGGGCGGCTGTTTGTGTTGTGCGGGCACACGGTGTGCACGGCGCTTGTAATAAAATCTACTAGCAGCGACTTAACAGCTCAGTTTAAAACGTCATTACTCAATAATCCCGTCGCCCCCTCGCCTTCTGACGACTAACCGCAACGACCGAACCACCCCAGCCCTCATTACCATGCAACAATTATATTTTCATTTCAATGAAAAATGTTTAACACGTAAAAAAACTACAAAGTGAATGGAATCTAGGCAAAGAATATCTATATACTGTATGGTACAAATTAAGTAACTGGTAACTAGTAGGACGAAAACATAATACATAAACGTTGTTTTGATTAAAATAAATGTGTCGCTACTATAGAACGGATAAAAATTGTACGTAAGGGTAAGATGAGAACTACAAAAACTATTTGAAATTCCACGCAGTGTCTGGAGCTAGTCTTCAGATTTTCGTTATAAAAAGTGTTTAACATTACCCGCTTCGTCTGGAGTTTGGCTTTAGATTTTCCTTAGTCCAAGTAACCACGAGTCCGACAACTTCAGCCGCATACTTTTGTAGACGATACTGCCATATTGCAGCCTCATTACAATGAGTAATTGAACCAGAAAAACGTCAGATGAGATACAGAATTAGCTAAAATGATGAAGATTCAAAGTAAATGAAAATAAATTGACACATGCTCATATAACCTTTGTAGTAAAGAAAGAAACCCATAATTCGGTTTTCCTCTGTGATTGTCAGCTGCTTAAAGCTGCACCTGATAGAAAGCTGACATGGTGTAACTACGCAAGTACAAACAAAATCAAAAAAGTAAGGTCAAAATTCAAAAAGGCGTACTAACTGTTATCCTTAAAATAAAATTCTTATTTACAAAACTATACCGAATCCAGGATGGGAATATGGGATTGAACTGTGGGCCTCACCTATTAATTCGAATTTGGGAATCGTACACGCGTTTTCAGAAAATAATGTCAATAATTAGGCATATAACCAGTGTTCACTGATATATACAAAACACTCATGTGATATGAAAAGACTAGAATTTTTCATCACTTATGAAAAAGTATTCTGCCATCACACCAAATACTGTGACAGACTACACCATCCAAATGGGTTGGCCTCCAGACTGTGGGATAACACCGCTGTTTAAAAAGATATCATTAAACTGATTTGTATGTTATATTTCACATAAGGTAAATTTTTATTTTTGTTGTAAGAAACTTAGTAATTTGGAGGGAAATATGCAGTGGAGCATCGCGTACACCCCACTAATTAATTTTCATATTATCAACATCATCACCATCGTCATCATCATCATTGTCGTCGACGTTATCGTCATCTACACTCTGGTCTGTTCCGGGACCCATTACTTCCTTGGACTACCAATGTCTCTCTTTAAGGCTGTATTTAAGGCCGTTACTTTTGAGCTAACAGTTGACATTACGCTGAAGTGTTCACATCAAAATGTTCAAATCTCCTATACTCCATAAGTCTCTAATTATAGTTGCGTGCTTAGTTCCTTATGATTTCCTCGTTTCGTTTTCTATTTAGGAGGGTGTAATCCTGAACATTTCTGGATAGTTCAGGAACTGTATTTGACCTGCCTGAAAGTTCTTTCTTTTCCTTCTACCGGGTGTCTAGGTCTCAATGGCATTGAGGAATGCTGGGACAACTAACGTTATACAAAACTTTTTGAGGTGTCCTTTCTAGTTTTATTCTTCAAATCGCTATTAATGTCCTGCAGGTCCTTCTAAATATCGGAACTTTATGATTCCAATCAATGTCAATTGAGTATAATAATTAGAATAGTCTAAATTTTAGTCGTCAACAGCTATTTCTGTTCTAATCAGTTTTACCAATACACACTATTGTCTTTGATAGTATATATAATATATATAGTTTTATAACTATATTACATAATCTATATCCTTGCACGATAGTAATAAATCTAAATACCTCCTATATATATATATATATATATATATATATATATATATATATTGTTACAACTGGCCTTCTATGTTATGTATCACTTTATCATCAGTAACGAATCAACATATATATTGTAACATAACAAGATTACACCTCAGAATAAAGACAAGTATATCATCAAAATTCATTGCCTAAACGCAATCTTTTTAGAAATAAAATACAAAGAAGAATAAAATAAACTTAACAAATAAAGAAATGAAAACAAAATATACTATTTAAAGACAAATAATAATGTCAAGGAGTGAAAGGTAATATAAAAAAATCAAAAGAGAATTATTATAATAACTAGGGAATTATTATAATAATTATAAATACTAGGGAAATAGGGAATTAAAATTTAAAAATTAAGTAATCTAATTACAATGACAAGACTAATAGAAGAGAAGATCAAAGAATAATAAAAATGTAAATAGTTATTAGTAAACATAAGTATAGTTATAAATAATAAACCTAGTAAATAAGTAAAAAGACATTGGTTATAGCATTAGACTATTAAACTAGAGGGAGGTCTGCGAACCTCAAACAGTTATTTTGTGTCAGAACTACAAAATGTGAGTGACATTAAAATTACTAATAGAATAATATTAAGCTATAATTATAAAAGTTAAGTGTTTTAATAATATAAAATAGTGAAAGGAACAGTGATAAACATTACAAAACAGTGTAGAATAAAAGTGAATAGGAAATAGACCTAGTTATAATATACACTGTGAATAAAACATAGGCTATACATTATACAAATCAACTATAGTTAATATAAAAAGGTGTATAATGATTAAACAGTGAAATATTACGTTACAAACTAATAATATACATTAGTGACGAAGAAAAAATAAGATTCAACTGAATCATATCAATTATAAAATGTGAGCACGAATCTGTGACCCTTAAAATATAATTTATCCAAGAGCTGCACTGAATGAATCGGTAGTTTTTAAAAAGAAATTGGATTGTTGAAGAATTTTCGAAACGAAGCAGAACATATTAATTTAATGCTGGACATTTTTACAGAATAATTAATGATATAAAACGAAATGATGAAGAAAAATTGTAGAAATAACGAGGAGAATCATGTTTTAATGGAATACAATGAAAACTTGAAGGCCAGAAGATAAATATCAAGCAATAATCTGTAAATGAAACTACAAGATTGGCGAGATTGTTCCATAATGTTAAGACAAACACTTGAACAAACATTACTTCATTTAAAGAGCAAGTTACAGTGAAACACTATAACAAAAACAATATAAGCATTATAATTATGAATTTTATTTGTTCACTATAAGTATTATTATTAATAGTTCCTGTTTAGTTGTTCTTTTGTATGATCCAAAGGACCCATGAATCAACATACATACACAACACTAAATTACTGAACCTTATTTGTAAGTACAGTATTATGTTTTATTTTATATGTATGACTTGGACGGTACATAGACTTTACTTTTTATATTAACCCTGAGAAAAAGAGTTTTCATGTTAGCAAACCGAAAAGAGCTACGACCGAAGAAATGGACAATGAATGTTAATACAATTTAATATATGTCAAAAAGAAAATATCAATAAATTTTATGGAATTGGAGAAAAGAGCTAATAGGAGTTTGATTCTTTATTTTAGCATAGTATTACATCGATGAAAAGGTAAGATTAGGATTTAAGATTCACACACATAAGAGTTAAGTTATAATATTTATATAAAGATGTATTCTCGATTCATCTTCTGCCTTCCGTATTCGCAATATGTCATCTGTATTATTATTAAAAAGTGTCGAAAAAACAGGGCAACTCGATCGTAATCTTTCGTTAATAACAACACAGTTTTTCGGATTGACACACGACCACATCGAGGTCTCATAGTCTGAGTCGAGCCACTGATGATTCCTCATCGTAGTATAAGCGAAACGTTTGATTTTAATAGAAAAAGAACCTGTATTGAACAGAGAAACAGTGTTCTCCAAATACGGCGTCCCGTCGAATACCCTTGTTCATAGGATATCTTTCGTCAATCTCCTGATGACGTAACTACGGTACCGACTATGGTTATAGCTGTCGTAAGTAATTATCAAATTAATTAAAATAATAGTCAATGTACTTGACTATTGTATATTTTATATAGATTTTAAATGTAAAGAAAGTCACTGAAAAACCTAGTATATTCGTAACATTTACCATATGAAGGGTTTGACTTAGACATGCTATGTAAAAGTTTCATCGCCTTCCTCCAAGCCAGGGGTGTTCGACCCATAAACATTCGCGATTAACCTGCAGACTGTGAGTCAACATCCATTTGTTTCTGGGATTACAGGCAGCCTATGAAATGAAGCAACACATCTTCAAGAATTATTTTGCTTTGAAAACAATATTTATAAGAGTAAACTTTTGATATTTCGTCAGCATGAAAACTCATCCAAGGTTTTTAAGAACAGCAAATTACACTTTCGTTTTTGAATCTATCAATGTGTGTTAATCAGTTTTTTTTTACTATAAACATCTTGAAATCAAAGTAATTTGGGTATACCTTTCCGATACTTACTTTTGTGTCTGTGTGGTATTATTTCCGATAAACTATTCACCAGAACACTAAATCGTTGGCAAAACATTTTAAATAAACAGTTATAAATAAATAAAAAACATTTTATTTTTTAATTACATATATAAAATTTAGAATTTAACATCAAAATGGGTTTGACAATCAAGCAATAAACAGTAGATCTTAAGGCCTGCATTGTACTTCGTACTAAAGGAGGTAACATGAAAAGGCTGAAAACATTTCCTGGTGGTCCTTAGGTTTTTCCAACTTATATACTGAAGTAGAGTAATAACTTCCACCATATAAACGGAAGTAAAGTGGTATTTCGTTATTACAATTTTATTGTATTTTGTTGGGAACAATTGAATGTAACTTTAAGAATTATAAATTCGAGAAAGATGTTTCTAAGTAGTAATATTTTGCAGGTGACACAGTGAATAATCGAAACCACCTCTGAATCTACAATTATAGCGACTTGCTCTAAATTCGTCTTGGAAATCATTGGCGTCTTTTTGTACGGCTGAATCTATCCACGATGCAATCGAATTTTAATTGGCAACGTATCGGTCTGTGACATAAATTTTGAAGTGTCGTTACAATTTGTCTGCACTTTGTTTTGAGGTCGATTAAGTATGTAATCTCAAACCTAATTGTAATACCAATACAGATACCGAAACAATGAAATCTATATAGGGCCTAACCCATAAACAGTAGTAGCCAAAATATGCGGGTGGATTTTATTTTTAAACCTACAGATAAGCGGTGTTCATACAGTTTTATTCCTAGGTAGAATAATGTCATGTCTAATAAGAATATTATAAGACATTAATTTTTCACGTATTCTTATCGTTATTTTTTAATTTTCTATACTTTGAGGTCACATTCTTTACATAGTCGCTTGGATGTAGCCAACAAAGGATGATACTGGGCATTTTGATGTTTTCTTGATCTCACAGGTTAAGAGTTCTGTGGAGCGATGCTTGATGAAACCGCTACATCAAAACCGATTGTACGAGGCATCTCAATTTGCTTTCCAATTAAATTAAATTATTAAGTACAATATCTACAACTAACAAACTTAAGTGCTGGTTTTTAAACTGACACTATTTTTGAAGTTAACTGAAGTTAGCAGTCAGAGAAGTAGGAAGTGTACAACAAGAGCGGGGTAACGCGGGAAATACGTTTAGTATGGAATATTTATTTTGTTAATAATAGACTTAGTGTTTAATATAACAAGTTAAGAAATCTATTGAACTTTCATCACACTTTATACGGCTGTAAAATAACTCACGCATTACATATATGTAAGTCACTTCGAAAAACTGAAAACCCCTTAGTAAAGTAACAATCTTTCTTGAACAGTTTTTAAACAAAAACTATAAAAACCAAAGTCTTAGAATTTTCTCCCTTGACTTAAAAATTTTAACTCTACGATTTTTATTTTTTACAGATATTGGTATTAATAACACACGCGCGCGCGCGCGCGTCATTTCTAAAGACTGTTTGTTCGGAGTAACTAGACTTATGAGAGTTGCGTAATATGTAATCGTAGTGAAACGTGTAGTTTTAGTTTAATTCCAAGCACAGTCCTTGCCCTTATCTGCACTCCATACGCGGCAATAGAAAATAAATGATATACTCTGATAGCAAGAAGCGAAGAAAAAAAATTACGCTGTTTTTTTTCCGAGAACTGAATATTAGAGCGCAAGACAGCACTTAAAATCAATAAAATTAAATGCCGCCTGATGGACATTGATGGTGCAGGAGTTCTTCAACGAAGAGTTATAGCTTGACGTCGAGAGACAAGTAAAATTAAATTATTTAGGTGTCTGTAGTACGAACAAAGGCAGCACTGAAGAAGAAATCAAGCGACGGACACGGATGAAACTGGCCCGGCTACCCCGGTTTGAAAGGCGTCGAAGCGGTTGTGCACGTGAGAATCTGCGTAGCAGCGAGGTTGGCGGGAGCGTCAGGGCGAGACCTTGCCGCACAGAAACATTGGTTGTAGTTTCGTCTCTGACAATGATTGGAAAAGGAAAGTCGGCAATAAGAAAATAGTAAAATGTTGAGAGGTCATTACAAGAGAAAATAAACGGTGGTGAAGCTGCCCAAATTACTAGTGTTTCCAAATTGCCATGTATGGATAGGGATCGTAGACGCTGACCGCTGTATACCGTCGTAGAATCACAATGGCCAGTTCCAGACAAATGTTAAGAGTACTGATGACTGCTCGTAGAATTAACCAGTGTTTTAATTCTCTCTGAACTGAAAATAGACTACAAAGACGGGCTATAGAACGTTAAAATCTGAAGTTCTTCGGTCACAACTTAAGACGGGACTGAACTGAAAGGCTGATCGTTCAAAGGCAGAGTGTATGGAAAGAGACAAATCATCGATCGATGTTTATCAACCAAGTTAAAATACTAACAAATTATTGGATTGAGTGGGAACGAACAATGATGAAGGAGAAGGAGAGGAGGCAAAAAAATAACAAGTAATGTACTCAAATATTGGCGATAGCAGCGATTAGTCGTGACTGTGGCGGTATACCGTCACGCGTGCCTTATATCACGTACGGTACCTCTTGTAAGGTCGTTAAGTTTTTAAGATACAGTAAAAAATATATATGGCGCAAATAATGTATAAACTGTCCTTGTAGAATGACGAATGTAGAATCAGACATTTGGATGTTTGCGTGTTTATCGTGCTAAGGAATCCAAATCACGTATTCGTCATGAACATTATCACTATATTAATTATGTTAACTAGTCAGTGTTGATAATTTCCTTACTTACACTCTGATTTACTGAACTCTGAGCAACTCACATTAAACTGCCTAAGTTTATTTGTGAATAATAAAGTAGTGTGACGAAAATATTAATCCGTCTTGTCTTAGGACGTTAAGTTAAAGGAAATCACTATCAAGTAGCCAGTTGATACAACGCGGGCATACACTTTGTCGCCCTAAAATAGTGTTTAACTAAATAGTAGACCTACTGTTCCTAGCCTACTGGTTAAGTCTCGATTCTTTTCTCCCGGAACAGCGTCTCTCATCTTTATATGTCAGCATATCAGCATATACTGTAGTGACAGAAGAGTGATGTTGCCTTCGAACAACAACTTCGTTCATACATTGTCTGATCTGAGAAAACGATAAAATCAACTATCGTTTCCAGAGATTCTCTCATATCATACAGTTTTTGTTTTACCAACTTCGTCATGCTTATTTGCTAACCTGCTAAATGTCATGTTCTAGACGGGGCCTTTCAGTGTTTCCACCACTTTAGAGTCCTAAATCACGACAATGGTGGAAACACAGAAAGGCCTCCTCCAGAACATGACATTTAGCAGGTTAGCAAATAAGCACGACGAAGTCGGAATTACAGAACTGCTAATCCAAATAACAAGATTAACAATGACAATTTTTGTTTTAGTATTTCCTTGCCTTGTTCAAAAGAAATCTCCTCGTCTGACCATGCCACTACGGGTAGGACACAGTGGTTTTTGTAAAATATCAATAAAATTTGTTTCTTTTTTAAAACGTTTGTCCGTAAAACTGGAAGCCTGTAAATCGGAGGCCCATAAAATCGAGGCTTTACTGTAAACGGTGCTGCACAGTTACAGTAGTAGCTACTTATTTTCACATCTGATGTGCTTAATTAGCTATAAGAATGTACGATAATTTTTTACAGTACTAGCAACTGTTTCTATGAAGTTGTAAGCAACTTAGAACTAATTTTCTTTATGTGTAAAACGTGTCACTATTTAACAATCTGCGGTTCAATGTACTGTAGTATAAAACATCGAGGAAGCCGTAAAACAATACGTAACGCACATTCATCATCATCTTCGTCGTCTTCTACTTCTTCTTCTCATTATTATTATTATTATTATTATTATTATTATTATTATTATTATTATTATTACAACAACATTCAATACTGGTCACTCATTTCTTAAGGTCGTTAGACCCAGTTATTATAACGAGTCACTCCAAGTAGGCCTACACTTTTTAAACTTTCTCTGTTCCGCGCTAAAACTACAACATATCGCATTCCTAGTTACCAGGTTCTTCCATTGAATTTTTAGCCTCCGTTCTCTTCTCATCCCGGCTTCCAGTAGATGACCTTTCATAATCTTGTGCGTTCTTCTATTCTGCACACATTCCTGTGCTCAGAATATCGTTTGAGTGCTTATTAGGTTTACTATATTTTCTCTTTTCAGTGTTTAGTTTATTTTACAATCTGCCAATCCTCGATATTCATATTTAGCCACACTGAAACCTTACAATATTTCTTTCAAATATTCCCAGACTTTCTTCGTTTTTATTTGGCAAACATACTGTTTGACCTGCATACATTAAAAACGGCTTATCAGCATTAAAATACGAATATATTTTCATTTTCGTGTTCTTAATAATTACTTTGCTTTTCCTGAATATTTTATACTGAAAATAGTCTTTATAGCCTGCTGTATTCATTGATTTGTTTCTGCTTTCCTCTCTGTTGCTGCTAAAATAATAATATAATAACTACAAATAATAGTTTGTTATTTTTATTACTATTACTAATAGTATGCAGTATTCGATTAGTTGGCTACACTGGTGTTACAATTTATTGATACGTATTTTGGGAGTTACAATCCGGTACTAGTCGTTAGATCTTCTAGCTACACAATATACGTGTTTGACCTTTCTTTTCATTTTTAGCAGAAATACTAAAGAGGATTTGTTTTGTTACGTAAGCCGCTGAGGATTTCTGTCCAACCCTCGATTGGTTATTTTTACTTCGCATACAAAACACGTTTAGAGGGGATCAGAGCTAAAAGATCAATCCTCCTTTTAACGTAGTGTGTACTCGTGTGTCGATCGGCCTTTTGTAAGATTTCTTATGCGGTAATCATTCAAAAGGATACGGATTCTCTCTGGTGAATTCTGGATTCGATTCGTGGAAACAATGTACCTGGCGTTTGAGAGATCTTCCAGAACAATGCTTTTTTTCCTCGAGATTAGACAGTTTTCTCCAACTTAACCCGCTCCTTTGAGCGGATTTCGTTTAAGAACACAAACCGTCTTTTTATTTTTAAATTTAAATATTCAATTTTTGTTGTATCTCACACGGCAAACACGGACCTTCACATGTACATGTACATGAACAATGTTTTTCATGTAGGTCTACCCACGTTGTACAATTTAAATCGTAATGAAACTGTTAGGGTAAATGTGGCTACCACTACGGTGAATGGATGTACAAACACGCCTTACGATATCTCACCATGGCCTCGATCATAGAGCATTGTAAACCCATTTTTAACAAACGTTTGTATACTTCATATACTTTTACGCTGACTGAAGTGTCGTTTATCAATCATTCACTGACAATGTATTCGTAACGTCGCAATCGAGTGTTTTCTTTTTTTTACTGGATTGGACATTACCTTCTTTTTCCCGTTCCGAGTCTAAGGACCTATTTGTACGCCATTAAAAAAAAAATTGCAGTTAAAGGAAACATCGGACTGATATAATCTTAACATAGAAATTACCAGAGTTAAAACTAATTTCAAAACAAATTCAAAATTTAGAAGTAAAACAATTAAAGAAAATTCTACTGTTAAATAAATTGTCAATCGACTCTTTGTGTAGTATTAAAATTATCAGTCTCTGTTTACAGACAACTAATATGTAATAAATGTCTACAAAACGAATTCCGCTGAATACGCATCTAAATCTGTTGACTGTTTTCGAATTGGTAGGCCTACTTTGATTTTTTAGGATGTGCTAATACATTTTAGTTTGGTAACCGGTAACAGGGTACAAAATATATGTTATACGTATAAGACATTATATTTTATTTTTTGGTAAATCCGTGTTAATTTTTGTTTATACTTCGTGAATCACAGGTCAGATTAACAATTAAGGAATATACCTAAAATTCACGCTCTACAGCTATCAATATTGTTTGACTTACAAGGTGTGCAAAATAAACAAGAAACCTGTCTTTCTATTTCTCTCCCCCCCCCTCTTACACCTACACATTATAACGTTTCAAATACTTGCAAAAGTTATTACTTCTCTGTAAATAAGTGTGGCAAGCAGGTGTTTGTGAATGAAGGAGGAAACACCTACTAAGTTATGTATAATGTTAGTGAAAAATCGGATCCAGGTTTTGACAAGTACACGTAATCTCTCCATACATACACTTAACATACGTAAAAACTTAATATGAAGTTTGTTTTCGGAAGTGTTGAGTATGCAGTTGCGACCAAAACTCGGGAACATTTAGTGTTAATGGTGTCGTTAACAAGGAACTGAAAGTTATAAAAGTCTACCTTATACAAGTGGTCGTTATCAGGGAGCGTATAACAACGCATGGTTCGACTATGACGCCACATCAAGTGTCGGGGACTCCGATGCATAGGTTTTGCATTGTAAAAAACAACAGAAACTTCCGGTGAAGTTAATAAGTACTTTTTGCGAATGTGTGTGTAGCTTACGTTAGAGAATATATCTCATCGTATAAGTAAAGTACTGGAGGATCCGCAGGAAGATGACGTCTACGTGAGGGGCCAAGACGGACGCTGGGAACACAAGAGGATGTCACAGCAGCATCGGGCACTTCAAAATAAACAGACATGCAAAAAAAGTCACAATACAGTATATTAAAAATACCCCCGGGCACAAAACCTTTTATAAATTTGTGTAAATGAATAGTTGCATATCTATAGAAATAAATAAATTCTGTGTGAGTGTAATATATATTGCAACGGTACAAATTAAAATGCATAGATAGGTAATATTGAAATGATTACAACAGAGTCTATATCTGGAGGAAGAAAAATTTATTAAATTAAAACATTAAATTTTACTATTGTCTTATTATTTTATAATATAAAATTGTTTATTAAAAATTTGTCTTTCAATAATTGAGTCTATTTGCTGGTTTTACATATATGTTACTTGTTCGTTGAATTCCACTGTTTGCGTAGCTACTGGACGCTCCGCACGCTGTTCGACTGGACCTCTGCGACTCTGCAAGTCGACCGATGACTATTACGCTTACAATTCACGTCTTTGTACACACGCACACTGCAATATGAACTGTTATTGTTTATAATTTAAATTCACTTAATCTCAGGGATTTAAAACTGGGTAAAATAGATCGTGTATTGAGCTTACACAAATCCGGCTTCTTGAAGTGTTCTCGCGTTACTATCAAAATATCTCGGCAGATATTTTGCCCCTAACGGAAATCTTCTACTGTACGCGGGAAAGCACTAGAGTGATCTATTTATTATTTGAGTTCTCTAAGTGGTTATGGTTACGAAGAACTCGAACCATGAACCAACGTCTAAGTCTAAAGGAAAACGGCCTGTCTTGTCCCGAAAAACTCGTGACAGCGAGTACGTCTTTCTATGACGAGTCTTTGGAAGAAACTGAGCGAAGTGGTCTCGACAAAGGACCATCTCAAATAATTTTTAGACCTTCTGATTGGTTGAAACTCTAGCAACGTCACAGATGAGAACACAGGTAGACTGAAATCAGGCTTACACTCTGTCCGATTCTGCAAAGGCCTGTCTAGATTTAATCTACAAATTTTATTACTTTCTAGGAGATAACGAGAATAAAAGAAGACTGATTTCATTAAAAAAACCATATGAAAAGTATAGTTGTGGAGAATTGTGTATATGGAAAATGTAGCTTATAACCATGAGAATACTCTGTCCAAGTCTCAGAACGAAATGTTAATTTTCCTGGAAGTTATTAAATAAAATGTAAATCACCCGCGCACCCGAGCACTTACACACAAATAGTTCACGTGACATAAAAGAGAATAAAATTGTGAACATTTTGACATAATATACTTTTTTAAACATAGCTTGGTTCAAAACTTACGACTACTTTACAAAGAAAGAACAAAATCAATTTAAAACATGTCTATGGCCATCAGAAAATGTTATATAGCATTAGTATTCCACTTAAATGCACTTCATATCCTGTGTACTGTTGCAATATATATATATTTACAATTATTATTAATAATAAATACAACTTTTCTTAAAACAATATATTTTGTATTTATTTAATATTTTACAGTTTTTCGATAGTTTAAACTATCATCAGTAATTACAAAATTTTTAAATTTTATTAAAATAGATGAATTAAAAAAAATTTTAATAAAAGAACAACTGATTTTTAAAATTTTATTAATTTGTAATTTTGATTATGGTAGTTTAAACTATCGAAACACTGTAACATTTTCAAAACATACAAAATATATTCTTGTAAGAAAATTTTTATTTATTATTAATAAAAATAAAAATACGTACAAGAATAATGTGATCAATGTAATACACACATACACACATGTCTGTATATCTAAATATGTATATTATAATATTGTATTGGGAGTGTAGTGTACTAATTATGAATTAGTACGTCACACGAAAGAAATTCCTGAGCGACTTAAGTGCATTCCCTCTAAAACAGGCCCAATACTTCCACTTACCGCACAGTGAAGGGTGCAGTTTTTAATTTTGTGTTTGTAATACGTGCTTAACGTTGTAACATAAATGTAAATACTTAATTGTATACATCTCAATTAATTCGTTAGAAATTACTGGAGATCGACCAAACATTATGTAGTGAAGGCGTGTATATTAAAAAGCAAAGGTCCATAGTTTCCTTGTATGTGAATTTACATTATTTGTAATTCTTTATCAGTATCACATAAAGAATATATTATTTTTTGTATTTTAGTCTAGTACATAAAAATATGTAGTTATGTAGAAGACAAAAGTATACTGTGAAGGGTGTAACGGGGAAGACTAATTGTTTCTTAAAACTGCATAACAATTTTAATCCACATAATTATATGTCTGTCGTAAATAGATAAAGTTACCCATTTATTACATACATACGCGATTTTTGTTCATATCCACTGAAAACCGCGGAGTGCCAAACCATAATCATATTTGATTTTTCTAACAGTCTGAAATTGTACATATCCATTAAAGCAACGCATTGAAAAATTAACTTAATGATATAGTTTCTACTCCTATATGCAATTAAAAAGTGAAAAACGAAATAAATAATTTGATTCGATTTTAAGTATGCACTGTACCACTTTTATCATTTACAAGGAGTTTTTTCAAAGATTAGTTTTTTCCATATTTCCTGGATCGATCAACCCTTCTCTAGCATTCTGGTTTCTAATCACTGCAGATTGTCACTATTCTGTCCTTCATTCTATAAATATGCGTATTCCAAATTGTTCTCTTCTCCTTACAATCCAGCTCCATTGTCGTCCTCTTGTCCAGTTTGTATCTTTCTCTAATATATCCAGTTCTTTCCCGATCTCGTACGGTTTTACCGCAAAATTTTGTTACTTTCTTCATTTCTGATACTTCTCTTGTTAATCTTTCTGGTGTATCACGTACAATATAGCATACAATATATTGGTCTTGTTACTGACATATATCCTAGTATGTCAAGCACCCGGACTAATCTGTAGCCGAAAGATAAAGGTAGTTAAGAACATGCCAGTCTATGCACTTAATGAATTTGTAAGTGTACAAATGTGTATTCATTGTATGCCAGTCAACTTAAATAAAATAAATTTTGTATCATGCACGTTGAAGAAAAAATTAAGGACAGAATCATGTCAGAAAATATATTACACGGACAAACGTTTTGGAGATTAGAAACAAAATATAAAGTACGAATATCATTTGTATTACTCAAACATACGTGTCTTGTACGCTATACGTCTGCATCACTAGCATTGTCGAATGTTTTACTGATTGATGACAGTCTGAGTAGATTTTGCAGAATCGGTGTCTCGGTAGGTTACATATTATCGGATCTGAGGGAACCAAACCACCGAATCAAATACGAGTCGATTTTGTTTGACGAGTGTAATGGTTGCCAAATCTAGATTTTCAGCAGTATCCAAGATCTAAATGATGCCCGGTGCTAGGGCCCACCGGGGGTTGGAACACTTGCCCGGAGTGACATTTGCCCGGAGCCCTTCCCTCCACATAATGGTATTTGGTGAGTCAGAAGTAAGACTGTGACACTTGCCCGGAACTAACATTAGTATCTTAAAACTGTTCAAAACGTATCATCTTTAAATTTTGGAAGGGTTGAATTCAGTGTTTTAGTGCAATATTACTTTTATTTTATGAATTTTAAAAGGCTTTTAGCCGACTTTGCGTCGTTTCCAAGGAACACCACGGGGAGGAATTTCTTATCGTTCCCCATATACTTTTTTCACTTTATGTGAGTTCGTCAATTTTCTTATTTTTTTTTTTTTAATGCTGAATTAGAATACTTACATATTTACAAATCTTTCCAGGTGAGAGTCTACTTCTCTAACCTATAGGCATTGCCTTTACTTTAAATTCTGGACGTAAGCAACACAAACAAGGAAAGACCTTAGTTTGCCATCTAGTTCCATTTTTTTCAACGCCTTTGAAATGGTTTCATCACTCTTCACTGCTGCTTTTTCTTCTTCTTCCCGTCAATATTCAGGCCTATTCTATCAAAAAAGGGGCCGTAATACTCTGCGTCCTCTCGTAGAGTCTTGAGCAGTGAAAATACATTTGGATGAGACCTCGAAATTAAACTATTAATTCTTTGGTTCCACCCTTCAGAAACATTGTTGGTCCGGTGCCGTCTTCCGCAACAGTTCCACACTTTCCTTTGGATATGCTCATTCTCAAGCCACTGATCGACGACGTAGTCATAGAACACCCGCAGTTTCTCGTCTTCAGGTGTGCTTTCCTGGATACTTAGCCAAGCATCATCAAGCAGTTCTAGCGGAACATGCGCGAGGGCAGAACACATTCGAATATGAAGTCGAATCTCTTCATTTTCTTTGTACGCAGGAGCAAGGCCACAATCTTGTACTCTCCTCCATAAACACTAGTTAAAATGGTAGTTATAATAAAAAATTTCAGCTTCAGCAAACAGAGTTTTAGCTGATTGGATGATTGACATTTCAAAGTCCATTCTAAGTGTGTTACGTATCCCTAGTATGGTTTGAAAGCCACACGTTGGTTGCGTCAATCTGTTACGCCCCCGAGTCGTACCCGTTAAAGCCCAATTCGCTGGTGTCAATTTATTATCTTACTGAATTGTAAATTTTTATATCCCGATTTAAGGCGCCAAATTGTTTTATTTCAAAAAAATTAAAATTCTTCTTCTTATCTATTTATCCTTTTCACTTATTTTAATTTAGTTCACTAACCTTTGTCTTGTAGCCTAATTTGAATTTCGTTCCTAAAAAATAGGGGTTACCAACCTCTATTTTCTGATAACATATTTCCACCTTGGCTATATTAAGGAATAAAATGTCATTAACATTAAAATAAATCAACTATACTACAGAAATTAGTCAATACTGTATTATTTCTTTAGTGTTTTTATTTCTATCTTTACCAAACAAATGAAATATTTGTATAATATAATGTTTGCTCCAGCTCTTGTTTTTTACTTGCTCAGCGGTTGGCAATAGTGATCAGGGCCTCACCAAATAAAATAATCTGTTTTATTTTGGTTATTTTAAATGAGTTGGGTTCTTGTGATTACAGAAAAATTAACAAAAGATCTTTAGAAAGTACAAAACTTCACATAAAACATAATTAAATAATATACAGTTTCTTAATAAATTAATTCTTAGGTTATATGGTATGTGTTGGACCAAGTTGGTGAATTTAGGTTAGCAGTTCGTTTTAAGAGAAGATTACAATGTTTAATAAGTTGATCACCATAAATTAAAATGTGAATAAAGATATAAACTGATTGTCACTAGTTTATTCATTAATTGAGATTTTAAATAAAGTTTATTAGTGAGTGAAAAAGTGTCAAAGTGTAGACTAGTCCTTTTCTTATTTAGTTGTTAATTCAATTTTATACTTAGCACATTCCTTCACATCCGAGTTTTCACTTCATGTTCATTTTCTTTTATAATTTGGAGTGCAGATTTTCTTTCAATTTTAAGTGATTTGATTTTAATTATTTCTTCTCGTCATATTATTACCATACATAGTATCATTTTAATTCATTACTATCTCATTTCTATTATTATTTATTTCTTTTATATTATTATATTGACCTGCATGGATTCTTTAATCTGCTCTTCTCTGAATCTAATAATGGACTAACGAATGTTTCTGTTAATGTTTGGTTCTCAAGGAAGCAAGCCTAATACTCCTATTGGTTGAAAAAATTGTTTACATTGTTTATACATTGCTCCTGATTTTTAAAAAAATTAACTAATATTTTTAAATTAGTATAATCTTCTTATACTACTATGAATTCTCAAGATAATAACACTATTGCATTGCATTTCTTTTATAAATTAATTAGAAACCAAACATGAACCAAACTATTCTCAACACAACTACAATAAACTAATATATAACATTTGATTATTCAGAATCATTTTTAAAACATAATACTATTCTTTTTAACATGCTATACACATGCTATTCTTTAATACATTACATACATTCTACTCCCATTAACTATCATTCATTAAACATGCTTTTTTACCCTTATAAAAACACAAACAAATAACTATAACTATTACTTAACTATTATTTCTTTTTTTTAAAACATGAACATTAATTCTACCTATTTCACTTGTATAGGCTTATTATGCCTTAGTTTTTTAACAGTATACATTCCTCATTTTTTCATCAAGCATTATTTATTATTCACTTTACACTTTATTATTATTACTACTGATTTTCAGTTAGTATAATTTTCTTGGTTCTTTTATGCACTTTAGGATTATATTGTTCACTATTTTTCTTTCTATTATTAACTTTGAACTAACCACACAACTCACCTTATCATTAAAATTGTGTATTTATTATACAATAGTTTTATTCCCTTTATATTTTAGTAACAATATTACTTAACATTACTCAATCTACATTTATGTATTGATAGTTTTACATATAATTACTTATATTTCTATTTATAGCTTTGTACTTCCATTATTACCTCTACTATATTATTATTATAAGAAAAGGGGTTGTGTTGTGGTCATAAAGTTATTCATTTTTGTTTTTCCCTCTGCCAATCACTTGGGTTTTGTCATCGTCTTAGTCCTTGTCTAGTTTCTATGTCAGTATTGTTACATTCTAATACTCCTATTCATTAATTCTTTGATATTTTGTTTTCCTTTAGTCCTTCAGTGTTGGAACTTATTTTTCTTTCAACTAGTAAATTCTTCTTTATATATGGGCTACTTTATGTAACGTTATAAGTGTCACAGGATTCCATCCAGGTACGTTGTTTTTCCCTGCTTTGAAAAAACGATCATATGTTTCTCGTTTCTTATTTGGCAACAACGCGTAGACTGCTGAAATAGTGTTGGTTTCTTTCCAAGAACTTCTCAGAACGTCGTGGACGATAAATAACTGCCCAAACTGTTTGCTTAAACTCTTGAAGGTTCCGTCGACGAAGAATGAAGAACAACTTGTCAATGCAGATTTTCCTTTTTCGCTGGCAAACACCAATATTCTGTCTTTAGGCCCCCTGTTGTCGTCTTCAAGTATAAAATTTTTACCGTAATTCATAAGTAGATCATTTTCCTCTAATCGTATTCCTTCAGAGTCGACTGGGTCCTTTATAGGCCCCACACTTTTTCTTCGAATGCGATGTAATGATTGTGTGGCACTTCTGTGATAGTAGTGAAGTCACAAGGTCATATCCTCGATTAAAGAGTGGGCCTACTTCTTCGGCGTAAATTTTTGAAATCGTATTATCTGTTTCCCTTGTATGCTTCTTTGCATTAACAACACTTTTTCTCACTTCAGTTGCCGCTTCCTCCGGAATACAAACACGAGTTGCTTCCCCTACGACAATATTATTTTTCGTTGATATTCTGCCTTTATATTTACTTTTCTTATAATCAACACATCGCCAATAAGTCACATCTTCTTTGTTGGTATAGTCAACAATATACTGATGTCCATTGTAGATCAACAAAGGCTTCCCCTTGGTGGTCTCAGTGATCTCTATCTTCACTACAACACGAATCACTACACTTACCACATGCACAGAATACTAGTTGTCTCACAGATGTCAACTAAGGCAATGAACTATTTAGGGGTGACTCCCTCCCCTCCCTTGCTCATGGATTCCTATAATCAGTCCGACTCACCCCTCTACCGGACTCCGTGCAAGTGTCACTGACAAAAATACCCATGATTAGTCATTTCCTGGAATGCTTAGGGCTCTGGGCAAATGTCAACAAATTCCATCTTCGGGCAAATGTCCCTCCGTGCAAGTGTCACAACTTTGGCACACTACTATCTCTCGTCGCTCAACACGAATTCAGGTTAAACAAGGCACCCGGTTTGTCACAAAAACGCTCCATTGAATAGTCATAGAACGTTTGTCTTTATATTCATTTAATAATTTAAACGTTTTTCTGTTTACGCCGTTTTCTTCTGGTTACCGTGTGTTATAAAGCAGTAATTTTGTTTATGCAAACACCATTGATCTAAACTAGTTAGATAATGTCTATACTTCTGGGCTTAGCGGGCTCCAACGAACGAGGCAAGCGAGTTCTCAGTTTTAACTTGGCTGTCATTCCATAAACGACCATCATACAGACGTTTTTTCATTTGTCTGTCTATCTATGTATCTTATTGGAGTATGTCTCACGATAACTTTGGAACGCATCAACCGATTTTCATAAAACTTGGCATGCGTGTCCACACTTTCACCCTAGAGAATCCTGTGGTTTTTGAGATTGATCTCCCAAAAAATAGAGGGGGGCTAAAGTGTGAGGGCGTGAAAACTGAAAAAAATCGCAAAAGTCCACGTGGGATATCAAACTAAAAGGAATTTTAATCACAATTCAAGTACAGTGTTCATTTCTGAAAATATACAAATTCTTGGACGTTAGGACCAAAAAAGTGGTGAAAATTTTGATAAAACCGTAAAAATTCATGCGAGGAATGAAATTAAAAAAAAATTAACTAATGTCTGAGTGTAGTGTTTAGTTTTGGAAATTTTAACAATTTGGGAACCTACGACGCAGAAAAAGATATGAAAAAATTGTGAAAATCTAGGAGGGTGTCAGAATATAAGGAATTGTAACCCAATTTTGAATTTTTTAGTGTTTATTGTATGCTTTTGTGCTCTACAATTATCATATTACTAAATAAGTAGTAGAGTAACCGGGATTAAATAAATCCCTTAATTAAAAAGTTATCTAATATAAAAATTAATTTAATTTTAAATATATTTTGTTCAAAATAGTGAACGAGTGTGAATAGTGAGGGATTTTGCAGCTCAGGAGCATAATAGAAAATAATAATAGCTTAGATAATAATTTTTGGTTGTGCGATTAATTCTCATGAATACAACTACGAGTTTAAAAATAGACAGACGAATGCAGAGAAACCTAAGAATTCGACTTTCTATTGAATTTAAATTTAGGCACATTTAGTTTCATTTTCTCTAATTATAGGACGTGTCTCGACCTTTAAGTCTACAACGGCTGCACAAACTAACAAATTTGTAAGCTTACGTTTCTTGTGTGAATAACAAACGACCATATAATAGGCTGTGTTTATTTTTATATTACTCCTTGTAAATATGTTTCACGTACCCAGTACCAGTTATTTAAGCCATGCCGGTTTACGGTACCTTAAAATATGTACAGTTGCCGTTAAAGAATATTAACAGCGATAAATATTACTCTTCTGAGAAACATACCCAAAGATTTTAAAAATTGAAGTTTCTGAAACTCGTAATTGAATATAGTGATAAGTTTTTTCCGAGAATTTTAAAACAATTCAAGCGTACCCAGAAGTCAAGACACTGCGCTCACATCAAACGTACCAAGAGAAAGACATCAGGTTATGCTGTGCGGATTCATTAAACCGATTCAGTAAGGGATAGAGAGCGAAGAGGTGGAGCCGGGTGAATAATACTTTACCGCTCTCCGTCTCTCTCTGTTTTCTCTTTGTGTGTGTGTGTGTGTGTGTGTGTGTGTGTGTGTGTGTGTGTGTGTGTGTGTGTGTGTGTGTGTGTGTGTGTGTGTGTGTGTGTGTGTGTGTGTGTGTGTGTGCTTTAATTCCCCTTGTTCTATTCCATGGAAATCTTTTGGCCTTTAACAAAAGGTATTATTCTCCCTACCTCGGTACTAATCCTCCTTCGCTCTATGTATTTTCTGGATCACAGTCTCGGATCAGAGACAGTACTGCTTGCTCTCTGCCTTTACTCGCTCGCTCGCCTCTCTCTTTTTCAACTTTCTCAAAGTACTTTATCCTAGTGTTAAATCTCGCCTTGCCTGTATTTATTTAGAGGTTTATGCCAAAATATATGGAGTTATGTGTACACACACACACATACACCGGGGGGGGGATGTACTATTGCGTAGATTTCTGTTTGCCTGCCTGAGTTTCTCAAGTGCCGCCGCGCCACCGCCGAAGCCGCCCCCACCGCCTCATCGCACACAACCCGCAAGGGAGGGACGCTCAACCTTTGCTTTTCTAAAGCTTCTCTAACTCGGTCAACGCTTTCTTTTTACGTAGGTAGTTATACACCCGGTTTGCGCAGCCCCAGTGAATTATTAACATACGAATTACGTACTTGCCTACCATTTTACATGCCACAGTATTCAAACTAGTTTACTGTTTTTTCACTCCATAAAAGAAACATATCGTACAGTAAAGAATAAACTCTTTTTATAAAAGACTTGACATGTGCAAGTGTATACCACGTAATTAACAGAGAAGTAAAAGTTAATGTTACCGCTTTATACCGTAGACAGATTTTAGAGAGTCAGAGTAGGTTAAACTAGATTATATTATGTATGTGCGATAGATAATATGACTACTACTGCACCTCCACCACCTTGAACGCCCTCCCAGTAGATGAACCTGGGTACCTATTAGGGTTGAGAAGACCCAGAATATGCCCGGATGTTGTGAGAAACAATCCACCTGAATCCACGACTTTCCACTTTGGAGGCTATTGGGCTGAGCGCTGCGCCGCACGGACCCCATAAATTAAATGCGATTTCATTTTTGCTGTGTCTAAATACTTCTGTGAAGTGGGGCCGTGTTATGAATGTGGTTAAAAAAAATATTCGTGTGTCGCAGGATATAATCGAGATATGAAATTGAAAAAATTGTTAAAAAAACTGCGCACTCGACAACTGTAATAGTTATTAAAGAAATTTATAACATTGAACTATCAAAATATCGGTATGGAGAACCATACATGACTTCCATATTCTAAGATTTATATTTAAATCTTAATATCGCCTGCCAAGCGCGATATATTTTCTCTTATACATGATTTACATTAAAATGAAAAAATTTTAATTTTATTGCCTGGCAACAAAATTATTTTATTTTTAACAATTACCATTGTTTGAAAAAGTTTAAATAAATTTCAAGTACTTTACTCTTGTTAAAACGTAAAAGGTTGCAGGTAAACTACCCCTTCCCCTTAACCGATCTTCACCAAAATCGAAAGTCCTTGAGACCTCTACAATTCAGGGAGGTATGCAAAAAATTATTTGATTCTGTTTGAATTTGCGGCAGTTATCGTTTGCCATAGAAAATACGCTTGATAAAAAAACCTTGCAGGTAAACTACCCCTTCCCCTTAACCGATCTTCACCAAAAACAATAGGTCTTGAGTACTCTACAAATCAGGACTGTATGCAAAACATTATTTGATTCTGTTTGAATTTGCGGCTGTTATCGTTTGCCATAGAAAATACCCTTGTTAAAAAAACGTTGCAGGTAAACTACCCCTTTCCCTTAACCGATCTTCACCAAAAACAATAGGTCTTGAGAACTCCACAATTTAGGGCTGTATGCAAATAATCTTTTGATTCTGTTTGAATTTGCGGCTGTTATCGTTTGCCATAGGAAATACCCTTGTTAAAACATAAAACGTTACAGGTAAACTACCCCTTTCCCTTAACCGATCTTCACCAAAAACAATAGATCTTGAGAACTCTATAATTCAGGGCTGTATACGAAACATTATTTGATTCTGTTTGAATTTGTGGCTGTTATCGTTTGCCATAGAAAATACGCTTGAAAAAAAAAACGTTGCAGGTAAACTACCCCTTCCCCTTAACCGATCTTCACCAAAAACAATAGGTCTTGAGAACTCTACAATTTAGGGCTGTATGCAAATAATCTTTTGATTCTGTTTGAATTTGCGGCTTTTATCGTTTGCCATAGGAAATACCCTTGTTAAAACATAAAACATTACAGGTAAACTACCCCTTTCCCTTAACCGATCTTCACCAAAATCAACAGATCTTGAGAACTCTACAATTCAGGGCTGTATGCGAAACATTATTTGATTCTGTTTGAATTTGCGGCTGTTATCGTTTGCCAAACAAACAAAATTACCCTTGCTAAAAAAAAACCGTTGCAGGTAAACTACCCCTTTCCCTCAACCGATCTTCACCAAAAACAATAGGTCGTGAGTACTCTACAAATCAGGGCTGTATGCAAAAAATTATTTGATTCTGTTTGAATTTGCGGCAGTTATCGTTTGCCATAGAAAAAAAATCTACACACAGACACACAGATAGACACACAGACAGACAGACACACACACAGACACTTTTCGGAAAACGACTTTTTTTCATGTTTTGAGTGTAGTAGAATCAGAATCTGCAATAATCTCGAACACGATTTTTTTTGCCATCACCATACTTCCATTCCTTAAGGAATATGGAAGTAAAAAAGAAATGGAAAATATGGTGATTAAAAACAAATAAATAATAGAGGCCATCGACCCCAAGCTACGGTTATAAATAAACAGTAACAGTGAAAGGAAGCAAAACATGCAAAGTCATGTATAAGGGTTTGGTCTTATATGGTTGCGAGGGCTGACAAATGGAAAGCTTACAATGCAGAGGTGGATTACTGACGGTAAGGTGTGCAAAGTCATGTATAAGGGTTTGGTCTTATATGGTTGCGAGGGCTGACAAATGGAAAGCTGACAATGCAGAGGTGGATTACTGACGGTAAAGTGTGCAAAGTCATGTATAAGGGTTTGGTCTTATATGGTTGCGAGGGCTGACAATGCAGAGGTGGATTACTGACGGTAAGGTGTGCAAAGTCATGTATAAGGGTTTGGTCTTATATGGTTGCGAGGGCTGACAAACGGAAAACTGACAATGTAGAGGTGGGTTACTGACGGTAAGGTGTGCAAAGTCATGTATAAGGGTTTGGTCTGATATGGTTGCGAGGGCTGACAAATGGAAAGCTGACAATGCAGAGGTGGATTACTGTGTCCAAAGTCATGTATAAGGGTTTGGTCTTATATGGTTGCGAGGGCTGACAAATGGAAAACGCATGGATGAAAAGCTGACAATGCAGAGGTGGAATACTGTGTGCAAAAACTAGAGAAATTTCTGGAAGTAAAGAATATGACCAGACCAAGACGCTGGAAGCTACCATAGTAGATGACGGACAAAGGGGAACTTGTCTTGGTACAGAGAATAACGGATTCCTATACAAAAACCTGGAACATTAAAAGAGAAGAAAACCATGACGAGATCTGAGAACCCAGCCAACCAAGAAAACAACTGTGTCTGTTTTTACATCGACTGCGACACAGAAGTTGGAAGAACGTCTGTACTGATAACAGCTCCTCGCCTAATAATCATGTGTCATCATTTCTGAGTCTTTGGCATACAGTGGACCAATAACAAATAGTGTCTGACGTCTTTTACAATTTCGACTAGGATTGCTATGTGAGACCGGAAAATTATTAGCAAGAAGCTTACAAACGTAATAAAAAACGATCCAAACTTCCTTCTTTTTTGAGAATCTATCGACCACATCAATAACCACGGTTGTACTTCCTTTTCATTCCCTTTTAACTACAAATTTTCATATCAGCTTTAGTATCCGGTTTAATGATGGTTCTCTGTAATTTGAAGGTGGTCTGTTTTTGTCGTTACTTTAAAGAGATGTTTACAATGTATCCGACAAACTTTAAACTCATTCTCTCTCTCTCTCTCTCTCACACACACACACACACACACACACACACACACACACACACACACACACACACACACACACACACACACACACACACACACACACACATGCGCATAAATATTTCTACTGTCTAATTATATCAGAATAGAATGACAACAAAAACGTTGCTTGCATTTAATTAGATTTGTATCAGGCTCGATTAATAAAAAACCTAGACGAACTGTTCAGCAAAAAGGCAGCATAAAAGTGATCTGAAGTGAGAGATTCGTAACTCTCCTAGAATATGAGTCCTAACGAAGGACATTCTACTCTCCTAGAGGAATGAAATCAATAACCACAAAATCGACTAGTCATATTTTATCGGTCCATGGCATCAGTAGTAAATTGCAACTGTGGACTGCGACAACTGCTTTTATAGTTGTGTTGATGCTTCTGTGTTTACAAATTGCGTTGCTGGTGAGTTGACTTTAGACAAAAATCTCGTCTAATTAGGGGCGATGGTTGGTAACATCATGTTCCACGTAATGATGAATTGTCTTCAGGAAAGTTTTATCCTCCGTAAGTGCTACTCAGTTTACTCGTATGAAGGTAACGAAGACAATATTATGAAAACTTGATATATGTTCTAAGATGGTGTCTGTATGTAGAATTATATTAGCTTTGAGAACTGCTCGCCAGTACAGGCGATAGTTGTCCATATTTTTTTTTTTAGTCATGTAAAATAGAAATCTTACAATAAAAAAGAGTGACTGATAAATAGTCGGTCGGTTGTTCTCATCTTTATTCAAATATTATTTATGAAATTATGACAGCGATTTGTGAGGGGTTACAGGAATAATCGCTCATACAATTTAAAGAAAATTAAAGGATAAAGAAACGGACAGAAGTTTACGCAAATCCTGCCACAAGGTTTACGCTCGCTGCCTGAGAGATGTTTTTAAACTTCTGAGACAGAAGCGCGCTCAACTTAAAAGCGTATACAAAACTTTACAGTGTCAGCAAATAAAAGTAAGACAGCGAGATTATTTAATAACTTGTAACTTTTTTTAAGATACCGACCATATAGCTTTGAGTCATCAGAAAAAAATAAATAATAGTTAATTACAATAAAAAAGAAATTTCGTGGCGTTAAAAAAAATAATTTTGCATACACATGTATAATACGCTTAGAGACTCACATACAAACGTAAGCACTCGTTAACAGTTTCCACAAACACGCCATTATGGAAAACAAATGTTGCATTGATTCTGATGTAAATACGCCACATGTAGGCCTATGTAGTCCATATGTCAGTTAGTTAAGGCAAATTTGTGATTTAAGAAGGGTAATAAATTACACACGTTCAACTCCGAATGCCGTTTATGTTCAGTAAAATATACGTTCAAAAAATATTTGAAAATGATAAAATTTAACAAAAATTTGAACTGTAACTCTACGAAAACTAGGCGTTTGTAACAAAAACAGTAACAATGAACAGACTACCATAAAGTGCTTAAGACTGGGTTACACGTTTAACGCTAAGGCCCGTTTATGTTAATTTTACCATAATAAAGCACTGCGCCTATCAAGCGGACACATTAACACGTGTTAACATTACTACGGTACTGTAATTGGGACCGGTCTGTCAGTGGGTAAAGTAGAATAATAATAATGTTTATGATATAATAAGTTGTTTATGTAGGCCTATTATTTATGAATGATAGATCAAATATCTTAACGTAACCCACTTTATTTGTAATAAAGTATCATCATCATAACGATAATGATGATGATCATCATAATAATGATAACGACGACGACAACAATGATACATCATCATCACACTGTTTCTCAGTTTCCACTGCTTATTATTCTATGTTGGATGACAAACTCTAACACATGCTTCCGCTGGCACACTTGTGTACGTACGGACAGTGAGACACTACTCACGGGTGGTACTAATATCGTGTCAATAATTCAAAGAGAAGACATGGGCTTCGGAATTGGAAATGGACATGGCCAAGTATGTGCTCGTGGAAAGTAATGGGATACGAAAGTATACTGTTTAAAATGAGAAGTGAAGGGAGAGACCCAAACAGTAACACAGATGTCGGGGAAAAAGAACGCTTAGAACAAGCAAAAGTGCTGGAAAAATACGTGTTTAACAGACTGCTCAGAACTGGGATAGTGTCAGTTCAAATAGGAGAACTGACAACTATAATGATATCATTAGTATATAATGATACTAATATTAATAGTGCCTTTACGGTGTTGGTTACAATTAGAAATGTTTTTAATTATTCCATTTTGTATATGTTCCTTGCGTGATATCAGTTTGTTTACTTTAATTTTTTTTATTTTAAATTTGTTAATTTCACATACTAGCCCTATAATTTGTATAAAAAGATTGAAATAAACAAAAACGCTTGGTAGTTTCACAATTTATTATTAAACTCTGACAATGGTTTCATCCGATCAGGCTATTCTCAAAGAGCTGGTTAGAGAAAACGTAATCTCTTACCAATAGAGCATGGTATTCCAATCGGCTGAAACAGTTGTCAGAGTTTATGAATAGATTGTAAAACTACCAAACGATTGTATTTACTTAAATCATTTTAAGTAATATGTTTCACCAAGTGCCCAACGAGTGTTCAATCAATACTTACAATTTGTTCCTATGGAAAACGTAAGTTGCATGGAATTTTAGTTATAACTGTATTACTATATTACTGAGTTATTACTAGATTATAATTAAAGTATCGATTATATGTGTGAAATTATAAAAATTCAATATAACGATGACTCCTCCCCCAAAAAAGAAAATTGAAATTCAGTTACGAACGTGCAGTAATTTTAACTCTACATACGCGGGTGAAAAGGCCCTTTCGTTGTCAGGTAACATATCACATGTTTCAACATATGTTTGTTAGGTAAAATTTAATAAGACGATTCTAACGGTTCTAATGGCAGTTACAGATAAAACGAACAGTTGGCAGTAGCGTGAAGCGAACAAGGGTGGCCAGAGGTCGGTGATTATCGCGTGTTAGCTGCGCCGCTATAATTTGATAAAACTGATCCTCGTATTTTGCCAACACTCGCATGTCACGCGAATCAAGAATGAAGCCTTCTTCAGCTAAGTCAGATCCCCTCTGCGCCAATCCTTTTGATTTCCGCTTTATGTAATACACTCACGTGCGCTGGCACGCGATATTACACCATTGACAATCTGTAATAAATAAATCACAAATTGTAACTCAATTTCATACACCCACTTAACCTTTATCGCATACATTAAACATTTTGTTTGAGCTATGAGCAAGGTACATAGTAGCCTTTGATGCAGACAATACAGCTGCCTCTTGAGTTTTCATCATTGTCTATGGCGTTATACAAATTTCAAAGATTCATCCATTCAAATTGTCTGCCTCTTTCTAATTTCAAGTTCCTCGTCCCATGAACCAAGTGTTTATTTCAAGTCACTTCGCCTAATTTTGTGACCAGCGAAGCTTTATTTAATGTTGCTGCCGCTTTTTAAAATCTTTTTATTCTGTTGTATTTCTAATACATTCACTTCGACTTCTATGTGATAGTTTTATATGTATCATTTGTCTTTGTGTTATTGACAAGAAGCAGGGAAAAGAGACGTTGCGGACGCATGAACTCAATTCTGGTGTGCCAAGAAAGGATGCTCACCTCTTTTTTTTTAAAGATTACGACAAATGAATTTTGATCTAACTTAGTTTTACGTGTAATCTGGTTTTTGCATTTTGTTTAACTTAATGGTCTGTTATTATTTAGTGAAACTGCCGTATTGTAGTTGAGTGTGTAATTTATTCATTGTATATACGGAGTGTGTTCAAATACAGACCAAACTGTTTGTATAGCACGTCAACCTGCGCATAGAGTGAGCTGCACAATGTTTAGTGCCGCGAGCGACGGTTTTCGACGACGGAATGCTGTTACTCCTCCCATACTCCCATCCCTTCATGGTCATCAGTCATCAGTCTTCGAATTATACACACTGTAATGGGCACGTGCATATAGGGGAGGTTGCCATCAATGGACCGGTTCCATGGATGGACCTCTTACGTATTTCCTCTACCAAAGCGTGCACATGCGCGGTAGTAGTTGTAGAATCTTTGTTTCCTTCACACCAGCTGTCTGCAGTGCTCTAAACGAGTTGGAGTTGCGTCGCTGGGAGATAAAAATTCAGGTAAGATTTCTGTACTCTGTGCTATAACTATTAGTCTTTTTTAATATCAGTTATCACGAATTATATATTACTGAACAATTTCACAATTTGTTGACATTAAAAGCAGTTTTTAAAGTTCTAAATTTTATATTGGTTGTTCCAATTTGAATCGTCATTTCGGCTGTGTTTATCTAAGGAATCCAATATGGCGAGTCGCCATCATTGGACCACTTGGCGTTTCCATGAATGGACCAGTTTATCAGGTGGTCCATTCATGGAAACGTGAACAAATTTATAAATTATTATTATTTTTCTTGACACGCTTTACGTTAAGTATCTTTTCTTTTATATTTTGACTACAAGTAAGACTAAATTTTATCATTTTAAGTTTTACCTCTTACACGTGACACAGAAACCTTGTTTGCTTGGGGTACTTTTCCATTTACTGATATTTTGTGATAGGCCTGTTAGTAAATTTTATTAACCTATAATCTACGGTTTACAGTACAATTAACAACCTGTTAAATTGCAAATATTAATTTTTATAACGCTAAGAATGTAGGAGATGCGAGGAAATAGCGTATTATTGTGTGTGAGTTGGTAGCTGCGTTAGTATCTAAAAAACGTGTTATAATACTCAAATATACACTGTGTTCAATGTAAGTGCTTTTTTTTACAAATAACCTAACTATTAGCCTAAAGTATAACCTACAACTACATATAAACATTTAAACTCTGTAGACTACCTTGAAAAATTTACATCATTATATTCTAGCCCGAATATTGTAGTCATTTGAAAATAAGTTTATAGCAACAATTGGTAGCAAATTAAAAATAAAAACATTTCAATACAAACATATTGAGTCTCCCTGTACTATGATAACACTAATAAAATTATAGCCTTACACTTTTAGTCAGAAGGGCGTTAGGTTCCTACTGTTAACATGGTCGTTGTATGGCACTCAGGTTGAAGAGTAGATAGACATTTGATTGTATTTAAAAGCTGAAATGAAATTTATTAATTCTAAATAGTAATCATTGCAAAAAAGCCTAAGTACACAAAATATTGTAGTAGCTTGTCTATAAATTAACATACTAATTTTCGTTTTTCAGAAAAATTCCAAAAGGAGTGAAATATGGACAATGGAGTACCGAGACAATGGAACGTGCTATCTCAGCCTTTCGTAACGGAGACATGGGTTTGAATGAAGTCTGCAGAGAGTATGGAGTGCCCAAAGCAACTTTAAAGTGACATTTAGAAGGCAAAAACAATTTTGCTGTGGAGGGAAAGAAAATTTTTGGTAGTTTAGGAGATCTGCCCCCTGAGGTAGAGAAGGAATTAGTAGACCACATTTTAAAATTAGAGGAGATGTTTTTTGGAATTACAGCCAAAGACTTACGAAAACTCGCGTTTCAAGTCGCTGAACAAAATAACATCGAACACAGATTCAGCAAAGAGAAGAGATCGGCTGGGAAAAAATGGTAGGCTACTACAATTTTATGCGGCGACATCCCGAATTAAGTCTCAGGCTTCTTGAGATAATTTTTCATACTTTATATGTTTTAGTTTCATTTTACCAGATACGTATAATAAAACATAATAGGTCTATGTAGAGACAGTTTTTCTTTACTTTCCTAATCGGTCCATCGATGGAAACTCGATGGTCCATTCATAGCAACCAGTTGCCATCAATGGACCGTTTGTTAAAATTTTGTTTTTTGTTCCTACTACCATATTTGAAAAATCTAAAAACAAAGTAAATACTCACGGTTAATCAGAAAGTAATAGAGAGACTATCTGTATATTGTATTGTAAATTTAAGTTGAAAATGTGATGAAAAAAAATTAAAAACCGTTATGTGGTCCAATGATGGCAACCTTCCCCTACATTGATGCCCAGTCTCGGGAAGTCTCAGCATATCAGCAGGTAACGATGATTTACAATTACATCACGAGCTCTCTTGGCTTGATCCTCGACATCGGTTTAATATATATGAAGTTACATACACTCGATTAATATTTTTGCCCATTTTGAAAACGCTTAAAATAATTGTTCAGCTCATGCAGGCCTTCCCCGTATGTTTATTGAACAATCGGAATGTCTGTGTAAAGTTTGCCGCAAAGTTTCATACGCACACGTTGTTCTTCGAGGTCTTTCTTAGTCACTAACCCGATGGACAGCGCACGCTGGTCCCCACTCAGTCCGATATAGCTCAAAGAATAATGCTTAAAGCGGAACAGAATAAATGACAGTTTGTTGTCGAAAACTGTCGTTAGACGCGCCCAATAGTCGCAGCCCGTTGTTTGTTCGGCTTGGGGTGTTATTCTAAAAGTTCGGTCTTTTTTTTTAATATACATTGAACATTTATTCACTGTAAACTATTGTAAAACACAAACCACTTAGTCTGGCCCACGGACATAGCACATTCATTGATCATGCTTCTATTAGCTAATACTTTACAGCTTGACTGGCATTCTACGCAGTTTTTGCATTCTTGGAGAACCCGACCCGTCTCCTAATGCGACAACTATTGTATCCTTCCAATTACCCGCGAGTGGCCTCATCTCTTTCTTTCAAGGAGTGTCTATTTTACTACCTCTGTGGCCAACTGTTTTTCGGCATCCGCCTCAGATCATTCACTTATTACGTGACTGTAAATTGTACTCTTATTCTAGGTCTTAATTTTGAATTTCTTTCGCGGTCAGATCTTAGTTCCTCAGCATTTCTCCAGTAACTCGTTTCTATCGCCTCAAATGCCTGGCTTATGTGACACGGGCACCAGTGTTTCAACTTCGTACATGACACAAGATTCAACCACAGTCGTAAGTATCTTTCTTGTGTTTTCGTTATACGATGAACGACCATGAATTAACCTGTCTCGTCGAAACTCTCTTCCCTTCAACTCACTATCCAACTCGTATGATGCTAATCCTATTCCTAGATTTTTTTTTAATTGACCATCCCCAAAGCATTCCCCACAACAGCTGGTGACATGTTTCACCAATTGTATGAAGTCCTGTTCAAAAATTGTACGGCATTGTGACCTTAAGGTTCGTGGTCTGAACGGGAAATGAAGATATTGCACGTCTTAGCGTTGAAAATAATATTATCCCCGTTTCACTCCAATAGAAGGAAAGAATAATACATTATACTTGACATTGCCTTCAGGTTGACTTGAACGTGTTTAGGTTTAAGACACATTCACATCAATATCTTAAATTTAATGGTAACATGTTTAGCTTGCTCTGAACCTTATGCCGTTCACAAGTGAACTGAAGCGGTCGTTATTATTCAGTCCTGAGTGGACTTAATATTGATATAACGACCAGGAAGCATAAAGAAGTAAACGCGGTATCGCTCAGATGACGAATGGACAGCATCACTTGCTCGTGTGGTTAGAAAGTCAAGTAAAGATGTTAACCATAACCCCACATCTGTCATTTTATCACTACAAGCCGGATCTTCAAAACCGTGTTTCTGGATAGTAACTATAAAATTGTATAGGTCTATCTTATCAATGCGGTATAGTACGGTATAATTCAATTATATTTACAAGTATTATTGGTTAGATAAATTGTGGGGATTAATTAATTTTAAATTTAAATTTATTAGTATATGCTGGTTTTTCTAAATCAGTTTTATTTTATTTTGCCTTTAAATCTGTATAAATATAGATAAAGGTTAGGCAATGTATAAGCAATTGTGAATTCATTTTATGAAATCTCATTTTTGGTTTGCAGAATGTTAGGCGATAACAGACTGTTGAACACGTCTAATTATAACATTAATTACGAAAATATAAAGGATTGTGGTTAAATCTTTAAGTATGTGTTTAGGTATAATTTACAAACACAGGTATACGTTTTAAGGTATTTTACAAGCGTCGAACACTTATATACGCGTAATCCGCGTTGATTAGGTGAAAAGTACGAAAATATTACGTTTTCTCTTTCCACCATTTTCTGAATATTATTTTGCTTTTCCGGTGTCTATTAGCCTCTTCACTCCCGCTTGTCCTTCCATCCATCAGGAGGCAATATTCACTATACTAACGTGTTTTCAATTATATTGATGAAGGTTTAGGCCTCCCTCTTTTCCTCTTTTTCTTGCGGTTCCCAATACATCGACATTTTTGTAAGTCGGCTACGCGAGTACCGTACTAATAATGTTCATCATTAAAAAATATTAGCCTGGAGAGGTACTCTACGATTGATTTAATCCTCCATTTGAGATTTCACCGCCATGTGTTGAAGTGGACAAATTTCAAATGGAAAAATCATTACTAGCACTTATCAGTACCGTTTGAAATAGATGCAGACGTCGCATTACCAGCCTATTACTCGTTGCTGATCTTATCGCAACTTTGTAAAAACAGCCGCTATAACCAGAAAGAATTAAAGCTAGTTGACCAGAACTATGGAAGTGGGTGGCGCAGTGTTTATTGCGTAACGTGACATACAACGTTAATTACGCGTATGTTCCGTAAGCAGATGCGTAAAGTAGATGTGTGACTGCTTGTCAATTGGTTTAATGGATAAGTTCTGCACTGATGCAACAGAAAATCTGTACAATAAACTAGGAGTCGGAGTAGTTTTATTTTTTAAAAACTTATAAAACATAAACTCAAAAATTCAGTGCATTTTCAACAATACTAAATAGGCTAAAACCAGCAACTACTTTAATCGTACATCCATATCTAGTTAACTACTGAGCGGATAGTTGTTTACTAAAAGAATAGAGACCAAACTTTCATCTTTATTAAATGTAGATCTGCCTATAAAAAACACCATTTTATATGATATTTCTTTTACATTTAAAATTCAATGTTTATAAGTTAAATTTTATTAAGAAGATAATTTTTGTGCACATACACATCTAACCCACGAATTTAATTTGTACTGTCCTTGAGGTTTTTATTAAAATAAGCTATATATTTACAAATAAATAAAATTTAGTCTATAATTGGTAAGAAAGATTCAAGCTATGTAGCAGACGTTTTAACTTTAGCAAAATAGAATTTTGTACAATTAACCGATGATTAGAAACCTATTACGTTTTATTTATATGGTCAACTTACAGTTTGTCTTAATGATAAAAATTTGTAACAACCATCGTCATCATGTCCCTTTTTGAATTTATAACCGCTTTTTCTAGATCTTCTGACGCATGAAGGTAAGCGTGAATGATGATTTAGAAAATCTATTATTCCCTGTTATACAACATAATGAACATTTTCGTTTCTGTAACTGACTTTTTATATTTTTATTCTTCTCTTATTTGTGGAAACCTTAAGCTTCCCGTGTCCAGAATATCCATATTTACAAAGACTACACCGTGTGAATAAAAGAATTACCTTAGTATATATGCCTACTGCTAGCGGTAGGCGGGAGAAACCTACACGGGTTCACTGCGTTGGCGATCACGTAACCTATAACAAGCCTACGGAGACAGAATTTTTGTAAGATTTAGCAAAAACGTTCGACTAAAACGAACGCTTAAATGAAGGGTAAACTTTTCATATCTTTTGTATGTTTCACTACGTGTCCTGTTGGATATATAGACATGTCAATTCGCAATAAACTGGCCTAATTACACACAAACAGATCAGCACAGACATTTAGAAGGCTTTTTGTGATACTTATTGTCAGTTACATATCAGTTAAAAATATTGTAGTGTATTAAGTATTAATTTTCGGAAACCGTGGAGAGATAATGAACACGGTTACCGAAACGCACACCACATATGTTATTATTAAGAGATTCGTCGTGCGTAAAGTTAACGAGATAAAATGGTGTACCTAGTTTTAGTTGTTTTGGTAACTTTAATACAATTTGTCAATTACACCAGCTACTATTCATCTTAGACAGACGTACAGCTAAAATGAAACGGGTTCTTGCTGCGCAGTGTTAAAAGATCTCATTTCGCATGCCTACTTTGACGCGTGGTTTTCCGTCCAATCATTTTGTGTTCAGAATAGCTGCAAGGCCGATGTGTCACATGGTTGTGTGCCAAGGTTGGTCACCTCACACTACACTTCGAGCACTGTCTCCCCTGCTCCCCGCTACGATCTGCGCGAACCATTTCATGTCTTACTATTTCATCTGTACATCACAGGCTGGTTGTTGTCGTACAGTTGTTTTTGTCATAAACAAATTCCAAGCGTCAAATGATTAGTGGCTTTTACGGATGAATATGGATAGACTACTTGTGAGATGTATTTACCGGTTCACTCTAAGTACAAGCACCACCTCACAGTTAGAGCAGTTTCAAGTTAGATCACCTTTTTTCATGGGAATACGTGTTAAAAAAAAAGAGTTCAAGCGAAAAAATTTAACTCTCTCTAGATGTCAAATTGGAATTTCAGATTTTGCTATGCCAGTAGTGTTTCAGGGTTCGTAAATGTCGTTCACGTGACCACTTATGATTTAGAAAAGCTTTTACAGTTAAGACGATATGACTATATTTTTACTCTTTAAAAGAAGTTATATTCAATAAAATAAACATTCGGTGAACCTAATCAATAGAAAGCTGCCTTGAAAAGTATTCTGAGCTTCTCATCTACTAGCCATTAAAACTAAAATCATCTGGTGAAGAGAAGGACTCAAAAACTAACAGTGCAATAACCGAGGTACCACACAATTGCCTGTTCTGTGGATAGTACGATTGTTGTCGTGCACAATACCAAGATTTGTCGCTCCCAAGATATATTTATTTAGTCTAACTGCATCTTTTTTTTGATCCTGACTGAAGACAGAAACAAACATATACTTTGATGAAGGGCGTTTGCAGGGACCTCTGGTATAGAATTGTACAATTAACATTTACTCCACATACAACTAGTAGGCCTACAGTCACTGAAGCCGAAAAAAATAGAAATTGTAAATTAAGTGGCTTCTACGAGATGTTTTGCATAGGGCTAGATAAAAGGGTAAGAAAGAATTTTAAAAAAAGTTTACAAAAATTCAGTCGCGGGTTTTCGAAAAAAGGGAGGGGGAAGGTACAAAAAATTAATTTTTCGTGATTATCTTAAATAATATTAAATTTATGAGAAAACTACAAAATATCAAAAAGAAAGATCATAAAATTATGCATAAAAAAGATTATTAACATTTTTTTGTCAGGGCGATACTTTTAGTCGTAAAATTTAATCAAAATTTTTCACAAGGTGGATTTTCACATAAATTCATGTTTATGTAATAGACATGCAATTTTTTCAGGAATATAAGTTTAAAAACTCATTATTCATTTATGTATATATTATTATGTATAATTTTTACTTATTTAATACGCATTATAATAAAAATGTTATTAAAAAATGCACTTTATAAATATATTCAAAAATCGTTTTTCTTCCAATCATTGAAGATTTTGCAAATAAAATAACTTTTAAAACACAGATAAAACAGAAGAATTTATAGTTAATAATAATTGCATAACATTAAATAAAGATACCACAAACAAATATCAAACACAAATAACAAATATACTAAAAAATAGTACCCAAATCCTAAATCCTAAAGACTCCTTTAAATATAAAATGGATAATCCTTGTGCACCTAAATTAAATTCTTTAATAAAATTACACAAAATCAATAAACCTATCAGACCTTTAATAAACGCTAGAACCGCACCAAATTATAAAATATCAAAATTACTAACACAAATCATAAAACATAAAATTGAACTTCCAGCAAAATACAATATAAAAATATCGGTATGGAGAACCATACATGACTTCCATGTTCTAAGATTTATATTTTAAATACTTTTCGAAATGAACTATTTCCATAGAAACTACTTCTTTCTTCAGCCTTAACCACAGTACTGTGATCACTAACGTATACCACCTCACGATAGTGAACTCAATTTTCACTGATGATGGCAGTCGATAGCACTGCCGAAACGTCTGGTCTTGTAGAAAACATTGGATCAAGTCCAAACAGCCCAGGAAGGAATTTGGATAACAAACTTCTTCTTTGTTGCCGATAACGTAGTACACATGACATATAAATAAAAATTATCCCCACCCCCTTCAACTATCATTTTCATTTATAGAAAATTACTCCCACCCCGTTCAACAAGACACTTCATTTATAGATATTTCATCTACGTTTCTACAGTGGACTATTATGATCTTCTTATCAGGATACTTTATTTATCAAAATTAAGTACTTTACTGTTGCTAAAACACAAAATGTTGCAGGTAAACTAATTTCCCCGTAACCGATCTTCACCAAAATCAATAGACCTTGAGTTTTCTACTATTCAAGAACGTACACAAAAAAATATTTGATTCTGTTTGAATGTGCGGCAGTTATCGTTCGGCATAGAAAAATTACCGTTGTTAAGACATAAAGTGTCGCTGGTAAACTATCCCTTTCCCTTAACCGATCTTCACCAAAATGAACAGACCTTGAGTACTTAACAATTCAGGAACGTATGCAAAAAATATTTGATTCTGTCTGAATGTTATCATTTATCAGTTATCATTCGTCATAAGAAAAATTACCCTTGTTAAAACATAAAATGTTGCAGGTAAACTACCCATTTCCCTTAACCGATCTTCACCAAAAACAACAGGTCTTGAGTACTATATAATTCAGGGAGGTATGGAAAAAATTATTTGATTCTTTGTCAATTTGAGGTTTTTATCGTTTGCCATAAAAAAAATCTACACTCAGACAGACACACACACAGTCACTTTTCAAAAAATGACTTTTTTCATGTTTTGATGGTAGTACAATCAGAATCTGCCATTACCTTGAACACGATTCTTTTCGCCATCACCATACTTCCATTTCCTTATGGAACATGGAAGTAAAATAGTATCGAACTCACGGAACATTCAATATCGAACTGCGTTAATTCAATATCTGTATGGCGCATGTACCAGCTGTCCTCGCTCTCCCTAAAATTCTTCAACTTTCAGGGTCTGTTCTTTTTATGCCCATGCACGGATATAAATTCTCACTATGTAGAAGAGAAACCTCAAATATTGTAGTTTTACGTACAATAGTTACATATTATTTTTCTTTTAGTTTTTAACTATTAATAGACTATTAATACGCGCAATGGACATATTTTTACATTTATTAATAAAAGTTACATTTATTTCAATTTAACTAAATGTTAACAATTCTTTACACCGCAGTCTTATAGAAGACACTTTGACCAATACGTGTTCATAATTTTGTTAAAAAATATTTATTTTGAAAATTTTTGTAGAAATTTTAAGTTAAGAAAATGATGTATACTTGCGAACTCAAAAAAATGATAAAATTTAAAACTCGCTCATTTTATGCCAATAAATCAATACTAATTTTTACAAAGGTTTTGTAAAATATATAAAAACACTTGGTAAGTTTCACAAATATTTTAAAAAATTTGTGAAACTTACCAAGTGTTTTTATATATTTTACAAAACCTTTGTATTAATATGTTTCACCAAGTTCCCAACGAGTCATCAATTAATATCTTCAAAAAAAAAACTAATTTTTACTTCCATGTTCCTTAAGGAAATGGAAGTATGGTGATGGCAAGAAAAAAACGTGTTCGAGATTATTGCAGATTCTGATTGTAATACACTCAAAACATGAAAAAAAGTCGTTTTTAGAAAATTGTCTGTGTGTCTATCTGTCTGTCTATTGATTTTTTTTCTATGGCAAACGATAACTGCCGCAAATTCAAACAGAATCAAATACTTTTTTGCGTACAGCCCTGATTTGTAGAGTACTCACGACCTGTTGTTTTTGGTGAAGATCGGTTGAGGGAAAGGGGTAGTTTACCAGCAACGGTTTTTTTTATCAAGGGTAATTTTTTTTTTTTGCAAACGATAACAGCCGCAATTTGAAGCAGAATCAACTACTCTTTCGCATACAGCCCTGAATTGTAGAGTTCTCAAGAACTATTGTTTTTGGTGAAGATCGGTTAAGGGAAAGGGGTAGTTTACCAGCAACGTTTTATGTTTTAACAAGGGCAAAACATATTTTCTATTATTTATATATTATATTTTCTATGGCAAACGATAACAGCCGCAAATTCAAACAGAATCAAAAGATTATTTGCATACAGCTCTAAATTGTAGAGTTCTCAAGACCTATTGTTTTTGGTGAAGATCGGTTAAGGGAAAGGGGTAGTTTACCAGCAACATTTTATGTTTTAACAAGGGTATTTTCTATGGCAAACGATAACAGCCGCAAATTCAAACAGAATCAAATAATTTTTTGCATACAGCCCTGATTTGTAGAGTACTCAAGACCTATTGTTTTTGGTAAAGATCGGTTAAGGGGAAGGGGTAGTTTACCAGCCACGTTTTTTTATCAATGGTAATTTTATATGGCAAACGATAACAGCCGCAAATTCAAACAGAATCAAATAATTTTTTGCATACGTCCCAGAATTGTAGCGATCTCAAGTACTTTTGATTTTGGTGAAGATCGGTTAAGGGAAAGGGGTAGTTTACCTGCAACCTTTTACGTTATAACAACAGTAAAGTACTTGAAAATTCATTTAAACTTTTTCAAAAAATGGTAATTGTTAAAAATAAAATTTTGTTGCCAGTCAATAAAATTATAATTTTTTCATTTTAGTGTAAATCATGTATGAGTGAAAATATATCGTTCGTGGCAGGCAAGCATATCTCAATTATGTAATGTTTACGTTTCCATTTTATTATTATGATTACTGCAATGAAAAGGCAGGGAACACACACACACACACACACACAAAATTCGCGTTATTTCTGGCCTCACTCATGTTTATTTTCTTATATTTGCACGCTTTTTAAATGGAAAGTGCCGAAACCCACACCAACATAACGCGTGCAAGCCGAAAAAGTGTCCAGCGTGGATAGGGATTTGCTTCCTGTGGATCGCTGGGCAGTGTAACTGCACGTGTTTACAGAGGAACGATTCATAGACAGACTTTTCGTCTTTAGGGAATGAACCCTCTGCAAGATGCTGAGGGTCCATGAGTGACTTCGGAGCGCTGCTTCTTTTCCGCGTGTTTGTTCTGTGAAACGTACACTGTAGATTCGCAGCTTTACTCTAAGCAACGCTCAATAGGAAATGTTGAAAATTTTTGTCCACGGTGTACCCTCATACACACTAAACCTGCTCTGATGTTTTAATTACGGATATCATAATATTAAAACTTTGGAAACTTGAGCACTACTTAATGGAGATCAATCATTAACTTATACAAGCCATTAATTTTATGCATATTTTTACTTCCATGTTCCTTAAGGAAATGGAAGTATGGTGATGGCAAAAAAAATCGTCTTCGAGCTTATTGCAGAATATGATTGTACTACACTCAAAACATGAAAAAAGTCATTTTTCGAAAAGTGTCTGTATGTGTGTCTGTAGATTTTTTTTTTGGCAAAAGATAACAGCCGCAAATTCAAACAGAATCAAATAATTTTTTGCACACAGCCCTGATTTGCAGAGTACTCGCGACCTATTGTTTTTGGTGAAGAACGATTGAGGGAAAGGGGTAGTTTACCAGCAACGGTTGTTTTTTATCAAGGGTAATTTTGTTTGTTTGGCAAACGATAACAGCCGCAAATTCTAACAGAATCAAATAATGTTTCGCATACAGCCCTGAATTGTAGGGTACTCAAGATCCGTTGATTTTGGTAAAGATCGGTTAAGGGAAAGGGGTAGTTTACCAGCAACGTTTTATGTTTTAACAAGGGTATTTTTTATGGCAAACGATAACAGCCGCAAATTCAAACATAATCAAATACGTTTTTGCATACAGCCCTGATTTCTTGAGTACTAAAGACCTATTGTTTTTGGTGAAGATCGTTTAAGGGAAAGGGGTAGTTTACCAGCCACGTTTTTTGTTTTATCAAGGGTATTTTGTATGGCAAACGATAACAGCCGCATATTCAAACAAAATCATATAATATTTTGCATACAGCCCTGAATTCCAGAGTTCTCAAGATATATCGTTTTTGGTGAAGATCGGTTAAGGGAAAGGGGTAGTTTACCTACAACGGTTTTTTATCAAGGGTAATTTTTACTTCCATATTCCTTAAGGAATGGAAGTATGGTGATGGCAAAAAAAATCGTGTTCGAGATTATTGCAGATTCTGATTCTACTACACTCAAAACATGAAAAAAAGTCGTTTTCCGAAAAGTGTCTGTGTGTGTGTCTGTCTGTGTGTCTGTCTATCTGTCTGTCTGTCTGTCTGTCTGTCTGTGTGTCTGTCTGTGTGTCTGTCTGTCTGTCTGTCTGTCTGTCTGTGTGTCTGTAGATTTTTTTTTTGGCAAACGATAACTGCCGCAAATTCAAACAGAATCAAATAATTTATTGCATGCTGCCCTCATTTGCAGAGTACTCGCGACCTATTGTTTTTGGTGAAGATCGGTTGAGGGAAAGGGGTAGTTTACCTGCAACAGTTTTTTTTTAGCAAGGGTAATTTTGTTTGTTTGGCAAACGATAACAGCCGCAAATTCAAACAGAATCAAATAATGTTTCGCATACAGCCCTGAATTGTAGAGTTCTCAAGATCTGTTGATTTTGGTGAAGTTCGGTTAAGGGAAAGGGGTAGTTTACCTGTAACGTTTTATGTTTTAACAAGGGTATTTCCTATGGCAAACGATAACAGCCGCAAATTCAAACAGAATCAAATAATGTTTTGCATACGTCCCTGAATTGTAGAGGTCTCAATGACTTTCGATTTTGGTGAAGATCGGTTAAGGGGAAGGGGTAGTTTACCGGCAACCTTTTACGTTTTAACAAGAGTAAAGTACTTGAAAATTTATTTAAACCTTTTGAAACAATGGTAATTGTTAAAAATAAAATAATTTTGTTGCCAGGCAATAAAATTATAATTTTTTCATTTTAATGTAATATAATATTTTTCATTTAATACAGCAATAAAAAGGCAGGTAAGACACAGCCTGGCTGTTTGGCTGAAAATGATTTTAAATATAAATCTTAGAATATGGAAGTCATGTATGGTTCTCCATACCGATATTTACTTCCATATTCCTTAAGGAATGGAAGTATGGTGATGGCAAAAAAAATCGTGTTCGAGATTATTGCAGACTCTGATTCTACTACGCTCAAAACATGAAAAAAAGTCGTTTTCCGAAAAGTGTCTGTGTGTGTGTGTGTGTCTGTGTATGTGTCTGTCTGTGTGTGTGTCTGTAGATTTTTTTTCTATGGCAAACGATAACTGCCGCAAATTCAAACAGAATCAAATAATTTTTAGCATACTGCCCTGATTTGTAGAGTACTCGGGACGTATTGTTTTTGGTGAAGATCGGTTGAGGGAAAGGGGTAGTTTACCGGCAACGGTTTTTTTTTATCAAGGGAAATTTTTTTTTTTGGCAAACGATAACAGCCGCAAATTCAAACAGAATCAAATAATGTTTCGCATACAGCCCTGCATTGTAGATTTCTCAAGACCTATTGTTTTTGGTGAAAATCGGTTAAGGGAAAGGGGTAGTTTACCTGTAACGTTTTATGTTTTAACAAGGGTATTTCTTATGGCAAACGATAACAGCCGCAAATTCAAACAGAATCAAAAGATTATTTGCATACAGCCCTAAATTGTAGAGTTCTAAAGACCTATTGTTTTTGGTGAAGATCGGTTAAGGGAAAGGGGTAGTTTACCAACAACGTTTTTTTTGACAAGGGTATTTTCTATGGCAAACGATAACAGCCGCAAATTCAAACAGAATCAAATAATTTTCTGCATACAGCCCTGATTTGTAGAGTACTCAAGACCTATTGTTTTTGGTGAAGATCAGTTGAGGGAAAGGGGTAGTTTACCTGCAACGTTTTTTTATCAAGCGTATTTTTTATGGCAAACGATAACAGCCGCAAATTCAAACAAAATCAAATACGGTTTTTGCATACGTCCCTGAAATGCAGAGGTCTCAAGGTCTTTAGATTTTGGTGAAGATCGGTTAAGGAGAAGGGGCAGTTTACCTGCAACCTTTTACGTTTTAACAAGAGTAAAGTACTTGAAAATTTATTTAAACTTTTTGAAACAATGGTAATTCTGATTCTGATTCTACTACACTCAAAACATGAAAAAAAGTAGTTTTCCGAAAAGTGTCTGTGTGTGTGTCTGTCTGTCTGTCTGTCTGTCTGTCTGTCTGTCTGTCTGTCTGTGTGTGTGTATGTGTGTCTGAAAATTTTTTTTCTATGGCAAACGATAACTGCCGCAAATTCAAACAGAATCAAATAATGTTTTGCATACAGCCCTCATTTGCAGAGTACTCGCGACCTGTTGTTTTTGGTAAAGATCGGTTGAGGGAAAGGGGTAGTTTACCTGCAACGGTTTTTTTTTAGCAAGGGTAATTTTGTTTGTTTGGCAAACGATAACAGCCGCAAATTCAAAGAGAATCAAATAATGTTTCGCATACAGCCCTGAATTGTTGAGTTCTCAAGATGTGTTGATTTTGGTGAAGATCGGTTAAGGGAAAGGGGTAGTTTACCAGTAACGTTTTATGTTTTAACAAGGGTATTTCCTATGGCAAACGATAACAGCCGCAAATTCAAACAGAATCAAAAGATTATTTGCATACCGCCCTAAATTGTAGAGTTCTCAAGACCTGTTGTTTTTGGTGAAGATCGGTTGAGGCAAAGGGGTAGTTTACCAGCAACGTTTTTTTAACAAGTTTATTTACTATGGCAAACGATAACAGCCGCAAATTCAAACAGAATCAAATAATGTTTTGCATATAGCCCTGATTTGTAGAGTACTCAAGACCAATTGTTTTTGGTAAAGATCAGTTAAGGGGAAGGGGTAGTTTACCTGCAACGTTTTTTTATCAAGCGTATTTTCTATGGCAAACGATAACAGCCGCAAATTCAAACGGAATCAAATATTTTTTGCATACGTCCCTGAATTGTAGAGGTCTCAACGACTTTCGATTTTGGTTAAGATCGGTTAAGGGGAAGGGGTAGTTTACCAGCCACGTTTTTTTATCAAGGGTAATTTTATATGGCAAACGATAACAGCCGCAAATTCAAACAGAATCAAATAATTTTTTGCATACGTCCCAGAATTGTAGCGATCTCAAGTACTTTTGATTTTGGTGAAGATCGGTTAAGGGGAAGGGGTAGTTTACCTGCAACCTTTTACGTTATAACAACAATAAAGTACTTGAAAATTCATTTAAACTTTTTCAAAAAATGGTAATTGTTAAAAATAAAATTTTGTTGCCAGTCAATAAAATTATAATTTTTTCATTTTAGTGTAAATCATGTATGAGTGAAAATATATCGTTCGTGGCAGGCAAGCATATCTCAATTATGTAATGTTTACGTTTCCATTTTATTATTATGATTACTGCAATGAAAAGGCAGGGAACACACACACACACACACAAAATTCGCGTTATTTCTGGCCTCACTCATGTTTATTTTCTTATATTTGCACGCTTTTTAAATGGAAAGTGCCGAAACCCACACCAACATAACGCGTGCAAGCCGAAAAAGTGTCCAGCGTGGATAGGGATTTGCTTCCTGTGGATCGCTGGGCAGTGTAACTGCACGTGTTTACAGAGGAACGATTCATAGACAGACTTTTCGTCTTTAGGGAATGAACCCTCTGCAAGATGCTGAGGGTCCATGAGTGACTTCGGAGCGCTGCTTCTTTTCCGCGTGTTTGTTCTGTGAAACGTACACTGTAGATTCGCAGCTTTACTCTAAGCAACGCTCAATAGGAAATGTTGAAAATTTTTGTCCACGGTGTACCCTCATACACACTAAACCTGCTCTGATGTTTTATTTACGGATATCATAATATTAAAACTTTTTAAACTTGAGCACTACTTAATGGAGATCAATCATTAACTTATACAAGCCATTAATTTTATGCATATTTTTACTTCCATGTTCCTTAAGGAAATGGAAGTATGGTGATGGCAAAAAAAATCGTGTTCGAGCTTATTGCAGAATATGATTGTACTACACTCAAAACATGAAAAAAGTCATTTTTCGAAAAGTGTCTGTATGTGTGTCTGTGTGTCTGTAGATTTTTTTTTTGGCAAAAGATAACAGCCGCAAATTCAAACAGAATCAAATAATTTTTTGCACACAGCCCTGATTTGCAGAGTACTCGCGACCTATTGTTTTTGGTGAAGAACGATTGAGGGAAAGGGGTAGTTTACCAGCAACGGTTGTTTTTTATCAAGGGTAATTTTGTTTGTTTGGCAAACGATAACAGCCGCAAATTCTAACAGAATCAAATAATGTTTCGCATACAGCCCTGAATTGTAGGGTACTCAAGATCCGTTGATTTTGGTAAAGATCGGTTAAGGGAAAGGGGTAGTTTACCAGCAACGTTTTATGTTTTAACAAGGGTATTTTTTATGGCAAACGATAACAGCCGCAAATTCAAACATAATCAAATACGTTTTTGCATACAGCCCTGATTTCTTGAGTACTAAAGACCTATTGTTTTTGGTGAAGATCGTTTAAGGGAAAGGGGTAGTTTACCAGCCACGTTTATTGTTTTATCAAGGGTATTTTGTATGGCAAACGATAACAGCCGCATATTCAAACAAAATCATATAATATTTTGCATACAGCCCTGAATTCCAGAGTTCTCAAGACCTATCGTTTTTGGTGAAGATCGGTTAAGGGAAAGGGGTAGTTTACCTACAACTGTTTTTTATCAAGGGTAATTTTTACTTCCATATTCCTTAAGGAATGGAAGTATGGTGATGGCAAAAAACATCGTGTTCGAGATTATTGCAGATTCTGATTCTACTACACTCAAAACATGAAAAAAACTCGTTTTCCGAAAAGTGTCTGTGTGTGTGTCTGCCTGTGTGTCTGTCTATCTGTCTGTCTGTCTGTCTGTCTGTGTGTCTGTCTGTGTGTCTGTCTGTCTGTCTGTCTGTCTGTCTGTCTGTCTGTCTGTCTGTCTGTCTGTGTGTCTGTAGATTTTTTTTTTGGCAAACGATAACTGCCGCAAATTCAAACAGAATCAAATAATTTTTTGCATGCAGCCCTCATTTGCAGAGTACTCGCGACCTATTGCTTTTGGTGAAGATCGGTTGAGGGAAAGGGGTAGTTTACCGGCAACGGTTTTTTTTTAGCAAGGGTAATTTTGTTTGTTTGGCAAACGATAACAGCCGCAAATTCAAACAGAATCAAATACTTTTTTGCGTACAGCCCTGATTTGTAGAGTACTCACGACCTGTTGTTTTTGGTGAAGATCGGTTGAGGGAAAGGGGTAGTTTACCAGCAACGGTTTTTTTTATCAAGGGTAATTTTTTTTTTTGCAAACGATAACAGCCGCAATTTGAAACAGAATCAACTACTCTTTCGCATACAGCCCTGAATTGTAGAGTTCTCAAGAACTATTGTTTTTGGTGAAGATCGGTTAAGGGAAAGGGGTAGTTTACCAGCAACGTTTTATGTTTTAACAAGGGCAAAACATATTTTCTATTATTTATATATTATATTTTCTATGGCAAACGATAACAGCCGCAAATTCAAACAGAATCAAAAGATTATTTGCATACAGCTCTATATTGTAGAGTTCTCAAGACCTATTGTTTTTGGTGAAGATCGGTTAAGGGAAAGGGGTAGTTTACCTGCAACATTTTATGTTTTAACAAGGGTATTTTCTATGGCAAACGATAACAGCCGCAAATTCAAACAGAATCAAATAATTTTTTGCATACAGCCCTGATTTGTAGAGTACTCAAGACCTATTGTTTTTGGTAAAAATCGGTTAAGGGGAAGGGGTAGTTTACCAGCCACGTTTTTTTATCAAGGGTAATTTTATATGGCAAACGATAACAGCCGCAAATTCAAACAGAATCAACTAATTTTTTGCATACGTTCCAGAATTGTAGCTATCTCAAGTACTTTTGATTTTGGTGAAGATCGGTTAAGGGAAAGGGGTAGTTTACCTGCAACCTTTTACGTTATAACAACAGTAAAGTACTTGAAAATTCATTTAAACTTTTTCAAAAAATGGTAATTGTTAAAAATAAAATTTTGTTGCCAGTCAATAAAATTATAATTTTTTCATTTTAGTGTAAATCATGTATGAGTGAAAATATATCGTTCGTGGCAGGCAAGCATATCTCAATTATGTAATGTTTACGTTTCCATTTTATTATTATGATTACTGCAATGAAAAGGCAGGGAACACACACACACACACAAAATTCGCGTTATTTCTGGCCTCACTCATGTTTATTTTCTTATATTTGCACGCTTTTTAAATGGAAAGTGCCGAAACCCACACCAACATAACGCGTGCAAGCCGAAAAAATGTCCAGCGTGGATAGGGATTTGCTTCCTGTGGATCGCTGGGCAGTGTAACTGCACGTGTTTACAGAGGAACGATTCATAGACAGACTTTTTGTCTTTAGGGAATGAACCCTCTGCAAGATGCTGAGGGTCCATGAGTGACTTCGGAGCGCTGCTTCATTTCCGCGTGTTTGTTCTGTGAAACGTACACTGTAGATTCGTAGCTTTACTCTAAGCAACGCTCAATAGGAAATGTTGAAAATTTTTGTCTACGGTGTACCCTCATACACACTAAACCTGCTCTGATGTTTTAATTACGGATATCATAATATTAAAACTTTGGAAACTTGAGCACTACTTAATGGAGATCAATCATTAACTTATACAAGCCATTAATTTTATGCATATTTTTACTTCCATGTTCCTTAAGGAAATGGAAGTATGGTGATGGCAAAAAAAATCGTGTTCGAGATTATTGCAGAATATGATTGTACTACACTCAAAACATGAAAAAAGTCATTTTTCGGAAAGTGTCTGTGTGTGTGTCTGTGTGTCTGTAGATTTTTTTTTTTGGCAAAAGATAACAGCCGCAAATTCAAACAGAATCAAATAATTTTTTGCACACAGCCCTGATTTGCAGAGTACTCGCGACCTATTGTTTTTGGTGAAGAACGATTGAAGGAAAGGGGTAGTTTACCAGCAACGGTTGTTTTTTATCAAGGGTAATTTTGTTTGTTTGGCAAACGATAACAGCCGCAAATTCTAACAGAATCAAATAATGTTTCGCATACAGCCCTAAATTGTAGGGTACTCAAGATCCGTTGATTTTGGTAAAGATCGATTAAGGGAAAGGGGTAGTTTACCAGCAACGTTTTATGTTTTAACAAGGGTATTTTTTATGGCAAACGATAACAGCCGCAAATTCAAACATAATCAAATACGTTTTTGCATACAGCCCTGATTTCTTGAGTACTAAAGACCTATTGTTTTTGGTGAAGATCGTTTAAGGGAAAGGGGTAGTTTACCAGCCACGTTTTTTGTTTTATCAAGGGTATTTTGTATGGCAAACGATAACAGCCGCATATTCAAACAAAATCATATAATATTTTGCATACAGCCCTGAATTCCAGAGTTCTCAAGATATATCGTTTTTGGTGAAGATCGGTTAAGGGAAAGGGGTAGTTTACCTACAACGGTTTTTTATCAAGGGTAATTTTTACTTCCATATTCCTTAAGGAATGGAAGTATGGTGATGGCAAAAAAAATCGTGTTCGAGATTATTGCAGATTCTGATTCTACTACACTCAAAACATGAAAAAAAGTCGTTTTCCGAAAAGTGTCTGTGTGTGTGTCTGTCTGTGTGTCTGTCTATCTGTCTGTCTGTCTGTCTGTCTGTCTGTGTGTCTGTCTGTGTGTCTGTCTGTCTGTCTGTCTGTCTGTCTGTCTGTCTGTGTGTCTGTAGATTTTTTTTTTTGGCAAACGATAACTGCCGCAAATTCAAACAGAATCAAATAATTTATTGCATGCTGCCCTCATTTGCAGAGTACTCGCGACCTATTGTTTTTGGTGAAGATCGGTTGAGGGAAAGGGGTAGTTTACCTGCAACAGTTTTTTTTTAGCAAGGGTAATTTTGTTTGTTTGGCAAACGATAACAGCCGCAAATTCAAACAGAATCAAATAATGTTTCGCATACAGCCCTGAATTGTAGAGTTCTCAAGATCTGTTGATTTTGGTGAAGTTCGGTTAAGGGAAAGGGGTAGTTTACCTGTAACGTTTTATGTTTTAACAAGGGTATTTCCTATGGCAAACGATAACAGCCGCAAATTCAAACAGAATCAAATAATGTTTTGCATACGTCCCTGAATTGTAGAGGTCTCAATGACTTTCGATTTTGGTGAAGATCGGTTAAGGGGAAGGGGTAGTTTACCGGCAACCTTTTACGTTTTAACAAGAGTAAAGTACTTGAAAATTTATTTAAACCTTTTGAAACAATGGTAATTGTTAAAAATAAAATAATTTTGTTGCCAGGCAATAAAATTATAATTTTTTCATTTTAATGTAATATAATATTTTTCATTTAATACAGCAATAAAAAGGCAGGTAAGACACAGCCTGGCTGTTTGGCTGAAAATGATTTTAAATATAAATCTTAGAATATGGAAGTCATGTATGGTTCTCCATACCGATATTTACTTCCATATTCCTTAAGGAATAGAAGTATGGTGATGGCAAAAAAAATCGTGTTCGAGATTATTGCAGACTCTGATTCTACTACGCTCAAAACATGAAAAAAAGTCGTTTTCCGAAAAGTGTCTGTGTGTGTGTGTGTGTGTGTCTGTCTGTGTATGTGTCTGTCTGTGTGTGTGTCTGTAGATTTTTTTTCTATGGCAAACGATAACTGCCGCAAATTCAAACAGAATCAAATAATTTTTAGCATACTGCCCTGATTTGTAGAGTACTCGGGACCTATTGTTTTTGGTGAAGATCGGTTGAGGGAAAGGGGTAGTTTACCGGCAACGGTTTTTTTTTATCAAGGGAAATTTTTTTTTTTGGCAAACGATAACAGCCGCAAATTCAAACAGAATCAAATAATGTTTCGCATACAGCCCTGCATTGTAGATTTCTCAAGACCTATTGTTTTTGGTGAAAATCGGTTAAGGGAAAGGGGTAGTTTACCTGTAACGTTTTATGTTTTAACAAGGGTATTTCTTATGGCAAACGATAACAGCCGCAAATTCAAACAGAATCAAAAGATTATTTGCATACAGCCCTAAATTGTAGAGTTCTAAAGACCTATTGTTTTTGGTGGAGATCGGTTAAGGGAAAGGGGTAGTTTACCAACAACGTTTTTTTTGACAAGGGTATTTTCTATGGCAAACGATAACAGCCGCAAATTCAAACAGAATCAAATAATTTTCTGCATACAGCCCTGATTTGTAGAGTACTCAAGACCTTTTGTTTTTGGTGAAGATCAGTTGAGGGAAAGGGGTAGTTTACCTGCAACGTTTTTTTATCAAGCGTATTTTTTATGGCAAACGATAACAGCCGCAAATTCAAACAAAATCAAATACGGTTTTTGCATACGTCCCTGAAATGCAGAGGTCTCAAGGTCTTTAGATTTTGGTGAAGATCGGTTAAGGAGAAGGGGCAGTTTACCTGCAACCTTTTACGTTTTAACAAGAGTAAAGTACTTGAAAATTTATTTAAACTTTTTGAAACAATGGTAATTCTGATTCTGATTCTACTACACTCAAAACATGAAAAAAAGTAGTTTTCCGAAAAGTGTCTGTGTGTGTGTCTGTCTGTCTGTCTGTCTGTCTGTCTGTCTGTCTGTCTGTCTGTCTGTGTGTGTGTATGTGTGTCTGAAAATTTTTTTTCTATGGCAAACGATAACTGCCGCAAATTCAAACAGAATCAAATAATGTTTTGCATACAGCCCTCATTTGCAGAGTACTCGCGACCTGTTGTTTTTGGTAAAGATCGGTTGAGGGAAAGGGGTAGTTTACCGGCAACGGTTTTTTTTTAGCAAGGGTAATTTTGTTTGTTTGGCAAACGATAACAGCCGCAAATTCAAAGAGAATCAAATAATGTTTCGCATACAGCCCTGAATTGTTGAGTTCTCAAGATGTGTTGATTTTGGTGAAGATCGGTTAAGGGAAAGGGGTAGTTTACCAGTAACGTTTTATGTTTTAACAAGGGTATTTCCTATGGCAAACGATAACAGCCGCAAATTCAAACAGAATCAAAAGATTATTTGCATACCGCCCTAAATTGTAGAGTTCTCAAGACCTGTTGTTTTTGGTGAAGATCGGTTGAGGCAAAGGGGTAGTTTACCAGCAACGTTTTTTTAACAAGTTTATTTACTATGGCAAACGATAACAGCCGCAAATTCAAACAGAATCAAATAATGCTTTGCATATAGCCCTGATTTGTAGAGTACTCAAGACCAATTGTTTTTGGTAAAGATCGGTTAAGGGGAAGGGGTAGTTTACCTGCAACGTTTTTTTATCAAGCGTATTTTCTATGGCAAACGATAACAGCCGCAAATTCAAACGGAATCAAATATTTTTTGCATACGTCCCTGAATTGTAGAGGTCTCAACGACTTTCGATTTTGGTTAAGATCGGTTAAGGGGAAGGGGTAGTTTACCAGCCACGTTTTTTTTATCAAGGGTAATTTTATATGGCAAACGATAACAGCCGCAAATTCAAACAGAATCAAATAATTTTTTGCATACGTCCCAGAATTGTAGCCATCTCAAGTACTTTTGATTTTGGTGAAGATCGGTTAAGGGAAAGGGGTAGTTTACCTGCAACCTTTTACGTTATAACAACAGTAAAGTACTTGAAAATTCATTTAAACTTTTTCAAAAAATGGTAATTGTTAAAAATAAAATTTTGTTGCCAGTCAATAAAATTATAATTTTTTCATTTTAGTGTAAATCATGTATGAGTGAAAATATATCGTTCGTGGCAGGCAAGCATATCTCAATTATGTAATGTTTACGTTTCCATTTTATTATTATGATTACTGCAATGAAAAGGCAGGGAACACACACACACACACACAAAATTCGCGTTATTTCTGGCCTCACTCATGTTTATTTTCTTATATTTGCACGCTTTTTAAATGGAAAGTGCCGAAACCCACACCAACATAACGCGTGCAAGCCGAAAAAGTGTCCAGCGTGGATAGGGATTTGCTTCCTGTGGATCGCTGGGCAGTGTAACTGCACGTGTTTACAGAGGAACGATTCATAGACAGACTTTTCGTCTTTAGGGAATGAACCCTCTGCAAGATGCTGAGGGTCCATGAGTGACTTCGGAGCGCTGCTTCTTTTCCGCGTGTTTGTTCTGTGAAACGTACACTGTAGATTCGCAGCTTTACTCTAAGCAACGCTCAATAGGAAATGTTGAAAATTTTTGTCCACGGTGTACCCTCATACACACTAAACCTGCTCTGATGTTTTAATTACGGATATCATAATATTAAAACTTTGGAAACTTGAGCACTACTTAATGGAGATCAATCATTAACTTATACAAGCCATTAATTTTATGCATATTTTTACTTCCATGTTCCTTAAGGAAATGGAAGTATGGTGATGGCAAAAAAAATCGTGTTCGAGCTTATTGCAGAATATGATTGTACTACACTCAAAACATGAAAAAAGTCATTTTTCGAAAAGTGTCTGTATGTGTGTCTGTAGATTTTTTTTTTTTGCAAAAGATAACAGCCGCAAATTCAAACAGAATCAAATAATTTTTTGCACACAGCCCTGATTTGCAGAGTACTCGCGACCTATTGTTTTTGGTGAAGAACGATTGAGGGAAAGGGGTAGTTTACCAGCAACGGTTGTTTTTTATCAAGGGTAATTTTGTTTGTTTGGCAAACGATAACAGCCGCAAATTCTAACAGAATCAAATAATGTTTCGCATACAGCCCTGAATTGTAGGGTACTCAAGATCCGTTGATTTTGGTAAAGATCGGTTAAGGGAAAGGGGTAGTTTACCAGCAACGTTTTATGTTTTAACAAGGGTATTTTTTATGGCAAACGATAACAGCCGCAAATTCAAACATAATCAAATACGTTTTTGCATACAGCCCTGATTTCTTGAGTACTAAAGACCTATTGTTTTTGGTGAAGATCGTTTAAGGGAAAGGGGTAGTTTACCAGCCACGTTTTTTGTTTTATCAAGGGTATTTTGTATGGCAAACGATAACAGCCGCATATTCAAACAAAATCATATAATATTTTGCATACAGCCCTGAATTCCAGTGTTCTCAAGACCTATCGTTTTTGGTGAAGATCGGTTAAGGGAAAGGGGTAGTTTACCTACAACTGTTTTTTATCAAGGGTAATTTTTACTTCCATATTCCTTAAGGAATGGAAGTATGGTGATGGCAAAAAACATCGTGTTCGAGATTATTGCAGATTCTGATTCTACTACACTCAAAACATGAAAAAAAGTCGTTTTCCGAAAAGTGTCTGTGTGTGTGTCTGTCTGTGTGTCTGTCTATCTGTCTGTCTGTCTGTCTGTCTGTGTGTCTGTCTGTGTGTCTGTCTGTCTGTCTGTCTGTCTGTCTGTCTGTCTGTCTGTCTGTCTGTCTGTCTGTGTGTCTGTAGATTTTTTTTTTTGCAAACGATAACTGCCGCAAATTCAAACAGAATCAAATAATTTTTTGCATGCAGCCCTCATTTGCATAGTACTCGCGACCTATTGTTTTTGGTGAAGATCGGTTGAGGGAAAGGGGTAGTTTACCGGCAACGGTTTTTTTTTAGCAAGGGTAATTTTGTTTGTTTGGCAAACGATAACAGCCGCAAATTCAAACAGAATCAAATACTTTTTTGGGTACAGCCCTGATTTGTAGAGTACTCACGACCTGTTGTTTTTGGTGAAGATCGGTTAAGGGAAAGGGGTAGTTTACCAGCAACGGTTTTTTTTATCAAGGGTAATTTTTTTTTTTTGCAAACGATAACAGCCGCAATTTGAAACAGAATCAACTACTCTTTCGCATACAGCCCTGAATTGTAGAGTTCTCAAGAACTATTGTTTTTGGTGAAGATCGGTTAAGGGAAAGGGGTAGTTTACCAGCAACGTTTTATGTTTTAACAAGGGCAAAACATATTTTCTATTATTTATATATTATATTTTTTATGGCAAACGATAACAGCCGCAAATTCAAACAGAATCAAAAGATTATTTGCATACAGCTCTAAATTGTAGAGTTCTCAAGACCTATTGTTTTTGGTGAAGATCGGTTAAGGGAAAGGGGTAGTTTACCTGCAACATTTTATGTTTTAACAAGGGTATTTTCTATGGCAAACGATAACAGCCGCAAATTCAAACAGAATCAAGTAATTTTTTGCATACAGCCCTGATTTGTAGAGTACTCAAGACCTATTGTTTTTGGTAAAAATCGGTTAAGGGGAAGGGGTAGTTTACCAGCCACGTTTTTTTATCAAGGGTAATTTTATATGGCAAACGATAACAGCCGCAAATTCAAACAGAATCAACTAATTTTTTGCATACGTTCCAGAATTGTAGCTATCTCAAGTACTTTTGATTTTGGTGAAGATCGGTTAAGGGAAAGGGGTAGTTTACCTGCAACCTTTTACGTTATAACAACAGTAAAGTACTTGAAAATTCATTTAAACTTTTTCAAAAAATGGTAATTGTTAAAAATAATATTTTGTTGCCAGTCAATAAAATTATAATTTTTTCATTTTAGTGTAAATCATGTATGAGTGAAAATATATCGTTCGTGGCAGGCAAGCATATCTCAATTATGTAATGTTTACGTTTCCATTTTATTATTATGATTACTGCAATGAAAAGGCAGGGAACACACACACACACACACACAAAATTCGCGTTATTTCTGGCCTCACTCATGTTTATTTTCTTATATTTGCACGCTTTTTAAATGGAAAGTGCCGAAACCCACACCAACATAACGCGTGCAAGCCGAAAAAGTGTCCAGCGTGGATAGGGATTTGCTTCCTGTGGATCGCTGGGCAGTGTAACTGCACGTGTTTACAGAGGAACGATTCATAGACAGACTTTTTGTCTTTAGGGAATGAACCCTCTGCAAGATGCTGAGGGTCCATGAGTGACTTCGGAGCGCTGCTTCTTTTCCGCGTGTTTGTTCTGTGAAACGTACACTGTAGATTCGCAGCTTTACTCTAAGCAACGCTCAATAGGAAATGTTGAAAATTTTTGTCTACGGTGTACCCTCATACACACTAAACCTGCTCTGATGTTTTAATTACGGATATCATAATATTAAAACTTTGGAAACTTGAGCACTACTTAATGGAGATCAATCATTAACTTATACAAGCCATTAATTTTATGCATATTTTTACTTCCATGTTCCTTAAGGAAATGGAAGTATGGTGATGGCAAAAAAAATCGTGTTCGAGATTATTGCAGAATATGATTGTACTACACTCAAAACATGAAAAAAGTCATTTTTCGAAAAGTGTCTGTGTGTGTGTCTGTGTGTCTGTAGATTTTTTTTTTGGCAAAAGATAACAGCCGCAAATTCAAACAGAATCAAATAATTTTTTGCACACAGCCCTGATTTGCAGAGTACTCGCGACCTATTGTTTTTGGTGAAGAACGATTGAGGGAAAGGGGTAGTTTACCAGCAACGGTTGTTTTTTATCAAGGGTAATTTTGTTTGTTTGGCAAACGATAACAGCCGCAAATTCTAACAGAATCAAATAATGTTTCGCATACAGCCCTGAATTGTAGGGTACTCAAGATCCGTTGATTTTGGTAAAGATCGATTAAGGGAAAGGGGTAGTTTACCTGCAACGTTTTATGTTTTAACAAGGGTATTTTTTATGGCAAACGATAACAGCCGCAAATTCAAAAATAATCAAATACGTTTTTGCATACAGCCCTAATTTCTTGAGTACTAAAGACCTATTGTTTTTGGTGAAGATCGTTTAAGGGAAAGGGGTAGTTTACCAGCCACGTTTTTTGTTTTATCAAGGGTATTTTGTATGGCAAACGATAACAGCCGCATATTCAAACAAAATCATATAATATTTTGCATACAGCCCTGAATTCCAGAGTTCTCAAGATATATCGTTTTTGGTGAAGATCGGTTAAGGGAAAGGGGTAGTTTACCTACAACGGTTTTTTATCAAGGATAATTTTTACTTCCATATTCCTTAAGGAATGGAAGTATGGTGATGGCAAAAAAAATCGTGTTCGAGATTATTGCAGATTCTGATTCTACTACACTCAAAACATGAAAAAAAGTCGTTTTCCGAAAAGTGTCTGTGTGTGTGTCTGTCTGTGTGTCTGTCTGTCTGTGTGTCTGTCTGTGTGTCTGTCTGTCTGTCTGTCTGTCTGTCTGTCTGTCTGTCTGTCTGTCTGTCTGTCTGTAGATTTTTTTTTTTGGCAAACGATAACTGCCGCAAATTCAAACAGAATCAAATAATTTATTGCATGCTGCCCTCATTTGCAGAGTACTCGCGACCTATTGTTTTTGGTGAAGATCGGTTGAGGGAAAGGGGTAGTTTACCTGCAACAGTTTTTTTTTAGCAAGGGTAATTTTGTTTGTTTGGCAAACGATAACAGCCGCAAATTCAAACAGAATCAAATAATGTTTCGCATACAGCCCTGAATTGTAGAGTTCTCAAGATCTGTTGATTTTGGTGAAGTTCGGTTAAGGGAAAGGGGTAGTTTACCTGTAACGTTTTATGTTTTAACAAGGGTATTTCCTATGGCAAACGATAACAGCCGCAAATTCAAACAGAATCAAATAATGTTTTGCATACGTCCCTGAATTGTAGAGGTCTCAAAGACTTTCGATTTTGGTGAAGATCGGTTAAGGGGAAGGGGTAGTTTACCGGCAACCTTTTACGTTTTAACAAGAGTAAAGTACTTGAAAATTTATTTAAACCTTTTGAAACAATGGTAATTGTTAAAAATAAAATAATTTTGTTGCCAGGCAATAAAATTATAATTTTTTCATTTTAATGTAATATAATATTTTTCATTTAATACAGCAATAAAAAGGCAGGTAAGACACAGCCTGGCTGTTTGGCTGAAAATGATTTTAAATATAAATCTTAGAATATGGAAGTCATGTATGGTTCTCCATACCGATATTTACTTCCATATTCCTTAAGGAATGGAAGTATGGTGATGGCAAAAAAAATCGTGTTCGAGATTATTGCAGACTCTGATTCTACTACGCTCAAAACATGAAAAAAAGTCGTTTTCCGAAAAGTGTCTGTGTGTGTGTGTGTGTCTGTCTGTGTATGTGTCTGTCTGTGTGTGTGTCTGTAGATTTTTTTTCTATGGCAAACGATAACTGCCGCAAATTCAAACAGAATCAAATAATTTTTAGCATACTGCCCTGATTTGTAGAGTACTCGGGACCTATTGTTTTTGGTGAAGATCGTTTGAGGGAAAGGGGTAGTTTACCTGCAACGTTTTTTTATCAAGCGTATTTTTTATGGCAAACGGTAACAGCCGCAAATTCAAACAAAATCAAATACGTTTCTGCATACGTCCCTGAAATGCAGAGGTCTCAAGGTCTTTAGATTTTGGTGAAGATCGGTTAAGGAGAAGGGGCAGTTTACCAGCAACCTTTTACGTTTTAACATGAGTAAAGTACTTGAAAATTTATTTAAACTTTTTGAAACAATGGTAATTGTTGAAAATAAAATAATTTTGTTGCCAGGTAACAAAAATAAAGTCATTTTACTTCCATATTCCTTAAGGAATGGAAGTATGGTGATGGCAAAAAAAATCGTGTTCGAGATAATTGCAGATTCTGATTCTACTACACTCAAAACATGAAAAAAAGTCGTTTTCCGAAAAGTGTCTGTGTGTGTGTCTGTCTGTCTGTCTGTCTGTCTGTCTGTCTGTCTGTCTGTCTGTCTGTCTGTGTGTGTGTATGTGTGTCTGTAAATTTTTTTTCTATGGCAAACGATAACTGCCGCAAATTCAAACAGAATCAAATAATTTTTTGCATACAGCCCTCATTTGCAGAGTACTCGCGACCTGTTGTTTTTGGTGAAGATCGGTTCAGCGAAAGGGGTAGTTTACCGGCAACGGTTTTTTTTTAGCAAGGGTAATTTTGTTTGTTTGGCAAACGATAACAGCCGCACATTCAAACAGAATCAAATAATGTTTCGCATACAGCCCTGAATTGTTGAGTTCTCAAGATCTGTTGATTTTGGTGAAGATCGGTTAAGGGAAAGGGGTAGTTTACCAGTAACGTTTTATGTTTTAACAAGGGTATTTCCTATGGCAAACGATAACAGCCGCAAATTCAAACAGAATCAAATAATGTTTTGCATACAGCCCTGATTTGTAGAGTACTCAAGACCATTTGTTTTTGGTAAAGATCGGTTAAGGGGAAGGGGTAGTTTACCTGCAACGTTTTTTTATCAAGCGTATTTTCTATGGCAAACGATAACAGCCGCAAATTCAAACGGAATCAAATATTTTTTGCATACGTCCCTGAATTGTAGAGGTCTCAACGACTTTCGATTTTGGTTAAGATCGGTTAAGGGGAAGGGGTAGTTTACCTGCAACCTTTTACGTTTTAACAAGAGTAAAGTACTTGAAAATTTATTTAAAATTTTTGAAACAATGGTAATTGTTAAAAATAAAATAATTTTGTTGCCAGGCAATAAAATTATAATTTTTTCATTTTAATGTAATATAATATTTTTCATTTAATACAGCAATAAAAAGGCAGGTAAGACACAGCCTGGCTGTTTGGCTGAAAATGATTTTAAATATAAATCTTAGAATATGGAAGTCATGTATGGTTCTCCATACCGATATTTGATTATAAAATATAAATATTTACAACAAGAAAAGAATTTTCAGTTTTCAAAATTTAAATATATTCTTATAAAACAATGGGTTCTTCATTGAGGTGGGGACCATGTCACTCACTCCATCTCAAGCCTCTCCCATTTTGCAGAAAAAGAGGACCCTGTCAAGGCTGATACTTGGACGACAGTGTCAGGGCTTTCCACCAAATTCAGCAGAGTGACAGGTAGGCCCAACTCTGATTGGCTCCTCAGATTTCCCCAGCGTTAGTAGGTTCTATGAAAATATTTTATTTCAAAAATGATTTTAAATATAAATCTTAGATATGTTTTATAAATCTCATGTTTTAACATGGGTAATTTTTACTTCCATATTCCTTAAGGAATGGAAGTATGGTGATGGCAAAAAAAATCGTGTTCGAGATTATTGCAGATTCTGATTCTACTACACTCAAAACATGAAAAAAAGTCGTTTTCCGAAAAGTGTCTGTGTGTCTGTCTGTCTGTCTGTCTGTAGATTTTTTTTCTATGGCAAACGATAACTGCCGCAAATTCAAACAGAATCAAATAATTTTTTGCATACCGCCCTGATTTGCAGAGTACTCGCGACCTATTGTTTTTGGTGACGATCGGTTGAGGGAAAGGGGTAGTTTACCTGCAACGGTTTTTTTTTAGCAAGGGTAATTTTGTTTGTTTGGCAAACGATAACAGCCGCAAATTCAAACAGAATCAAATAATGTTTCGCATACAGCCCTGAATTGTAGAGTTCTCAAGATCTGCTGATTTTGGTGAAGATCGGTTAAGGGAAAGGGGTAGTTTACATGTAATATTTTATGTTTTAACAAGGGTATTTCCTATTTCAAACGATAACAGCCGCAAATTCAAACAGAATCAAAAGATTATTTGCATACAGCCCTAAATTGTAGAGTTCTCAAGACCTATTGTTTTTGGTGAAGTTCGGTTGAGGGAAAGGGGTAGTTTACCAGCCACGTTTTTTGTTTTATCAAGGGTATTACTTCCATATTCCTTAAGGAATGGAAGTATGGTGATGGCAAAAAAAATCGTGTTCGAAATTATTGCAGATTCTGATTCTACTACACTCAAAACATGAAAAAAAGTCGTTTTCCGAAAAGTGTCTGTGTGTGTGTCTGTCTGTCTGTCTGTCTGTCTGTCTGTCTGTCTGTCTGTCTGTCTGTCTGTCTGTCTATCTGTAGTTTTTTTCCTATGGCAAACGATAACTGCCGCAAATTCAAACAGAACAAAAGATTATTTGCATACAGACCTAAATTGTAGAGTTCTCAAGACGTATTGTTTTTGGTGAAGATCGGTTAAGGGGAAGGGGTAGTTTACCTGCAACGTTTTTTTATCAAGCGTATTTTCTATGGAAAACGATAACAGCCGAAAATTCAAACAGAATCAAATAATGTTTTGCATACGTCCCTGAATTGTAGGGGTCTCAATGACTTTCGATTTTGGTGAAGATCGGTTAAGGGGAAGGGGTAGTTTACCAGCAACCTTTTACGTTTTAACAAGAGTAAAGTACTTGAAAATTTATTTAAACTTTTTGAAACAATGGTAATTGTTAAAAATAAAATAATTTTGTTGCCAGGCAATAAAATTATAATTTTTTCATTTTAATGTAATATAATATTTTTCATTTAATACAACAATAAAAAGGCAGGTAAGACACAGCCTGGCTGTTTGGCTGAAAATGATTTTAAATATAAATCTTAGAATATGGAAGTCATGTATGGTTCTCCATACCGATTTTTTTTTTGGCAAACGATAACAGCCGCAAATTCAAACAGAATCAAATACTGTTTTGCATACAGCCCTGATTTGTAGAGTACTCAAGACCTTTTGTTTTTGGTGAAGATCGGTTAAGGGAAAGGGGTAGTTTACCAGTAACGTTTTATGTTTTAACAAGGGTATTTCATATGGCAAACGATAACAGCCGCAAATTCAAATAGAATCAAAAGATTATTTGCATACAGCCCTAAATTTTAGAGTTCGCAAGACCTACTGTTTTTGGTGAAGATCGGTTAAGGGGAAGGGGTAGTTTACCATCAACGTTTTTTTAACAAGGGTATTTTCTATGGCAAACGATAACAGCCGCAAATTCAAACGGAATCAAATAATGTTTTGCATACAGCCCTGATTTGTAGAGTACTCAAGACCTGTTGTTTTTGGTGAAGATCGGTTAAGGGGAAGGGGTAGTTTACCTGCAACCTTTTACGTTTTAACAAGAGTAAAGTACTTGAAAATTTATTTAAACTTTTTGAAACAATGGTAACTGTTAAAAATAAAATAATTTTGTAGCCAGGCAAGAAAATTATAATTTTTTCATTTTAATGTAATATAATATTTTTCATTTAATACAGCAATAAAAAGGCAGGTAAGACACAGCCTGGCTGTTTGGCTGAAAATGATTTTAAATATAAATCTTAGAATATGGAAGTCATGTATGGTTCTCCATACCGATATTTTATATGACGAACCATAACTGCCGTAAATTCAAACAGAGTCAAATAATTTTTTACATATGTGCCTGAGCTATAGAGAACTCAATGTCTGTTGATTTTGGTGAACATCGGTTACGGGGAAAGGGCAGTTTACCAGAAACATTTTTTGTTGTAACATGAGTAAAGTACTTAATTTTGATAAAGTATCCTGATAAGATCTTAATAATCCACTGTAGAAACGTAGATGAAATATCTATAAATGAAGAGGCTAGTTGAACGGGCTGGGGGTAATTTTCTATAAATCAAAATTATAGTTGAAGGGGGAGGGGATAATTTTTTTTATATGTGTACTATGTTATTGGCAACAAAGAAGTATTTTTTTGTTAAAATTCCTTCCCTGGCTGTTTGGCTGAAAATGATTTTAAATATAAATCTTAGAATATGGAAGTCATGTATGGTTCTCCATACCGATATTTTAATTTGCCTATGGTAAACGATAACAGCCGCAAATTCAAACAGAATCAAATAAGTTTTTGCACACAGCACTGATTTGTAGTGTACGCAAGATCTATTGTTTTTAGTGGAGATCGGTTAAGGGGAAGGGGTAGTTTACCAGCAACGTTTTATGTTTTAAGAAGGGTATTTTTTATGGCAAACGATAACAGCCGCAAATTCTAACAGAATCAAATGATTATTTGCATACAGCCCTAAATTGTAGAGTTCTCAAGACCTAATGTTTTTGGTGAAGATCGGTTAACGGAAAGGGGTAGTTTACCGGCAACGTTTTATGTTTTAACAAGGGTATTTTATATGGCAAACGATAACAGCCGCAAATTCTAACATAATCAAATGATTATTTGCATACAGCCCTAAATTGTAGAGATCTCAAGACCTATTGTTTTTGGTGAAGATCGGTTAATGGAATAGGGTAGTTTACCAGCAACGTTTTATGTTTTGTCAAGGGTGTTTTCTATGGCAAACGATAACAGCCGTAAATTCAAACAGAATCAAATAATTGTTTGCATACAAGCCTGAATTGTAGAGTACCCAAGACCTGTCGTTTTTGGTGAAGATCGGTTAATGGAAAGGGGTAGTTCAGTAGCATCGGTTTTTTTCAAGGGTAATTTTTTCCATAGTAGACGATAACAGCCGCAAATTCAAACAGAATCAAATGATGTTTTGCATACAGCTTTATATTGTAGAGTTCTCAGTACCTATTGGTGTTGGTGAAGATCGGTTAAGGGAAAGGGGTAGTTTACCAGCAACATTTTATGTTTTAACAAGGGTAATTTTTTATATGACGAACGATAACTGCCGTAAATTCAAACAGAATCAACTAGGTTTTTGCATACCTTTCTGAACTAAAGAGAACTCAAGGTCTGTTGATTTTGTTGAAGATCGGTTAAGGGAAGGGGTAGTTTATCAGCAACGTTTTATGTTTTAAAAAGGGTAATTTCTTTTATGACGAACGATAACTGCCGAAAATTAAATGAGAATAAAATAATTTTTTGCACTCTTTCCTGAGTTGCAGAGAGCTCAAGGTCTATTGATTTTGGTGAAGATCAGTTAAGGGAAAGGGGTAGTTTACCTGCAACATTTTATGTTGTAACAAGAGAAATGTTTCCATGACGAACGATAACTGCCGCACATTCAAACAGAATCAAATATTTGTTTGCATGCTTCCCTGAATTGTAGAGGACGGAAGGTCTGTTGATTTTGGAGAAGATAGGTTAAGAGAAAGGGGTAGTTTACCTGAAACATTTTATGATTTAACAAGAGTAAAGTACTTAATTTTTATAAATAAAGTATCCTGATAAGAAGCTCATAGTAATCCACTGTAGGAAACGTAGATGAAATATCTATAAATGAAGAGGTTATGTGAACGGTGTGGGGGTAATTTTCTATTATTAAAAATTATAGTTGAAGGTGGAGGGGAGAATTTTTTATATGTGTACTACGTTATCGGCACCAAAGAAGTAGTTTTTTGTTAAAATTGCTTCCCGGGCTCTTGAGCCGTAGTTCAATGTTTTCTGCAAAACCAAACTTTTCGGCAGTGCCATCGACTGCCATCATCGGTGAAAATCGAGTGCGAAAACGTGAGGTGGTATACGTTAGTGACCACAGTACTGTGGTCAATACTGAAGCAGTATGTTGAAAGAAGTAGTTTCTATGGTAATATTTCATTTCCAATATGATTTTAAATATAAATCTTAGAACATGGAAGTCATGTATGGTTCTCCATACCGATATTTACTTACATGTTCCTTAAGGAAATGGAAGTATGGTGATGGCAAGAAAAAACGGGTTCGAGATTATTGCAGAATATGATTGTACTACACTCAAAACATGAAAAAAAGTCATTTTTCGAAAAGTGTCTGTGTGTGTGTCTGTGTGTGTGTCTGTCTGTATGTAGATTTTTTTCTATGGCAAACGATTACAGCCGCAAATTCAAACATAATCAATTAATTTTTTTGCACACAGCCCTGATTTGTGGAGTACTCGCGACCTATTGTTTTTGGTGAAGATCGGTTGAGGTAAAGGGGAAGTTTACCTGCAACGGTTTTTTTTTATCAAGGGTAATTTTGTTTGTTTGGCAAACGATAACAGCCGCAAATTCAAACAGAATCAAATAATGTTTCGCATACAGCCCTGAATTGTAGAGTTCTCAAGATCTGTTGATTTTGGTAAAGATCAGTTAAGGGGAAGGGGTAGTTTACCGGCAACGTTTTATGTTTTAACAAGGGTATTTTATATGGCAAACTATAACAGCCGCAAATTCAAACATAATCAAATACGTTTTTGCATACAGCCCTAATTTCTTGAGTACTAAAGACCTATTGTTTTTGGTGAAGATCGTTTAAGGGGAAGGGGTAGTTTACCAGCCACGTTTTTTGTTTTATCAAGGGTATTTTGTATGGCAAACGATAACAGCCGCAAATTCAAACAAAATCATATAAAATTTTGTATACATCCCTGAATTGCAGAGTTCTGAAGACCTATCGTTTTTGGTGAAGATCGGTTAAGGGAAAGGGGTAGTTTACCAGCAACGGTTTTTTATCAAGGGTAATTTTACTTCCATATTCCTTAAGGAATGGAAGTATGGTGATGGCAAAAAAAATCGTGTTCGAGATTATTGCAGATTCTGATTCTACTACACTCAAAACATGAAAAAAAGTCGTTTTCCGAAAAGTGTCTGTGTGTGTGTCTGTCTGTCTGTCTGTCTGTGTGTGTGTCTGTCTGTGTGTCTGTGTGTCTGTAGATTTTTTTTCTATGGCAAACGATAACTGCCGCAAATTCAAACAGAATCAAATAATTTTTTGCATGCAGCCCTGATTTGTAGAGTACTCGCGACCTGTTGTTTTTGGTGAAGATCGGTTGAGGGAAAGGGGTAGTTTACCAGCAACGTTTTTTTAACAAGGGTATTTCCTATGGCAAACGATAACAGCCGCAAATTCAAACAGAATCAAATATGTTTTGCATACAGCCCTGATTTGTAGAGTACTCAAGACCTATTGTTTTTGGTGAAGATCGGTTAAGGGGAAGGGGTAGTTTACCTGCAACGTTTTTTTATCAAGCGTATTTTCTATGGCAAACGATAAAAGCCGCAAATTCAAACAGAATCAAATAATTGTTTGCATACGTCCCTGAATTGTAGAGGCCTCAATGACTTTCGATTTTGGTGATGATCGGTTGAGGGAAAGGGGTAGTTTACTAGCAACGTTTTTTTAACAAGCGTATTTTCTATGGCAAACGATAACAGCCGCAAATTCAAACAGAATCAAATCAGTTTTTGCATACGTCCCTGAATTGTAGAGGTCTCAATGACTTCCGATTTTGGTGAAGATCGGTTAAAGGGAAGGGGTAGTTTACCTGCAACCTTTTACGTTTTAACAAGAGTAAAGTACTTGAAAATTTATTTAAACTTTTTGAAACAATGGTAATTGTTAAAAATAAAATAATTTTGTTGCCAGGCAATAAAATTATAATTTTTTCATTTTAATGTAATATAATATTTTTCATTTAATACAGCAATAAAAAGGCGGGTAAGACACAGCCTGGCTGTTTGGCTGAAAATGATTTTAAATATAAATCTTAGAATATGGAAGTCATGTATGGTTCTCCATACCGATATTGTACTTCCATATTCCTTAAGGAATGGAAGTATGGTGATGGCAAAAAAAATCGTGTTCGAGATTATTGCAGATTCTGATTCTACTACACTCAAAACATGAAAAAAGTCGTTTTCCGAAAAGTGTCTGTGTGTGTGTCTGTCTGTCTGTCTGTCTGTGTGTCTGTAGATTTTTTTCTATGGCAAACGATAACTGCCGCAAATTCAAACAGAATCAAATAATTGTTTGCATACAGCACTGATTTGCAGAGTACTCGCGACCTGTTGTTTTTGGTGAAGATCGGATGAGGGAAAGGGGTAGTTTACCAGCAACGGTTTTTTTTTAGCAAGAGTAATTTTGTTTGTTTGGCAAACGATAACAGCCGCAAATTCAAACAGAATCAAATAATGTTTCGCATACAGCCCTGAATTGTAGAGTTCTCAAGATCTTTTGATTTTGGTGAAGATCGGTTAAGGAAAAGGGGTAGTTTACCTGTAACGTTTTATGTTTTAACAACGGTATTTCATATGGCAAAAGATAACAGCCGCAAATTCAAACAGAATCAAAAGATTATTTGCATACAGCCCTATATTGTAGAGTTCTCAAGACCTACTGTTTTTGGTGAAGATCGGATGAGGGGAAGGGGTAGTTTACCAGCAACGTTTTTTTAACAAGGGTATTTTCTATGGCAAACGATAACAGCCGCAAATTCAAACGGAATCAAATAATGTTTTGCATACAGCCCTGATTTGTAGAGTACTCAAGACCTGTTGTTTTTGGTGAAGATCGGTTAAGGGGAAGGGGTAGTTTACCTGCAACCTTTTACGTTTTAACAAGAGTAAAGTACTTGAAAATTTATTTAAACTTTTTGAAACAATGGTAACTGTTAAAAATAAAATAATTTTGTAGCCAGGCAAGAAAATTATAATTTTTTCATTTTAATGTAATATAATATTTTTCATTTAATACAGCAATAAAAAGGCAGGTAAGACACAGCCTGGCTGTTTGGCTGAAAATGATTTTAAATATAAATCTTAGAATATGGAAGTCATGTATGGTTCTCCATACCGATATTTTATATGACGAACCATAACTGCCGTAAATTCAAACAGAGTCAAATAATTTTTTACATATGTGCCTGAGCTATAGAGAACTCAATGTCTGTTGATTTTGGTGAACATCGGTTACGGGGAAAGGGCAGTTTACCAGAAACATTTTTTGTTGTAACATGAGTAAAGTACTTAATTTTGATAAAGTATCCTGATAAGATCTTAATAATCCACTGTAGAAACGTAGATGAAATATCTATAAATGAAGAGGCTAGTTGAACGGGCTGGGGGTAATTTTCTATAAATCAAAATTATAGTTGAAGGGGGAGGGGATAATTTTTTTTATATGTGTACTATGTTATTGGCAACAAAGAAGTATTTTTTTGTTAAAATTCCTTCCCTGGCTGTTTGGCTGAAAATGATTTTAAATATAAATCTTAGAATATGGAAGTCATGTATGGTTCTCCATACCGATATTTTAATTTGCCTATGGTAAACGATAACAGCCGCAAATTCAAACAGAATCAAATAAGTTTTTGCACACAGCACTGATTTGTAGTGTACGCAAGATCTATTGTTTTTAGTGGAGATCGGTTAAGGGGAAGGGGTAGTTTACCAGCAACGTTTTATGTTTTAAGAAGGGTATTTTTTATGGCAAACGATAACAGCCGCAAATTCTAACAGAATCAAATGATTATTTGCATACAGCCCTAAATTGTAGAGTTCTCAAGACCTAATGTTTTTGGTGAAGATCGGTTAACGGAAAGGGGTAGTTTACCGGCAACGTTTTATGTTTTAACAAGGGTATTTTATATGGCAAACGATAACAGCCGCAAATTCTAACATAATCAAATGATTATTTGCATACAGCCCTAAATTGTAGAGATCTCAAGACCTATTGTTTTTGGTGAAGATCGGTTAATGGAATAGGGTAGTTTACCAGCAACGTTTTATGTTTTGTCAAGGGTGTTTTCTATGGCAAACGATAACAGCCGTAAATTCAAACAGAATCAAATAATTGTTTGCATACAAGCCTGAATTGTAGAGTACCCAAGACCTGTCGTTTTTGGTGAAGATCGGTTAATGGAAAGGGGTAGTTCAGTAGCATCGGTTTTTTTCAAGGGTAATTTTTTCCATAGTAGACGATAACAGCCGCAAATTCAAACAGAATCAAATGATGTTTTGCATACAGCTTTATATTGTAGAGTTCTCAGTACCTATTGGTGTTGGTGAAGATCGGTTAAGGGAAAGGGGTAGTTTACCAGCAACATTTTATGTTTTAACAAGGGTAATTTTTTATATGACGAACGATAACTGCCGTAAATTCAAACAGAATCAACTAGGTTTTTGCATACCTTTCTGAACTAAAGAGAACTCAAGGTCTGTTGATTTTGTTGAAGATCGGTTAAGGGAAGGGGTAGTTTATCAGCAACGTTTTATGTTTTAAAAAGGGTAATTTCTTTTATGACGAACGATAACTGCCGAAAATTAAATGAGAATAAAATAATTTTTTGCACTCTTTCCTGAGTTGCAGAGAGCTCAAGGTCTATTGATTTTGGTGAAGATCAGTTAAGGGAAAGGGGTAGTTTACCTGCAACATTTTATGTTGTAACAAGAGAAATGTTTCCATGACGAACGATAACTGCCGCACATTCAAACAGAATCAAATATTTGTTTGCATGCTTCCCTGAATTGTAGAGGACGGAAGGTCTGTTGATTTTGGAGAAGATAGGTTAAGAGAAAGGGGTAGTTTACCTGAAACATTTTATGATTTAACAAGAGTAAAGTACTTAATTTTTATAAATAAAGTATCCTGATAAGAAGCTCATAGTAATCCACTGTAGGAAACGTAGATGAAATATCTATAAATGAAGAGGTTATGTGAACGGTGTGGGGGTAATTTTCTATTATTAAAAATTATAGTTGAAGGTGGAGGGGAGAATTTTTTATATGTGTACTACGTTATCGGCACCAAAGAAGTAGTTTTTTGTTAAAATTGCTTCCCGGGCTCTTGAGCCGTAGTTCAATGTTTTCTGCAAAACCAAACTTTTCGGCAGTGCCATCGACTGCCATCATCGGTGAAAATCGAGTGCGAAAACGTGAGGTGGTATACGTTAGTGACCACAGTACTGTGGTCAATACTGAAGCAGTATGTTGAAAGAAGTAGTTTCTATGGTAATATTTCATTTCCAATATGATTTTAAATATAAATCTTAGAACATGGAAGTCATGTATGGTTCTCCATACCGATATTTACTTACATGTTCCTTAAGGAAATGGAAGTATGGTGATGGCAAGAAAAAACGGGTTCGAGATTATTGCAGAATATGATTGTACTACACTCAAAACATGAAAAAAAGTCATTTTTCGAAAAGTGTCTGTGTGTGTGTCTGTGTGTGTGTCTGTCTGTATGTAGATTTTTTTCTATGGCAAACGATTACAGCCGCAAATTCAAACATAATCAATTAATTTTTTTGCACACAGCCCTGATTTGTGGAGTACTCGCGACCTATTGTTTTTGGTGAAGATCGGTTGAGGTAAAGGGGAAGTTTACCTGCAACGGTTTTTTTTTATCAAGGGTAATTTTGTTTGTTTGGCAAACGATAACAGCCGCAAATTCAAACAGAATCAAATAATGTTTCGCATACAGCCCTGAATTGTAGAGTTCTCAAGATCTGTTGATTTTGGTAAAGATCAGTTAAGGGGAAGGGGTAGTTTACCGGCAACGTTTTATGTTTTAACAAGGGTATTTTATATGGCAAACTATAACAGCCGCAAATTCAAACATAATCAAATACGTTTTTGCATACAGCCCTAATTTCTTGAGTACTAAAGACCTATTGTTTTTGGTGAAGATCGTTTAAGGGGAAGGGGTAGTTTACCAGCCACGTTTTTTGTTTTATCAAGGGTATTTTGTATGGCAAACGATAACAGCCGCAAATTCAAACAAAATCATATAAAATTTTGTATACATCCCTGAATTGCAGAGTTCTGAAGACCTATCGTTTTTGGTGAAGATCGGTTAAGGGAAAGGGGTAGTTTACCAGCAACGGTTTTTTATCAAGGGTAATTTTACTTCCATATTCCTTAAGGAATGGAAGTATGGTGATGGCAAAAAAAATCGTGTTCGAGATTATTGCAGATTCTGATTCTACTACACTCAAAACATGAAAAAAAGTCGTTTTCCGAAAAGTGTCTGTGTGTGTGTCTGTCTGTCTGTCTGTCTGTGTGTGTGTCTGTCTGTGTGTCTGTGTGTCTGTAGATTTTTTTTCTATGGCAAACGATAACTGCCGTAAATTCAAACAGAATCAAATAATTTTTTGCATGCAGCCCTGATTTGTAGAGTACTCGCGACCTGTTGTTTTTGGTGAAGATCGGTTGAGGGAAAGGGGTAGTTTACCAGCAACGTTTTTTTAACAAGGGTATTTCCTATGGCAAACGATAACAGCCGCAAATTCAAACAGAATCAAATATGTTTTGCATACAGCCCTGATTTGTAGAGTACTCAAGACCTATTGTTTTTGGTGAAGATCGGTTAAGGGGAAGGGGTAGTTTACCTGCAACGTTTTTTTATCAAGCGTATTTTCTATGGCAAACGATAAAAGCCGCAAATTCAAACAGAATCAAATAATTGTTTGCATACGTCCCTGAATTGTAGAGGCCTCAATGACTTTCGATTTTGGTGATGATCGGTTGAGGGAAAGGGGTAGTTTACTAGCAACGTTTTTTTAACAAGCGTATTTTCTATGGCAAACGATAACAGCCGCAAATTCAAACAGAATCAAATCATTTTTTGCATACGTCCCTGAATTGTAGAGGTCTCAATGACTTCCGATTTTGGTGAAGATCGGTTAAAGGGAAGGGGTAGTTTACCTGCAACCTTTTACGTTTTAACAAGAGTAAAGTACTTGAAAATTTATTTAAACTTTTTGAAACAATGGTAATTGTTAAAAATAAAATAATTTTGTTGCCAGGCAATAAAATTATAATTTTTTCATTTTAATGTAATATAATATTTTTCATTTAATACAGCAATAAAAAGGCGGGTAAGACACAGCCTGGCTGTTTGGCTGAAAATGATTTTAAATATAAATCTTAGAATATGGAAGTCATGTATGGTTCTCCATACCGATATTGTACTTCCATATTCCTTAAGGAATGGAAGTATGGTGATGGCAAAAAAAATCGTGTTCGAGATTATTGCAGATTCTGATTCTACTACACTCAAAACATGAAAAAAGTCGTTTTCCGAAAAGTGTCTGTGTGTGTGTCTGTCTGTCTGTCTGTCTGTGTGTCTGTAGATTTTTTTCTATGGCAAACGATAACTGCCGCAAATTCAAACAGAATCAAATAATTGTTTGCATACAGCACTGATTTGCAGAGTACTCGCGACCTGTTGTTTTTGGTGAAGATCGGATGAGGGAAAGGGGTAGTTTACCAGCAACGGTTTTTTTTTAGCAAGAGTAATTTTGTTTGTTTGGCAAACGATAACAGCCGCAAATTCAAACAGAATCAAATAATGTTTCGCATACAGCCCTGAATTGTAGAGTTCTCAAGATCTTTTGATTTTGGTGAAGATCGGTTAAGGAAAAGGGGTAGTTTACCTGTAACGTTTTATGTTTTAACAACGGTATTTCATATGGCAAAAGATAACAGCCGCAAATTCAAACAGAATCAAAAGATTATTTGCATACAGCCCTATATTGTAGAGTTCTCAAGACCTACTGTTTTTGGTGAAGATCGGATGAGGGGAAGGGGTAGTTTACCAGCAACGTTTTTTTAACAAGGGTATTTTCTATGGCAAACGATAACAGCCGCAAATTCAAACGGAATCAAATAATGTTTTGCATACAGCCCTGATTTGTAGAGTTCTCAAGACCTGTTGTTTTTGGTGAAGATCGGTTAAGGGGAAGGGGTAGTTTACCTGTAACGTTTTTTTATCAAGCGTATTTTTCTATGGCAAACGATAACAGCCGCAAATTCAAACGGAATCAAATAATGTTTCGCATACACCCCTCAATTGCAGAGTTCTCAAGATCTGTTGATTTTGGTGACGATCGGTTAAGGGAAAGGGGTAGTTTACCTGTAACGTTTTATGTTTTAACAAGGGTATTTCATATGGCAAACGATAACAGCCGCAAATTTAAACAGAATCAAAAGATTATTTGCACACAGCCATAAATTGTAGAGTTCTCAAGACCTATTGTTTTTGGTGAAGTTCGGTTGAGGGAAAGGGGTAGTTTACCGGCAACGTTTTTTTAACAAGGGTATTTCCTATGGCAAACGATAACAGCCGCAAATTCAAACTGAATCAAATAATGTTTTGCATACAGCCCTGATTTGTAGAGTACTCAAGATCTATGTTTTTGGTGAAGATCGGTTAATGGGAAGGGGTAGTTTACCTGCAACGTTTTTTTATCAAGCGTATTTTCTATGGCAAACGATAAAAGCCGCAAATTCAAACAGAATCAAATAATTGTTTGCATACGTCCCTGAATTGTAGAGGCCTCAATGACTTTCGATTTTGGTGAAGATCGGTTGAGGGAAAGGGGTAGTTTACCGGTAACGTTTTTTTAACAAGGGTATTTTCTATGGCAAACGATAACAGCCGCAAATTCAAACAGAATCAAATAATGTTTTGCATACAGCCCTGATTTGTAGAGTACTCAAGACCAATTGTTTTTGGTGAAGATCGGTTAAGGGGAAGGGGTAGTTTACCAGCAACGTTTTTTTATCAAGCGTATTTTTTATGGCAAACGATAACAGCCGCAAATTCAAACACAATCAAATCATTTTTTTGCATACGTCCCTAAATTGTAGAGGTCTCAATGACTTCCGATTTTGGTGAAGATCGGTTAAGGGGAAGGGGTAGTTTACCTGCAACCTTTTACGTTTTAACAAGAGTAAAGTACTTGAAAATTTATTTAAACTTTTTGAAAGAATGGTAATTGTTAAAAATAAAATAATTTTGTTGCCAGGCAATAAAATTATAATTTTTTCATTTTAGTGTAATATAATATTTTTCATTTAATACAGCAATAAAAAGGCGGGTAAGACACAGCCTGGCTGTTTGGCTGAAAATGATTTTAAATATAAATCTTAGAATATGGAAGTCATGTATGGTTCTCCATACCGATATTTTACTTCCATATTCCTTAAGGAATGGAAGTATGGTGATGGCAAAAAAATCGTGTTCGAGATTATTGCAGATTCTGATTCTACTACACTCAAAACATGAAAAAAAGTCGTTTTCCGAAAAGTGTCTGTGTGTGTGTCTGTCTGTCTGTCTGTCTGTGTGTCTGTACATTTTTTTTCTATGGCAAACGATAACTGCCGCAAATTCAAACAGAATCAAATAATTGTTTGCATACAGCACTGATTTGCAGAGTACTCGCGACCTGTTGTTTTTGGTGAAGATCGGTTGAGGGAAAGGGGTAGTTTACCAGCAACGGTTTTTTTTTTAGCAAGAGTAATTTTGTTTGTTTGGCAAACGATAACAGCCGCAAATTCAAACAGAATCAAATAATGTTTCGCATACTGCCCTGAGTTGTAGAGTTCTCAAGATCTGTTGATTTTGGTGAAGATCGGTTAAGGGAAAGGGGTAGTTTACCTGTAACGGTTTATGTTTTAACAAGGGTATTTCATATGGCAAACGATAACAGCCGCAAATTCAAACAGAATCAAAAGATTATTTGCATACAGCCCTAAATTTTAGAGTTCTCAAGACCTACTGTTTTTGGTGAAGATCGGTTAAGGGGAAGGGGTAGTTTACCTGCAACGTTTTTTTATCAAGCGTATTTTCTATGGCAAACGATAAAAGCCGCAAATTCAAACAGAATCAATAATTTTTTGCATACGTCCCTGAATTGTAGAGGCCTCAATGACTTTCGATTTTGGTGAAGATCGGTTAAGGGGAAGGGGTAGTTTACCTGCAACCTTTTACGTTTTAACAAGAGTAAAGTACTTGAAAATTTATTTAAACTTTTTGAAACAATGGTAACTGTTAAAAATAAAATAATTTTCTTGCCAGGCAATAAAATTATAATTTTTTCATTTTAATGTAATATAATATTTTTCATTTAATACAGCATTAAAAAGGCAGGAAAGACACAGCCTGTTCTGTTTGGCTGAAAATTATTTTAAATATAAATCTTAGAATATGGAAGTCATGTATGGTTCTCCATACCGATATTTTATATGACGAACCATAACTGCCGTAAATTCAAACAGAATCAAATAATTTTTTACATATGTGCCTGAGCTATAGAGAACTCAATGTCTGTTGATTTTGGTGAACATCGGTTACGGGGAAAGGGCAGTTTACCTGAAACATTTTTTGTTGTAACATGAGTAAAGTACTTAATTTTGATAAAGTATCCTGATAAGATCTTAATAATCCACTGTAGAAACGTAGATGAAATATCTATAAATGAAGAGGCTAGTTGAACGGGCTGGGGGTAATTTTCTATAAATCAAAATTATAGTTGAGGGGGGAGGGGATAATTTTTTTTATATGTGTACTATGTTATTGGCAACAAAGAAGTATTTTTTTGTTAAAATTCCTTCCCTGGCTGTTTGGCTGAAAATGATTTTAAATATAAATCTTAGAATATGGAAGTCATGTATGGTTCTCCATACCGATATTTTAATTTGCCTATGGTAAACGATAACAGCCGCAAATTCAAACAGAATCAAATAAGTTTTTGCACACATCACTGATTTGTAGTGTACGCAAGATCTATTGTTTTTAGTGGAGATCGGTTAAGGGGAAGGGGTAGTTTACCAGCAACGTTTTATGTTTTAAGAAGGGTATTTTTTATGGCAAACGATAACAGCCGCAAATTCTAACAGAATCAAATGATTATTTGCATACAGCCCTAAATTGTAGAGTTCTCAAGACCTATTGTTTTTGGTGAAGATCGGTTAACGGAAAGGGGTAGTTTACCGGCAACGTTTTATGTTTTAAGAAGGGTATTTTATATGGCAAACGATAACAGCCGCAAATTCTAACAGAATCAAATGATTATTTGCATACAGCCCTAAATTGTAGAGATCTCAAGACCTATTGTTTTTGGTGAAGATCGGTTAACGGAAAGGGGTAGTTTACCAGCAACGTTTTATGTTTTGTCAAGGGTGTTTTCTATGGCAAACGATAACAGCCGTAAATTCAAACAGAATCAAATAATTGTTTGCATACAAGCCTGAATTGTAGAGTACCCAAGACCTGTCGTTTTTGGTGAAGATCGGTTAATGGAAAGGGGTAGTTTAGTAGCAACGGTTTTTTTCAAGGGTAATTTTTTTCCATAGTAGACGATAACAGCCGCAAATTCAAACAGAATCAAATGATGTTTTGCATACAGCTTTGTATTGTAGAGTTCTCAATACCTATTGGTGTTGGTGAAGATCGGTTAAGGGAAAGGGGTAGTTTACCAGCAACATTTTGTTTTAACAAGGGTAATTTTTTATATGACGAACGATAACTGCCGTAAATTCAAACAGAATCAACTAGGTTTTTGCATACCTTTCTGAACTAAAGAGAACTCAAGGTCTGTTGATTTTGTTGAAGATCGGTTAAGGGAAGGGGTAGTTTATCAGCAACGTTTTATGTTTTAAAAAGGGTAATTTCTTTTATGACGAACGATAACTGCCGAAAATTAAATGAGAATAAAATAATTTTTTGCATTCTTTCCTGAGTTGCAGAGAGCTCAAGGACTATTGATTTTGGTGAAGATCAGTTAAGGGAAAGGGGTAGTTTACCTGCAACATTTTATGTTGTAACAAGAGAAATGTTTCCATGACGAACGATAACTGCCGCACATTCAAACAGAATCAAATATTTGTTTGCATGCTTCCCTGAATTGTAGAGGACGGAAGGTCTGTTGATTTTGGAGAAGATAGGTTAAGAGAAAGGGGTAGTTTACCTGAAACATTTTATGATTTAACAAGAGTAAAGTACTTAATTTTTATAAATAAAGTATCCTGATAAGAAGCTCATAGTAATCCACTGTAGGAAACGTAGATGAAATATCTATAAATGAAGAGGTTATGTGAACGGTGTGGGGGTAATTTTCTATTATTAAAAATTATAGTTGAAGGTGGAGGGGAGAATTTTTTATATGTGTACTACGTTATCGGCACCAAAGAAGTAGTTTTTTGTTAAAATTGCTTCCCGGGCTCTTGAGCCGTAGTTCAACGTTTTCTGCAAAACCAAACTTTTCGGCAGTGCCATCGACTGCCATCATCGGTGAAAATCGAGTGCGAAAACGTGAGGTGGTATACGTTAGTGACCACAGTACTGTGGTTAATACTGAAGCAGTATGTTGAAAGAAGTAGTTTCTATGGTAATATTTCATTTCCAATATGATTTTAAATATAAATCTTAGAACATGGAAGTCATGTATGGTTCTCCATACCGATATTTACTTACATGTTCCTTAAGGAAATGGAAGTATGGTGATGGCAAAAAAAATCGGGTTCGAGATTATTGCAGAATATGATTGTACTACACTCAAAACATGAAAAAAAGTCATTTTTCGAAAAGTGTCTGTGTGTGTGTCTGTGTGTGTGTCTGTCTGTCTGTAGATTTTTTTCTATGGCAAACGATAACAGCCGCAAATTCAAACATAATCAATTAATTTTTTGCACACAGCCCTGATTTGTAAAGTACTCGCGACCTATTGTTTTTGGTGAAGATCGGTTGACGGAAAGGGGTAGTTTACCTGCAACGGTTTTTTTTTATCAAGGGTAATTTTGTTTGTTTGGCAAACGATAACAGCCGCAAATTCAAACAGAATCAAATAATGTTTCGCATACAGCCCTGAATTGTAGAGTTCTCAAGATCTGTTGATTTTGGTAAAGATCAGTTAAGGGAAAGGGGTAGTTTACCGGCAACGTTTTATGTTTTAACAAGGGTATTTTATATGGCAAACTATAACAGCCGCAAATTCAAACATAATCAAATACGTTTTTGCATACAGCCCTAATTTCTTGAGTACTAAAGACCTATTGTTTTTGGTGAAGATCGTTAAAGGGGAAGGGGTAGTTTAGTTGCCACGTTTTTTGTTTTATCAAGGGTATTTTGTATGGCAAACGATAACAGCCGCAAATTCAAACAAAATCATATAAAATTTTGTATACATCCCTGAATTGCAGAGTTCTGAAGACCTATCGTTTTTGGTGAAGATCGGTAATGGGAAAGGGGTAGTTTACCAGCAACGGTTTTTTATCAAGGGTAATTTTACATCCATATTCCTTAAGGAATGGAAGTATGGTGATGGCAAAAAAAATCGTGTTCGAGATTATTGCAGATTCTGATTCTACTACACTCAAAACATGAAAAAAAGTCGTTTTCCGAAAAGTGTCTGTCTGTCTGTCTGTCTGTCTGTCTCTGTCTGTCTGTCTATAGATTTTTTTTCTATGGCAAACGATAACTGCCGCAAATTCAAACAGAATCAAATAATTTTTTGCATGCAGCACTCATTTGCAGAGTACTCGCGACGTATTGTTTTTGGTGAAGATCGGTTGAGGGATAGGGGTAGTTTACCTGCAACGGTTTTTTTTTAGCAAGGGTAATTTTGTTTGTTTGGCAAACGATAACAGCCGCAAATTCAAACAGAATCAAATAATGTTTCGCATACTGCCCTGAATGGTAGAGTTCTCAAGATCTGTTGATTTTGGTGAAGATCGGTTGAGGGATAGGGGTAGTTTACCTGCAACGGTTTTTTTTTAGCAAGGGTAATTTTGTTTGTTTGGCAAACGATAACAGCCGCAAATTCAAACAGAATCAAATAATGTTCCGCATACAGCCCTGAATGGTAGAGTTCTCAAGATCTGTTGATTTTGGTGAAGATCGGTTAAGGGAAAGGGGTAGTTTACCTGTAACGTTTTATGTTTTAACAAGGGTATTTCTTATGGCAAACGATAACAGCCGCAAATTCAAACAGAATCAAAAGATTATTTGCATACACCCCTAAATTGTAGAGTTCTCAAGACCTATTGTTTTTGGTGAAGATCGGTTGAGGGAAAGGGGTAGTTTACCAGCAACGTTTTTTTAACAAGGGTATTTTCTATGGCAAACGATAACAGCCGCAAATTCAAACAGAATCAAATAATGTTTTGTATACCCCCGTGATTTGTAGAGTACTCAAGACCTATTGTTTTTGGTGAAGATCGGTTAAGAGAAAGGGGTAGTTTACCAGCAACGTTTTTTTATCAAGCGTATTTTCTATGGCAAACGATAACAGCCGCAAATTCAAACAGAATCAAATAATTTTTTGCATACGACCCTGAATTGTAAAGGTCTCAAAGACGTTCGATTTTAGTGAAGATCGGTTAAGGGGAAAGGGTAGTTTACCAGCAACATTTACGTTTTAACAAGAGTAAAGTACTTGAAAATTTATTAAACTTTTTGAAACAATGGTAATTGTTAATATCGGTATGGAGAACCATACATGACTTCCATATTCTAAGATTTATATTTAACATCATTTTCAGCCAAACAGCCAGGCTGTGTCTTACCTGCCTTTTTATTGCTGTATTAAATGAAAAATATTATATTACATTAAAATGAAAAAATTATAATTTGATTGCCTGGCAACAAAATTATTTTATTTTTAACAATTACCATTGTTTCAAAAAGTTTAAATAAATTTTCAAGTACCATACTCTTGTTAAAACGTAAAAGGTTGCAGGTAAACTACCCCTTCCCCTTAACCGATCTTCACCAAAATCGAAAGTCATTGAGACCTCTACAATTCAGGGATGTATGCAAAAAATTATTTGATTCTGTTTGAATTTGCGGCTGTTATCGTTTGCCATAGAAAATACGCTTGATAAAAAAACGTTGCAGGTAAACTACCCCTTCCCCTTAACCGATCTTCACCAAAAACAATAGGTCTTGAGTACTCTACAAATCAGGGCTGTATGCAAAACATTATTTGATTCTGTTTGAATTTGCGGCTGTTATCGTTTGCCATAGGAAATACCCTTGTTAAAAAAACGTTGCAGGTAAACTACCCCTTTCCCTCAACCGATCGTCACCAAAAACAATACGTCTTGAGAACTCTACAATTTAGGGCTGTATGCAAATAATCTTTTGATTCTGTTTGAATTTGCGGCTGTTATCGTTTGCCATAAGAAATACCCTTGTTAAAACATAAAACGATACAGGTAAACTACCCCTTTCCCTTAACCGATCTTCACCAAAAACAATAGGTCTTGAGTACTCTACAGATCAGGGCTGTATGCAAAACATTATTTGATTCTGCTTGAATTTGCGGCTGTTATCGTTTGCCATAGAAAATACCCTTGTTAAAAAAACGTTGCAGGTAAACTACCCCTTTCCCTCAACCGAACTTCACCAAAAACAATAGGTCTTGAGAACTCTACAATTTAGGGCTGTATGCAAATAATCTTTTGATTCTGTTTGAATTTGCGGCTGTTATCGTTTGCCATAGTAAATACCCTTGTTAAAACATAAAACGTTACAGGTAAACTACCCCTTTCCCTTAACCGATCTTCACCAAAATCAACAGATCTTGAGAACTCTACAATTCAGGGCTGTATGCGAAACATTATTTGATTCTGTTTGAATTTGCGGCAGTTATCGTTTGCCATAGAAAAAAAATCTATAGACAGACAGACAGACAGACAGACAGACAGACAGACACACAGACAGACACACAGACACTTTTCGGAAAACGACTTTTTTTCATGTTTTGAGTGTAGTAGAATCAGAATCTGCAATAATCTCGAACACGATTTTTTTTGCCATCACCATACTTCCATTCCTTAAGGAATATGGAAGTAAAAATAAAATAATTTTGTTGCCAGGCAATAAAATTATAATTTTTTCATTTTAATGTAATATAATATTTTTCATTTAATACAGCAATAAAAAGGCAGGTAAGACACAGCCTGGCTGTTTGGGTGAAAATGATTTTAAATATAAATCTTTGAATATGGAAGTCATGTATGGTTCTCCATACCGATATTACTTCCATATTCCTTAAGGAATGGAAGTATGGTGATGGCAAAAAAAATCGTGTTCGAGATTATTGCAGATTCTGATTCTACTACACTCAAAACATGAAAAAAAGTCGTTTTCCGAAAAGTGTCTGTGTGTGTGTCTGTGTGTCTATAGATTTTTTTCTATGGCAAACGATAACTGCCGCAAATTCAAACAGAATCAAATAATTTTTTGCATACAGCCCTGGTTTGTAGAGTACTCACGACCTATTGTTTTTGGTGAAGATCGGTTGAGGGAAAGGGGTAGTTTACCTGCAACGGTTTTTTTTTATCAAGGGAAATTTTTTTTTTGCCAAACGATAACAGCCGCAAATTCAAACAGAATCGAATAATGTTTCGCATACCGCCCTGAATAGTAGAGTTCTCAAGATCTGTTGATTTTGGTGAAGATCGGTTAAGGGAAAGGGGTAGTTTACCTGTAACGTTTTATGTTTTAACAAGGGTATTTCCTATGGCAAACGATAACAGCCGTAAATTCAAACAGAATCAAAAAATTATTTGCATACGACCCTAAATTGAAGAGTTCTCAAGACCTGTTGTTTTTGGTGAAGATAGGTTAAGGGAAAGGGGTAGTTTACCAACAACGTTTTTTTAACAAGGTTATTTTTTATGGCAAACGATAAAAGCCGCAAATTCAAACATAATCAAATAATTTTCTCCATACAGCCCTGGTTTGTAGAGTACTCAAGACCCTCTGTTTTTGGTGAAGATCGGTTGAGGGAAGGGGAAGTTTACCTGCAACGTTTGTTATAAAGCGTATTTTATATGGCAAACGATAACTGCCGCAAATTCAAACAGAATCAAATAATTTTTTGCATACATAAGTGAATTGTAGAGGACTCAAGGCCATTAGATTTTGGTGAAGATCGGTTAAGGGGAAGGGGTAGTTTACCTGCAACCTTTACGTTTTAACAAGAGTAAAGTACTTGAAAATTCATTTAAACTTTTTCAAACAATGGTAATTGTAAAAAATAAAATAATTTTGTTGCCACGCAATAAAATTATAATTTTTTCATTTTAATGTAAATTATGTATATATTAGAAAATATATTGTGCTTGGCAGGCAAGCATATTTCAGATTATAAGTCTTAGAATATGGAAGTCATGTATCGTTCTCCATACCGATATTTACTTGTAGAGTACTCAAGATCTATGTTTTTGGTGAAGATCGGTTAAGGGAAAGGGGTAGTTTACCAGCAACGGTTTTTTATCAAGGGTAATTTTACTTCCATATTCCTTAAGGAATGGAAGTATGGTGATGGCAAAAAAAATCGTGTTCGAGATTATTGCAGATTCTGATTCTACTACACAAAAAACATGAAAAAAAGTCGTTTTCCGAAAAGTGCCTGTGTGTCTGTCTGTCTGTCTGTCTGTCTGTCTGTGTGTCTGTCTGTGTGTCTGTGTGTCTGTAGATTTTTTTTCTATGGCAAACGATAACTGCCGCAAATTCAAACAGAATCAATTAATTTTTTGCATGCAGCCCTGATTTGCAGAGTACTCGCGACCTATTGTTTTTGGTGAAGATCGGTTGAGGGAAAGGGGTAGTTTACAAGCAACGGTTTTTTTTTAGCAAGGGTAATTTTGTTTGTTTGGCAAAGGATAACAGCCGCAAATTCAAACAGAATCAAATAATGTTTCGCATACAGCCTGACTTGTAGAGTTCTCAAGATCTGTTGATTTTGGTGAAGATCGGTTAAGGGAAAGGGGTAGTTTATCCGTAACGTTTTATGTTTTAACAAGGGTATTTCATATGGCAAACGATAACAGCCGCAAATTTAAACAGAATCAAAAGATTATTTGCACACAGCCATAAATTGTAGAGTTCTCAAGACCTTTTGTTTTTGGTGAAGTTCGGTTGAGGGAAAGGGGTAGTTTACCAGCAACGTTTTTTTAACAAGATTATTTCTTATGGCAAACGATAACAGCCGCAAATTCAAACAGAATCAAATAATGTTTCGCATACAGCCCTGAATTGTAGAGTTCTCAAGATCTGTTGATTTTGGTAAAGATCAGTTAAGGGAAAGGGGTAGTTTACCTGCAACGTTTTATGTTTTAACAAGGGTATTTTATATGGCAAACTATAACAGCCGCAAATTCAAACATAATCAAATACGTTTTTGCATACAGCCCTAATTTCTTGAGTACTAAAGACCTATTGTTTTTGGTGAAGATCGTTAAAGGGGAAGGGGTACTTTAGTTGCCACGTTTTTTGTTTTATCAAGGGTATTTTGTATGGCAAACGATAACAGCCGCAAATTCAAACAAAATCATATAAAATTTTGTATACATCCCTGAATTGCAGAGTTCTGAAGACCTATCGTTTTTGGTGAAGATCGGTTAAGGGAAAGGGGTAGTTTACCTGCAACGGTTTTTTATCAAGGGTAATTTTACTTCCATATTCCTTAAGGAATGGAAGTATGGTGATGGCAAAAAAAATAGTGTTCGAGATTATTGCAGATTCTGATTCTACTACACTCAAAACATGAAAAAAAGTCGTTTTCCGAAAAGTGTCTGTGTGTGTGTCTGTCTGTCTGTGTGTGTGTCTGTCTGTTTGTCTGTGTCTGTAGATTTTTTTTCTATGGCAAACGATAACTGCCGCAAATTCAAACAGAATCAAATAATTTTTTGCATGCAGCCCTGATTTGCAGAGTACTCGCGACTTATTTTTTTTGGTGAAGATCGGTTGAGGGAAAGGGGTAGTTTACCAGCAACGGTTTTTTTTTAGCAAGGGTAATTTTGTTTGTTTGGCAAACGATAACAGCCGCAAATTCAAACAGAATCAAATAATGTTTCGCATACAGCCCTGAATTGCAGAGTTCTCAAGATCTGTTGATTTTGGTGAAGATCGGTTAAGGGAAAGGGGTAGTTTACCAGTAACGTTTTATGTTTTAACAAGGGTATTTCATATGGCAAACGATAACAGCCGCAAATTTAAACAGAATCAAAAGATTATTTGCACACAGCCATAAATTGTAGAGTTCTCAAGACCTATTGTTTTTGGTGAAGTTCGGTTGAGGGAAAGGGGTAGTTTACCAGCAACGTTTTTTTAACAAGGGTATTTCCTATGGCAAACGATAACAGCCGCAAATTCAAATAGAATCAAATAATGTTTTGCATACAGCCGTGATTTGTAGAGTACTCAAGATCTATGTTTTTGGTGAAGATCGGTTAAGGGGAAGGGGTAGTTTACCTGCAACGTTTTTTTATCAAGCGTATTTTTTATGGCAAACGATAAAAGCCGCAAATTCAAACAGAATCAAATAATTGTTTGCATACGTCCCTGAATTGTAGAGGCCTCAATGACTTTCGATTTTGGTGAAGATCGGTTGAGGGAAAGGGGTAGTTTACCAGCAACGTTTTTTTAACAAGGGTAATTTCTATGGCAAACGATAACAGCCGCAAATTCAAACAGAATCAAATAATGTTTTGCATACAGCCCTGATTTGTAGAGTACTCAAGACCAATTGTTTTTGGTGAAGATCGGTTAAGGGGAAGGGGTAGTTTACCAGCAACGTTTTTTTATCAAGCGTATTTTTTATGGCAAACGATAATAGCCGCAAATTCAAACAGAATCAAATCATTTTTTTGCATACGTCCCTAAATTGTAGAGGTCTCAATGACTTCCGATTTTGGTGAAGATCGGTTAAGGGGAAGGGGTAGTTTACCTGCAACCTTTTACGTTTTAACAAGAGTAGAGTACTTGAAAATTTATTTAAACTTTTTGAAACAATGGTAATTGTTAAAAATAAAATAATTTTGTTGCCAGGCAATAAAATTATAATTTTTTCATTTTAATGTAATATAATATTTTTCATTTAATACAGCAATAAAAAGGCAGGTAAGACACAGCCTGGCTGTTTGGCTGAAAATGATTTTAAATATAAATCTTAGAATATGGAAGTCATGTATGGTTCTCCATACCGATATTTTACTTCCATATTCCTTAAGGAATGGAAGTATGGTGATGGCAAAAAAATTCGTGTTCGAGATTATTGCAGATTCTGATTCTACTACACTCAAAACATGAAAAAAAGTCGTTTTCCGAAAAGTGTCTGTCTGTCTGTCTGTCTGTCTGTGTGTCTGTAGATTTTTTTCTATGGCAAACGATAACTGCCGCAAATTCAAACAGAATCAAATAATTTTTTGCATACAGCACTGATTTGCAGAGTACTCGCGACTATTGTTTTTGGTGAAGATCGGTTGTTGGAAAGGGGTAGTTTACCTGCAACGGTTTTTTTTTAGCAAGAGTAATTTTGTTTGTTTGGCAAACGATAACAGCCGCAAATTCAAACAGAATCAAATAATGTTTCGCATACATCCCTGAGTTTTAGAGTTCTCAAGATCTGTTGATTTTGGTGAAGATCGGTTAAGGGAAAGGGGTAGTTTACCTGTAACGTTTTATGTTTTAACAAGGGTATTTCATATGGCAAACGATAACAGCCGCAAATTCAAACAGAATCAAAAGATTATTTGCATACAGCCCTAAATTTTAGAGTTCTCAAGACCTACTGTTTTTGGTGAAGTTCGGTTGAGGGAAAGGGGTAGTTTACCTGCAACGTTTTTTTAACAAGGGTATTTCCTATGGCAAACGATAACAGCCGCAAATTCAAACAGAATCAAATAATGTTTTGCATACAGCCGTGATTTGTAGAGTACTCAAGATCTATGTTTTTGGTGAAGATCGGTTAAGGGGAAGGGGTAGTTTACCTGCAACGTTTTTTTATCAAGCGTATTTTTTATGGCAAACGATAAAAGCCGCAAATTCAAACAGAATCAAATAATTGTTTGCATACGTCCCTGAATTGTAGAGGCCTCAATGACTTTCGATTTTGGTGAAGATCGGTTGAGGGAAAGGGGTAGTTTACCAGCAACGTTTTTTTAACAAGGGTATTTTCTATGGCAAACGATAACAGCCGCAAATTCAAACAGAATCAAATAATGTTTTGCATACAGCCCTGATTTGTAGAGTACTCAAGACCAATTGTTTTTGGTGAAGATCGGTTAAGGGGAAGGGGTAGTTTACCAGCAACGTTTTTTTATCAAGCGTATTTTCTATGGCAAACGATAACAGCCGCAAATTCAAACAGAATCAAATAATTTTTTGCATACGACCCTGAATTGTAAAGGTCTCAAAGACGTTCGATTTTAGTGAAGATCGGTTAAGGGGAAAGGGTAGTTTACCAGCAACATTTACGTTTTAACAAGAGTAAAGTACTTGAAAATTTATTTAAACTTTTTGAAACAATGGTAATTGTTAATATCGGTATGGAGAACCATACATGACTTCCATATTCTAAGATTTATATTTAACATCATTTTCAGCCAAACAGCCAGGCTGTGTCTTACCTGCCTTTTTATTGCTGTATTAAATGAAAAATATTATATTACATTAAAATGAAAAAATTATAATTTGATTGCCTGGCAACAAAATTATTTTATTTTTAACAATTACCATTGTTTCAAAAAGTTTAAATAAATTTTCAAGTACCATACTCTTGTTAAAACGTAAAAGGTTGCCGGTAAACTACCCCTTCCCCTTAACCGATCTTCACCAAAATCGAAAGTCATTGAGACCTCTACAATTCAGGGATGTATGCAAAAAATTATTTGATTCTGTTTGAATTTGCGGCTGTTATCGTTTGCCATAGAAAATACGCTTGATAAAAAAACGTTGCAGGTAAACTACCCCTTCCCCTTAACCGATCTTCACCAAAAACAATAGGTCTTGAGTACTCTACAAATCAGGGCTGGATGCAAAACATTATTTGATTCTGTTTGAATTTGCGGCTGTTATCGTTTGCCATAGGAAATACCCTTGTTAAAAAAACGTTGCAGGTAAACTACCCCTTTCCCTCAACCGATCTTCACCAAAAACAATACGTCTTGAGAACTCTACAATTTAGGGCTGTATGCAAATAATCTTTTGATTCTGTTTGAATTTGCGGCTGTTATCGTTTGCCATAGGAAATACCCTTGTTAAAACATAAAACGATACAGGTAAACTACCCCTTTCCCTTAACCGATCTTCACCAAAAACAATAGGTCTTGAGTACTCCACAGATCAGGGCTGTATGCAAAACATTATTTGATTCTGCTTGAATTTGCGGCTGTTATCGTTTGCCATAGAAAATACCCTTGTTAAAAAAACGTTGCAGGTAAACTACCCCTTTCCCTCTGATTGCAGATTCTGATTCTACTACACTCAAAACATGAAAAAAGTCGTTTTCCGAAAAGTGTCTGTGTGTGTGTCTGTGTGTCTATAGATTTTTTCCTATGGCAAACGATAACTGCCGCAAATTCAAACAGAATCAAATAATTTTTTGCATACAGCCCTGGTTTGTAGAGTACTCACGACCTATTGTTTTTGGTGAAGATCGGTTGAGGGAAAGGGGTAGTTTACCTGCAACGGTTTTTTTTTATCAAGGGAAATTTTTTTTTTGCCAAACGATAACAGCCGCAAATTCAAACAGAATCGAATAATGTTTCGCATACCGCCCTGAATAGTAGAGTTCTCAAGATCTGTTGATTTTGGTGAAGATCGGTTAAGGGAAAGGGGTAGTTTACCTGTAACGTTTTATGTTTTAACAAGGGTATTTCCTATGGCAAACGATAACAGCCGTAAATTCAAACAGAATCAAAAAATTATTTGCATACGACCCTAAATTGAAGAGTTCTCAAGACCTGTTGTTTTTGGTGAAGATAGGTTAAGGGAAAGGGGTAGTTTACCAACAACGTTTTTTTAACAAGGTTATTTTCTATGGCAAACGATAAAAGCCGCAAATTCAAACATAATCAAATAATTTTCTCCATACAGCCCTGGTTTGTAGAGTACTCAAGACCCTCTGTTTTTGGTGAAGATCGGTTGAGGGAAGGGGAAGTTTACCTGCAACGTTTGTTATAAAGCGTATTTTATATGGCAAACGATAACTGCCGCAAATTCAAACAGAATCAAATAATTTTTTGCATACATAAGTGAATTGTAGAGGACTCAAGGCCATTAGATTTTGGTGAAGATCGGTTAAGGGGAAGGGGTAGTTTACCTGCAACCTTTACGTTTTAACAAGAGTAAAGTACTTGAAAATTCATTTAAACTTTTTCAAACAATGGTAATTGTAAAAAATAAAATAATTTTGTTGCCACGCAATAAAATTATAATTTTTTCATTTTAATGTAAATTATGTATATATTAGAAAATATATTGTGCTTGGCAGGCAAGCATATTTCAGATTATAAGTCTTAGAATATGGAAGTCATGTATCGTTCTCCATACCGATATTTACTTGTAGAGTACTCAAGATCTATGTTTTTGGTGAAGATCGGTTAAGGGAAAGGGGTAGTTTACCAGCAACGGTTTTTTATCAAGGGTAATTTTACTTCCATATTCCTTAAGGAATGGAAGTATGGTGATGGCAAAAAAAATCGTGTTCGAGATTATTGCAGATTCTGATTCTACTACACAAAAAACATGAAAAAAAGTCGTTTTCCGAAAAGTGCCTGTGTGTCTGTCTGTCTGTCTGTCTGTCTGTCTGTGTGTCTGTCTGTGTGTCTGTGTGTCTGTAGATTTTTTTTCTATGGCAAACGATAACTGCCGCAAATTCAAACAGAATCAATTAATTTTTTGCATGCAGCCCTGATTTGCAGAGTACTCGCGACCTATTGTTTTTGGTGAAGATCGGTTGAGGGAAAGGGGTAGTTTACAAGCAACGGTTTTTTTTTAGCAAGGGTAATTTTGTTTGTTTGGCAAAGGATAACAGCCGCAAATTCAAACAGAATCAAATAATGTTTCGCATACAGCCTGACTTGTAGAGTTCTCAAGATCTGTTGATTTTGGTGAAGATCGGTTAAGGGAAAGGGGTAGTTTATCCGTAACGTTTTATGTTTTAACAAGGGTATTTCATATGGCAAACGATAACAGCCGCAAATTTAAACAGAATCAAAAGATTATTTGCACACAGCCATAAATTGTAGAGTTCTCAAGACCTTTTGTTTTTGGTGAAGTTCGGTTGAGGGAAAGGGGTAGTTTACCAGCAACGTTTTTTTAACAAGGGTATTTCTTATGGCAAACGATAACAGCCGCAAATTCAAACAGAATCAAATAATGTTTCGCATACAGCCCTGAATTGTAGAGTTCTCAAGATCTGTTGATTTTGGTAAAGATCAGTTAAGGGAAAGGGGTAGTTTACCTGCAACGTTTTATGTTTTAACAAGGGTATTTTATATGGCAAACTATAACAGCCGCAAATTCAAACATAATCAAATACGTTTTTGCATACAGCCCTAATTTCTTGAGTACTAAAGACCTATTGTTTTTGGTGAAGATCGTTAAAGGGGAAGGGGTACTTTAGTTGCCACGTTTTTTGTTTTATCAAGGGTATTTTGTATGGCAAACGATAACAGCCGCAAATTCAAACAAAATCATATAAAATTTTGTATACATCCCTGAATTGCAGAGTTCTGAAGACCTATCGTTTTTGGTGAAGATCGGTTAAGGGAAAGGGGTAGTTTACCTGCAACGGTTTTTTATCAAGGGTAATTTTACTTCCATATTCCTTAAGGAATGGAAGTATGGTGATGGCAAAAAAAATAGTGTTCGAGATTATTGCAGATTCTGATTCTACTACACTCAAAACATGAAAAAAAGTCGTTTTCCGAAAAGTGTCTGTGTGTGTGTCTGTCTGTCTGTCTGTCTGTCTGTCTGTGTGTGTGTCTGTCTGTGTGTCTGTAGATTTTTTTCTATGGCAAACGATAACTGCCGCAAATTCAAACAGAATCAAATAATTTTTTGCATGCAGCCCTGATTTGCAGAGTACTCGCTACCTATTGTTTTTGGTGAAGATCGGTTGAGGGAAAGGGGTAGTTTACCAGCAACGGTTTTTTTTTAGCAAGGGTAATTTTGTTTGTTTGGCAAAGGATAACAGCCGCAAATTCAAACAGAATCAAATAATGTTTCGCATACAGCCCTGACTTGTAGAGTTCTCAAGATCTGTTGATTTTGGTGAAGATCGGTTAAGGGAAAGGGGTAGTTTACCTGTAACGTTTTATGTTTTAACAAGGGTATTTCATATGGCAAACGATAACAGCCGCAAATTTAAACAGAATCAAAAGATTATTTGCACACAGCCATAAATTGTAGAGTTCTCAAGACCTTTTGTTTTTGGTGAAGTTCGGTTGAGGGAAAGGGGTAGTTTACCGGCAACGTTTTTTTAACAAGCGTATTTTTTATGGCAAACGATAACAGCTGCAAATTCAAACAGAAACAAATAATTGTTTGCATACGTCCCTCAATTTTTAAGGCCTCAATGACTTTCGATTTTGGTGAAGATCGGTTGAGGGAAAGGGGTAGTTTACCAGCAACGTTTTTTTAACAAGGGTATTTTCTATGGCAAACGATAACAGCCGAAAATTCAAACAGAATCAAATAATGTTTTGCATACAGCCCTGATTTGTAGAGTTCTCAAGACCAATTGTTTTTGGTGAAGATCGGTTAAGGGGAAGGGGTAGTTTACGGCAACGTTTTTTTATCAAGCGTATTTTCTATGGCAAACGATAACAGCCGCAAATTCAAACAGAATCAAATCATTTTTTGCATACGGCCCTGAATTGTAGAGGCCTCAATGACTTTCGATTTTGGTGAAGATCGGTTAAGGGGAAGGGGTAGTTTACCTGCAACCTTTTACGTTTTAACAAGAGTAAAGTACTTGAAAATGTATTTAAACTTTTTGAAACAATGGTAACTGTTAAAAATAAAATAATTTTGTTGCCAGGCAATAAAATTATAATTTTTTCATTTTAATGTAATATAATATTTTTCATTTAATACAGCAATAAAAAGGCAGGTAAGACACAGCCTGGCTGTTTGGCTGAAAATGATTTTAAATATAAATCTTAGAATATGGAAGTCATGTATGGTTCTCCATACCGATATTTTATATGACGAACCATAACTGCCGTAAATTCAAACAGAATCAAATAATTTTTTACATATGTGCCTGAGCTATAGAGAACTCAATGTCTGTTGATTTTGGTGAACATCGGTTACGGGGAAAGGGCAGTTTACCAGAAACATTTTTTGTTGTAACATGAGTAAAGTACTTAATTTTGATAAAGTACCTGATAAGATCTTAATAATCCACTGTAGAAACGTAGATGAAATATCTATAAATGAAGAGGCTAGTTGAACGGGCTGGGGGTAATTTTCTATAAATCAAAATTATAGTTGAAGGGGGAGGGGATAATTTTTTTTATATGTGTACTATGTTATTGGCAACAAAGAAGTATTTTTTTGTTAAAATTCCTTCCCTGGCTGTTTGGCTGAAAATGATTTTAAATATAAATCTTAGAATATGGAAGTCATGTATGGTTCTCCATACCGATATTTTAATTTGCCTATGGTAAACGATAACAGCCGCAAATTCTAACAGAATCAAATGATTATTTGCATACAGCCCTAAATTGTAGAGTTCTCAAGACCTATTGTTTTTGGTGAAGATCGGTTAACGGAAAGGGGTAGTTTACCGGCAACGTTTTATGTTTTAACAAGGGTATTTTATATGGCAAACGATAACAGCCGCAAATTCTAACATAATCAAATGATTATTTGCATACAGCCCTAAATTGTAGAGTTCTCAAGACCTATTGTTTTTGGTGAAGATCGGTTAATGGAATAGGGTAGTTTACCAGCAACGTTTTATGTTTTGTCAAGGGTGTTTTCTATGGCAAACGATAACAGCCGTAAATTCAAACAGAAACAAATAATTGTTTGCATACAAGCCTGAATTGTAGAGTACCCAAGACATGTCGTTTTTGGTGAAGATCGGTTAATGGAAAGGGGTAGTTTAGTAGCAACGGTTTTTTTCAAGGGTAATTTTTTTCCATAGTAGACGATAACAGCCGCAAATTCAAACAGAATCAAATGATGTTTTGCATACAGCTTTGTATTGTAGAGTTCTCAATACCTATTGGTGTTGGTGAAGATCGGTTAAGGGAAAGGGGTAGTTTACCAGCAACATTTTATGTTTTAACAAGGGTAATTTTTTATATGACGAACGATAACTGCCGTAAATTCAAACAGAATCAACTAGGTTTTTGCATACCTTTCTGAACTAAAGAGAACTCAAGGTCTGTTGATTTTGTTGAAGATCGGTTAAGGGAAGGGGTAGTTTATCAGCAACGTTTTATGTTTTAAAAAGGGTAATTTTTTTTATGACGAACGATAACTGCCGAAAATTAAATGAGAATAAAATAATTTTTTGCACTCTTTCCTGAGTTGCAGAGAGCTCAAGGTCTATTGATTTTGGTGAAGATCAGTTTAGGGAAAGGGGTAGTTTACCTGCAACATTTTATGTTGTAACACCCTGAATTGTAGAGGACGGAAGGTCTGTTGATTTTGGAGAAGATAGGTTAAGAGAAAGGGGTAGTTTACCTGAAACATTTTATGATTTAACAAGAGTAAAGTACTTAATTTTTTATAAATAAAGTATCCTGATAAGAAGCTCATAGTAATCCACTGTAGGAAACGTAGATGAAATATCTATAAATGAAGAGGTTATGTGAACGGTGTGGGGGTAATTTTCTATTATTAAAAAATTATAGTTGAAGGTGGAGGGGAGAATTTTTTTATATGTGTACTACGTTATCGGCACCAAAGAAGTAGTTTTTTGTTAAAATTGCTTCCCGGGCTCTTGAGCCGTAGTTCAATGTTTTCTGCAAAACCAAACTTTTCGGCAGTGCCATCGACTGCCATCATCGGTGAAAATCGAGTGCGAAAAACGTGAGGTGGGTATACGTTAGTGACCACAGTACTGTGGTTAATACTGAAGCAGTATGTTGAAAGAAGTAGTTTCTATGGTAATATTTCATTTCCAATATGATTTTAAATATAAATCTTAGAACATGAAAGTCATGTATGGTTCTCCATACCGATATTTACTTACATGTTCCTTAAGGAAATGGAAGTATGGTGATGGCAAAAAAAAAATCGGGTTCGAGATTATTGCAGAATATGATTGTACTACACTCAAAACATGAAAAACAGTCATTTTTCGAAAAGTGTCTGTGTGTGTGTCTGTGTGTGTGTGTCTGTCTGTCTGTAGATTTTTTTTTCTATGGCAAACGATAACAGCCGCAAATTCAAACATAATCAATTAATTTTTTGCACACAGCCCTGATTTGTGGAGTACTCGCGACATATTGTTTTTGGTGAAGATCGGTTGAGGGAAAGGGGTAGTTTTACCGGCAACGGTTTTTTTTTTATCAAGGGTAATTTTGTTTGTTTGGCAAACGATAACAGCCGCAAATTCAAACAGAATCAAATAATGTTTTCGCATACAGCCCTGAATTGTAGAGTTTCTCAAGATCTGTTGATTTTGGTAAAGATCAGTTAAGGGAAAGGGGTAGGTTTACCGGCAACGTTTTATGTTTTAACAAGGGTATTTTATATGGCAAACTATAACAGCCGCAAATTCAAAACATAATCAAATACGTTTTTGCATACAGCCCTAATTTCTTGAGTACTAAAGACCTATTGTTTTTGGTGAAGATCGTTTAAGGGGAAGGGGTAGTTTAGTTGCCACGTTTTTTTGTTTTATCAAGGGTATTTTGTATGGCAAACGATAACAGCCGCAAATTCAAACAAAAATCATATAAAAATTTTGTATACATCCCTGAATTGCAGAGTTCTGAAAGACCTATCGTTTTTGGTGAAGATCGGTTAAGGGAAAGGGGTAGTTTACCAGCAACGGTTTTTTTATCAAGGGTAATTTTTACTTCCATATTCCTTAAGGAATGGAAGTATGGTGATGGCAAAAAAAAAATCGTGTTCGAGATTATTGCAGATTCTGATTCTACTACACTCAAAACATGAAAAAAAGTCGTTTTCCGAAAAGTGTCTGTGTGTGTGTCTGTCTGTCTGTGTGTGTGTCTGTCTGTTTGTCTGTGTCTGTAGATTTTTTTTTTCTATGGCAAAACGATAACTGCCGCAAATTCAAACAGAATCAAATAATTTTTTTGCATGCAGCCCTGATTTGCAGAGTACTCGCGACTTATTTTTTTTTGGTGAAGATCGGTTGAGGGAAAGGGGTAGTTTACCAGCAACGGTTTTTTTTTTTAGCAAGGGTAATTTTGTTTGTTTGGCAAACGATAACAGCCGCAAATTCAAACAGAATCAAATAATGTTTCGCATACAGCCCTGAATTGCAGAGTTTCTCAAGATCTGTTGATTTTGGTGAAGATCGGTTAAGGGAAAGGGGTAGTTTACCAGTAACGTTTTATGTTTTAACAAGGGTATTTCATATGGCAAACGATAACAGCCGCAAATTTAAACAGAATCAAAAGATTATTTGCACACAGCCCATAAATTGTAGAGTTTCTCAAGACCTATTGTTTTTGGTGAAGTTCGGTTGAGGGAAAGGGGTAGTTTACCAGCAACGTTTTTTTTAACAAGGGTATTTCCTATGGCAAACGATAACAGCCGCAAATTTCAAATAGAATCAAATAATGTTTTTGCATACAGCCGTGATTTGTAGAGTACTCAAGATCTATGTTTTTTGGTGAAGATCGGTTAAGGGGAAGGGGTAGTTTACCTGCAACGTTTTTTTTATCAAGCGTATTTTTTTATGGCAAACGATAAAAAGCCGCAAAATTCAAAACAGAATCAAATAATTGTTTGCATACGTCCCCTGAATTGTAGAGGCCTCAATGACTTTCGATTTTGGTGAAGATCGGTTGAGGGAAAGGGGTAGTTTACCAGCAACGTTTTTTTTAACAAGGGTATTTTTCTATGGCAAAACGATAACAGCCGCAAATTCAAACAGAATCAAATAATGTTTTTGCATACAGCCCTGATTTGTAGAGTACTCAAGACCAATTGTTTTTGGTGAAGATCGGTTAAGGGGAAGGGGTAGTTTACCAGCAAACGTTTTTTTTATCAAGCGTATTTTTTATGGCAAACGATAATAGCCGCAAATTCAAACAGAATCAAATCATTTTTTTTGCATACGTCCCTAAATTGTAGAGGTCTCAATGACTTCCGATTTTGGTGAAGATCGGTTAAGGGGAAGGGGTAGTTTACCTGCAACCTTTTTACGTTTTAACAAGAGTAGAGTACTTGAAAATTTATTTAAACTTTTTGAAACAATGGTAATTGTTAAAAATAAAATAATTTTGTTGCCAGGGCAATAAAATTATAATTTTTTTCATTTTAATGTAATATAATATTTTTCATTTAATACAGCAATAAAAAGGCAGGTAAGACACAGCCTGGCTGTTTGGCTGAAAATGATTTTAAATATAAATCTTAGAATATGGAAGTCATGTATGGTTTCTCCATACCGATATTTTACTTCCATATTCCTTAAGGAATGGAAGTATGGTGATGGCAAAAAAAATTTCGTGTTCGAGATTATTGCAGATTCTGATTCTACTACACTCAAAACATGAAAAAAAAGTCGTTTTCCGAAAAGTGTCTGTCTGTCTGTCTGTCTGTCTGTGTGTCTGTAGATTTTTTTTCTATGGCAAACGATAACTGCCGCAAATTCAAAACAGAAATCAAATATTTTTTTGCATACAGCACTGATTTGCAGAGTACTCGCGACTATTGTTTTTTGGTGAAGATCGGTTGTTGGAAAGGGGTAGTTTACCTGCAACGGTTTTTTTTTTTAGCAAGAGTAATTTTGTTTGTTTGGCAAAACGATAACAGCCGCAAATTCAAACAGAATCAAATAATGTTTCGCATACATCCCTGAGTTTTAGAGTTCTCAAGATCTGTTGATTTTGGTGAAGATCGGTTAAGGGAAAGGGGTAGTTTACCTGTAACGTTTTATGTTTTAACAAGGGTATTTCATATGGCAAACGATAACAGCCGCAAATTCAAACAGAATCAAAAGATTATTTGCATACAGCCCTAAATTTTAGAGTTCTCAAGACATACTGTTTTTGGTGAAGTTCGGTTGAGGGAAAGGGGTAGTTTACCTGCAACGTTTTTTTAACAAGTGTATTTCCTATGGCAAACGATAACAGCCGCAAATTCAAACAGAATCAAATAATGTTTTGCATACAGCCGTGATTTGTAGAGTACTCAAGATCTATGTTTTTGGTGAAGATCGGTTAAGGGGAAGGGGTAGTTTACCTGCAACGTTTTTTTATCAAGCGTATTTTTTATGGCAAACGATAAAAGCCGCAAATTCAAACAGAATCAAATAATTGTTTGCATACGTCCCTGAATTGTAGAGGCCTCAATGACTTTCGATTTTGGTGAAGATCGGTTGAGGGAAAGGGGTAGTTTACCAGCAACGTTTTTTTAACAAGGGTATTTTCTATGGCAAACGATAACAGCCGCAAATTCAAACAGAATCAAATAATGTTTTGCATACAGCCCTGATTTGTAGAGTACTCAAGACCAATTGTTTTTGGTGAAGATCGGTTAAGGGGAAGGGGTAGTTTACCAGCAACGTTTTTTTATCAAGCGTATTTTTTATGGCAAACGATAACAGCCGCAAATTCAAACAGAATCAAATCATTTTTTTGCATACGTCCCTAAATTGTAGAGGTCTCAATGACTTCCGATTTTGGTGAAGATCGGTTAAGGGTAAGGGGTAGTTTACCAGCAACTTTTTACGTTTTAACAAGAGTAGAGTACTTGAAAATTTATTTAAACTTTTTGAAACAATAGTAATTGTTAAAAATAAAATAATTTTGTTGCCAGGCAATAAAATTATAATTTTTTCATTTTAATGTAATATAATATTTTTCATTTAATACAGCAATAAAAAGGCAGGTAAGACACAGCCTGGCTGTTTGGCTGAAAATGATTTTAAATATAAATCTTAGAATATGGAAGTCATGTATGGTTCTCCATACCGATATTTTATATGACGAACCATAACTGCCGTAAATTCAAACAGAATCAAATAATTTTTTACATATGTGCCTGAGCTATAGAGAACTCAATGTCTGTTGATTTTGGTGAACATCGGTTACGGGGAAAGGGCAGTTTACCAGAAACATTTTTTGTTGTAACATGAGTAAAGTACTTAATTTTGATAAAGTATCCTGATAAGATCTTAATAATCCACTGTAGAAACGTAGATGAAATATCTATAAATGAAGAGGCTAGTTGAACGGGCTGGGGGTAATTTTCTATAAATCAAAATTATAGTTGAAGGGGGAGGGGATAATTTTTTTTATATGTGTACTATGTTATTGGCAACAAAGAAGTATTTTTTTGTTAAAATTCCTTCCCTGGCTGTTTGGCTGAAAATGATTTTAAATATAAATCTTAGAATATGGAAGTCATGTATGGTTCTCCATACCGATATTTTAATTTGCCTATGGTAAACGATAACAGCCGCAAATTCTAACAGAATCAAATGATTATTTGCATACAGCCCTAAATTGTAGAGTTCTCAAGACCTATTGTTTTTGGTGAAGATCGGTTAACGGAAAGGGGTAGTTTACCGGCAACGTTTTATGTTTTAACAAGGGTATTTTATATGGCAAACGATAACAGCCGCAAATTCTAACATAATTAAATGATTATTTGCATACAGCCCTAAATTGTAGAGATCTCAAGACCTATTGTTTTTGGTGAAGATCGGTTGAGGGAAAGGGGTAGTTTACCGGCAACGGTTTTTTTTTATCAAGGGTAATTTTGTTTGTTTGGCAAACGATAACAGCCGCAAATTCAAACAGAATCAAATAATGTTTCGCATACAGCCCTGAATTGTAGAGTTCTCAAGATCTGTTGATTTTGGTAAAGATCAGTTAAGGGAAAGGGGTAGTTTACCGGCAACGTTTTATGTTTTAACAAGGGTATTTTATATGGCACACTATAACAGCCGCAAATTCAAACATAATCAAATACGTTTTTGCATACAGCCCTAATTTCTTGAGTACTAAAGACCTATTGTTTTTGGTGAAGATCGTTTAAGGGGAAGGGGTAGTTTAGTTGCCACGTTTTTTGTTTTATCAAGGGAATTTTGTATGGCAAACGATAACAGCCGCAAATTCAAACAAAATCATATAAAATTTTGTATACATCCCCGAATTGCAGAGTTCTGAAGACCTATCGTTTTTGGTGAAGATCGGTTAAGGGAAAGGGGTAGTTTACCTGCAACGGTTTTTTATCAAGGGTAATTTTACTTCCATATTCCTTAAGGAATGGAAGTATGGTGATGGCAAAAAAAATCGTGTTCGAGATTATTGCAGATTCTGATTCTACTACACTCAAAACATGAAAAAAAGTCGTTTTCCGAAAAGTGTCTGTGTGTGTGTCTGTCTGTCTGTCTGTCTGTCTGTCTGTCTGTCTGTCTGTCTGTGTGTGTGTCTGTCTGTGTGTCTGTGTGTCTGTAGATTTTTTTTCTATGGCAAACGATAACTGCCGCAAATTCAAACAGAATCAAATAATTTTTTGCATGCAGCCCTGATTTGCAGAGTACTCGCGACCTATTGTCCTTGGTGAAGATCGGTTGAGGGAAAGGGGTAGTTTACCAGCAACGGTTTTTTTTTAGCAAGGGTAATTTTGTTTGTTTGGCAAACGATAACAGCCGCAAATTCAAACAGAATCAAATAATGTTTCGCATACTGCCCTGATTTGCAGAGTACTCAAGACCTGTTGTTTTTGGCGAAGATCGGTTAAGGGGAAGGGGTAGTTTACCTGCAACGTTTTTTATCAAGCGTATTTTTTATGGCAAACGATAAAAGCCGCAAATTCAAACAGAATCAAATAATTGTTTGCATACGTCCCTGAATTTTAGAGGACTTAATGACGTTCGATTTTGGTGAAGATCGGTTGAGGGAAAGGGGTAGTTTACCGGCAACGTTTTATGTTTTAACAAGGGTATTTTATATGGCAAACGATAACAGCCGCAAATTCTAACATAATCAAATGATTATTTGCATACAGCCCTAAATTGTAGAGTTCTCAAGACCTATTGTTTTTGGTGAAGATCGGTTAATGGAATAGGGTAGTTTACCAGCAACGTTTTATGTTTTGTCAAGGGTGTTTTCTATGGCAAACAATAACAGCCGTAAATTCAAACAGAATCAAATAATTGTTTGCATACAAGCCTGAATTGTAGGGTACCCAAGACCTGTCGTTTTTGGTGAAGATCGGTTAATGGAAAGGGGTAGTTTAGTAGCAACGGTTTTTTTCAAGGGTAATTTTTTTCCATAGTAGACGATAACAGCCGCAAATTCAAACAGAATCAAATGATGTTTTGCATACAGCTTTGTATTGTAGAGTTCTCAATACCTATTGGTGTTGGTGAAGATCGGTTAAGGGAAAGGGGTAGTTTACCAGCAACATTTTATGTTTTAACAAGGGTAATTTTTTATATGACGAACGATAACTGCCGTAAATTCAAACAGAATCAACTAGGTTTTTGCATACCTTTCTGAACTAAAGAGAACTCAAGGTCTGTTGATTTTGTTGAAGATCGGTTAAGGGAAGGGGTAGTTTATCAGCAACGTTTTATGTTTTAAAAAGGGTAATTTTTTTTATGACGAACGATAACTGCCGAAAATTAAATGAGAATAAAATAATTTTTTGCACTCTTTCCTGAGTTGCAGAGAGCTCAAGGTCTATTGATTTTGGTGAAGATCAGTTTAGGGAAAGGGGTAGTTTACCTGCAACATTTTATGTTGTAACAAGAGAAATGTTTCCATGACGAACGATAACTGCCGCACATTCAAACAGAATCAAATATTTTTTTGCATGCTTCCCTGAATTGTAGAGGACGGAAGGTCTGTTGATTTTGGAGAAGATAGGTTAAGAGAAAGGGGTAGTTTACCTGAAACATTTTATGATTTAACAAGAGTAAAGTACTTAATTTTTATAAATAAAGTATCCTGATAAGAAGCTCATAGTAATCCACTGTAGGAAACGTAGATGAAATATCTATAAATGAAGAGGTTATGTGAACGGTGTGGGGGTAATTTTCTATTATTAAAAATTATAGTTGAAGGTGGAGGGGAGAATTTTTTATATGTGTACTACGTTATCGGCACCAAAGAAGTAGTTTTTTGTTAAAATTGCTTCCCGGGCTCTTGAGCCGTAGTTCAATGTTTTCTGCAAAACCAAACTTTTCGGCAGTGCCATCGACTGCCATCATCGGTGAAAATCGAGTGCGAAAACGTGAGGTGGTATACGTTAGTGACCACAGTACTGTGGTTAATACTGAAGCAGTATGTTGAAAGAAGTAGTTTCTATGGTAATATTTCATTTCCAATATGATTTTAAATATAAATCTTAGAACATGGAAGTCATGTATGGTTCTCCATACCGATATTTACTTACATGTTCCTTAAGGAAATGGAAGTATGGTGATGGCAAAAAAAATCGGGTTCGAGATTATTGCAGAATATGATTGTACTACACTCAAAACATGAAAAAAAGTCATTTTTCGAAAAGTGTCTGTGTGTGTGTCTGTGTGTGTGTGTCTGTCTGTCTATAGATTTTTTTTCTATGGCAAACGATAACAGCCGCAAATTCAAACATAATCAATTAATTTTTTGCACACAGCCCTGATTTGTGGAGTACTCGCGACATATTGTTTTTGGTGAAGATCGGTTGAGGGAAAGGGGTAGTTTACCGGCAACGGTTTTTTTTTATCAAGGGTAATTTTGTTTGTTTGGCAAACGATAACAGCCGCAAATTCAAACAGAATCAAATAATGTTTCGCATACAGCCCTGAATTGTAGAGTTCTCAAGATCTGTTGATTTTGGTAAAGATCAGTTAAGGGAAAGGGGTAGTTTACCGGCAACGTTTTATGTTTTAACAAGGGTATTTTATATGGCAAACTATAACAGCCGCAAATTCAAACATAATCAAATACGTTTTTGCATACAGCCCTAATTTCTTGAGTACTAAAGACCTATTGTTTTTGGTGAAGATCGTTTAAGGGGAAGGGGTAGTTTAGTTGCCACGTTTTTTGTTTTATCAAGGGTATTTTGTATGGCAAACGATAACAGCCGCAAATTCAAACAAAATCATATAAAATTTTGTATACATCCCTGAATTGCAGAGTTCTGAAGACCTATCGTTTTTGGTGAAGATCGGTTAAGGGAAAGGGGTAGTTTACCTGCAACGGTTTTTTATCAAGGGTAATTTTACTTCCATATTCCTTAAGGAATGGAAGTATGGTGATGGCAAAAAAAATCGTGTTCGAGATTATTGCAGATTCTGATTCTACTACACTCAAAACATGAAAAAAAGTCGTTTTCCGAAAAGTGTCTGTGTGTGTGTCTGTCTGTCTGTCTGTGTGTGTGTCTGTCTGTTTGTCTGTGTCTGTAGATTTTTTTTCTATGGCAAACGATAACTGCCGCAAATTCAAACAGAATCAAATAATTTTTTGCATGCAGCCCTGATTTGCAGAGTACTCGCGACTTATTTTTTTGGTGAAGATCGGTTGAGGGAAAGGGGTAGTTTACCAGCAACGGTTTTTTTTTAGCAAGGGTAATTTTGTTTGTTTGGCAAACGATAACAGCCGCAAATTCAAACAGAATCAAATAATGTTTCGCATACAGCCCTGAATTGCAGAGTTCTCAAGATCTGTTGATTTTGGTGAAGATCGGTTAAGGGAAAGGGGTAGTTTACCAGTAACGTTTTATGTTTTAACAAGGGTATTTCATATGGCAAACGATAACAGCCGCAAATATAAACAGAATCAAAAGATTATTTGCACACAGCCATAAATTGTAGAGTTCTCAAGACCTATTGTTTTTGGTGAAGTTCGGTTGAGGGAAAGGGGTAGTTTACCAGGAACGTTTTTTTAACAAGGGTATTTCCTATGGCAAACGATAACAGCCGCAAATTCAAATAGAATCAAATAATGTTTTGCATACAGCCATGATTTGTAGAGTACTCAAGATCTATGTTTTTGGTGAAGATCGGTTAAGGGGAAGGGGTAGTTTACCTGCAACGTTTTTTTATCAAGCGTATTTTTTATGGCAAACGATAAAAGCCGCAAATTCAAACAGAATCAAATAATTGTTTGCATACGTCCCTGAATTGTAGAGGCCTCAATGACTTTCGATTTTGGTGAAGATCGGTTGAGGGAAAGGGGTAGTTTACCAGCAACGTTTTTTTAACAAGGGTATTTTCTATGGCAAACGATAACAGCCGCAAATTCAAACAGAATCAAATAATGTTTTGCATACAGCCCTGATTTGTAGAGTACTCAAGACCAATTGTTTTTGGTGAAGATCGGTTAAGGGGAAGGGGTAGTTTACCAGCAACGTTTTTTTATCAAGCGTATTTTTTATGGCAAACGATAACAGCCGCAAATTCAAACAGAATCAAATCATTTTTTTGCATACGTCCCTAAATTGTAGAGGTCTCAATGACTTCCGATTTTGGTGAAGATCGGTTAAGGGGAAGGGGTAGTTTACCTGCAACCTTTTACGTTTTAACAAGAGTAGAGTACTTGAAAATTTATTTAAACTTTTTGAAACAATGGTAATTGTTAAAAATAAAATAATTTTGTTGCCAGGCAATAAAATTATAATTTTTTCATTTTAATGTAATATAATATTTTTCATTTAATACAGCAATAAAAAGGCAGGTAAGACACAGCCTGGCTGTTTGGCTGAAAATGATTTTAAATATAAATCTTAGAATATGGAAGTCATGTATGGTTCTCCATACCGATATTTTACTTCCATATTCCTTAAGGAATGGAAGTATGGTGATGGCAAAAAAATTCGTGTTCGAGATTATTGCAGATTCTGATTCTACTACACTCAAAACATGAAAAAAAGTCGTTTTCCGAAAAGTGTCTGTCTGTCTGTCTGTCTGTCTGTGTGTCTGTAGATTTTTTTCTATGGCAAACGATAACTGCCGCAAATTCAAACAGAATCAAATAATGTTTCGCATACGTCCCTGAGTTGTAGAGTTCTCAAGATCTCTTGATTTTGGTGAAGATCGGTTAAGGGAAAGGGGTAGTTTACCTGTAACGTTTTTGTTTTAACAAGGGTATTTCATATGGCAAACGATAACAGCCGCAAATTCAAACAGAATCAAAAGATTATTTGCATACAGCCCTAAATTTTAGAGTTCTCAAGGCCTACTGTTTTTGGTGAAGATCGGTTGAGGAGAAGGGGTAGTTTACCTGCAACGTTTTTTTAACAAGGGTATTTTCTATGGCAAACGATAACAGCCGCAAATTCAAACGGAATCAAATAATGTTTTGCATACAGCCCTGATTTGTAGAGTACTCAAGACCTGTTGTTTTTGGTGAAGATCGGTTAAGGGGAAGGGGTCGTTTACCTGCAACGTTTTTTTATCAAGCGTATTTTCTATGGCAAACGATAAAAGCCGCAAATTCAAACAGAATCAATAATTTTTTGCATACGTCCCTGAATTGTAGAGGCCTCAATGACTTTCGATTTTGGTGAAGATCGGTTAAGGGGAAGGGGTAGTTTACCTGCAACCTTTTACGTTTTAACAAGAGTAAAGTAATTGAAAATTTATTTAAACTTTTTGAAACAATGGTAACTGTTAAAAATAAAATAATTTTGTTGCCAGGCAATAAAATTATAATTTTTTCATTTTAATGTAATATAATATTTTTCATTTAATACAGCAATAAAAAGGCAGGTAAGACACAGCCTGGCTGTTTGGCTGAAAATGATTTTAAATATAAATCTTAGAATATGGAAGTCATGTATGGTTCTCCATACCGATATTTTATATGACGAACCATAACTGCCGTAAATTCAAACAGAATCAAATAATTTTTTACATATGTGCCTGAGCTATAGAGAACTCAATGTCTGTTGATTTTGGTGAACATCGGTTACGGGGAAAGGGCAGTTTACCTGAAACATTTTTTGTTGTAACATGAGTAAAGTACTTAATTTTGATAAAGTATCCTGATAAGATCTTAATAATCCACTGTAGAAACGTAGATGAAATATCTATAAATGAAGAGGCTAGTTGAACGGGCTGGGGGTAATTTTCTATAAATCAAAATTATAGTTGAAGGGGGAGGGGATAATTTTTTTTATATGTGTACTATGTTATTGGCAACAAAGAAGTATTTTTTTGTTAAAATTCCTTCCCTGGCTGTTTGGCTGAAAATGATTTTAAATACAAATCTTAGAATATGGAAGTCATGTATGGTTCTCCATACCGATATTTTAATTTGCCTATGGTAAACGATAACAGCCGCAAATTCTAACAGAATCAAATGATTATTTGCATACAGCCCTAAATTGTAGAGTTCTCAAGACCTATTGTTTTTGGTGAAGATCGGTTAACGGAAAGGGGTAGTTTACCGGCAACGTTTTATGTTTTAACAAGGGTATTTTATATGGCAAACGATAACAGCCGCAAATTCTAACATAATCAAATGATTATTTGCATACAGCCCTAAATTGTAGAGATCTCAAGACCTATTGTTTTTGGTGAAGATCGGTTGAGGGAAAGGGGTAGTTTACCGGCAACGGTTTTTTTTTATCAAGGGTAATTTTGTTTGTTTGGCAAACGATAACAGCCGCAAATTCAAACAGAATCAAATAATGTTTCGCATACAGCCCTGAATTGTAGAGTTCTCAAGATCTGTTGATTTTGGTAAAGATCAGTTAAGGGAAAGAGGTAGTTTACCGGCAACGTTTTATGTTTTAACAAGGGTATTTTATATGGCACACTATAACAGCCGCAAATTCAAACATAATCAAATACGTTTTTGCATACAGCCCTAATTTCTTGAGTACTAAAGACCTATTGTTTTTGGTGAAGATCGTTTAAGGGGAAGGGGTAGTTTAGTTGCCACGTTTTTTGTTTTATCAAGGGAATTTTGTATGGCAAACGATAACAGCCGCAAATTCAAACAAAATCATATAAAATTTTGTATACATCCCCGAATTGCAGAGTTCTGAAGACCTATCGTTTTTGGTGAAGATCGGTTAAGGGAAAGGGGTAGTTTACCTGCAACGTTTTTTTATCAAGGGTAATTTTACTTCCATATTCCTTAAGGAATGGAAGTATGGTGATGGCAAAAAAAATCGTGTTCGAGATTATTGCAGATTCTGATTCTACTACACTCAAAACATGAAAAAAAGTCGTTTTCCGAAAAGTGTCTGTGTGTGTGTCTGTCTGTCTGTCTGTCTGTCTGTCTGTGTGTGTGTCTGTCTGTGTGTCTGTGTGTCTGTAGATTTTTTTTCTATGGCAAACGATAACTGCCGCAAATTCAAACAGAATCAAATAATTTTTTGCATGCAGCCCTGATTTGCAGAGTACTCGCGACCTATTGTCCTTGGTGAAGATCGGTTGAGGGAAAGGGGTAGTTTACCAGCAACGGTTTTTTTTTAGCAAGGGTAATTTTGTTTGTTTGGCAAACGATAACAGCCGCAAATTCAAACAGAATCAAATAATGTTTCGCATACAGCCCTGATTTGTAGAGTACTCAAGACCTGTTGTTTTTGGTGAAGATCGGTTAAGGGGAAGGGGTAGTTTACCTGCAACGTTTTTTTATCAAGCGTATTTTTTATGGCAAACGATAAAAGCCGCAAATTCAAACAGAATCAAATAATTGTTTGCATACGTACCTGAATTTTAGAGGACTCAACGACGTTCGATTTTGGTGAAGATCGGTTGAGGAAAAGGGGTAGTTTACCAGTAACGTTTTTTTAACAAGGGTATTTTCTATGGCAAACGATAACAGCCGCAAATTCAAACAGAATCAAATAATGTTTTGCATACAGCCCTGATTTGTAGAGTACTCAAGATCTTTTGTTCTTGGTGAAGATCGGTTAACGGGAAGGGGTAGTTTACCTGCAACGTTTTTTTATCAAGCGTATTTTTTATGGCAAACGATAATAGCCGCAAATTCAAACAGAATCAAATCATTTTTTGCATACGTCCCTAAATTGTAGAGGTCTCAATGACGTCCGATTTTGGTGAAGATCGGTTAAGGGGAAGGGGTAGTTTACCAGCAACCTTTTACGTTTTAACAAGAGTAAAGTACTTGAAAATTTATTTAAACTTTTTGAAACAATGGTAATTGTTAAAAATAAAATAATTTTTTTGCCAGGCAATAAAATTATAATTTTTTCATTTTTATGTAATATAATATTTTTCATTTAATACAGCAATAAAAAGGCAGGTAAGACACAGCCTGGCTGTTTGGCTGAAAATGATTTTAAATATAAATCTTAGAATATGAAAGTCATGTATGGTTCTCCATACCGATATTTTACTTCCATATTCCTTAAGGAATGGAAGTATGGTGATGGCAAAAAAAATCGTGTTCGAGATTATTGCAGATTCTGATTCTACTACACTCAAAACATGAAAAAAGGTCGTTTTCCGAAAAGTGTGTGTGTGTGTGTCTGTCTGTCTGTCTGTGTGCCTGTGTGTCTATAGATATTTTTTCTATGGCAAACGATAACTGCCGGAAATTCAAACAGAATCAAATAATGTTTTGCATACAGCCCTGATTAGGAGAGTACTCGCGACCTATTGTTTTTGGTGAAGATCGGTTGATGGAAAGGGGTAGTTTACCTGCAACGGTTTTTTTTTAGCAAGAGTAATTTTGTTTGTTTGGCAAACGATAACAGCCGCAAATTCAAACAGAATCAAATAATGTTTCGCATACAGCCGTGATTTGTAGAGTACTCAAGACCTATTGTTTTTGGTGAAGATCGGTTAAGGGGAAGGGGTAGTTTACCAGCAACGTTTTTTTATCAAGCGTATTTTTTATGGCAAACGATAATAGCCGCAAATTCAAACAGAATCAAATCATTTTTTGCATACGTCCCTAAATTGTAGAGGTCTCAACGGCATCCGATTTTGGTGAAGATCGGTTACGGGGAAGGGGTAGTTTACCTGCAACCTTTTACGTTTTAACAAGAGTAAAGTACTTGAAAATTTATTTAAACTTTTTGAAACAATGGTAATTGTTAAAAATAAAATAATTTTGTTGCCAGGCAATAAAATTATAATTTTTTCATTTTAATGTAATATAATATTTTTCATTTAATACAGCAATAAAAAGGCAGGTAAGACACAGCCTGGCTGTTTGGCTGAAAATGATTTTAAATATAAATCTTAGAATATGGAAGTCATGTATGGTTCTCCATACCGATATTTTACTTCCATCTTCCTTAAGGAATGGAAGTATGGTGATGGCAAAAAAAATCGTGTTCGAGATTATTGCAGATTCTGATTCTACTACACTCAAAACATGAAAAAAAGTCGTTTTCCGAAAAGTGTCTGTGTGTGTGTCTGTCTGTCTGTCTGTCTGTCTGTCTGTCTGTCTGTGTGTCTGTGTGTGTGTCTGTGTGTCTGTAGATTTTTTTTTTATGGCAAACGATAACTGCCGCAAATTCAAACAGAATCAAATAATTTTTTGCATGCAGCCCTGATTTGCAGAGTACTCGCGACCTATTGTTTTTGGTGAAGATCGGTTGAGGGAAAGGGGTAGTTTACCTGCAACGGTTTTTTTTTATCAAGGGTAATTTTGTTTGTTTGGCAAACGATAATAGCCGCAAATTCAAACAGAATCAAATAATGTTTCGCATACAGCCCTCAATTGTACAGTTCTCAAGATCTGTTGATTTTGGTGAAGATCGGTTAAGGGAAAGGGGTAGTTTACCAGTAACGTTATATGTTTTAACAAGGGTATTTCTTATGGCAAACGATAACAGCCGCAAATTTAAACAGAATCAAAAGATTATTTGCATACAGCCATACGTTGTAGAGTTCTCAAGACCTATTGTTTTTGGTGAAGTTCGGTTGAGGGAAAGGGGTAGTTTACCTGCAACGTTTTTTTAACAAGGGTATTTCATATGGCAAACGATAACAGCCGCAAATTCAAACAGAATCAAATAATGTTTTGCATACAGCCCTGATTTGTAGAGTACTCAAGATCTTTTTTTTTGGTGAAGATCGGTTAAGGGGAAGGGGTAGTTTACCTGCAACGTTTTTTTATCAAGCGTATTTTTGTATGGCAAACGATAACAGCCGCAAATTCAAACAGAATAAAATCATTTTTTTGCATACGTCCCTGAATTGTAGAGGTCTCAATGACTTCCGATTTTGGTGAAGATCGGTTAAGGGGAAGGGGTAGTTTACCCGCAACCTTTTAGGTTTTAACAAGAGTAAAGTACTTGAAAATTTATTTAAACTTTTTGAAACAATGGTAATTGTTAAAAATAAAATAATTTTGTTGCCAGGCAATAAAATTATAATTTTTTCATTTTAATGTAATATAATATTTTTCATTTAATACAGCAATAAAAAGGCAGGTAAGACACAGCCTGGCTGTTTGGCTGAAAATGATTTTAAATATAAATCTTAGAATATGGAAGTCATGTATGGTTCTCCATACCGATATTTTACTTCCATATTCCTTAAGGAATGGAAGTATGGTGATGGCAAAAAAAATCGTGTTCGAGATTATTGCAGATTCTGATTCTACTACACTCAAAACATGAAAAAAAGTCGTTTTCCGAAAAGTGTCTGTGTGTGTATGTGTCTGTCTGTCTGTGTGTCTGTGTGTCTATAGATATTTTTTCTATGGCAAACGATAACTGCCGCAAATTCAAACAGAATGAAATAATTTTTTGCATGCAGCCCTGATTTGCAGAGTTCTCGCGACATAATGTTTTTGGTAAAGATCGGTTGAGGGAAAGGGGTAGTTTACCTGCAACGGTTTTTTTTTTAGCAAGGGTAATTTTGTTTCTTTGGCAAACGATAACAGCCGCAAATTCAAACAGAATCAAATAATGTTTCGCACGCAGCCCTGAATTGTAGAGTTCTCAAGATCTGTTGATTTTGGTGAAGTTCGGTTAGGGGAAAGGGGTAGTTTACCAGTAACGTTTTATGTTTTAACAAGGGTATTTCCTATGGCAAACGATAACAGCCGCAAATTCAAACACAATCAAAAGATTATTTGCATACACCCCTAAATTGTAGAGTACACAAGACCTTTTGTTTTTGGTGAAGATCGGTTAAGGGGAAGGGGTAGTTTACCTGCAACGTTTTTTTATCAAGCGTATTTTATATGGCAAACGATAACAGCCGCAAATTCAAACAGAATCAAATACTTTTTGCATACGTCCCTGAATTGTAGAGTTCTCAAGATCTGTTGATTTTGGTGAAGATCGGTACAGGGAAAGGGGTAGTTTACCGGTAACGTTTTATGTTTAACAAGGGTATTTCCTTTGGCAAACGATAACAGCCGCAAATTCAAGCAGAATCAAAAGATTATTTGCATACAGCCCTAAATTGTAGAGTTCTCAAGACCTATTGTTTTTGGTAAAGTTCGGTGGAGGTAAAGGGGTAGTTTACCAGCAACGTTTTATTAACAAGTGTATTTTATATGGAAAACGATAACAGCCGCAAATTCAAACAGAATCAAATAATGTTTTGCATGCAGCCCTGATTTGTAGAGTACTCAAGATATATATTGTTTTTGGTGAAGATCGGTTAAGGGGAAGGGGTAGTTTACCTGTAACGTTTTATGTTTTAACAAGGGTATTTCCTATGGCAAAAGATAACAGCCGCAAATTCAAACAGAATCAAAAGATTATTTGCATGCAGCCCTAAATTGTAGAGTTCTCAAGACCTATTCTTTTTGGTGAAGATCGGTTGAGGGAAAGGGGTAGTTTACCGGCAACGTTTTTTTAACAAGGGTATTTTCTATGGCAAACGATAACAGCCGCAAATTCAAACAGAATCAAATACTTTTTGCATACGTCCCTGAATTGTAGAGGCCTCAACGACTTTTAATTTTGGTGAAGATCGGTTGAGGGAAAGGGGTAGTTTACCAGCAACGTTTTTTTAACAAGGGTATTTTCTATGGCAAACGATAACAGCCGCAAATTCAAACAGAATCAAATAATGTTTTGCATACAGCCCTGATTTGTAGAGTACTCAAGACCTATTGTTTTTGGTGAAGATCGGTTAAGGGGAAGGGGTAGTTTACCAGCAACGTTTTTTTATCAAGCGTATTTTCTATGGCATACGATAACAGCCGCAAATTCAAACAGAATCAAATAATTTTTTGTATACGTCCCTGAATTGTAGAGGTCTCAAAGACATTCGATTTTGGTGAAGATCGGTTAAGGGGAAGGGGTAGTTGACCTGCAACCTTTTACGTTTTAACAAGAGTAAAGTACTTGAAAATTTATTTAAACTTTTTGCAACAATGGTAATTGTTAAAAATAAAATAATTTTGTTGCCAGGCAATAAAATTATAATTTTTTCATTTTAATGTAATATAATATTTTTCATTTAATACAGCAATAAAAAGGCAGGTAAGACACAGCCTGGCTGTTTGGCTGAAAATGATTTTAAATATAAATCTTAGAATATGGAAGTCATGTATGGTTCTCCATACCGATATTTTACTTCCATATTCCTTAAGGAATGGAAGTATGGTGATGGCAAAAAAAATCGTGTTCGAGATTATTGCAGATTCTGATTCTGCTACACTCAAAACATGAAAAAAAGTCGTTTTCCGGAAAGTGTCTGTGTGTGTGTCTGTCTGTGTGTCTGTCTGTCTGTCTATGTGTCTGCCTGTGTCTGTAGATTTTTTTTCTATGGCAAACGATAACTGCCGCAAATTCAAACAGAATCAAATAATTTTTTGCATGCCGCCCTGATTTGCAGAGTACTCGTGACCTGTTGTTTTTGGTAAAGATCGGTTGAGGGAAAGGGGTAGTTTACCTGCAACGGTTTTTTTTTTAGCAAGGGTAATTTTGTTTGTTTGGCAAACGATAACAGCCGCAAATTCAAACAGAATCAAATAATGTTTTGCATGCTGCCCTGATTTGTAGAGTACTCAAGACCTGTTGTTTTTGGTGAAGATCGGTTAAGGGGAAGGGGTAGTTTACCAGCAACGTTTTTTTTCAAGCGTATTTTCTATGGCAAACGATAACAGCCGCAAATTCAAACAGAATCAAATAATTTTTTGCATACATCCCTAAATTGTAGAGGTCTCAATGAATTTCGATTTTGGTGAAGATCGGTTAAGGGGAAGGGGTAGTTTACCTGCAACCTTTTACGTTTTAACAAGAGTAAAGTACTTGAAAATTTATTTAAACTTTTTGAAACAATGGTAATTGTTAAAAATAAAATAATTTTGTTGCCAGGCAACAAAATTATAATTTTTTCATTTTAATGTAATATAATATTTTTCATTTAATACAGCAATAAAAAGGCAGGTAAGACACAGCCTGGCTGTTTGGCTGAAAATGATTTTAAATATAAATCTTAGAATATGGAAGTCATGTATGGTTCTCCATACCGATATTTTATATGACGAACCATAACTGCCGCAAATTCAAACAGAATCAAATAATGTTTTGCATACAGTCCTGATTTGTAGAGTACTCGCGACCTATTGTTTTTGGTGATGATCGGTCGTGGGAAAGGGGTAGTTTACCAGCAACGGTTTTTTTTTATCAAGGGAAATTTTTTTTTTGGCAAACGATAACAGCCGCAAATTCAAACAGAATCAAATAATGTTTCGTATGCAGCCCTGGATTGTAGAGTTCTCAAGACCTATTGTTTTTGGTGAAGAGCGGTGAAGGGAAAGGGGTAGTTTACCTGTAACGTTTTTAATGTTTTCACAAGGGTATTTCCTATGGCAAACGATAACAGCCGCAAATTCAAACAGAATCAAAACATAATTTGCATACAGCCCTAAATTGTAGAGTTCTCAAGATATATTGTTTTTGGTGAAGATCGGTTAAGGGAAAGGGGTAGTTTACCTGCAACGTTTTTTTATCAAGCGTATTTTCTATGGCAAACGATAACAGCCGCAAATTCAAACAGAATCAACCAATTTTTTGCATACGTCCCTAAGTTGTAGAGGTCTCAAAGACTTTCGATTTTGGTGAAGATCGGTTAAGGGGAAGGGGTAGTTTACCTGCAACCTTTTACGTTTTAACAAGAGTAAAGTACTTGAAAATTTATTTAAACTTTTTGAAACAATGGTAATTGTTAAAAATAAAATAATTTTGTTGCCAGGCAACAAAATTATAATTTTTTCATTTTAATGTAATATAATATTTTTCATTTAATACAGCAATAAAAAGGCAGGTAAGACACAGCCTGGCTGTTTGGCTGAAAATGATTTTAAATATAAATCTTAGAATATGGAAGTCATGTATGGTTCTCCATACCGATATTTTACTTCCATATTCCTTAAGGAATGGAAGTATGGTGATGGCAAAAAAATCGTGTTCGAGATTATTGCAGATTCTGATTCTACTACACTCAAAACATGAAAAAAAGTCGTTTTCCGAAAAGTGTCTGTGTGTGTGTCTGTGTGTCTGTGTGTGTGTCTGTCTGTGTGTGTGTCTGTCTGTGTGTCTGTAGATTTTTTTTCTATGGCAAACGATTTGCCGCAAATTCAAACAGAATCAAATAATGTTTTGCATACAGTCCTGATTTGTAGAGTACTCGCGACCTATTGTTTTTGGTGAAGATCGGTTGTGGGAAAGGGGTAGTTTACCTGCAACGGTTTTTTTTTATCAAGGGAAATTTTTTTTTTGGCAAACGATAACAGCCGCAAATGCAAACAGAATCAAATAATGTTTCGTATACTGCCCTGAATTGTAGAGTTCTCAAGACGTCTTGTTTTTGGTGAAGATCGGTTAAGGGAAAGGGGTAGTTTACCTGTAACGTTTTATGTTTTAACAAGGGTATTTCCTATGGCAAACGATAACAGCCGCAAATTCAAACAGAATCAAAAGATTATTTGCATACAGCCCTAAATTGTAGAGTTCTCAAGACCTACTTTTTTTGATGAAGATCGGTTAAGGGAAAGGGGTAGTTTACCTGCAACGTTTTTTTAACAAGGGTATTTTCTATGGCAAACAATAACAGCCGCAAATTCAATCAGAATCAAATAATGTTTTGCATACCGCCGTTATTTGTAGAGTACTCAAGACGTTTTGTTTTTGGTGAAGATCAGTTAAGGGGAAGGGGTAGTTTACCTACAACGTTTTTTTATCAAGCGTATTTTCTATGGCAAACGATAACAGCCGCAAATTCAAACAGAATCAAATAATTTTTTGCATACGTCCCTGAATGGTAGAGGTCTCAATGTCTTTATATTTTGGTAAAGATCGGTTAAGGGGAAGAGGTAGTTTACCTGCAACCTTTTACGTTTTAACTAGAGTAAAGTACTTGAAAATTTATTTAAACTTTTTGAAACAATGGTAATTGTTGAAAATAAAATAATTTTGTTGCCAGGCAATGAAATTAAAATTTTTTCATTTTAATGTAAATTATGTTTGAGTTAATATCTTTATATATACAGTGGAACTTGGTTATTACGGCCTCGGCTGTTACGTCAACTCGGGTGTAGCGTTATTTTGTCATAAGTCCGGTCAAACTGATATCTTTAACATTATAAAAATTCCCGGTTTTAACGTCACTAAATATTGTACTACTCTGTTATAGCGTCAAATATTTCTCAGATATTTTACTCTAAATTTCATATAAACGTATATATGTGCGCGCGCGCGCTAGCCCATGGCTACAGACATACATTGTATGCAAGCGATAAGCACTGTAACAGGACTGCCGGCGCCAGCCATTTTACGTGCTCCAACGGATGGCTAGATCGATTTAAGGCCCGACACTCGATTTCCTTTGCAAAAATTTGTGGTGAGGCAAAATGCGTAGATCTGAACGTTACAGGCGATTGGGTGCGTAACACTTGGCCAGAAATTAGACGATCATATAAAGATGAAGACATCTTTAATGGACATGAAGCCGGAATTTTTTATAAATTAACTCCAGATAAGACTTTCAAATTTAAAAATGAAAAGTGCGTTGGTGGGAAGCTCTCTAAACAAAGAGTTACAGTTTTTGTTTGTGCGAACATGACGGGAACCGAAAAAAGGAAACTTTTAGTTATCGGGAAAAGTTTGCATCCTAGATGTTTTAAAAACATCAAAAAACTTCCTGTAAGTTACACTGCCAACATAAAAGCGTGGACGACTTCTAGTATTTTTGAAGATGACTTCTGTACGTGTGTATGTCACTGAACTCCTCCATGTATAAAATAATATATCGTTCGTGGCAGGTAAGCATATCTCAGTTATGTAATGTTTACGTTTCCATTTTATTATTATGCCTACAGCAATAAAAAGGCAGGTAAGACACACACACACACACACACACACACACACACACACACACACACACACACACACACACACACACACACACACACACACACACACACAATTCACGTTATTTCTGGCCTCATTCATGTTTATTTTCTTACATTTGCACGCTTTTTAAATGGAAAGTGCCGAAACCCATACCAACATAACGCGTGCTAGCCGAAAAAATGGACATCAATTTGCTTCCTGTGGATCGCTGGGCAATGTAACTGACGTGTTTACAGAGGAACTATTCATAGACAGACTTTTCGTCTTAAGGAATGAACCCTCTGCAAGATGCTGAGGGTCCATGAGTGACTTCGGAGCGCTCCTTCTTTGTCCCGTGTTTGTTCTGTGAAACATACACTGTAGATTCGCAGCTTTACTCTAAGCAACGCTCAATAGGAAATGTTGAAAATTTTTGTCCACAGTGTACCCTCATTCACACTAAACCTGCTCTGATGTTTTAATTACGGACATCATAATATTAAAACTTTGGAAACTTGAGCACTACTTAATGAAGATCAATCATTAACTTATACAAGCCATTAATTTTATGCATATATTTTATATATATGTGCACAACGTTATCGGCAACAAAGAAGTAGTTTTTGTTAAAATTTCTTCCCGGGATATTTGGCCGTAGTCCAATGTTTTCTACAAAACCAGACGTTTCGGCAATGCCATTGACTTCCATCATCAGTGAAAATCGAGTGCGATAACGTGAGGTGGTATATGTTAGTGACCACAGTACTGTGGTTAAGGCTGAAGCAGTAAGTAGAAAGAAGTAGTTTCTATGGTAATATTTCATTTTGAAAATGATTTTAAATATAAATCTTAGAATATGGAAGTCATGTATGGTTCTCCATACCGATATTTTATATATATGTATACTACGTTATCGGCAACAAAGAAATAGTTTTTGTTAAAATTCCTTCCCGGGATGTTTGGCCGTAGTCGAATGTTTTCTACAAAACCAGACGTTTCGGCAATGCCATCGACTTCCATCATCAGTGAAAATCGAGTGCGATAACGTGAGGTGGTATACGTTAGTGACCACAGTACTGTGGTTAAGGCTGAAGCAGTATGTTGAAAGAAGTAGTTTCTATGGTAATATTTCATTTCGAAAATGATTTTAAATATAAATCTTAGAACATGGAAGTCATGTATGGTTCTCCATACCGATATTTATTATTTTTTTCAAAGATCTATATATGTAAAGTTCATATTGTGAAGTTTTTTTTAAATAAATACATTTGTAATAAATTGTTAATATGTTTATGCATTAGTTGAAAAAAAAAAAAAGTTATTACTTTATTTTAAGTATTTATTAATACTTTATTTTCTTTTCATTTTATGTAAAAGTGCAAACATTTAGCTTTAAAATGCTTTTTGATTTTTGTCTCTACGACTATTATAACGGATTTTATTAAAATTTGTATGTTGCAATGTCAGAAAAAATTAGCCTTCCCGCTCATCAGGGCGGACTCCGACAATCAATTTATTTCTAATATTTCAATTCCATTTTTCTCACAAAGTATTGGCCGGACAAAAAACATGATAAATAGCTTTTTTGTAGAGAACTTAATGCTCTTTAATTTTTGTAATTTGTCTTTTTTCGTAAACTTTTTTTATTTTTTAAGATAATCACGAAAAATAAATTTTTTGTACCTTCCCCCTCCCTTTTTCCGAAAACCGGCGACTGAATTTTTGTAAACTTTTTTTTAAATTGTTTCTCACCCTTTTGTCTAGCCTTACGCAAAAAATTTCATAGAAGCCACTTAATTTGAAATTTTTTCCTTCAGTGATTGTACTAAACTGAAAACGTACAATGGACTTGCACCTTGTAGTTGGTAAATACTATTTCTTCGCTTGTTGACGATTCAGCTCAGCTATGCGTACAGTAGTGTGCGATAAATGCTGCATTAACATCCATACGCTATTCATTCTTCAGATATCGGCTCTTCGTTTTGTAAGAGAGGTGAAGGCAGTCTGTGTCAACAAATACTGCACTCAAGCCCTATTCTAGATTAGCTTCATGAGCGCCATATCTTTCATAGACACCATAAATGTAAAAGAAGTAGATCTCTGATGAAAATCAAAACCGTTGCAACAAACAATCCTGGCGCACCGTTCAGTGAAATAAATGCACCACCTTTACCGTCCTGCGCTGCATGTGATATTTTTGCTCTTGAAAATAGAGAGATCAGCTCTGATTCTTCTCCCTCACACACATATAATCCAATGCATGATACTTTAATATTCTTTCTCTTGTGTTAGGCAAGTATGTGGTCACATATACAGTACGTTTATTATATAAACGAGGAACAGTAGCTAGGCGGTGCTGTTCAAGTTCTCGGGACCGGCAGACGGCCGTTAACTACTCTACGGCCTGAAACCGTCCTCGTTAGACCCACCAGAGTGCTTGCACAATTTCTCCCCTCTCTTGCAACCGCCTACTTTATCCGATAGATTGATCTCTCTTTGTGCTCCTGTCTACTAGATATTATTACTGTAACAGATCAGTTACACTTATTTCAGTACAAGATGATCTATGGACAGTTCTGGTGTCCTGCGTCACCAGTAGATCAGTGACGAGGGCGTGAGGTCACCACTGTATGATAAATCATTCATTAGAATATTCTCTACATGGTTCTCTAGTCTGATGTGTTCTCCATCCCACGACGAACATTAAGGATGTTGTCGCTGAACTCGATCTGAATTATGTCCATGCGATCATTAACTATGAGTTCCACGGAATACCAAATTGTAAGGTCTTGCTCAACAATTGCTGAAATCTCATGTTAAATTTGGTACTTACGTGATCTTAACCACACTGATCGTACAGTCGTGGCCTCGGTACTATCGACGTTTAGATATGTCTCGAGTGTATTTCAATTATCTCGTTGGATGACATTCTGTCCTCTAAAACTGTGACGAAGTTTGTTGTTGGTGTCATTATAAACACGTCGTAGTGAGGGCGCGTATGTGCCGTCACTGTCTGTAGCTACAGGATGCTGAGTTTGTACACCTTTCCTCATTTGCCTTAGATAGCTCATTTTATCGAATCGATAGTCTCAAGTCAGCTGGTTGAGAACTGAGGTTCATTCCTGTTTCACATTACATAATCTTATAGATTGCCTTTAAGATTGAATGCTTCTTTTCGGCTCGCTCTTGACGTCTACTGTGGAGTAAACGTGCTCAAGTGTGGCATTTGACTTTATTCGTCATAGGCTACTCAAGAAACTCCTTCGTCCTACAATTCATGGAATGTTGTTAATCGTAGACCTGTTTGTTGCCCCTTTCTTTTTCCAGCTTGTAGTTTAGGCTTCCTGTGCTCCAATTCAATTTCGTTATGAAATTTTCTCAAATAATACCATATAATGTTATAACGTAACATTATTATCTTGTTGGAGCGGTCGTGGCGTGTGGCGCTGCTACGCTATCGGCGCGGGTTCCATTCCCGGCGGGGCCATCTGATTTAGATACGACAGTTCCCTCTCGCAAGGCGATGGCAAACCAGCGAGAGGTATCCTGCCTACCCTCCCCAACTATGCCGTTCGTATCCGGCGTTAAACTGTAGGTCCCATATACCTGTGAGAGACTCCGTAACACACGGACCACGGGTAAATGCGGGGAGGGTACAAACCAGTCGAAAGGGCCCAATAATTATTTTGTTAATTGCCTACAAGATCTCGTAGAACGTCTACCTGTTACAAAGCCCTCCTCAAAACTTTCTGTTCTTAGACTCAATATACACTGGTACTTATGGAATAGAATCTATACAGGCGTCGCTTAGAAAATCTTTCGTCGCCGGTTTGAGGAGTTACTGAGCGTTGATCAACTCATGTCAAAGGATTAATTTCTTTATTACCTTCTTCACCTCCGGTGATTTCACGCTTTCCTTGTTGACCATATATTGTATCTATAGCTTAAGAAGTAAGAACCAATAACAGAATTAAGGAATTCAAATAAACCCGAATTCTGTAAAGCACAATCTCTTATATATGTATTTTTTTTACATACCATTAACATCATTAACCAATAGCCATACCATTAACATCATCATCATTAATGTCCGGCTACACCTAATCATCTAGTCAAGCAGAAATCCAACTACCCACGTTTAAATATTTTAATATTAGTGTAATACGCGTAAGTTTTAAGAGAGTTATCATCGGATATTTACTGTCATACGCAAAAATATTTGGAAACTAACCAAAACACAATAAACAAATATTCGGTTTTAGTTTTTACCCATATGTCTAGTTTCCGAGTAACAATACAATATACAGTAAGAATTTTGTGGTGCGATGAATAGTACATATTGCAGTGGATTGCACTTGAGAAATTGTTATGACACTGTTCTACCCACACAATGATTCTTTCTGTATTGTTGTAAGCAGCAATTCGAAAGAGCATGAATACATCTGATTTAAAAAAAAAGAAGGAAAATAGAGTTGTTACGACAGGGTAAACAGTAAGAAAGGAAGGGAAAAGAAAACATAAAGTGGGTACAACAAGAGTTTGAGGAGAGAGGGGAGTTACGTACAACGGACAATAGAATGCACCAAAGCAAGGTCAGTAGGTCTAATCCACGTCACACATAATCCAGCTTCCTTCTCCCTCCCGCGCCTTCGTAACACTCCAACCTCTCACCCCTTATCACGTTTCCGCCCCCTCTACTGTCCCGCGCTTCACCCTTCATTCACTTATCTCACATCCGCCCTGTTCCTACTACGTTACTAAATATTACTTCTTCACAACTATTGTTTTCTCGTAGGCTATTTGAGATGCTGTTTATGTTATGTGTGTGTGTGTGTGTGTGTGTGTGTGTGTGTGTGTCCGTAATATAATGTGGCTTTGTAAGCGTTTGGCAGTCTGTAGAATAGAATTATTTTTTTTTTAGCGATGGTTATAAATTTTATACTTTTTTGTACAAGTATAACAAAGTCTTGAATTCAAAAATTCAAATATAGCCTACTTTCCCTGCTTAAGATTTACAGCAGCCCATAAGACAATGTCTTCGAGATCCCCAGAGCAGAAGTCTAAATGAGCATGAATATAAAAAATTATTCCACGTTGTTTATATCCGTTTCTTTATGTTATGTCTTTTATCGATTCGTTAATCTTATGTTTCGATTATTAGTCTTTTGTTAGACTTAAATCCTGGGTATATTTCTCCATTACCAAGCAGTTATGGACTACAGTTTATTCTAATACTCATGTGAAAGTTTAAGTTTAGCGTCCGGATGCTAGTGCTATCCGATAGGTTTAGTGTCGATACTGTTATCATAGTACGATTATCGCAACAGCGTTATAAAGTGATGTCTAGAGTCTGTAGCTCTGTTCCACGCACTTCTCAATTATTTTTATTGTCCTGTATATCGAATTTACATCCGTAAAAAAGAGGAGTCGCGGAATCCAGGAGATACAGGCAGGCTCACCAGAGACATTAGCAATTACATTAACCAACCCATTCCGATCATTTCCACAACGTTAGACACACCCAAACAACTCTTGCTGACAGAGTCTATGTGCTATGAACCCATCAGTGAAAAAGGCCTTCGATTTTTAGGTCATATTAAAAATATTGTCTGCAGTAATGACACTGATTAGGACGTCGTCAAAAGAAAGTGCTCAGGTGGATTACAAGAGCGACATGTGATATGGAGGAACTACAAACAATTGTACGGTTTATGAGTATCTTAGCACTTCTCTCAAATTAGCGTACAGAGCTAATGTGGCTGGTCACGTTCTGTGATTACGTGATAGCCGGACTGTGGACTAGCTGTACAAGAACACATTAGGTAGAGGGATGTGAGAGCGTTCTCGGTGACCACAAGCATGTAAGATCAAAGACAAATGAACGACAGTCGTGGAACAGTACAAGAATGTGCTGTACTCGTGAGGAAGAAGAGATACGAACCTACGCATCTGTTTCGGGGCGTATTAAAAATGTGTTACGTAAGTCGTACTGTCAATGAGGTAGCCAAACTCCTGGAGTAGTGAACTTACGAGGTGGGTAATGAGGGACAAAACATTATTGTCTGGCTACAAGTGTTAATTTACGTAATCAAACAAATAGGCTATATTACTTAGATTAATTTATCGAGTTTTGATACTACTATCGTAGTCTGATAACGCAAAAATGCCATATCACCAAGGATGTATGTTAAAAAATTAGGAAAACTGGTACAAAACAATAATCTTTTCACCGTGAAACGCCTTTCTTGTCTATTCAGCGTTTCTCTCCCTAAACAGTAATATTTGAAAATAAAGTTATTTGATAACGCCAACGCTAAGGAGTGTAGACAATTTCTAAACTAAAAGACAGTGTATGATAAAAAGTCTAAATATCTGGTACGCGTATCGTTGCTTGTTATTATCAGGAATTCAGTTTAGCAGATTGTTTTTAATCTGTTGTAGAATCTTTTTCAACTTCGTACCTTTTACAGGGACCTACGGACAATCTGATGGACCAATAGAAAATCTGTGAAACTACAACGAAACGAATTAATAAATATTACGTTACTGGCATTAACGAAACAACTAAGTGGACACAAAGTATTGACTTATTTTTCTATATTTATTAGTTCATTGAAAGGAATTTTAAAAAGATAAAAAAGGAATTTGAATTTGCAAGGAATTACAGATATCCACATTGAAGACAAATATGATGGCTTTTCATGGAGCTGACCTCATACGACCAAAAATTGTTGTAGAGGGCACTGTTTTGGAGCACGTCAATAATTTGGAATATCTGCGCTGTAATGTGCCTTACATTACAAGCAATGATGTGGTGAAGAAACTACACAAGTTCAACCATGAATGTGGGGCCATCAGGAGAACTCTAGAATCAACTAGTAAAGAAACACACCTCACGTTCTACAAAGTGATGACCCTCCCCACACTTCTCAATGTGTCCAACAACAATTGGACTTTAACGAAATCCAAGGCCAATCGGATTCAAGCGGCCGAAATGAGATTTCTCAGGCATGTGGCAGGATATAGTCTTCAATATCGCCAAGTAAATCTCGATGTACGGCAGGAACTGAATATTATGAGTATACTCTATAGGATTGCCCAATCTCGGCTAAAGAACATCTTAGCCGAATGGATGACTGCTGCATCTCCAGTGACCGGCTCTGGTCTATATGCTTGGGACCGGAACAAACAATTTTTGGTTTAATTTTTTCTTACGATGATGGTGATGATGACATTCTTTAGTCTTTTGCGTTATTCACTCTCAAATCTGAACACTTTTACGATATGCTTAAAGTAAACAGAAACGATAAACCTTTTCTTTGAACGAATTATGAACTTCCTGGAAAGACTGTAACACACACGAACCAAAGTATATATAATCATAAAACTGACTACAATTTAAGTAATGCATCAAGTCATTACTAAGAATGAGTAAGCATAAGTAATCTAACGTATTGGGGGATTGGCTCATAAAAATCGGGGTGAGCTTATGTTTTTAGTGACGTCGCATTAATTCGCGTAAATGAGAATCGCGAAGTTTGATACTTTAAAACTAATTGACTGGTCTACATAAGCTCCAGACATTGCTCTGAGCAATGACGTTGAACATATATTTGCTCAGCAACTCATAATGGCTGACTAATCAATTTGTTGATTATATTGGTTAGGTTATATCGGAAAACACCAACTTTTCTGTTCGTGTCGAATGAAACTTACAGCAAATTATAACGTGACATTATAACTAATGACACTAATCAACGACGTGAGCGGATGGACGATGTTGAAAGCACTAGTTCCAAGGTTTTAGTTAACATTTCAAATTTTATAATCAGCGAGGAAATTCAAAAACAGGTTAACCTTATTCGCTAATACAAAAGAATTTTTTTATATAGGCTATAAACAAAACAACAAATTTGTATCCAGACAAAGTTGTCTTGTTATCAGTACCGTTTCCGCAACAAGAAACGATTGAATTTGAATATTTTTCTTTCGTCTGTCGAATGAAATTAATTAAACAATATTAACATTTATAACAGGACAAAGAGTGAATAAATAGATTTAAAAAACGGCCGCTACGAGAAATCAATAATGCAGGAATAGCGTAAATTATGACAATAACAAGACCCGTTAGTGGTTCACTGTCTGTCGCAGATGTTGTAATCCAAAGGGGACAGAATCTGTAGTCAGGAATAGATGTAAGTCAGCGACCGGATTTAGGGGCTGTCGGAACGAGAGAGTGTCTAACTGTACCACAAAGATAATGTTCGACAAGAATGGAATCAAGTGCGCTGCGGGTAAGCCAGTGGATATGCAAATCGTCAGATAAAACAATGCGGAAAATGTAGGAGTAATCGCTGAAGGGGGGGGGACAGAGAGGCAGCAGACTACAGCGTCTGACTCCGTACCGACACCACAAAGATTAACTTAGCCGTGTTCTATTGAAACCGACCGAACTGAACTCACATTCTGTGATGGTACGTAGTCCAGACATTAAAATGCAATTCAGCGAATCGGATTCGTGAGAAACCGCAGGACGTTATGGACAAAGAATTCAATTAACAACTTCCAGCTTTATAGACAACCGCCTGTTGCTTACCCGTTTTCAGATGTTGTAACCGAAATTCACTATTTTAAAATCATATTAAATAATAATAATAATAATAAATTATAATAATAATAATAATAATTATTATTATTATTATTATTATTAATATTTTAGTTCGCTCATGTGATTTCAGTTCATTCGATTTGCTTGAATTTTGTTGTCCATGAAGTATCCATGATGTTATCACTAACAATATAAAATAATTCTGACGCGGAACACAATTATTTTAGATACCGTACAAATTATTTAAAAAAATTTTACTGTACTGCCTTAACTAGCATTCACTCGTTACGAACTTCATCAGAGGCTGCCGCTAGGAGCGGTGTCCGTCCTGCTTTTAATGACGGCGCCGATGTTCGAAAGTTCGTTGTTGTGTGTGTGTGTGTGTGTATGCTTTGTAATATGTTCAAATAGTATGTGTGATTTAAATTGTGTCTGTTCGTTTAGGATGCTGTTTCGATCCGTTCTTGTGAGTCTGTATATTTCTAGTTGTTCGAGAGTGTCTAGTTTTTGTCCTTTTTTGTGTTCGTGTAGTATTTTCATGTTGTTTATGTTTGTGTATGCGGTCTACCTCAACGATGCGGTCTGCAAAGGTGAATTCGGTGGTAGAGTGTAATGGTTTTATATGTTCAATGTATCTCTGCTTGAAGATGTACGTCTTGTCTGGCCTACGTAGAAGTTGTTACATCGGATCAGTTTAACCAGATAAATCAAATTTATCTGTTTGTGTGTGTTTTTTGACAGTTTGTTCTATATTGTTTTAGTTTCTTTATGCAATACGGTATCCTGCTTATTTAAATTTTCGGTCTATTTATTCAGTGTTGTTATTGATATATGTTAGTGTTATGAACCCGTTGTTTTCTGCCTTTGTCTGTTGTTTGTTTTGTGTTTTGCGTAGTGTTTATTAGTTATTGTTCCACTGTATCCATTGTCTTCTGCTAGATATCTGACTGTGTTTAATTCGCCTGGTCGTCTTTTTCTTCAAGTGGGATGTTGTTAAGTTTGTGTATCGTGGTTCTGAAGGCAGATAGTTTGTGTTGTCTTGAGTTTTGTGATTGGAGGAGTTATGTATCGATTGACAGACTGTATTTTTTGTCTAAATAATTCTGTTCCGTGTCAGAATCATTTTACATAGTTAGTGAATAATTTGCATAAATCTTCACCTTCAAGTGAAATTATTAAATCTGCAATTATAAAATGATGTGCAAATATTAGCCTATATGTAATAGATAAAACGCCACTTACAGCACTACCACGTAGACGGCGCGCCAGTTGCAATTCCTAGTTTTTATTTCCAAGCGACGCTTAGTACCGTTTCTGGCGTAACTACTTCGAAAAACAAGTAGAAATAATAAAAAACAAAGGGATCGTGAAGCGTTGCTTACAACGTGTCCCAATACAAATTCTCGCCAACTTTACTTGGTGTAGACAAGAGGGATCATTAAATTTGTTGTGTTTACTCATTACAAGACCAGTAAATACATTTATGACTATTGCTTAATAATGTTAAACTATTATTTAGTCGTGGAAGATATAGTCATACAAAGGTTTAGCGTTTTAACTACCTGCGCGCAAAATTTCATGTGGATTCGACATCGATCTTGAAAATAAAATCAATAATTTGGTCATAAGTTATTTGTGGAGTAATAAACCGATGCTATAAACACGAAACACGAAGAAACAGAAGATTTAAGATGTATAAAACCATTTCAATGCCGATATTGATTTACGGGAGGGACTCGTGGGTTCTTACTAAGAATCATATGCAGGTAGTAGAGATAACGGGCTGTGAAGAGAGTAGAAGAGATAGGAATAGGGAACGCGGATATAAGAACGGAATTGCCAATATGCAGTTTGCAGGATAAAATAACAGAAAATAGAAGAAGGTGGGTGGCCAGACTTCCAGTTCAGTTCTGGGTTCTATGAAATTAAGAAAGTATATAGGCCTACCATCAGAAAGAAAAAAAAACTTGGAAGCCCAAGGAAGACATGGAATGCCGTAACAGGCAATCTGCGCCTAATAGTTGAAGTTCAGAAGAAGAAACTATTAGGCCTATTTAGTAATCTTACGCCCATGTGTCTACCTCCTTGCCTACCGTAAGGTAAAATAAGTCACAATTCTGTTGTGTGTTTTTTCGCAGTGGACGTTGGGGCTCGGTGTGTAATGATAGAAGTAACATTGTGTCCGAGGGTCGAAGAAGACGCGTACATTTGGAGTAAGTGATCTTCCGAAGAAGAACCGGAGTGATATACCAAATCCCAAGGGTCCCAATGCTAACTCCCGAACTCCCAGAAAGTACAGTGTTAGGCAAAATCTACCTTAGCCAACCTTAGGACAACCACAGCCACCATGAAACCATTCCTCAACTCGTGAATGCCGGGGGACTCGACCCCGGCAGGTTCACTGGTTCACGGTGACGTGGTACTATTGACACGATCAACACGATGATCCCCCGAAGACATGAACGATCTCGGGCCCGACACCCGGGTTCGATCCATAGAATCTCCTTCGGAGATCTACAGCTTGTCCTCAGGCGGCGGCAGGGGAACACCACCCCGCCAGACCAGTGGTAAGGCAGATTACCGTCATGACTTCTCGTTCTCTCTCTCTCTCTCACCAGCTTAGGACTCCACCGACTCCACGGATTCCAATTCGCCGAAGAGGGGAGAACAAGCGGGAGAGACCGAAGCTACTAGAGTTCAACTGTGTATTTAATAGACGCCACGGACTGGCGTGAGAGGCCGACACAGCTACTGGCCAGCGAATGTACTCTCTGGTTCCTGTCTGCAAGGCGCTACTAGGAGTCAGGGTATACACCCTTTACCGTTTGCTCAGGCATTATGCACGTTTACTAACCATTTGTGCCGATGCCATTGAAGGAAGGGGTGCCCCATGCGCTCGAAAGCAGTGCGTATTTGGGTGGGTTCTTGGATCAACGGGAGGCCACCCGCAGTCGGCTGTAATAAGCAACCGTGAGTCCCCGGGGACCCTCCCCAGCCAGGGGGTCGCTACTTTTCCACGGATGCTCGAGTGGATTCACCCACCGGCATTCCAAACAACGGAACGCCTTGAGACTACTGGCCAGGGAAGAGAACCCTGGTCTTCCAACAAGCAGCGTTACTTCGTATTCACTGCACTCTGTGCAGCTACTAGACCAGGGAAGAGAAAAGTAACAAGCAGCTTCTGTCAGTCGCCATGGTTGAGCAGAATTCCTACTGCAACTAAGTTCATTCTTTATTCAATTTTGCCGTTTCCTAAGCCATTCTTTTAGCTTCTAGCTTTCTTTAAGAGTGATACTACTTCTTCGCTTCATGGTTTCTTCTATCTTCCATGGGTTTTAAGACTTTTTCTCTAGCTTGTCGATACTTTTCATCAGCCTGCCATTAATGTAATTACATTACCCAAGTTTATCATTTTCAATTCGTTTAATAATTAACACCACCCATAATTAATTAACCTACCCTTGTTATGTCGTTTCTTATACTTCCTATTCTTGTAATATCTTTGACCGTCTTAAGACATTACATGACTATCCCTCGTAATTTCCTTTTGTCTAACTTTCATTCCTGTGTATATAGAAATGTTTTATATACTGTAATTTTTGCCTTTTGAATATTTCCTTCTTTTTAATCAGCGTTTTGCTTAAACTATGGTACCAACGTGAACTGAATGTTGCACTCATGACCCTCACTTGTATTACACAGGAAAGTTATAAACAGGTCATTGGAATAAAGGAAGTTAAAAGTCAAATATTGTTTTTATGTTGATACTTATACAACTAGTAAAGAGAATAACAGCTACTCAGTAATTTTTATGGACAGAAATAATTAGAGAGAGATATATAGAGAGGGAGGTAGTCTGAACACAGGCAGACAATGGCGGACAGACAGAAGGTTCTTTGCCTTAATCATCTGTGAAACACTGTTTTAGGAGCCTTAACTGAATATTTTTTCGTCAGTTACCATTAGACTACATATGACATAAACAAGTGGATTAGTGTAAGCGTAAAAGGGATCAAAAAATTGTATTTAGCCCGTTAATCGAGGTTAGCCTAAAGTGTATCTCACGCAACCTCCAGCAGACAGCAGGAAATCAATGAGTGTTTTTCCCGGCTAAGGTTTTGGCCACCATTCATTCTTAAAATACGAGTTTATACAAGTTTATAAGTTTCTTCTAACAGACAATTTAGTACAAAATGTAAAAACAGTTGAAGAATATCACCGTTTGAACAGAAGTGAAAAGGCCAAAATAAGGAAGACGTAATTATTTAGTAGCTGGGAACTAACATCAATAAACAGACAACAGAGAAGATGGAAAGACTGCATACATAGTGTGGACTCCACGAGGTAAAAGGAAGAGATAAAGAGGCCAGTGAAGCGTGTGAGCGAGAAGAATGTAATAAACTATGGAAGTCAATTACAGGATAATTCAGCAGCCCCTACTTTCGCCTAAGTGGCAACCCACACATTCCAGCTGCGCACGTACTAGCATAAGCAACAGGCTTGAGACTCGTGTGTTTTCCAGTTCTTTTGAAGAATGCCATTAATTTTGAAGAATAAAAACATTTTCTTTTTTACGAGTTCTTGATAATTCAAATATACGAGTTAAATGAAGCAAGTGAATAGTACTTCTCCTAATGCTACGTATATTCAGTGACATACAACAATATACCGCGATTCTATTCACAAATATATAATTTACAGTAGGTTATATTATTCCGTACTGGTGAATTATAATGCACAAGTGTCCTCCCATCACAGCGTTTACATATGTTTTCTCGTATTTACCAATTAAGACATTACATTAAACGAAATTTGGTATGTAAATATTCAGTCACAATGCCATCGTGAGATGTTTCCATTATAAGCTTGTAAAGTACGAATATTCAGTCACAATGCCATGGTGAAATGTGTCCATTATAAGCTTGTAATGTACGAATTACAATTACGAGCCTACAATTACAGTTACAATTATAATTACGAATTTAATTACAAGCTTACATAATTGAATTACACAAGCATAAGTAGTGTGATAGTTGCCTTGTCGCACAATGGTATTAATTTTATAATTGCTCTACCAAAATATTTGTATCAAAATCATATTATAACAACAATCTTTCTGAATTTCTGAGGATACGGCAGTTGAGGAAGATGAGATCGGTAATCTTCAAACTGTATTGCATGAAGAGCCAGTCTCCCTCTTAGGAAGGACGATAGGATCGACTTGTTCACTTAGCCTACATATATTTGCTTATCTAGGCACGGAGTCGTTTTCGCAGGATTAAAACTACGTAACTACGTACTATTTCATATAACAGAGACGCGAATCAGTTTTTAAAAGAAAAGTTTCCAGTTACATTAAAACACGAATTTAATTCTAAATTTTCCTTTACAATTTCATGACATATGAAGACGCTCCCCATATAAAACAAAATAATCGGAATTTTATTTATATGTAACCTAGAGAACCTCAATCATTCTTCTTCGTTAGCTGCACGCAGTCCATTCAGAGTCTCGCAATCTCTTGGACAACTGAATTTCAACAAAAATTTTCATAGGATGAAAAGAACTCTAAAAATACTGTATCGGTGTAACTCAAAAGGTGGAATTAGTTGCGGCCTTTATGTCACGTTCGGTAAAAGAAGAAGATTTAAGAAATAGAAAAGTCGTAACAAAATTGGACAGAATTGAAGCAGAAAAATTATATTTAACCGAGGCTAGCTGAAAATGTATCTCACGCAACCTCCAGCAGACAGCAGGAAATGAATACAACTGCATTTTTTGCAAGCTTATTTATTCTACTCAAGAAACATGTTCGAACCATATCAATCTTCGTGCAGTAATAAATATGACTATGCCAGCACCTTCTATATTTTTATTAAGCTTCCTGCACATCCATCTTCTTGTACTTGCATGCATTACATATTCTTCGTAAAAACGTTCTATCATAAATTATTATTCAATATTTCCAGTCCAGTATCTTCGCCTGTCATTGATCATGTTCACACTCATAACAACATAATTAACTCCTTTGACATTAAGTTTTTCGACATTGTGGTACTTCAATCTTTCAAAAGCTTGTGTTTCATGCGCACATTTACGTTCCTTTGTGTTTAGTTATTGACATTCACTTTAAAACTTAAAGCGTAGATCGACAGCGAAGGAGTCGAAACACAGAATTAGTTTACATTGAAAACGCGACGCCGACATACGAAAAATCTGCGTACAGTGGAGTGCAGTACGGGGCGGCTATTGAGAGCAGTGGTAGTAAGACGCACCCGGTAAGCCGGACTTATGGATTTGCAAGTTCATTAGTATGGGATTAGAATGTTCCCTTCTAAAAACCAACAGCTGATCCCGTCACTGCCTGTCGTCCTCGTATGGGATCCTTCCGTCGTCGTTTCTTTACTTTCATATGACCGACCGACGCGATAAATTAAACCGCAGACACGCGTCATAAAGCACCTACCATTCCTGTCACTCTGACGTCTACTAAAATTAACTTGTGTTTTCATAATTTCAAGTTGGTTTCAATGTTATTTAAGAAAAACTATAAAGTAACGGAATTCGAACAATTGAAACGAGATATAAATATTATTCCGTTAACTTGAGGTTATTTTCTGACTCGGTTTCCGATTTCGTTAATTATCGGTAATATTTAAAAATGTCGATGATGATGCAACCCTCCTGAGTATCAGACTCAATCGTCTGGGGACATTTAAAAAATGCAATCGGAGATAAGTTAAAACGTACTGGCATGTTTTACACTTCTCTTGTTGCAGGTTTTGATAATTTTTGGAAAGTTGAAATAGTCAAAACGAAAGAATAAGAATTTGGCTTTCACCGAGAAGTACAATTGGCTGTAGTAAAGACGGTTATGGTACAGAGATTGAGCTGAACTGGATGTATAGAACAAGGAAGAGCCCGTATCAAAAAGATGAAAAGCTGAAGACTACAGTTATTAGAACCAGAGGAAGACTAAGAGAAAGAAATGGACAGATCATTAAAGACATAAAGATTTCAATTAATGGAATAGATCTGTGATGACAGACGGAAGAGTGGAGGGGGAGGAGAATGACTCACTGTCACCACGACTCAAATAATGGCGTAAAAGACAACAGGAATGAATGTCAAGGGGTATTTGGAGGATCAAGTTTCGATTTCAAAGAAACGTACATTCAGAAAGCAAAGGCAACTTTGGCATTGTGACTCCAAAGCCTAAATTATAAAGACATGATTCCCAAGTACTGATTTCATTCGTTTATGAACAGAAGTGTGGAGTTTAGTAAAAGCCCAAGGTTTCATTCCTGGGCACACCATAAAATGAAGACTGTGGTGCATCCCAGGTAGACACAGGACTGTGGAAATAAGTGCCTAGGGTAACATACTGGAGTAATAATGGCGCTGCTGGCCTTACTATCTTTGTATACCAAAAGACTCAACATAAGGCAACCTACTCTGTCTGACTCCTACTGCTTAGGCGGTTAATAACGAGCCATCATTAAGAATCATAAGTAAACTAAAGTAAATGTATGCAGCCTTATAGTAGATTTGTTTTCAGAATGCTGTCTAGGTTAAAGAATAGACGGCTGGTATGATGACGTAGTAAAAAGATAGAAAACATAGCTTGAAGAAATAAGAAGCAAGATCAGACCCTGAAAACATCCACTGGTGATAAATATCGTACGTAGAAATGGCTTGATATGATAAAAACAAGCTAATCCTTACCCTAAGTAAAAGAAGAAAAAAGAAAGTAAGGTTAAGAGAGCTCCACTTTAACACAAAGTGTAAAGCGGAAGGCGTAAGGTAGGCCTACAGTGGAACAGTGGAGCAACGAGCATGTGTCGCTCGGTACAGCACTACAGGTATCTATCGTAGCGTCGAACGTGTTAGCATTAACAGTATCTATCTACATTAGGATGGTTTACGAAATAAAATAAGAAATTTGTTTTCATGAGGACGCAAATGGGTGCTAATTGTGTGTAGCTTCAAGATTCATTATTAAAACATCTGACGTCAGACGTCCTACCTAACGCATGTAGTGTATAGCAAGTTAATACCTCTTCATGTAGGTAATAACAAATTCTGTTACAAAAAAAAAAACAAGACTAATCAACATTACTATCTTTAAAGTGGCTGAAAAATGCGTGCTAACATCCTGGAAATCAGGCCCATTAAAGTAAACGGTAATAACATAATAAAAATATGTGTTAGTGAAACATTGTAAAAGAATTTCGACGAAACCGAAACATCGAAGCATGATAATGTTTTTAGGCTTTTGAAACGTATAATGTGCATAAACTAAATGTAATGTTTATATGTAATGTTTGAAACGTGCGAATTTTCTCATCTTCAGTTGTATTTGATGAGAACGGAGTATTCATCGAGAATTCATTTAATTCTTCACGATCCCTGTCTTGTCGTTGACGCAGGCGTCGCACACGTTCAGTGGAAGACATCACGACTAACACTGAACTAATACACTGATATGCATCTTATTTCACTGTGACCAAATTTATTTATTACTAACATCACCTGGAACGTTAAATTTTTCGATGACGTTACACATTTTGCATCACGCATTTTGTGGAAAACATTATCATGTTTTCTATATAACTATATAACAAATATTTACTATATAACAAATATATTTACTATATAACAAACATTATCATATTAAAAACGACAGAGACCGAATATTTCTAGACTGTGGGGAATCGAAAGTGTGGAAGCGTTACATTTTTCGATGACTTTACACATTTTGCATCACGCATTTTGTGGAATGACCCCCACCCTAAAAACATTATCATGTTAATAACATACAAATAATGGGTCGGTGTGTGTTTTACGAGTATAGCGGTGATAGTTATATAAGAGTGGAATTTATACTAAACACCGAAGAAATCGACGCTACAATTTTTATTAATGTTTCTGTGACAATCCGTTACGCTAGGTATTAATTACCCAATATAGGCGTAGTAGACAAACAGTAACAGCCAATACAATATTAAATAATAAATTTACTAGTGCGCACAAACAACACTTAAATAACACTAGCTAAATTCAACAAGTACTAACCGCTATAAAACCACTAACTAACTAACTAAGTAATAGTTATTCTTTCGCTCGCCTTTTAAAGTGGTCGACAATAATAAGAAGGTAGGGGCAAATCCTCTATTCGGACTGCTTCCATCGTAATATTTTTCTCGCTTCACGTTTCCATTCCAAGAATCTGGGATCATCCTCAGAAGCTGCAAGTGGCGGTTGAAAGACCTAACCACAGTGTCTTTCAACCGCCTCTCACAGTTTCTGAGTACGATTTCAGGTTCCAGGGCTCGAAACGTCAAGCGAGAATATTACGATGGAAGCAGTCCGAATAGAGGATTTACCCGTAAGGAATCACCCATCGCTTAGAGGTTTTAAAGCAAAAACAAGGTAGTAATAATCAAGGTGGGCCTAGAAGTGTTTAATCGATTCTCCTCGACCTTCGAGAACAGTCTGCAGGGTACAGTCAGTACAACAGCTTACTGGAACAGTCGTTTCATTTTTTCGGTGTTTACGCACATCTCTTAGTGATGAGTCATCCCTACAAACATGCTGAATGTTTTCTCACCGCATCGCCGTGGCAATGAATATGTAACAATATAGCCCTACGCACATTGCTAACAATTAGTCAACGGCATTTATAAATATTAATAATAATTATTAATAAGATAAAATGGAATGGCATTTTTTTCACCCTTTTGTTTGCAGGTTTTGAAATTTTGTTGGAGGAACTTAAAATAATCAAACCAAAAGAACAAGAATTAACCTTTTACCGAGATGTACAACTGGATATAGTGAAACCGATTATGGTATAGATATTGAAATGACATGGATACATAGAAAGAAGGAGGAGTCGATACAAAAGAGATGAAGAACTGAAGACAACAGCGTAATAGAACCAGAGGAAGACTAAGAGAAATAGGTGGATAGATCACTGAAGACGTAAAGATTTCAATTAATGGAATGGAAAGAGAAAGTGAAGGACTGGAGGAGAATAGCGATGAAAGAAGAAGACGTAGTAGTCTGTGAAGACAGAGGGAAGAGTCGAGGGCGAGGAGGGTGACTCACCATCACCAAGACTTAAGTAACGGTGTCAAAAGATTTCAATTTAGAGGCTGTAAATACAATAGGAATGTAGAAACTTGCGTGTATATGCGTTCGCGCGTGTGCGTGCTCGTATGTCTTTGTGTTTGAGTAAATAGAACTTATCTGTGTGTTGCTGTAAACTTGTGGGAGTATAGGTCTTCATGAATACACAACACATTGAACAACTGTATTAAGTACAATAAATATAATTAAGGCCGAGCACGTGAGAAAATCCATCAGTTGAAAATGGCAAAGAACAAAAAATACACAGTGACGATCAGCGGTATACTGGCGCTCTGTATACGCTAGTCTATTTGCGCGCGCTAGCGTGTTTACGCGTCCGTCAGTCGCTTATATTAAACACGTTCTGGTGCTGTTGTAACCGTGGAATTGGATGAAGGACGACAGCGCAAAAACGTAATTATAAATAAAATTAAAGAAGAAATGTCATTTTAATATTTGAGATTATTCAATTTGTATTGAGTTGTGTGCAGATGGATGAGGGGGAAATGTCGGTGTACCGGCTGACGGCGGACGGTGAAGGGGGTTAGAGGATTAGCCGCGCCGCAATGCTGGCTCCAGCTCGAGCTCCAGTAATCCGGATTATGGCTTTGCAGACGGAAATCCCTGGAGCAGGCCTCGCGCAGGGCTTAACATTAATGCGCATTGGAATTATAAAGCGTAGCAACCTGAATCGCGAGGATTACTTTATTTTGTCGGATTTTAAGTTGGAGAAGTGGTACAGACACGTCATATTATTGATTTACACTTGCAGATATCTTCAATCCACTCCGTCGACCGTTTCGTTCGAATTATTAATGTTTTAAAACTTTACTCTAGGCAAAGGACACAACAAATTGTACTGAATTTTATGTACAAAGCAATGAATATAATCAATTCTTTAAATATGTTTTAGACCATGTGTTTACAAATATAATATATAATTAATTTACGTGAAATGTAACGAACTAAACTTCGACCATCTTAATGTCACGATATTTGAATAAAATCATATTAAGTGGCATATATAATGTGTGTCATTTTCAGAATGATTTATAAATACTACAGTAGTGGTTAGCACATAATTTGTGTTCGGTGTACTGTGAGTTTTTCGCATCACTGAATACACAGAGGTATAAACACTGTTGCGGGTATAGTGGTGCGTTCATGAGAATACAGAAGACACGAATGAATCCTGATCAGGAGTTGTGCGTAGGCACATGGAACACTCGGAGTGATAAAAATTGCATATACGTTGGCCACGACATACGTTTTCATGGCAACAAGTTGCTCCTGATACATTTACAACTGACTCATCTTATCGCCTATGGTGACCTTCAAATTCGTCTTGTATTTCGATGTATTACTTCCTTATTTGTGTTCTGAATGCTAAGAATTTTAGAATTTTATTTGGTTAGATTCTTATAATTAAATATAATTTCTTAATTTTTAAAAATATATTAGCATATTTCATTCGTTACGATAATTATTTGATTCGTGTAGTTGTTCTTTCATGAACTCCACAGAAAGTAATAGATGTCACCACATAACTACACGATCTCCCGGTGGTGGCTGGATGTCACTACCAATTAGGATGTTTCTGGTTATCTCTCGCCTCCTCTTCTTCTGCGTGTTGGTAATTTTCAGTTTGCAATTTTACATCTTCCTTGGCTTCTTTTTCCATCGCTTATGGGTTTGTCATACATAGAACGCTTATAACTTAGGAAATAGTTCGCGAAGTATCTTTAATGGCATAAAGGATACGGATGATGCGAAAGGGTTAATAACCAAAGACTGCGTTGATTTTTGTATGGAGATATGGGTAAGGTCCATCATGGGGTGTAGCACCAGTTAGTATTTTGTATACAATAAGTACTAATTATCATGTTACCGTTGCTAACACGTATTAGCTTCCATAAGTTATTGTTGTCATCTTTTCCCACGCTGTGTTAATTCATTTTCACGTTCTTTTGGTATCAAGCCGTTGCTTAGCAACCGACAAGTCATGACAATCGGCCGTTGCTAAGCAACCGATCTATTTCAACCAGCGAAGCGATTTGCTTAGCAACCTGTCGTTTGTTGCAAGCTGGTCGCTTAGAAACTTAGAAATAAAATTAACTAAGAAAGTCGCGTTACTAGAAAGTCTTAAATGGTCACATCTAGTTATCGTGTTCATCTAACTTTTTTTTGTTTAATCTTGATCTTACTTTCCTCCTGTCGGGTTTGCTAGCGTTGTGCAGTGTCTGCTTAATAAAACATAACCTGACACAATATTTGCTACTTTCCTGCGTTAAATCCGTCTCAGAACCACACAGTGCATCGGAGAATTAGTATTTTGTACAAGCATCATCGGTTTTAAGAATACATACTCAAAGGAACACACAATCTTTTTTCGGATAATTTTCCATTATTACGGTTTTCTAATTAAATTATGAAAATTCTGTCTACACTGTGTAGAATCACAAAAATAAACAACAAACATAATATCTATAGTAATTATTTGGATCTAAATTAAATATTTTGGATAATAAAAAATTCTACATAGCTTCTGGGTGAAACAAACATGTCGGTCTTTTAACGTTTAGCTTGTTTCTAGATAATGTGATCACGTGTGATTATCCAGTGACTAGAAGCACATATGTATCACCTAATCTTTTCCTATATTTCGCTGGTGATTCATAACTTATCGAGGAACCAATCAAGCAACGCGCCTGAAACCCTTCGTAGGAATCGCTTAGGATGGAACTCTTCTTAAGGATCCCATGTCCCATGTACTGAAAAACCTCTTTATAAAATATTTTACTGAAGATCATCCTAACACGAGTCTACAGGCCGCCTGTAAGGATGCAGCACGTCTTAGGTAAATTTCCCTTTACACCTTCTAGACCAGAATATTCTTCAATGGGATCCGCGTCAGAAATGTTACTTAAGAGTTCCCAAGGCCGATAGATATCGCATGACGGACCGTTTCGGTGTTCATCAACCGATCGACTCTTAGCAAACTATCACTTCTGTGAGACAGCTGCTAAGCAACCTATCGTTGCTTAGCAACCGCTGTTTGCTGAGTAGAGGCCACTTTTCAGCTGAATAAATTTTGAGTGTGATCACTGTAATTGGTCAGCGATTATACTGCATTCGTAAAAGTGTATCGGTATATTTCATTTTAGAGTTAGTTTAGTAGTAGTAGTAGTAGCAGGAAGTTACGGTGTTGGTATTATTATTGATATTGCTCCATCATTTTTTCGTTTCAGCCATCTTCTCTTTCTTCTCTTTCTTCTCTTCTTGGTTCTCCTTGGTTTCTCTACAGACACATACCTTACCTCTGTAATTTTCCTCCTGAACACTTACCTGTTTCCTAAATATTTTTCTTTAGGAATTCCAGATATTTCTAGATCCCGATGTGGTTCTTCATATTATTATTGTTGTTGTTGGGGTTTAGTAGACCAGTGGGTGAGGCGCCTGGGTACAAATCTAGAGGTACCGGGGTTCCGTTCCTGGGCGCACTGTAAAACCAAGGTGATTTTTCCAGGCTCCAGCCATAATTTTATTCTTGTTGTTTTTGTTATTATTATTATTATCAGAGTGCTGTTATTTAGAGATAACAATTTGGGTGTCACTAACGCTATAATATATTCGATTCAGTTACGTCAACATAGATATAATCTCACTAGCATTAACAGGTTTTAAGAAACAGACTAAATGACTAACAATAGACAAAATTTTCCAATTCGTATGACAGGCGACTAACCCGATCAGCTGATGCAGTCAGATAAGTTTAGTAATGAAAACAGTTATAGTCTACAATCGAAAGTGTTCTAGTTTGTGTGATGTGATGTAAAACACGTTTCGGAAATTCCACGGCCAGCGCATCAGAATAATGTTACCTGTGTATATAGCTTCAGGGGGAGAACAGGGTTGATCCTAATCACAGTGCAAAGGCGCCACGGCCATCAATATTGGCGACGGATTTCCTACGTTAAATCACTCACGCTGTCATTTCTATAAGTTTCGGCTACTTTTTAAGGCGATATCATTTTCCATCAAGCTCAGACAAAAAACTCTAAACTGCTTTTATGAAGAACACTAGTGATCGATTTTTGAAAATGTATATGCTGTGTTTGCGTACGTTTGATTGAGAGATATTTATGCATAAACCGTATCCCTAAGCAATTTGTGGTAAAATTATTTTTTGAATTAAGATATGTGTTAGTACATGATTTATGTGGCTCTTAAAGTCATATAATTAGGTGAATTTTGTATTTTTATAATGTAATGGGACTAAATATTATTGTAATTTTGGATGATAAATAACTTTACAGTCTTATACTTATTTATCACTATCATATCGTATTGTTAGGGTGTTTAAATATTTTTCTTAGATTCTGTGATTTTCACTACTATTATAATTCTATTGTAATTGTTATTAATTATCATAAATAAAATTTAATAAAATTGTTTTTGTCTGTTGGCTATTTATTGTAATAGACACGTAGAACCTACCAAGATGTTTAATTCAGTACTTTCTGTAGGTTTCCGATATTGTCTACTATTTGACCTTTCTTACTGGAAAGATATCAGTTTATTGTTTTGCCATCAGACTGTTATTAATTATTTTTGACTCAGACGCAGACAAAAACCCGAATAAAAGTGACCAGGAATTATACCGGGTGGAAAGTTTATCAAGCGATTTATCAGTTAACCAAGTTGAAAAAAAATATTACTCTGCGATTACAGAAACAGACCGTTCCGCTTTGTTGCTAAGCAATGTCTGGTCAATAAGGAACCATCTTAGTTCGGATGTAGTGATATCAGTTCAGGGTTTCCTGGTAATGATGTCGGTCCCAGCCGATTCTCTAAATAATTTTCAGAGTCCAAGATTTCTAGGTCGAGTTACCGATACGAGGAATCGATTCATGTTTCTTCCCTAGTAGTCCGTAAGTAGGGTTATTGCTGTAGACGTTCTTGGCCATTGCCAAGCAGTCATGTCCTGTGGATTGGATCCATTCTTTCGATTCTCGATATCCAAGAAGGTAAAAAGTCAGTGTACAAAGAAAACAGGCTAATAATATTGACATAGTTTAAGCCTTAAGTATATAACATGTATGTTATAATACTGAGTATATATGTGTTAAAGACTTCGAGCCTTCTCGTTAAAGACTGATAATGGGGATTTAACTTTTGAATCGCCAATAAAGTACAAGAAATTGTAATTTTGTATTATATAATCCTTTAATTTTCTTTATTATGTATAGGCAGAAATAATCAGTTTGAACTTTAGTTCTTAACAAACTTGCAATATTCCTTGTATCCAATCAAGAAATAGATTTTCTTTTAGAATTACTCAGTGAGGTGCAGTGTGTCTTTACGGGATGTGCGCCTGTTTTATTTTTCTCTTGCATTCTTATTTCACGAATCCTCTTAACTAAATGACCCCACCGTTCTTCACAAATGGCCTCATCATTTAAGTTGTAACCACAAGAAATATAAGGTCTGAAAGACGTCCCTTTAATTCGGAAGTAAAATTAGTGACAGTAAACCGTGTCCTCACTGGATACTAAATCAGTGAACTTAGTGAAGCGAGTGGCAAACAACAATAAGATTAGTAGAGCTAGGAATTTTAAGTGCAAAATTTTGGTAAAAAAGGTGCAAAAAAGGTGCAAATTTCAAATGTAAATATTCATACAAACAGTACCAAAACCAATTACATCACATATAAGGACTCAAAATTCACTCATGTATTAAAAAGTCTGCCTAAAAGAAGTCCCAGAACACAATGTTATTAAAGTCACAAATCCAGAAAAAGTACCCCTACTAGTGAGAATAGGGGAAGTTGGAAGAGGAAGTCCTGTAATTTCAACATACTTTTGTATCCTAGCAGGAGCCTTTTTCAGCAATTTCTTAATGGAAGACAGAATTCATTTGCATATGAATATTCATCTTTTAGTGCCTCACAAACTCGATGCAATGCAGGTTACATGTTTTGGATTAGAGTACATAGGTTTCAGGTTAGCAATAGCCAATAACATGTAAGGAGCTTGGTCCGTAAATACTAGCCACACTCGATCATATTCTATTCCTTCAGGCCACAACACAATACATGCGTTGCTGAAACTTCGAATCACACTGGCGTTGTCTGTTTTGTTCAGAAAGTATGTTTTCCACAGCATGGGTTTTATTTGTTGTCCATTTAGAGGTGCTACGAAAATGTTTAAAACATATCTCATCTGCCTATCAGTGGTTTCATCTAGTATAACATATAGTAGATGCTGTGATGCCGCACACATTTTGTGTTCCTTGTTTAATTATTATAGGAATAAAATGCGGCAAAGGAGCCAAAAAAAGGTAAAAAAAGCGCGAAAAGGTGATGACATTGAGAAAAGGTGCAAAAAGGTGTAACCAAAACACAATTAGGAGTGTTTATTTAATGTTTTCTTTGCAAGACAAGCTAATTTGGGCATTTTAATAGCACAAAAAAATTAAGGTGCAGCACCTAAAATTCCTAGCTCTAAAGATTAGTAGCTGCAGCAACGATACTGCGCTTTAGCAATTAATGTTGTTAATGACAGTGTTAACAGCTGGTGGAGCCGACAACTGCAACGACGCTGCCAGCCTTACACTGCGTGTGTCTCTGTGCTAATGTGTACAGTTTTACGTCTACAGTCGTTGATATTATGCAGAGATTTTCCCACAGCCCATTGATACTACGGTTAGTTAATAGACTTTTTAATTGACAGTTGTGATTAGAGAAAGTAGCGTTTAGTCAAAGCGATACTGACTTATTTTCAAACCTGCCAAATGAGTCTAACTGTAGCTTTTCTTATTCTGCATTGTTTGCTTAATTTTAGCGTAGTATCATCTTTATCGTACTGATATTATGAGGATTAACTGACGTCTAATTTGAATAACTCCGGAGTAGTACTTAATTCCTTATAGACGGATAAGAATTATTTTAATTATAGTAACTTACGTGAAGCTACAGTAACGTACACTTGAAAGCCTTTTTCCATTTACAACGGTGAGAATACTGCAAACTAGTGTGACTCAAACACTTAGTGATGCTGCAGAGGCATACACGTGTGAGGATTACACCGTCTACAGCCGTGGATTTATACAGATTAGTGTGACGCAGAGTCTACGTGAGGCTACAGTGGCATACAAGTGTGAGGATTACACCATCTACAGCCGTGGATTTGTACAGATTAGTGTGACGCAGAGTCTACGTGATGCTACAGTGGCACACACGTGTGAGGATTACACCGTCTACAGCCGTGGATTTGTACAGATTAGTGTACCGCAGAGTCTAAGTGATGCTACAGTGACATACACGTGTGACGATTACGCCGACTATAGCCGTGGATTTATACAGATTAGTGTGACGCAGAGTCTACGTGATGCTACAGTGGCATACACGTGTGAGGATTACACCGTCTACAGCCGTGGATTTTTACAGATTAGTGTACCGCAGAGTCTAAGTGATGCTACAGTGACATACACGTGTGACGATTACGCCGACTATAGCTGTGGATTTATACAGATTAGTTTGATGCAGAGTCTAAGTGATGCTACAGTGACATACACGTGTGACGTTTACGCCGTCTACAGCCGTGCATTTAGACAGATTAGTGTGACGTAGAGTCCATGTGCTGCTGCAGTAGCATACACGTGCGAGGTTTACGCCGTCTATAGCCGTGCATTATACAGATTAGTGTGACGCAGAGTCTACGTGATGCTACAGTGGCATACACGTGCAAGGTTTACGCCGTCTACAGCCGTGCATTTAGACAGATTAGTGTGACACAGAGTCCAACTGCTGCTGCAGTAGAATACAGGTGCGAGGTTTACGCCGTCTATAGCCGTGCATTTATACAGATTAGTGTGACGCAGAGTCTAAGTGATGCTGCAGTATCAGACATGGGTGAGGATTACACCGTCTATAGCCGTGGATTTATACAGATTAGTGTGACGCAGAGTCTAAGTGATACTGCAGTGGCATACACGTGTGAGGTTTACGCCGACTACAGCGGTGGAATTATATAGATCAGCGCGACGCAGAGGACAAGTGATGCTGCATTAAGGTACATCTGAAAGCCTTTTTTCGTCTAAAGATGTGGGGTTGTACAGATCAGTGTGACTCGGAGTCCAAGTGATGCTCTAGTAGCACATACGTGCGAGCCTTATTCTGTCTACAGCATTATGCATAGCAGAAATTACTTTAAAGCGGAGTTTTACTGATGCTGCAATTTAGTACACATGCACGTCTTATACAGTCTACATCGGTGGAATTATACAGATTTGTGCGATTCGGAGTGTAAGTGATCCTGCGTGTGTCTTTTACTATTAATAGCTGTGTGAATTAACGAGGCTAATGTGACCCTAGTTATAGTGATACTACCGTAGCGTGCACATACTATGCTTTTACGTCTAAAGCAGTGTGAATTGTATGGATTACAGTGGCGTCATCTATATATTACTTCAGCAGCACACACTTGCGAGCCTTATTCCGTCTTCAGCTGTATGATTTATTTGTATTAATGTTGTGTGTAGTCTACTTGATAATTCAGTAAATTATACTTGTGATTCATATTTCGTCTACAGTTGTCTATTTCGTATGTGATGCGGTGTAAGTGATACGGGATACGGCAGTAGTATTATTCTGCAGCTCCTACACACACAGAATGGCACTATATGTACTGTAGTATTAATAACGTACAAGCAGTATTTTTGTCTGCAACTGTCGTATTAGTTGTAGTTGTTACGTGTCGTAAGTGATAAAACTGTACTGGGCACGTGTAAACAATTGTCTCCAATGTTTGAACCATTCTCCAATGGCAACTGTAGTGAGTGATACAGTTAACAGTGTACGCCGTTAGTGTTAACAGGACAATAATATTCAGTCTTAACAATACTTGTAATTGTTAAAGAGGCTGTACTTGTAGTTAGTCCAATGAATCTGAAATATAGGCCTATTCGCATAGTAGTAATAGTTTGTTCGAAACATATGTGTTAACAGCTGTTGCCTAACATGCCTTTTACTTATAAATTGTATCGATATGTGTAAGAATATTATTATGTGGTCTATGTAGTCTATGTATGTATGTGGTCCATATCTAATTATTAGATCACCTCTACTTTCCTTCATAAATTTTCATTTACAAAAATACTTTTACATAGTTTTCTCCGTTAATATTCATTTTTTTCTAAAGCGTCACCGATGTGTATGACAGCTATCGTTTGGAGTTCTGAGAATTACGTATTAATAGTAATACGAAAGTTTCTATTGCCGATGTTGACATTATATCTTTCTTAATTCGATTATGTTGTACTATCAAGGAGGTGTTTTTATCTATAAAATGCTAAAGAATTCTCGATATAGGAAGCCTTAAGTGGCGATTAATTTGGGATTGGTGTAGTGTTTTTAATCAGTGTGTGATCGCTTAATTGCTTTGTTAAGTCAGAGCTGTACAGAGGGAGGAGAGGGATAGCGAGTGTATGCGTGAGTGCGCGCGTGTGTAAGAGATGAGAGTGACAGCGAGAGAGGAGAGAGAGAGTGAGAGAGAGGTAGGGAGATGGGGGAGAGAGAGAGAGAGAGAGAGAGAGAGAGAGAAGTTATGTGATATCCAATACAAACCTAAACTGTTTAAGCCCTCTTCAAACAACGAAATCAATATTTATTATTGCGACATTAAACCGATTTTTAAATTGGAAGCTGAAGCACTTTTTTACAGATAAGATAGCTTATAACAATCGACTGTTTCTTTGTTTATATAAATTCAGTAACGTTGACAGTAATTACAGTATTTCGTTCTCTCACTCTCTCGCTAAAACTCTTTTTCTCTATTCGTGCTTGAAAGCTCACACATAATGATCGAAAATACGTTCCTGTAAATTTATAAAAAAGATTTGAATGAGATATATTGTGTTAGACTGGTAATAATACTAGTAATAATAGTGGTAATAACAATGTTTTTAGAGCGGTTAGTAGCGGCGGTCGGATTAAGGCACAGCAAAGCGGATTATCTCTCCATGATTGATGAGTGCTTTCCTCTATGCACGCTCATTTAATCCTGCAGCCGGTAAACTCGTCTCGAAAACATTCAGTTCGGTTCTGCTCTCGTCACCGTTACAATGGGTCGCGGACGCGCGCCGTTCAACGCAACTCAGTGTACTGAAAAGAAAGAACTTAGCGCTGCCCAAAGTAATAAAAAAGACAAGTTTTTACCAAGACAGAACATAGAAAGGGATCGTTTTTGTTTTGTCTCTAGGCGATCTAATTACGGTTTCTGCATGACATTCAGGCTCCCTCAATTAATTTGAGTAAAATCATTAAATTCAAGTGAACGATTTTATTACCTTATTCCACTCGGTCATTAGGTTTCATCTAATCCTGTGCTTTCTTTGTACATAGTCGTCTTTTTACCAGTGTTCTTTTGGTTTCAAAACGACAATTCACTCTTGCAATTACAAGTCCTTATTTGATCTTGCTGAAATCGTAGCACTCTTCAATTGTTTTAAATGTCCGTGTTTATTTCGTCTTACGTTTTTATAAATATAAGTCATTCATGTATCTACCCGGGTTTGTCTTGCCATACAGGCGTGGAAATAATGAAAGCGTATGACGTTCAAAACTATTTTTGGCTTCTAATCAGTTTGTAATATCCAACGTGGAAAATTACATGCAAAAATAACGTTATAAATCCGATTTAGGAACGAAAACCACGAGAATGTAATCTAAGTTAGAGAGGCATTCACTAAATATTTCCAAAACATGTTATAGACATACTTTTGATATGATTACAAAGGATATTACTAATCCGAAGACACACGTATGATTATATCCAGCCCATCAGACAACCTTTTTATATTTGTAGGCCATGATCTATTTTTCACGGTGTACGTTAATTGGTGGGACTGATAATCAAAAATGTTTCGTATAGGAGTATAAATTCTGAGCTGGTTTTTCTATTCCATCCATACACTGAGGGAACCTACTAAAGTAATCGAAGACTACTGGACATGGTATCTTTGTTTCCTAATATTTAGTAGGAAGACTAAAGTGTTAGACTACAAACACGTTTTCGCTCATGGTCTGAAACTCTACAACTCTCAAAACAATTTCACAGTTTAGTAGTAGACTAGTTACTCACAAAACAAGTAAAACACGAAAATTACCAACGGATTTAACGCATTTAGTGTCCACACCACCTAACAAAATTTACTTTTCAACATAAATAAACCGTAGTTTCTATAAGGTAAGACGGTACAGAGTTCATGCAAATCCAGTTTCATTACATAGCCCAATGAGAGTGATATGTTTAGAGCCATTGTATGTGTGTTTTAGGGTGAGAGAGAGAGAGAGAGAGAGAGAGAGAGAGAGAGAGAGAGAGAGAGAGAGAGAGAGAAAGAGAGAGAGAGACAGAGACAGACAGACAGAGAGTGACGTAAAATATTATCAACTCACTGTACTGCAATGATGCATATACGGACACACGCATAGAGTGGATTAACAAACGCACGCCAGCGCACCCATACCTCGAAACGTTTCACGAACAATTAGTGTGCCGTTTTATACATAAACGTATATTGTACATGTAATACATCTGCCCGTTTATTTGTTCTGGATTTTTTTCTATTACAAACTCGAAAGCAATAACATTACAAAATTTATTACATTCATATTTAACCATTTATTCGTGTTTTCACACGCGCGCGCGCGCGTGCGCTTATTTTGTGTGCTCTTGTTTAAAAAAAAAAAACATTTCAGAGGCCTTATAGCAGACACCATCAGTAAAACGCATAACAATTATTTCCATTGAAACGTTTCATTGCAACACATAGCCTACGTGCGATACGAGTTTCATAAAGTGCAGTGTCCACATCGTCACGTTGCGTCGCCATGGTGATTAGGAAACCGCAGATGATATCCAAATTACGTTTCGGATTGACTTTACAAGTTCATACTGCGTTTGGGAAAGGCTTAAACAAATCATATATGTCTCATTTTTATTGTTCTCTGTGTTTGACGGGCGCGTAGTCATTATATGGATCGCTTTAGTTCTTTCGTAATGATGAGTTAATTTTCAAGCAGGATTTCACATTTTACGGAACGTTTTTCTTAAAATTACCATCAGTTTGGTATGATACACCCCGTCCAAGCTGTACAGTTTTCTGTTATAGTAACAAATATATGGGGACAAAGTAAGCTCAAATCTTACGAAGCCGCTTTGCTGAACTGCTTTAACAAACCAATTGATTTACTTATTGACTCGCTAATATGAACATATGTATAGATGTATTGGTACTGAGTAAAGAAATGTAACAGGCGGTTTAAACCTTTACAGAATGCTTGTAAGCTACCAGCTACTATCCAGTAATCAATGTGTATTTTTCTTTTTTTTGTACACTTTAAGTGTACAAATATTCGGAATCTTTTCCTATGCGTGAATTTACACAATCTTATATCTTTGTATAAATTTGTACATAGATACGAACCCCTCTTGTAAAGAGCCAGTCGTCGACGTATCGAAACCAGATTCTCAAATTTCTGGTTTGTTGCGTACTCAAGACTTGAAGCTCACTTTTTGCATGCAGCGTTATCGCGGTAAGCGAAACGAGTTGTGGAGCCGCTGCCGCCGCCAGCTGTTGCTCGTGGATTATCTCGGCTACACCATATAGGCTAATTGGTCGCACCCACCAGTCATTTGTCTTGCACCCTTTCCTACTTCGTATCACTTCGCGGTCTCTCGTCCCTGCCACACTTCATCCGCTGAATTAAACTACTCGCAGATTTCTTAATCATTAAAATCGTCGTATTTTATACAGAAAGTAATCAGAAAGTTCGAATTATCGCAAGAGTTTTCTTATTTTATAGAGGCGAAGTCTTCGTCATGTTTAAACGTTCATCTTATTTTCAGTCATTGTACTGACAGCGTTTTGTGTTATTCTCCGTGGTTCCAGATTAGGTATCTCGTTCAGAATCTTAATAGAATATTGAGGCCTACGATATACCCGTCGGAATGGACATTAATTCTTACATTTTTGTACAAGACAATTTTAAGAAACTTAAAAAAAAATTAAATAAAAGTCAACAATCTGACGAGAATTTATTCAGTCACAAATAAAATATAAAAGTATTTAGGGTCATACACTGTTTAGCTATTCCCGACCGAAGGGTTAACCTTTCAAGGGATTTATGTGACATTTATGTAACATTCCTCAATATCCTAATGGTAAAGTAGTCACAATAAATTGAAAACTCTACATTCATAAATAAAATCCAAATAGACACATACAAAATAATAGGCTATGTAATATTACAAATGTAACTATTAAATTATTTTTAGTAAATTTTATCCATATCTATAATCATTAACTGTTTTTTTTTTGTTTTTTTTTATTCCTACACGATGGATCAACTTCATCTGCTTACCTCTTGGTGGACGATCTGTTCATTATATTTTTTTTTCTTAAGACGTTAGGTCTTTCAGTAAGTTCGTTCAACCGCTGCTTTCAGTTTCTGAAGACGATCATAGACTTTTGGTAGAAACGGTGGTAAGAAAACATTGCTATGATGGACTCAGTTCGCCAGGAAGTTTCATCTGATTAATGTGTTACCATACCAAAACATACGTATGATTGGTATGTTACCAAAAAATATCATTCGTATTTTTCCAGTGCAATGTGATTTTCAAAGCTTCCAATGATTAAGTCGGATGTAAAGACGGTCTTAGGTCTGAACGCGCTTGTTGTATACAACAATGTGTTGTATACAGATAGATAGGCCTACATAGTGTCAACATTATGAGACTACCAACCGAGCCGACTAAACACCTCCCACTGTCATTATTCAGCTCGATATCTGTCCTGAGTTATTTTTGTTCCGTTCACTACACCACACGACAATCAGATCATCTCTGTATTCCTACAAAGGTCCACCGTCGCGGTCTCATAACGCCTCTCGACGTTCGGTCTAGCAACCTTCATGTAATCTGCCATTTTGCGGTAGGCCAAATCTCCTTCCCACCTCATTTAAATTTTTGTGCCTACTGTAGGTTTTCTTATAAATGGTTTTTTCGTGGTAAAACCTAGCAATAGAATACAATAAGACTAAATATTATATACTCAAGTGTTCGAAAACATCGGACTCCAAAAACGAAACAAATGAACGTAGAAACTTGCCGAACCTGTAGAATATCCAGGAAAATGTATGTACTTAACGGAGTCAGTGGAAATTCAACAAGTGATTGAAACTGACAGAGTGCTAAAGATGCTAAGCTATGGTGGCCGATATGGGAAAATGTAAATGGGGGGGGGTGAGTGTGTATGACTTAATGTCATAGTTGAAGAATAGTAATCAATTATAGAGAATAGATCAGCGAATCAGCAGGCACTAGTATTCATTCGTAAGCTCGAATCTGTATAGTTTACCTTACAGTTTGTTAATTCGGTTTTACCATATTCTATTTGCTGAGAGTTGTGAGTAAATTTACAGAGGAAATCGATTCTGATTGGCCAAAGTTGATGTGAATAAATTTAGCGGGAGCCATACGAAATCAAAACACACATTGTAGCTAGTGAATACAGAAAAAGTAGATTCTAAAAAAACATAATAATAAATAGATAACTGCTGAAATAAAGAAAATGTCTCACACAACAAGGAATGAAAATATTCGATAACTACTCACGGTAAAAGCATGTGATGATACATGTGGAGAAAAAAATGAGTTAAACGTTAAGCTCATAACTAACAACACTTTATTAACGTAATCCAAATGTTTTGAATGTTTTTCAATTGCTGTGATTTTGTTACACAAATATTCTCAGCTCGGGCATAGAACGAATCACTTCCTTCTACAGCCGTCTTAATGTAGCTGCATTTTGATAATACTGAGAGAAGAAATGTGTAAGGAACAATGAATAGTGAATGTAAATGTGTGCATGAAGGTGGTGGAGAAAGGAAGAGGGAGGGAGAGAGAAATGTAACATTGTGAATAAAGGGAGGAGAAAGACAGATTAACGAGTCAATAAAAAGAACAGATAAATATAGATTCAGTGGGGAGTAAATAAAAACACAAAAGAGGTTCTATGACATTGATTGTTCCTCCAGTGACAATGTAGTTGGTGTTTCGTAGGTAGTGGTTTGTAGCATCAAAACGTTTGTACCACGTACCCAACTAAGAGTGAAAAAAAAACAGATTATTGTCGTCATTACAAAACACTGACGAAACACTGAGCAACACTTGGACTCGTGTACACTGTAGCACGTCGCGTCGTATGGGAACTGTGTCGCATATTATGTAATGTTTTCAACATCTATAGTACAACGCTGTATCCTCTTTTACGCCAAAGCTGGATTAGAACGGGGAATTAAAGACTGAGCTAGCCGGGGGATTATAGCTAGCTGTGTGCAGCAGGGGTGAGAAGGGATGATGCTGGCAATCCGGCCGAGACTCTCCACCCTGTCACTCTCGTCATCAGCATCATCACCGTCATCATTACGGAACGTCATTTCCACTTACACAGGTTTTATCGTGTAATTACTTTGACGTTGCTGTTACGTGAATTTAATTTTACCACAATTTATTGGCACTGCATTTCTGCACAACACTATCTACACTATTCAAACACGCAGATGAGTTTTCGCTTCAGTTATTATTGTCATTTATAAAAGTAAATGTGACACGTTTTTTAAATAACATTTTCCTTATTCATTCAGTAGCAAATAAAGAATGCGTGGTGTAAAAATAAAACATTTCTTCTACATATGACCGGCTGTACAGAAACTCGCGCGCGCTCACACACACACATGAACTAACTCACGTGCCTAGTTTTCGGCTTGACTCCCCCATTGGTTTCGCTGTGACCTTTCGGCTTACCGAAACGTTTCGGCAGTCACATCTCTATTATTTTCAGGCTGACCCCTCCTCCTCCTCAACATGCCTGGACAGAATGTCCTCCACGTCCTTATTACATCCAAGGACGGGTAGACATGCAGCTGCAGTAACTTTTTGAGGAAAACAGCGAAATTCAATACAATATTCAAACCAAAAACAAGACACATGACATCGCGCCCAGAAAAATCTAAGAATTGTCGTTATTGTGAATGTGTTTAAAAGAATCGGTGATCTGAGGAATTAACATTCTTTACTTTGAATTTAATTATTCATACATACATTACATTTACCAGTTTTTAGAAAATCTAAACGAACATAATTTAGTTGATAATAAGTGTTTTGCCTACAGCTATGCTTCACCGTTTATACACTATTATCAGGAACAAAACGTACGTATGTACGTACTAAATATATGCCATCATAATACATTTGCAGCTGTAACAACGCACTCAGTATCACAGCTATTTCCGTTTTTGTTTTCTCAGGAAGGTCAGCACGGACGGGCAAGTACCTACTGTTGCGACCCACAGATCGTTTGTACAAATCTAGGCCTATTTGTACTACTGCTGCTAATTGATTCACAGTGCAACCTATTAGAGAAAAGAGGAAGCATGAAGCCAGTATGTTAATAGAGAAAGACAAACGAAAAGATGCGGAGAGAGCTTGAAGCTGTCCATTACATTTCCCATGGACACTAGTGGTTCAGCGGTGAAAGCCATACATATATTTAAATTCGTTAAGCAGTGTGTATTTCATCAACGAAATACATATTACGTCCACAGCGACCGGAGATACAGATCTTTCCATTTGTTTCTTGCTAATGCCTATAAACATCATTTGTCGTCAATTTAGACTTTACATTATAGGCGGTTGTTGGTAACGTTTGATCTGAAGAAATGTTAAGTAAACAAGGAAGGGACATCGAGCACAACAACATCAACTTTAGGTTAACATCAGCAGTAAACGACAACAGTGTCTTCAATAATACAATAATAATTACTGATACTAATAACGATATTGTGCTACTACTACTTAGAACAGTAGAATCAATAATATTAATCGTGATAATAAACTATAATCCTTATATAATAGGCGCTAAACAATCAAATGGCTGAAAATTTATTACAAAAACTAATTTAAAAAAAAACGGAATAATAACAAAATAACTATTAAGAAGACCAAGAAGGCGGACACGACATTTTGTTGGAGAAAAGAAAGACCAAGCTCAGTAATTACGTTGGAGATGATATAGGCTGACGACAATCTTTCTGCACGTAAAAGAAGAAGGATGTGGAGGAGTGGGAGGAAGAGGAGGAGAAAGGGATAAGAAGAAGTGCAGAAGTTGGAATAGAATGGAAGGAAGGGGAGGAGGAGAAGGTTAGAAGGAGAAGGCGGGGGAAAGGGAGAAGGGTGAGGAGGAGGAGGTGTAGAAAGAGGAGGGGAAGGGGGAGAAATGCAAGAGGAGGATGATGAGGAATAGAAGAAGGAAAAGAAATTTATGATGAACAAGCATTAGAATTAGAATGAAAAAAATTATAAATTTTGTTTTCTATGACCTAAAGTGACATACTAGCAGAAACTACAACACAATGCTATTAATAACGAGTAAGTATAGTTCATTTAGATAGGGTTGCGTTTGGTTATGGTCGATACGTTATCCATTTTCCGAAGTCCGTTTTCTAATGCCCGTGGATTTCAGGCTGCACTCAGTAGGTTGTCCCCAATAATACAAGTATTCTAAGTTTGAATTGCTATACGTCTACCGCTACACGATGTCTGTATCGTTAATGGTGACCACTCAGTCTATAATGTCGATGAGTTTGTAACAGGTAGACAGGTATTCGAGTCTGGAACTGGACCCGGAGTGAATTAGAAATTGATAAATGAGAGGAAGGCGAAAATGATTGATGGTTTTATCAGTAAATAATAAAATTCTATTTTGGAAACCCATAGTAATACCTGTACGGATCCACGGGATTGAATTATGAAGATCCAACGCTCCCCAATTATTTCAGAGTAAGATGTTTACAAGACCTACGCCATAAAAGCAGAAAACACAACGCTTAACTCAGAACCTACGAGTACCAGCTGATAGGAGCGCTAACTGATATGAACAGGGAAGTCAAAAGAAGACGTCCAGATGACTCGATGTAGTCCAGGAGTCGTCACTGAGCGATTATCAATCACATCATGTACAGTATATGTACTTTTATTAGATTAGCTTATGCAGTACACAATTCTGGGTGCTAATTCAATAAAGAGAGAAAACGTATAATTTGCAATACTTTTCATACCTGCCAACTTTTTTCAAAATTGAAATTCGGAGGATTTTTCAAATTAATTAGGAAGATACATCAAACCCGATCCTACGTTAATTAAAAAATTACAGTCGTATAACTCACAATACAACAACGTCGTAATATAACTATTTTCCTTTGCATTATAAATTTGTAAAAAGATTGCTTTCTTACAAATAGACCTATTGTTCTCCTCCATATAAAATTAATTTCTCACAATTTTCGTGCATATGTACCAGTATGGATATTGAAAATGCAATAAAATGGCAATAAAATAGAATAAAATCAAACACTGTCCTACGCTAATAATATCTTTAGAAGCTGGTAAAAATATTTTTATTTAAAAACCCTTCGTCTTTTAGGAATCACAGTGAATGTCTTTAGAATCACGAAAGTCTCTTTATTCTTTAAGAACCGAACCGAAATTATCAAAAAATGTGACGATATCAATGTAATTTGGAAAATCATATAACGTAATAAATTTTCGGATATTTTCCGAAGACAATTGGGTGAGTTGGCAGTATGCAATACATTTCTGACAGTTATTTTTCGCCACCACAGTTACTCATTTCCTACATCATTTTCTTATAATACTGTTTCGCTGATGTTTTATGTTTAAAGCTAATTTTGTTTAGTTTCCTTCACGTTAAGTGATAAGTTAACTAGACTAATTGGAAAAAATTTAATCCATAATAAACACATAAGAGTAACTGATACACGTTTAATCTGGTAGTAACATTATCGTTATAATAATAGTTATACATATTCTGATCGTTAGCGTTGTTGTTTGTAGGCCAAAAAGTCCATTTCACAAATTGTACAGTTTTGTAATTGCATAAGTACAGTAGGTAATAGGCAATCAAGATAAATAAATGGAAATGTGTTGTACTACGACTAACAGCTTTTATACCGATTGTCGCGTATGATTACCGCTTTCTCTCTGAAACGTTTTATTTCCAATGACAATCTGGTAGCTGAAACCGAAGCGAACCGATTATGCCATATTTTGGTAATTTTCCAAAACTTTTTTTATATTGTAAAGTCGTCGTCAATGTAGGTTTTATAAGCCGAGTTTTAACCACGATAAGCTGAAAAAAATTATATTTTCTACATAATTTTTTAATAAGTTTGTTTGACAGTTTCTTTTTGTTATGGCATTAACAAAGCCAATGGTATTAAGTGCGGCAGAGAGAGAGAGAGAGAGAGAGATACAGCACACAAGCCATGGTTCCCGTGGGCCACTCCCTGCCTACATTATGCGGTGACTAAGTTGGAAATAATAGGATTTTTATTAATCACCCGATTAGCGAGCATTAATATTGTTTAAAACTACAATGCAACCGGTCTTTCAAACGCCCACTCGACTCTCGTACAGAATAAAACGGCCGGGCCTTACTGGACCCATAACTCTTGGATAATCTGAAAGCAGATTCAAAGGCTTGTAAGCCGGACCGCTTGTTTTGTTAGCCAATTAGCAGTGTTCGGACTTCAGTGCAATCCGTCTTGTATACGCCTACACGCGATACTCCAACAAGCAGATTTTATCTAACAAAAATTTGTACGTTATAATCTCCGATCGGTTATCGTAATGTAAATCTGGCTGACAAAATTTGAAGGATAGTTGAGCCACTTTTCTACAATGGCACGACTCTTGAACGGTACACTGATTATAAATAAAGCCGTAACGTCTTGCACGGCTCTTGTTCTGTCAAATACGGTGCTGCGTCGCAGAATGTACGAAACCTTATCGAAATTGAGTTTAATGGATGTTAAACATTTGAATTTTACAAATCAGTAACTACTCTGATACAAAAGAGACTGCACTGATACAACTGAAACAAAACTGGTTACTCACCACTACTAGTTTTGGCCGAGTCGTCAGCTGTGTACTGAGGACAGGGAGGCGGCGTCGCCGACAACTGCTGAGGAGGCTGCGACGCTGGACTACACTGAACCGACGCCGGCGACTCCGGAGGCGGTGTCCGCGAATCTCTCGTCGTCAGAGCCAGCGCTTGATTCTGCAAACAAAACGCGTATCTGAGTACTATTCTCCGCAGTTGCTACCAGATAATTTAGTAAAGCCATTAATCTGGTATAACTAGAATTTGGCCTATAGCGTTTTAAGAATTAAGACATGTTTTTTTCTTGGAATTTTCTATGCCGGAAAAGTTAAATGTAATATTAGTAAGTATAGCTTTGAATTACATATTTAAAAAAAAGTCGTGAACATACTTTAAGTTAGTATAAATAGTAAATGCTCGAGTAAATGCAAAAATATACTCTTATAAAATGTATAATGTAGAATATAAAATGTACAAAATATAGGCCTACCTTACATGTGCTCGAGCCTTTCTTTGGTATTTTATTATTTCCTTTATGAAAAATTTAGGAAAATGAAACTAAAAAAAAAATCAATGTCTGTTAAACATTCATACTGGTGGAAACTAAAAACTAATGAAAAACATATTCCTGTAAAGATTGTGTGTGTGTGTGTGTGTGTGTGTGTGTGTGTGTGTGTGTGTGTGTGTGTGTGTGTGTGTGTGTGTGTGTGTGTGTGTGTGTGTGTGTGTGTGTGTGTGTGTGTGTGTGTGTGTGTGTGTGTGTGTGTGTGTGTGTGTGTGTGTGTGTGTGTGTGTGTGTGTGTGTGTCAGAGTATGCTGTGCGTGTACTGAATATAGCAAGCAAGCGCTTTCGTTTGTACATTGCATAATAAATTATTTGTATTTATCATTGCGGTATCTTGACTAAAAGCACGAGTATACAGTCACTGTTAGGTATACGTATTAAATTTGCTAAAACAGTGTTAATAATGAATTTACGTAATACATTTAAAGGATACACGGCATGTGAAGACAGAATTACTCAGATCATAAATTCCATTGACCTACTTGTCATATTATCTGGTGTATTTTTAGACATTATACAATACACAGTTAAACATGGGTACGACAATAATGTCGGAAAGTCTAGTGTAACCACGTCAAATACTGAAGCTCTCTGTAAGCGATTTGTTCTAGTTCATAGTACTATCACGGGCTTCTAGAAAATTACGTAGAGAAATCATTTGAAAGCGAATTTCAGTAGAAAAGTGTAACATAGCCAGCAAAGGCGATATAACAGGCCAACTCAATAAATTCTTTTATTATAGAAAAATGAAAAATTTTCTTTATTCAGTTAAGTATACTTTTTGTGGCGATGTTGTAAAATTCTTCTTAAAAATTATTGAATGAAGATTGCAAATTTTGGCTAAATTTGCATTTTTTGTATAATCATCGGCAAAGCATAATCTACCCTGTTCGACCATTATGTTTGACACAAAAAACGGCATTTGGCATTCGAAACATGATAGAGACTCTTTTCAATATTTCCCATATTTAAACTGATAAACTAAACTGGATACAAAATATATGCAAGATTATTTATAAACCATCGTCAACAGACTATTTCCGAGCATCTTATTTTGGAAAAACAAATCGGTTTCAGGAAGAGCAGATCTTGTAGAGGTACTGCTTTTAAGTATTGTTACACATATCATTGAGAAGCATCGTGAGTTCAAGAAAGAAACACATGCAGCTTTCGTTGACTTTGAGAAGGCCTTTGATAGAGTAGCTAGAAAGTCGCTGTTGCAAATATTAGAAGAACGGGGATACCCACAACAACTTATAAGAACTACCAAGGCCTATATAACAAGAATAGAAGTTAAAAATAATTGTATGATATGTTGTTAAAATTCATTCTCGGGCTGTTTGTCCGTGGTCCATTGTTTTCAACTAAAACAGACGTTTCGACAGTACCATCAACTGCCATCATCATTGTACCACCCTACGTTAGTAAAGCTCGAATTTCACACTGATGATGGCAGTCGATAGTACTGTCGAAACGTCTGTTCTAGTTGAAAAGAATGGACTACGGCCAAAAAGCCCGGGAATGAATTTTAACAACATTGACTCCGGCCATGTGAGCCTACGAGTAATTGTATGACATCTCACCAAAACTCTGTCAGTCAAGTGTCAGACAAGGGTGCAGCATATCACCAAATCTTTTTTAACATTTATATTAACGATCTAGAAAGGAAATAGAAACATCCAGTAAACCCTGGTTTTAAGATATCGTGAGACAGCTATTTGAATGTGCTGTTGTTTGCTGACGACTTGCTTGTAATTAAAAATACAGAATCTGATTTACAAAAATCTGTGTTTTAGCTTAATAAGATTTGCAAACAATAAACTATGAAAATATCAACTATAAAGACAAAGGTAACAGCATTTCAAGGCAAAGAACCAATAAGAACAAAAATAATTAGACCTATTAATGATCAAATTCTATAACAGGTGAGCCATTTTAATTGTTTTGCAAAATTATATTGGCTAAGATAGGAATTATGATACTGATGTTAAATTAGGTAAGTTTCAGGAGATCTGTGAGACAATCAACCGCATTTTTAGAAACAAGTTACGTCGAGATACAAAATTAAAGTTACGGCAATCCCAGTACTGTCTTATGGGTGTGGATTATGGACAACAACAGTAAAATACAGGCCCCAGAAATGGGGTTCTTAACAGGATTTAAAAATTATTCTAAACTTGATTGTGTAAAGGTCATAAGATAATTACAAGTTTTTAACTTGAATTAAAAATTTAAAGATTACAAATAACAGTGGAAAGAACATTTAGACAGAATGACAGATTCCAGACTGGCCAAACAATTCTAGAAATACAAGCCTGTATGGGTATAGACCTAGGAAGATATGGGTGGAGGATCTTTCAAGGCGGAACAGGCAGCACCTTGCCTATGGCGTGTTGTGAAGATGATGATAATGACTAAACCGATACACTCATCAATTATATTTCCCATTTTATGAACAAGGACTTCTACGTTGTTATATTATACCGATAGTAATGAAATCTATGATCTATCTCATAGCCAATAGATGAGATCAGGAGTGAAAGAATTAGGAACAGTTAAAAGGCGAGAAGCGTTTGAAAAAATGAGGCACAACACCTTGAAATGGTTCAGATATGAATGTGTTGAGAACGAAAAAAGAAAGAACGGTTAAAATGTCGTGGTAAATGGAAAATGAAAACACGAATGCGTAAAATACTTAAATATGAAACAATGATGTAGCTAATATAGCAAAGAGTAGAGAACTGGACTGTACACAAGCTACGAGGGAAGTGAGCGACTTACAGGAAGAATTACAGATGAACAATTATCTCTACAACTCAGGGAGAGGCTAAGGAGTTAGCAGGTAACCTTGTTTTGATTGTTTGTTGTTGTTGTTGTTGTTGTTGTTGTTATTATTATTATTATTATTATTATTATTGTTGTTGTTGTTGTGCGGCTGATAAGTCTTCAACTGTGACCACGGCGCTGAGTAGAAATATGGCTAACACCAGCGGGCCGAAACCTTCCAAGCGACTATTACTGATGTCAGTTACGCACTCACTACTACTGTATGGTGCGGAGATCTGTACTGATGCACTCAGTGGCTTGCTCCTACCGCACGGCTTCGGAGTCTGCGGTTCTTGTCGTCGCGGGAATAATTCCAATCGATCTGCAGGCATAGGGACCGGAAACAGGTTTACAGGAAGAATACCAAAGTAGGTAAAATACAAGCTCACAGGAAGGCTAGGGGCCATACTATGGTTCAGTGGCAGGAAAGATGGATCAGTGACACGAATGGAAGATGGACTTCTATGCTCATAAAACAGTTAGTCCAGTGGACTGATCGCAGACAAGCCGAGATTAATTATTTCATAACGCAATTTCTAACTATTCACGGCCTGTTCCGGACTTACCTGTATAGGATGGGAGAAGTAGACAGACCAGATTGCATTTTCTGCAAACAGGAACTAGATGATGTGTACCACACGTTTGTCACCTGCGACAGATAGAAAGAGGAGAGGCAAACCCTGGAAAATGTAGTGGGACAGATCTCGCCAAGTGGGACAATATAGGGCCGCTGACAAAATAGCAGAAAACAGGTAACGTGGACCCGATGAAGGTTTAAAACAGATGCACGTCCACAGGACGAAGAACGTATGGACAAGTTACATCGTTCCTATTTTGAATAAATACGCGTATATCTACTTTGTTTTAATAACCTATAATTTGTGACAAAACGCTTTATAATATAGTTGAGACTAATGGTAGGCCTACACGTCATGTCAGGTAATTCGGGTTGTCGGTACTGGACGGTGCCGTCATCGTCCGCTTATCTAAACTACAAGAAAGGTTATTTTTATGGCCACTAAAAAGGTGCATCTATTGTTAAGTGGGTTTTACAGTAGAGGTAGAGTTACTGAGGCTGCCCCATCCAGAGGATTGAATGGCATTTTAGTCCGTCAAAAATGAAAAAAGACATGAGGCGACGGGTAGGAAGGATGCCGGTGAGTTCCTTTGAAGGATGTCGCAGTCTGTGTAACAGTGTTATATGAAAAAATTAAATTTCGCTTATCAAAAAATGAAATAATTATTTTAGTGCTAAATTAGGTAAGCAGATGAAGACGACCCCGGCCAGTACCGACAATCCGGTAATTCAGTATTTTATGTTAGTACTTCCTATAATAGTATCCTACTCATTTTTTGCTCTCTGGATAAATATTGCTTTGTTGTAATCGAGTGTAGGGGAAGGTTGCCATCATTGGACCACATAAGAGTTTTTAATTTTTTTTCATCACATTTTCAACTTAAATTTACCATTTAATATACAGATAATCTCTCTATTACTTTCTGATTAACCGTGAGTATTTACTTTGTTTTTAGATTTTTCAAATATGGTAGTAGGAACAAAAAACAAAATTTTAACAAACGATCCATTGATGGCAACTGGTTGCTATGAATGGACCATCGAGTTTCCATCGATGAACCGATTACGAAAGTAAACAAAAACTGTCTCTACATAGGTCTATTACGTTTTATTATACGTATCTACTAGTCATGGTAAAACAAAACTAAAACATATAAAGTATGAAAAATTATCTCAAGAAGCCTGAGACTTAATTCGGGATATCGCCGCATAAAATTGTAGTACCATTATTTTCCCAGCCGATCTCTTCTCTTTGCTGAATCTGTGTTCGATGTTATTTTGTTCAGCGACTTAAAAAACGCGAGTTCTCGTAAGTCTTTGGATGTAATTTCAAAAAAACATCTCCTCTAATTTTAAAATGTGGTCTACTAATTCCTTCTCTACCTCAGGAGGCAGATCTCCTACACTACCAGTAATTTTCTTTCCCTCCACAGCAAAATTGTTTTTGCCTTTTAAGTGTCTCTTTAAAGTTGCTTTGGGCACTCCATACTCTCGGCAGACTTCATTCAAACCCATGTCTCCGTTACGAAAGGCTGCCACACGTTACGTTACGAAAGGCTCCGTTACGTTAGGTTCCATTGCCTCGGTACTCCATTGTCCATATTTGACTCCTTTTGGCTTTTTTCTGAAAAACGGAAATTAGTATGTTAATTTATAGACAAGCTACTACAATATTTTGTGTATTTAGGCTTTTTTACAATGATTACGAGTTAAAATTAATAAATTTCATTTCAGCTTTTAAATACAATCAAATGTCTATCTACTCTTCAACCTGAGTGCCATACAACGACCATGTTAACAGTAGGAACCAAACGCCCTTGTGACTAAAAGTGTAAGGCTATGATTTTATTAGTGTTATCATAGTACAGGGAGACTCAATATGTTTGTATTGAAATGTTTTTATTTTCAGTTTGCTACCAATTGTTGCTATAAACTTATTTTCAAATGACTACAATATTCGGGCTAGAATATAATGATGTAAATTTTTCAAGGTAGTCTACAGAGTTTAAATGCTTGTATGTAGTTGTAGGTTATACTTTAGGCTAATAGTTAGGCTATTTGTAAAAAAAAAAGATAGCACTTACATTTAACACAGTGTATATTTGAGTATTATAACACGTTTTTCTAGACACTAACGAGCTACCAACTCACACACAATAATACGCTATTTCCACGCATCTCCTACATTCTTAGCGTTATAAAAATTAATATTTGCAATTTAACAGGACCTGTTAATTGTACTTTAAACCGTAGATTATAGGTTAATAAAATTTACTAACAGGCCTATCACAAAATATCAGTGAATGAAAAAGTACCAAGCAAACAAGGTTTCTGTGTCCCATGTAAGAGGTAAAACTTAAAATGATAAAATTTAGTCTTACTTGTAGTCAAAATATAAAATAAAAGATACTTAACGTAAAGCGTGTCAAGGAAAATAATAATAATTCAAAAATTTGTTCACGTTTCCACGAATGGACCACCTGATAAACTGGTCCATTCATGGAAACGCCAAGTGGTCCAATGATGGCAACTCGCCATATTGGATTTCTTAGATAAACACAGCCGAAATGACGATTGAAATTGGAACAACCAATATAAAATTTAGAACTTTAAAAACTGCTTTTAATGTCAACAAATTGTGAAATTGTTCAGTAATATATAATGCGTGATAACAGAGTACAGAAATCTTACCTGAATTTTTATCTCGCAGCGACGCAACTCCAACTCGTTTACAGCACTGCACACAGCTGGCGTGAAGGAAAGAAAGAGACTACAACTACTACCGCGCATGCGCACGCTTTGGTAGAGGAAATACGTAAGAGGTACATCCATGGAACCGGTCCATTGATGGCAACCTTCCCCTATATTACACAAATACAAAAAGAATTTATTACGGATTATTTGTCATAAATTTTCCTTTCCTAAGTCTGAAAAACAAAATCAGCGGCACGTTTGTAATTAAGTAAATATTATTAAATTTAATGTATTATGTAATTTAGGAAACCATAAGCGTAATTTTAATGGACTCTGTTGAATAAGCTGTCTTCAGGGGATCATACAGAAAGTTATTTTTCTAATAATACACAGAAGGTAATGTAGGTAAAATACGGAAAGTGTTGGAAATTTAACACAGTACTTCTTGTACAAAAACCGACAAAAATTAACACCTAATGCTGGTTTAATCATATTTACATTCTCGGTACAGTGATATCTCACTTTAACTAAAAAAAATAAATAAATACATAAAAAATTAAAGTAAGAAGCAGACGAGTTTAAAAATATGCAAAATTACTGTAACTCGCTGACAATTTATTTTTTAAACAATCTGTTTCCTATAATTACTAATTTTTAATCAAATTTAGAAGGCGAAAATACTGCACATGCATAGAGTCGTCTAAACAACATGGCACGCGCTCGCGCCCGTGGCTGTGTGCGTTCTTTGTTTATAACGGACAAAGAGCCAACGTTAGCCACATGTGGGCAGACAATGGCAGTCACTTCTACTACATCAAAGTATTTATGAATGAATAATAATATAAGGAAAGTGCCAACCCGGATTCGGAATGGCTCATCGTTCACAGCACACTATAACAGTTAACTCGTAGATTTAATACAGTAAAGTGAGCGCTAAAGGACACATCACCAGCGCCTCGACGAGATAATATCGCCTCGCGTCAATGTGACATAGACTACCTGGTTTCGGGGTTGTAAAGGCGCCGATCTAAATCTGTTAAACTTTCTAGTCTGTGTAAAGCAAAGTGCTGTCAACCACGAACGTAAGCAGAATTTCTTCAGTTGCGAGTACATTCTGTCATATCGATGGATAACGAATTTCTTTTCCGACAGAACTTGTAGGCAGACTACATTCATCTACGGTTATCTGTAAAATATTACTTTTGTTTAAACGAGACGAACGGACGAAAATTACAATGAAGGATAAATTTCAGCACACGTGCTAAGTTGTACTTTGAATTTTCAAGGTGTAAACGAAACTTTGGAAAGTGAACATAACCCTCTTTATAAGAATCCAAAGATGTATGCCGTAAATACAAATTTGTATATATTTTAAATGATTTAAGGTGATAAGTAACAATTTTAATAAAGGAAAATTCTTCATATACCAACACTCAGTGGCGCAACAAGGGGGTTTTGGGGGTTAGAACCCCCCCCCGAAAATCTGGAAAAAATTTTGTAATCAACGTATGTACAAACAGTAAGAACATAATACTTATAGTATCTTCTTTATATGTTAATTACTATATTCTTACAAAGTAACATTTTTACTAAATGATAAACTAAAATTCAGCATAGGTAGTCTACGTTTACCAGACGTGAATAAACTGTTCTTTTGCCAACGGCGCGTGATATGTAATTGTGTTCGTACTTTTCAAAAAGCATCCGTTTTCATCAAAAGCGTACGGTAGCGTTTAGTTTATTGCTATATTTTCCGGTTTTGGAGAGTAAACTGGATCAACTGATTTAGACGATTTTGACAAGTGTACTATTCGATTAATTATTTACGAATATCAATTCATAGAAGGGGAAACACCAACATTCAAAGTAATTTAAACAATTTTAAGAGATGAATTAATTAAAATGGTAGTGCATCTAGTCTGAGACACATTATTCGTCAAATGGAATTTCGATGAAAACGTGCCAAAATCAATAGGAAACTTTTAATAGTATAACACATTAAAAAGTTAAGAGAAAATATATAAGAAAATTACGGCAATTCAGAGAAGAACGGCGGCCCATAGTACACACAGACGAAATTGAATTCAATGTCAGTTAAAAAAACGTGGATAGACGCCGTTCTTCTCTGAATTGCCGTAATTTTCTTATATATTTTCTCTTAACTTGTAATGTGTTATTCTATTAAAAGTTTCATATTGCTTTTGGCACATTTTCATCGACAAATATGGCTGAAAACTTCAATTAATAAATAAATCCACCTGCAACATCATAAACAAAAAGACAAACACTATTAACTGGTTAGTGAATCATAGGATTTCTTTAGTCCATTTATCTTAATCTGAGCTCTATTCACTAATTAAACAATGTAAACCAACATACAGAACTCTTATAATAACCACTGTTTTGGCAAACCATGGACATTACATTTTACGACTTCCACTCTATCATCCTGACTTCCTGACCTTAATCCTAGAACTGATTTAGGCAATCGTGAAGAAGCGTGCCAAAAAAACGTCCATTTTCCATAGACAGTGTTAGAAACTTAGCAAAAAGGAATTTGAGTGTATTTCTTTCATAGATTGCACATCAAGATGTGACCATGTCATGAAAATTGAAAAGATTACGTGAGATCAGAACAAAGAGTGTATAATGTAACAGTTCGTTTCAAAATTAATAAATAACGGGATAGCAGCAGTGAAGACGATTTGAGTTATAATAACAATGAAGGAAATATTAGTGGGATGGAAGAATTGAGCTAAACATTTGTAATTGGTTGTAAGTAATTAAATGCTACATTAATTAAACAGTTTTGGTATAATTTGTTCATTAATGTTATCTTTCCCGTTCTTTATGGACAATGTACATCTGTTGTTTTTTTTTAAACACACAGTCATTTCACATTAGAGCCTGTTATTGATGTTACTTATTCAAACAAATTAAGTTGCCAGAGTAATGTTAACTATATTCCTGGATTTTGTTGTCCATGACGTGTCCGTTGATTAACTAATTATAAATATATCCTTACTGACTTGGAACATAATTTTATATTGGTAAAAATGTTAAACTTTTACCTTGTAACTTGAACTAGTTTTCGCTTATTACAAGCTTCGTCAGAGGCTCATTTTTACCGATATTACTACGTTTTTTGCTGAATCGTAACGTGTACACAAACTATTATGTACTCCAAAATATACAATGTTTGTTAATGTCTAGGCTCGTCTACGAGATCTGGAGAAAGACTGAAATAGACACAACATGCCAAATCATTCTTTACAAAATAATTGCAGTAGGCCTACTAAATGTTAAACATTTTCTAACTCGGTGAAAACTTTGTATAGTACCTCTCTTGTATTTATTGCATGTTTCATCTTACAAAACGTCCATATGTTCTGTTTAGTAGTGTCGAAATATAAATCGAAATCAAAACTTCCGTACGTAGACTCGTCATTCAGGTAGAAGGCTAATATTTTCAAAAGGCCTTTTTCCACTCACGTGTATAACATTGTTCCCGCCTTATCCCCACTACAAAGTGCGCAACTGCTTCATGTCTGATTATTTTAACTATATTATTGTATTATTATTTCAATAAAGTCGGCGTCTACTGATTAAGTAATTTAAATTATTCAATAAGTATATGCAAATTAGTAAGCCTGTGCTTAACATGATTTTAACTCATGATTCTTACTCGTGCAGTATGTGTAAGAAGGGCCTCTGCAGCATTATAGGTGTAACGTACATGAGGGAAATTCTATGAAGCAAAGTTAATTTTTACCTGTTCTTGCGACATTGGCTCCTTATAAGTTGCGTATTATCGTTTCTCCAAGAAAAAGACCTCCTTGTAAGAAAAGAATGAGGAAAATCAAAATTGTGCACCTTGTTTCTAAATTTTCAAAACACCTCCGAAAAAGAATCCTGGGTGCTCCACTGCCAACATTTAAGTTTTACTACTCACTGACTGACACAAACTGGTAAATATATTGTTCATCGCTTAATTATATCCATAGCACTTGCATGGTACGGTAAGCGGGTTCGTAGAAAATCTGGTTTTAACTTCTCAGAAAGATACGTTCCTCATTCAAAACAGAGTGTGTTGAAGGATTATCAGAACACAAACAAAACATTAAAGTACAGAGCACACAGTAAATAAACATTAAAAACCCAGGAGTATTGTGCCGTACTCGATTGCTTAAAATGTCGTTACTATAAGTTTCGGCCACAACTCCGGAGGCTATCCTCAGTAAAGAAACGTTCGAAAGGTGAAATTCCGAAAGCAGGTCACTGGTGAGAGTAAGTTATGTTCTAACACCTAGAACGATAGCCTCCGAAACGTCTAGTAACGGCATTTTGAGGAATCGAGTAGAGACTATCAGTCCGGTCTTTAATATTTTAAATAATGTTGACTCCGGCTGTGTTAGCCTTCAAAACATTTTAATATACGCACAGTTGCACGTCTGTTTGTAAATAAACCAAAGACTGCTTACTTAGTGGCATGTCATTTTACATAATAAACTAATAATGTGTAATGAAAGGGATACTAAAAGAGTAATTTTAGCATAACGGTTAGACAGCACAGAGGGACGGTTAACGTAGCATAACGGTTAGGCGACACAGAGGGACGGTTAACGTAGCATAACGGTTAGGCAACACAGAGGGACGGTTAACGTAGCATAACGGTTAGGCAACACAGAGGGACGGTTAACGTTACATAACGGTTAGGCAACACAGAGGGACGGTTAACGTAGCATAACGGTTAGGCAACACAGAGGGACGGTTAACGTTACATAACGGTTAGGCAACACAGAGGGACGGTTAACGTAGCATAACGGTTAGGCAACACAGAGGGACGGTTAACGTTACATAACGGTTAGGCAACACAGAGGGACGGTTAACGTAGCATAACGGTTAGGCGACACAGAGGGACGGTTAACGTTACATAACGGTTAGGCAACACAGAGGGACGGTTAACGTAGCATAACGGTTAGGCAACACAGAGGGACGGTTAACGTTACATAACGGTTAGGCAACACAGAGGGACGGTTAACGTAGCATAACGGTTAGGCAACACAGAGGGACGGTTAACGTTACATAACGGTTAGGCAACACAGAGGGACGGTTAACGTAGCATAACGGTTAGGCAACACAGAGGGACGGTTAACGTTACATAACGGTTAGGCAACACAGAGGGACGGTTAACGTAGCATAACGGTTAGGCAACACAGAGGGACGGTTAACGTTACATAACTGTTAGGCAACACAGAGGGACGGTTAACGTAGCATAACGGTTAGGCGACACAGAGGGACGGTTAACGTTACATAACGGTTAGGCGACACAGAGGGACGGTTAACGTAGCATAACAGTTAGGTTTAGCATAGGGAAAAATTACGGTCATGAGAAAATCCATGCGAGGAAAAGATCGTTCTATGGGTTTATGTATAGTTTTCGGTGTGCAAATCGTAAGTTGTTTGAAACCCTATTGAATCTAGGATACATAAGCACAGAACATTATTTGTTACATATAAAATAATCGAACAACTTGAGAATTGAAGGCCAAGAGATACCAGTATGCAGGAGTCCTACTGTAAGGTTTTTAACTACTTACCTGTTTTTATTGTTGGAAGAACAACGAAAGAATCAAAAATTTAGAAAGTATGAATTTGAATACACGAGGTGGCGAAAAGAAATGATGTCCGTTTCTTATAATTATAAAACATTCACGTATAGAATTCGAATTTTGGTGAAAATAAAAAGGGCTAGAGAATTACAAAACGACAGTTAAAATGAACTTCCGTTTTAATATGGAAGTAAGAAACAAAATGAAAAAATTAATACGAATTTGTATACACATTCTGGGCAATAGGATGCCCGTGATAATAAGTGAATAAAAAGTTGAAGCATCTAACAGATTCGGATTCACTACAGTATTTCTGCTAATGTTAAAACACGGAATTTCCAAAATTACGTGTATTGAATGCAGTAATTAATGAGAGTAGAGTTTGGTAAATTTGGAAAGCAAATAGAGACAAATTATATAGGGTCATTTAAATAAGTGGTGATAATAGAAATTTTAAGAACCAACTGAGCTAACCTGACAGAATTATAAATGAAGAACTTTTATAAACGTTGGGAATAAAACAAAGTTTACGGAGGAGCTTCAATAAACGGGTAGACAGTCTTAAGGAATATATTTCTTGATAACTAGGAATAGTTCAGCCAATAATAGTTTAACTGGACAGAATGAACAACAGAAGACAGATTTTAAAAAATGCGTGGGGAATGAAGAATTTGACACAGTATAGAGGAGGATGGAGGGTCGGTTGAAATTAGTCAGCAGATTGTCGGCAGGAGAAACAAACGTTATTAATTCAAGGGTTGTTCGTATCTTCCAACATGTTCAGGTAAATAATTCACTTAATAAACTCATTCATAAATGCCAGTCTGTAGGAGGTATTGTACTAACTTCAAGCAGACACAACCTCCTACAACGGTTTAAACTCTTGGACAATTTCTTTTTATTATTGTTGCAATTATTTCTTTCTCACCTCTTTATAATGATATCATTTTGCCATACCACACAATGGACGCACACAACTTATGGTTGTTTTTATCTGTTTTTCTTGAAGTTGCCTAGGAACCAAAATTCACTGTAACGTTTCACAGTAAGTGAAATTAAAATACTGATAATTACCTTTCCTTATCTTACACAATTTTAGAGGCTACTGAAAACTTTTACTTTACAGTAACTTCTTGTGTTACATGTTTTTGCATCCAATTTTATAGGCTATCCTAAAATAATATTTAAGTGTTCACGTTCGCTCCATTACATGACTTTTTTAAAAGGTTTCAAGAATCTCATGACCCTCTATTGGTAATTAAGTAATTTTATTTAGTGGCAAATGTGTGCGTAATATAAAGCGCTGACAGGTTTGTCGATAAATTACAGATTTCCTATCTGTTTCGCTTTTGAACTGGAAATACACGAACTAATATATCGATTTACGCAATCTTAAAAAGACAAGAATCTGTAATTTTAGACACTTTTGGTTATGAAATTTGGTGGTCAATGACACCCTTTATCATCACTGAAATTCAACATTATGATCAAACTCCGCTGGAAACGTTTTTAGTAGTCCTATACAGTATTTCCAGTGAAAGCAATGTGTAAATGTGTCGAATGGAACTACAGAAAGTAATTTACTAAATTTCCTGTTGTCTTAGGAAAGTTACTGTAAAAACCCTCGTCAATATAAATGGGTGACAGTAAGTCTATTCGTTCAAAACAGACTCATTATAGTATAACTATAGTATTATAGTATAGTTGTATAGTATGAATTATAGTATAATTCATAGTGCCTCTTGTATTAATGTAGCCCACGAAACTTGCCGAATGAACAACCGGACGTAACGATAAACAAATCTTAGCTCATGTGACAAGCCAGGAAAATGAGGAAAACAGAAGAACATCATCCGAAGTACAAAGTAAGACTTACGTTTGAATGTAAAATCGTTCTGTACACAGATTTTAAATTTAAAATAAACGACAGAAATTGTGTGAAACCTCAATAAATTAGTTATGGCGGAAGCAGTTTAGTTTTCCTGTGCACTCATTTTTATACCAAATAACTATAACGTGAAATGTTCTTCTACACCGCGCAAGAAAATTTGATTTCTCTTGACAAAAGAAAACTGTTTTTTAATAACTTTGCAATGCTTAATGGTTTTCAGGAGTAACAACAAAGACGTTCGACTGATCCGTTTATTTGATAAGTACTGGCAGTAGTTATTGTACTCAGCGGGACATTGGACAACAATGAAACAAATTTTAAATCAGTGACTGGAAAAAACACTGGACCGAAACAGTGACTACAAAAACTGAATGCACACGAAACGGAGAAAACTGAAAAATCTAGTATTGGATACGTAACGATTTGTTTAAAAACAGACAAGACCATCATTGTTTACGGACTACAACAATCGTGTGTTGTTTGGTGTTAAATAATAAAAATATGACTTAACGATTTTAATAATTTAAAAATAAGTGAATCCAAGAAAATAGAAGATATCGGTATCAACCGATTTCACAATATTTAGGAACCTTGTTTACTCCAATAGTTCATCGTCACAGATCGCTTTACAACGTTCTCCGACAATTTTTAATTTACAATTCCTACTTTCATCAGCCATTCCAGTCTTTGTCAGCCATTTCCTTTCTAGTCAGTCTTATTGTCTTCTAGTCAGACTTAGCAATATGACAAGCATTTTATGAACTGTGGGCAATAACATGATTATCTTTACCGAAAGTATGAATCCTAAACAAATTATTGTCAGTAAATTAAGAACTTACGTTTAACATAGTGGGGGGGGGATCTAGGCGTTAGTGACGTAAACTCAACTATAGTGTTGTGTAAATGGAAAAGTTAGTGTCTGTGAAATAGTGAACCTATGTGCTCGTGTGGGTAAAACCGTGTTCACGTATAATAACATTCTATCCATTCTTGGACACGCTACTAAGTCGTAATTTAATATAGGCTGATAATTTAAACTTTAATAAAATAAAATCGAAAGTTCTCGATTGAGAACCTTGAGGCGTGGGTCATGACAAAATAGGAAAGCGGCAAGATTCAGAGTGCTGAAATGCAGTTTATTCGAAATATTTTAAATTATACATTGCAAGATAGAATAAGTAATGAAGATATCAGAGAAGAAGTCGAAGTAAAGGACATAAATGAAATTATTTCAATTTACATAAGACAAGCAAAGGATGACAGAGGATCGATTACCGAAAGCGGCATTGAACTATAAAGCCATTGGTAGAAGAGACGTGGGTCGTCCGAGGATGAGATGGGTGCCGGAACAGGTTTATATAACCTAATTCTTGAAAAGAAGAAGAAGAAGAAGAAGAAGAAGAAGAAGAAGAAGAAGAAGAAGAAGAAGAAGAAGAAGAAGAAGAAGAAGAAGAAGAAGAAGAAGAAGAAAGTTCTCTATTTCCGGAAATTAAGACATTTTAGCACACGATCTGCATGTCAGAAAACGTTTTAAAAATTTTTGGTTTGAGATAGCCAAATCAGATTAAAAAAGCTATTCAGGTTGCATGGTTTAGTTTTCCTGCAATGCGACATGACGTTATTGTACCGTACAACAACCATCATGAATTAGGTATCATTAATTATTTAATTTAGACGTCGGATCAAGGAGGTCGCACTAACTTCAATAAATTCGTCAGCCCAAGATTCCAGGGTCTACCACAACTGTGTGAGCTCTTAAGCAAAAGAGGGAATCCCAATAACGGCTAGAGATTAAAAGTACAGGAGAAGGGGAGACTACAGTCTTCGAGATCATCAGGCTACGAACCCGAAAACAGCACGCTTCTTCCTGACTCGTCATAAGCACCAAGGAAGTGAAAACTCATTCATTTCATTAACATTTTCTAAAGGACTAAATAAGAGGACTATATAAAGTTTTATTCAAAGACAGTAGTATAAACTTTTACAGACATTTTACTGATTATTAAAAACTTGAATTCATGAGTCTTTTAAACTCTAATTACACTATATTTCATAGTGCCTCTTGTAAATACAGTAAACGTTAATTATTTTAATTTTCTTAAACGTTTTCAACTGTGTTTTTGTACGAAAGTCATTTTACTTAATTGTATATCAAATTAATAAATTATACTACAGAACTTTGAACATTACACATTTAAACATCTACATATTTTTTACAAAAATTAAAACCATAGAAAACTCGATCTATTTCAAGTACATGGATAAGTCAATCAATAAAAGTTTTATGTTTAAAATTTGTTATACCAATAATTGTATTAATCATCAGCATCATCATCGTCCTTGATGCTACGACTCATTACCGAGTCTTGACCTCCTCCAGAAGCCTCCTCCAACGGTCTCGATTTGTCGCGATGGATCTCCAGTCCCTCAGCCCAAATAGTTTCGCATTACTGGTCACATTATAAATCCATCGCAGCTTTCGTCTGCCTCTCTGTCCATCGAGCTGCATCGTCAAGACTTTCCTCGGAATTTCACCCTCCGTCAACCTCATTCAAATGTCCGGGCCACCACATCATTAACATACTTTATTTTTAATAATTTAATATACTTTATAATGTCTACATCCCTAAAGAGTGCATATAATCCGTTATTATAACGTATCCTCCATAAACCCCTTATACACACTGGACCATTAATTTTCCGTAATACCTTTCTTTAAAAGTTAAAAAATGTCTTTCATTTAATTTGGTGATGGTCCACGATTCTGCTCCGTATGTCAAGACTGGTTTTATTCACCACTTAGAATAGATATTGGTTTCCAAAACAATCGTACTGTTTTCAAAACACTTACGTACTGTGTCAGCCTCCCCCTCTTTCTCTTTCTCTTCGTCGCCATCATTATGGAAATGATCTAAACGTTACTTCTTGTCGCTACAATCTCCCAGTCTTGATTCTGTTTCTCTTCTCATTTGAACAGAACTCTCATAACTTTCTTAATTCACTTAACATCTTCCAAACATGATTTCCTATTAGATCATCCTTTTTCTCACCTTTCTTGCCTTTTTGGTGAAGACATCGTGTTTTATGATATGTCCAATAATTTTAATCTTCCGTGTTCGACTTCATTTTCTATTCTCCTTTACTTTATTTAATTATCTGATTTAGTTTTTCGCCGTACGCTGATTTCCCAATACCCAACTCTCCCTTCCATAGAACAACGTGCTTCATACCTAAGATTTTTTACCTCTATCTTAAAGGGATCATTAGTTAACAATTTTTATCCGCCCGTAAATACTTTTTTGCCAAAGGTGTTGTTCCTTTTTACCTAGGATAAATATCCGTTGTATTGAGTAATTATACTTCATAGGTTAAAGAACTGTTTCCCCTCTTCGATTTCCTAATTATCTAACGTAATTTTTGCTTTGCTACATTCCCTATTCCTTGTTGCAATCAACACCTTAGTTTCCTTTATGTTCAATTTCGGTTACTATTTCTCGAGTGTTCCGGAGAGGACTATTTATTTACTTTTCCATTACGTCAGTGCCATTATAGCGTATTTTTATACAATTGGCCTTCATACTTATTTTATCTATATCATTTTCTCAATAAATGACTATTAGGTTTTGCTTTTTTTAAACGGTAAAAGTAGGGGGACTATGCAGTCTCGTTTGCATAGGACTGGTCCAGAGAAATTACGATTGTCGGCTAATGTCAGGGGGTTACTGTAAACAAGTATTTGTGTAACAGCGTATACACGAGTGTGATGTACAGCCAGTGTGCAACGGATCACGCGGACGCGGCAAATTCTCAAGTGAGTCCAGTTGACTTCACTTGACCTTCCAGAGCTAAGCTGTGGTTAGGATTACTTGACACTGTTCCACATTCCCTAACATTACATTACCAACGCCCACGTCACCCGTCATCTCACACACACACACACACGCACACACACATAGACAATAAATGCGAACATTCGTATATGTGACTGTGTAACTGCCTTGCCGCAGATCGTCTTCACCCATTGTAGCCTACAACTCATACAATAAAATGAACAAAATATCTGTGCCCTACTCGGTACATTTAAACGTTACAACGTTTGCGCTATTTTCTGCAAGCTATCACTATCTTTATGCTGTTACTCTCACTCTCTCTCTCTCTCTCTCTCTCTCTCTCTCTCTCTCTCTCTCTCTCTCTCTCTCTCTCTCTTACACACACACACACACACACACACACACACACACACACACACACACACACCACACATTCTCTGTAAACACAGACAAAAATAATAATAACATAAGTATAATGTAACTGTGCAGTGTACACAGCTACAACATGTTCTATAACTGGGATTCGTAGATAAAGCGTGATGTCAAAGGATTTTCTCCTGCTTGTTAATAGAGATATCTCACATTCTACGAAATATTTTCAGTTTTCAGTCTCTAAAAAATTATAAGAAAAGCTTTAAAGTAATACGCCAGAATTTAAGAAAATATATACAGTATATGCCTATATATTTTTGTACAGACACAGAAGAAACTGCTTTAAACGGAGGCATAAGGGCGTTTTACTATGATTTTACTTTTGATCATCTCTCTCTCCCACTTTGTTTTGAATTCTGAGTTGCACGTAAAACAAAAATTTTCAAGTTTTTTCTTAAATCTTATTTTCTTGTTTATCGTTTTTAACTGTAAATTTAACACAAACGTGGCTTGTATTTAAAGGCAGAGCTACAGAGCATGTGTCTTTATTTAAGTTTTAATACTACTGGATGAAACAGATACTGTGCTGTTAAACATTGCTCAGTCTACGTCAGTCAATTATGTTCTGCCTTTCCCTGGCAGGTCCTTGCATTTCAGCCCTTGGTGTCTCTCAGTTCTGCATCCGCTTCTTAGTGTCTACATATCTTCCGCTAAACTCAATTGAATCCACCATCAGATTAGAGAATTATATACATTTTATACTATGAAAAATAAAGGATATAATTTACAAAATAGAAGTCAATTATCCTAAATTAATTTTGTAAATATCTTTGTAATTTCGTAAATTGTTTTCGTAAACTTATAACTTATTAAAAGTCCCTGTAAATTTACGTGTAAATTATTTGTAATCCTTTCAGATAATTTATAATTGTATATTGCATGATGTAGCTACGCGATTCAGTCAAGTAGCCACTTACAAGCTTGTGCCCGTTTAAAAAAAAATTAATTAAAACTTATATCACTTTAATTTTTAAATAAATAGCATATAAACGTTAGCAAACTACATCGTTACAGAACAACTATGCTTGTATCACGCGTGATAAAAAAATCAGGAAAAGTACGTCCACTTGGTTATGAGTTTCAGATTTCCAGTATTATGTAATCTACTGAATCTGACGCACTATGAAAATCCATAAAGTTGATAAAACTGGACAAAATTACAAAAGCTATTATAAATCATCTTACGTTAAGTTACAGTAACAGCATTTTATATTCGTGACAATAACTGATACTCATTAAGTGGTATTATACGTTGTTCGTTTTAATTAACAGAAGTATTTCTACGTTAACAGAAACTTATTGAAATTAGGCGAAGCAAAAGTACAAATTTTCTAGTTCTTATCGCACACCGTAAAATTCGAAGACGTCTTATAGCAGCCTAAGATGACATATGTATTTTTCTTATGTTCAAGTACAAATTATTTGAGAGTTTCCCATAATTTTGTAGGCTTTTAAGGCCCGATTGAACCATTTTATTTGTTAAAACCTTCCAAATAATTGAAATGACTAATTTGATACTTAAGAATTAAAAGTTATAATTTATTTTGTAAAACCCATGCGTATACTCGGACGCGGCCACTACACTGACTCCTGTGAGGTTTGTCAGGCGGGGCCTGCTTCTATTGTTTCTACCTATCCTTTATTTGTAGCGACTTTTAGTCACAGAGAATTAACTGGTGTGTAAAGGTCTTACTCTTTCATTTCCTGGCCATATTTTAATCATATCATATATCATATTACTTATCATATTACTTCCGTATTAGCATTCGAATATCCTTTGAATTATCAAAACCTAACACGAAAAACTAATTAAAAAAAATAAGTCGACTATTAATTCATTGATAAATTTCGTGCTAATGTTAACAGAATGTCATGAACATAGAAATTTTATTTATATAATTATTAATAATTAAATAATATTATTATTTGATAATATATATAATAATTATTATTAATATATAATTAATTATTTAAATGCATTTAAATAATTAATTTATGTTTTATTATTTTTAAAATAATAAGGTTTATTTAATAAAATCGTCAACATAAAAATCGTAAAGAGAACAACAACGATACAGTCAGAATGCTGATTGTCATCCGTTCTGATATGGATGATTTCTGTAATAACACTTCATTGAAAACATTTAACACTGGAGCGAAGGCACACACTATAGGCGTGACTTTTATTTAATGAACGAAGTGTCTCACACGCACACGCGCACACACACGACGACAGCCACGCAATGCTTACACATGTAGGCTTCTAAAAATATTTAATAAACTGGATGTCACAATCATCTGTAGAATTAATAGATTCTGATCAGCTTTAATGCAAGCATTGTTGAACGCCTTGAATTAACGATAAAATAATCGTTAGATTTCCCTAATGGAAAATGGCGTCCATAGCATTATTTCCATTACTTTTACTGGTTGGGAAAACTATGTCGGTATGATTATTTAATGTTAAGTACCTGAACAGCGCACGAGAAGCTATTCAAAAATATTTTATTCGTTTCAGAGAAATAAATCGAAGAATATATTTATTCGATTAAGAATAGTTTTGTTGCAAACCTGTATGCACTTCCGAGTCAGAGTGACGTGGTTATTAGTTCAATCGATTCCAGACGGAACTTCATGACTCGAAAACTGTATGTTTGGAGCCAGATTCTGTATCCAAATCCATTTAACCAAAATGAATACTTTATACCATCAATCTTGACTCGTTTATCACAAATTAATATTGTCATAAAGAAATTATGGACTGTCTGGGCGTGACACTGGCAATATTCCAGGAAACTTGTGCTCATGACTAGCCATATTCCATACTCGTATATGTTGAACCAGGAAACTTGTGCTCATGAAACTGCGCTGTGTAAGTCCCTCTCTCTCACTGTCTTCCCCTAAAATTCTATTGTTGATGCTACTTGCAAAGAAATTTTTATATCAGTTGTAATGCGTTTAGTACCACAAAATTCTTCGTCAAGCTTTTCCTAATTCATAAACTTTGGTTGTTTCCGACCTGTTATCTTGCTTATTTGCGGTTTATTTTCCACTACTATTGACTTTCTTAATTATAACATGCTAAGAATTCCGACGAACTACGTTCACACGCGCGCGTACACACGTTTCACGTATAACGTGTATCAGTATTTAGCGAGACAGTGCGTGTTTAGTATGTAAAAGTGCAGTAGACAACATGCTTAAGAAACGATGGAAAGACGGCCGTCTTATAAGTTGCTCGCGTTAAAACCCGGCAAACGCGTTACCTAACACGACAAAATTGGCTTATCGCAGTTAAGTCCTATTGGCCTAGTTATTTTCTGTAAATATATTCCATGTCTGCACCTCACAGACACGAGCACAACACTACCCTCTTATGTGCTTGCGCAAGCGCCTATACTCTCTGTATTAATGCCTTGTCTTCATAACTTTCTAAAAATGTTACATTTTAGAACATATACAGAAGATAATATATAATACAATAGACGAAGATAAAGCAAAGAGCAGAAAATCTGTTACATTAGACAAACTAGGTTACTTTATGTAATGTGTTTAGCTCAAGAGCATCTTAAACATTTTCTATAAAATCTCATAAAATGACAACATTAATTGAGTAAAGAAGCCCACTCGCGTCCTTCATGATTAAATTTATCTTTCAAACAGATATTGTATACAATTTATACCAGTGATTCCGTAAAGAATGTGCAGGAATACTTTAATATACTTTAAATAAGTTTTAAAGTATATTAAAGTGAAAAGAAAATGTAAAATTCAAAACGTTAAGGTCAAATTAAAAATCAAAATGCTTACAGAATGATGCATGTTTTGAGACATATGGAGTGGAGATTGTATTTAATTTCTATCCAGCCCCATTACCCGTACGGTTATGGATGGTTCACATTAAATATAAAGCTATGAAAACGCTGGTTACCTAGAGAAGGGATGTCGTATTCTTGTACGCGTATCAAGGGGACAAATTGTGAGGTAAGTCTTCGTCGAAAATCAGGGCCATATTCACGTGGGAGGGGATGAACGGGACCGAACTTTCCCCCCAGATAGTCGAAAAAAGTTGAAGTATTTTGATAATCTTTTAATTTTTAGGCTCTTTTATTATTTTTTCAGCTGTGGTTTTCAGCTAGTAACTCTTTCTTAAATACACAAACTTATTTATTACACAGCATTTGCGTATACGTTTGAAATATGAAATATACGAAAATCAATTCATTCAATAAGTACCGTCTCAACAATGTTTCAACAACGCGTATTTTTGTTGTGTTATTACGGTTTACTTCAATGGTATTGATTTCAGGATGTTTTCACAGGTGTTTCAGCCACTTTGAAGGTAGTAATGTTGATTAGTCTTAGCTTGTTTTTTCTTTTGTATGAACTCGACTTACCGGAACCCAGACCCCCACCCCCCCAAGGCCTTCTAGATACGCCACTGTCGAAAATAATCAGTGCCATTCGATAGTCACCTAACTGATAACAAATTGCGCAGTTTTAAGATCTGAGCAATTACAATAATCTATACTTTCAGTTTAAGGCTGTGGGGCGTTCACAGTCTGATTTACACTTTTACCACTTAGTAGAGAGTTTACTTCGTTCCTGAAATGATTCTCAAGTCGATAATAGTATTATATAACTTCGGAAATTTTACTGTTTGATATCTAGTTCAGTACAAATTGTAATTGTAAAAAAAGAAATATGTATGATGATTATCAGCTGCGAGAACGAAATCAATGGAAAATTTATTCTGAACACAGGACGTCTAATGTAGTTGAATGACAAATCGTTGGTTGTCAACATTTACATTCCACTTAAGTCTTACCTATATATTTTTGCTGCACGAACAGAAAAAAATACAAACACCATGTTCTCTTATATAGCTTGATATTGAATTTTTCACGTATTATTCAGCTTCTGATGTTACATCGTCTCCTGTATGACAAAAGTCTGTGAAACTGATTAAAGTAATGTAGGCCTACTCGGTCAATACGAAGCGTTCTAATAATTCCTACGCTGTTATTGGAAACGTTGTATCGAAGCGTTTCGAGTTATTATTGGGAGCTCTAGATAGCTTAAAACCCTAAAACGAAAGGAACTTTTAAGTCATATGAGGCCTGTAAGTTATGTGAAGATCGAAGTAAAAAAAGTTATACCATAACAAACAGATTAAGAGGACTGAGAAAGGCGTAGAAATGATAGGTAAACAAAGACAATGTTTTAAACTTGACGAAATTATTTTTTTTTCAATCTTATATACAGACTTTTGACATGGATTATTAATAAATTATTTCTAAAACTAATAGCTAAACAAACAGTGTCTGCACCTCACAGACACGAACAAACCGCAACCCTCTACTGTATATGGCAACACTGTGCCCGCACCTATATTCTATTAGTACCTTGACTTCTTAACTTTATAAAAAGGTTACATTATGTATACAGAAGATAAAGACAAAGCAAAGAGCAGAAAATTTATTACATCGGGTTAAAGTAGGTTAATTTATTTAATGCGTGAACAATCTTCCAGACAGTGTTCACGTCATCAACGTGATTCTTCATGTCACTGATCACCAGATGACTGAATTTTACTTCAACCAGTAACACTGGATGCTCATTTACATCAAGACTCAGTTTACTATTTGCGAGAAATACGCCACTACACGGAGAAACATTATGCCTACGACATTAACGAGCCAACGGATATGTTTCACGATGGTATTCTGTGTGAACGATACGAAGGGTGAGTGACTGGGAAGACTTTGAAAGTTACCGAATGATTGCTAGTGCTGGACGTTCTGGAATTCCGCCTCTATCTGAGTGACTGGGAAGACTTTGAGAGTTACCGAATGATTGCTAGTGCTGGACGTTCTGGAATTCCGCCTCTATCTGAGTGACTGGGAAGACTTTGAGAGTTACCGAATGATTGCTAGTGCTGGACGTTCTGGAATTCCGCCTCTATCTGAGTGACTGGGAAGACTTTGAGAGTTAGCGAATGATTGCTAGTGCTGGACGTTCTGGAATTCCGCCTCTACCTGAGTGACTGGGAAGACTTTGAGAGTTACCGAATGATTGCTAGTGCTGGACGTTCTGGAATTCCGCCTCTATCTGAGTGACTGGGAAGACTTTGAGAGTTACCGAATGATTGCTAGTGCTGGACGTTCTGGAATTCCGCCTCTATCTGAGTGACTGGGAAGACTTTGAGAGTGACCGAATGATTGCTAGTGCTGGACGTTCTGGAATTCCGCCTCTATCTGAGAGGGGTCGAGAGATCGAATCCAGTAGCCAGCACAATATACTTGTTATTAGCTATGTTAGTATAACACCCGTCGGGTCCATCTGGCTCGTACACGTTTACATAATCGATCGATGAACAGAACAAAAATGATAAAAGCGAGCTACAGTAGAAACTATATCTAGATTTACTACTATAGACAAATGTTCATTATAATGTAACAATCCTGATGTTACTGAATCAGAATACTGATAAACATCGTGGTTACTGAATCCAACGAGAACTGTTGTATCACTTAGAATCGAGAATTCTCGATTATTATAATCGTAGGCGACATGAACTCGTAGAAAAACCTCCAAAACTGACGAGAAAATTCGGTAACTGCTGTTACAGTGAAAGAGTTACAGTGACAGATACAGAGAAAGAGTTCCACTACAGCTGAGGTGAAGCTGAATTGGGAAAAGCTGCTGCTCTATAAAACCTGTTTACAGATTCGTAACGAAATTCCAGATTATATATTTTAGATTCTAGACCTATCCGCACAGTATACGACCACTAAAACTGTACACTGTATTTGGATGTTGGTTAAATTTATGTTTAACTTGATACCCCACATGGAATCTGCTATTTCGTTAAAATTTTGATCAGGATTGTGGCTTGACCCTGGCGTCAAAAACTTTTTAAATTTATAAAACACTCAATTCAGATTGTGGTTAAAATTACTTTCAATTTGATACCCCACCTGGACTTTTTCGATTTATTCACTATTTTGACTCCCACATTTTTGCCTTCCACCCATCTATTTTTGGAGAGATCAGTCTCAATTGGATACTGTATGGTATAAGTATAAGGTATAAGTATGGACACGCATGCCAAGTTTTACGAAAATCGGTTGAACGGTTCAAAAGTTATCGTGATACAAACCCCCTAACAGATAGACAGACAAATACCAAACGGCTGAGTTAAAACTTAGAACTCACTTCGCTCGTTCAACTAACCAGACATTTCTAAGAAACTTGAAAACCAATTTCTCCAAATACTTTTTTGTTAAAACCCACATAAAGTTCTATCCACTCATTCTCGAAATATGAATTATATTTAGTAAAATCTCCGTGAATTGGCTGTAATGGTGTCCCTACATTTCCCAGCTGGTTACGATAGGAATTCGAAACTAACAAGTTTTTATTTTTGAATAGAGTCTTTGGTAGTTAAAACTGAAAAAAGTAAACTAAAGATGAATAACGCACGCATATTGTAAATAAAATTGTTCTAATATTTTCTAAAGAAAAAAACAAATAAAGTTTAATTAGAAATTAAGATAAACAAATATCCATCGATTGAACAATAAATTATTTTGCAGAGAGTTCTTAACAACACTTAAACGCACATCATTTTAAGCCCTATTTCGAAAGTAAATAGTATAATGGTGGTGTAATGCAATGCTTTTAACCACTATAGAGAGACTTAACGTTTTGTAACATGGTTTATCTGAGAAGCTAAAAAATATTTTATTGGTATAGATATTGTGAAAGGCCCATCCAGGTTTTGCGTAAAAGAGGAAATTTTGTTATGGAGAACACATTCAGCCTTTTGAGGGTGTGTCGAGATGATATCCAGGTAAGCATCTTTTATGCTGGATGCTGTAATACCTAAACAACCGCGTCGGTTTCCTCGTTCTTACGTTACAAAGGCCAAGTATCTAACTAATATGGTCCTCGGAGTAATAGTAAAGCATAACTCAGCATAACCGTCCCTATAAAATTATTAGTTCATGCATCAGCAAAAAAGTTTTATATTATAAGACACATTAAACAACTTACGCGTTTAGACTCGAGCGTTTACAAGTAATCATAAATCCATACTTATCCAACCTCTAAGTTAACTAAAGCTCACCTTCAACGCAACCTTAAAATCGAATTAAACAGAGAGCCCTTCAGTGTTGGCCGGTTCTTTGACATTTGGCGTTTCAGCGTCTAATCCCATTTAGCGCCCAACAGGGAAATGAGCACACCTTAACCCCTTGAAATCTAATAACGCGGTGGCTATAGCAAGAGATCTGCAGCCTCCGACCGAAAACCAGGTAAAAAGTCTAGCGAATGATGAGCTGCACGTTTGTGTTTGCCATCTGTACAGGCATCCATCCACCAGTCACTTTCAGATTTTGCGTCGCCAGTAACCAGACGTTTGACGTCATCGCAAATTAAATCTACTCCTTACATTTTCTCAAAACTACGCTGTAATGTGCAAAACACGTATAAACTGACTACCTAACGCAGAAAATCGCATCTAACTGACGATCTTGACCCAGTAATACTCAAAGATACAAAGATATTTTTAAATCCTACAATTGTCGAGTATTAACTGATATTACTAGTTGCTCTATCAACATTCAGTCTGTTACGAAAGTTTTAAATCAAATTAAACCGAATTACAGACAATGTAGCTGATATAATTGCTTTTTGTGGATTTCGTATTTTGGAAATAGCCTTAAAAAAACCATTTTTTTATGTGTTCCACCCGGTTTTAAAGTCCCAGTTATGACGTTGCCTTCTTACGTTTCAGGTGACATTTGTATAAAAATATTTTTTCACTTACTTATACGGGAGAATCTTCAATTTATGAATTATCTACGTAACGGTAAGTAAAATAACCTTCATATTTACTATAGCAGTTGACTCAGGAAGAGAAAGATATCATTTGAGAAAGTAGTTCTAAAGGAAAATTACATCATTTGTTAAAGGGAAACGTACCTACATCTCTTGTTTTTGTCATCCTTTTTGTCTTCTTTTTCCATCTCTGCCTGTTTCATTCTGCTTCAGAAACGTTTTTCAGAAAGAATGCGTGGAAATTTTATTTTGAATGCAAAATAAACTGCATCATCAAGTCTGTGATTCTTTAGAAAAATTAATTTGTTATATAAAGAACGATATAGAATTTACAAAAACAAATCTATGAGAAATACGATCAGAACAATATCTGTAGATACGACGGTAAATAAAACTCTTTTGAACCTCTAGTCGTCTGTATAGCAATGAAACAAAAGAATAACAATGATACTTATAAAGAACAGTAAAAGGTACTACTATCCAGAGTTCAGAGACGACAGTTCTAAACCTTTTAACAGCTGAAAGGTTAATAAGAAGAGAAGTACTCAAATCCGTGAAGAATATGTATATAATTTCTTAAACTATAGGACTCAATAACTAAGGACGTCAAACATTAATAATGTAGACAAGAATTAAGGAGAAAAATCGTAAACAGAAAACAACAATAACAATGTTAAGAAGATGCCTTAAATCAAATCACTTAAGAGATGGAATGTGATATGTGGCAAAGAGAGAATCCGGTCATGGAAAATAAATTTACTTCCAAAGATATGTTAAATTTTAGCAATGCAAAAATTGTAAAATTGTGCGAGACCGTTCTCGTGACTTAGAACGATTAGCGAGACAAAAAGGCGAGTTTGTTGCTCAAAATTACGTGTAATTGTATAATTACACTCAGAATTGAATAAAATTGTACTTCAAATTATGTACTGTTGAGCACACGAGGCGTTTTAATTTATATGTGATGTTTTGTGTACTGTGTAATATGGAAAGAAGTGGTTGAGCGGCAAATATTGGCGGTTTATAATACGCAGAAAAGTATCATATTATACAGTGCTTCGATCATGAAACTAATGAATTGTGTTTGATACGGCACACCAAATGTGGATCAAATATGGTTTATTGTTTCACCATTGATTTAGATGCGGGTAACTCTCATCTTATTTTATGAAATATTTCACGGTAAAAGTGAGTTTCCATGGGGTGTAGTAGGTCGGTAAGTATGGTGTGTGGCTACCAGAAAATTCGGATTCGATTCCCGGCACACCATAACAACCAGGTGCGTTTTTCAGTCCCCAAATCGACTCAACCAGTAGAAATGAGTGCTTGAGATAACATCCTGGGGTCAAATGGGCGGCTGAAGCGTAGTGCTGGCCACACTGCATTCCCTGTATGCTGAACGGCGGTCTATCCCGCATAGACCTTAGATTACTTAGTCAGTAAAAAAGGATCCGTTATTATTAAATTGACTTTCCCTTAAAATAAATCGCCTATTGGTATTGTGTTATTTAAGGCTGTTCATTATTTATTTGTTATATCTCTTAGCTTTCTAATTTTATATTGAAATTTTTTCGCTATTTTGTTATATCTCTTCCCAATTTTGGATCCCCTTTTCATTTAGTCAGTTTGTTATTCCATTCGTTTTTCAATATTTCATAGTGTCCTTGGTAAAGCGTAGGCCAATGTGTTTGTGTATGATTAATACTCGCTCACGCGTGTACCCACCTGCCACAGTGACTGAAACGCACGTGTAATGTACATATATGTAACATCCGTAATAAGCGATTAACATCTACTGTTAAATAACCGTCTGTCACTACCGTATGCAATTAAACCTATGGGCTAATCAACATCAGAAAAAGTGTTGCCGCCGAATGACTGTGTGTCACGCTAGAAACGCTGTTGCTGGAATTTATAAAATTTAATTTTCAAGTTTTGAACGTTAAGTTCGATATGAATATTTTTTCTACAATTTCGTACAGACCCAACGTAATGTCAGGCCTTACAAGTTACAATTCTCCAGTACCGTAAAAATAGTTTTTCAATCGTAATATTGCACGTCGAAATTTTCAATGGCAGCGCTTTTTTCCGTTGACAACCACAACTGGTATCACTAACTCGAACGCCAAACGTTTTACCCATTTTAATATCGATGATTAATTTGTCAACGGTTTATTTACTTCGCCACAAAAAAACAGTCTCACGCTCTCAATGAAGGTTAAGAAGCACTTTATCTCAGAATACCAAGAAAAAAGCGATCTAAAAAGTCCACATACGTTTGTCGGACGTCTTCTATAATCAGAATAGAAGCGGTTTTCTCCAACTTACACAGTTTAAAGGAAGTCGGTGTGACCGCTACAAAAACTGTGACAGGAGTCAAATGACTGAAATAAAATAAATGAAATTACAGTGCCAGTGGCGATTTCCGTTATGAAAATATGCTAAAATGCAGTCCGGACAAGACATGCTATTGCAGGCAACGAATCGCAATAAGCTTTCGTTGAATGAAAATTCAATTATGAAACAGAATAAACTGAACATTCCAAAAAATGGAGGTACTGTTACATTTTTACCAGGGAAAGTGAAATTAGAAATGACAGTACCCTTTATGATACTCATAGGTTTTCATGAGGGTAGTAATGAATATGCTTCCTTTAATTTAAAGGACATAATAATTTGTATCTGGTTCCGTATGTAACCGTAATGAATACGTTCAACAAGAGGGCGACTCTCAACTGCTGTTTTTATTTTTCGCCTACCAACAACACAGTGGACAAAGTGATGAGTAGATAATAAGATGTGAGTGAGTGAGAGAGAGATGGATAATGAGTGAGAGAAACTATACATAGACAGACAGACAGAGGGGGCAGAATCGGACAGTCCAAATACACGGAGGGCGAGTATATAGGCAGTGTATAGATTGTAACAAACGCATGAAAACCAGTTTAGAGTTGGATTCCAACAGGTAGTCCTAAACAAAGGATCAACCTTGATTTATTGACTAAGGGTTTTTAACATCCGTCATAAAAATGTAGCAGAGGGACATCATCCCCTTCTTATAATTCCGAAGGCTTTCTCTTTACCTGCTGCTACCTAAGCTGCCTGTGAAATTCAACCTGTTCCTTCTGCTTCTCACTCTTTCCGTGTTTATCTCCTGCTCACACTTGGTCACGTTGAATTCATTTCGTCAGTGTCTTACTGAATCACTTTTGTAAGTTTCCATTATAATCCTAGTATTCGTACAGATTACTACATGATTATTCGTAGTTCTACTACCATTCATACAGTTATTCTGTCTCACCTCTCTTTCTTTTAATGTCGTGTATGTGTAAGACAGGAAAGTAAAGAGTGATCTGGCTCAAATTCCATTTCCCATTTTCACTCACAGTAATATAATTCACAACATATTTCACAGCGTTAATTTTATCTGGAACGTAATCTGCTAGATATCCTCAGAGCGAGTTATCGAGTTGTCCAAAGGAATGTTCACTGTAGCCCATAATAAACCTAATTATATAAGCACTAGCCGATTTACCCAGCGTTGCTCGGGTTCATAATTTATTCATAGGCTCATACATTTCTTTTTCAAAATTTATCACTAAATTTCAGCGACGAAAAATAAACCTTTTTTCCATGCTATTTTAAATTTAAATCTTTCAAATGTAGCTTGAATACTACAATACTTATTACAATAGTTTGTTATACAACATTGCAACAATTTGAATAGAATATTACAATAGTTTTAAAAGAAACATGTATTTGAAACTTACACAAAGGTACAAAAACAATAACTTATACAAATGTACGATATACATACAAATAAATACATTCATGTTTCGTATGGTATCCAAGTCACTTTTATGTAATATTAAGTGATTACCTGTATGCGGTCCGCCGTGTGATTTCTCAAACTTATTACGTTACGCGTTTCAAGGCGTATGCCTCATCATCAGACGTTTAAAAACCAAAAACACACATATCACACAAAACTGCGTTTGTCAAAAAATAAAATTGCAGAAACAAGCATATTATGTGCACGTGATGTAGGGTGCGCACCCGTTCAAGTGTTGTCTGCTACTGATTGGAATTCGTTGAGCAGTCTCAAAGCAGTATCATACAGGCGGTTAGATACAAAGTTCAATTGTTCATTCAGAACACAATCACGACTGCTATCATTATTATATGCATTATAAATTTCCAGCTCCTCCAAGGCATTCATAAAACGGCCCTTGTTGCATATATGCAAAGGCATTAGATTGGACTTAAAATCTGTATAATTGTGATTGTGTTGGATCAGATGACGAGTGTAAATAGATTTTATATCATTGTAATTGTGTGTCTTTTTTGGTAAGTGTTCACGGAAGCGTTTGTAAAAACCTCTTCCGGTCTGACCTATATAGAAGCTGTTACAATCATTGCAGACCAGTTTATAAATGCCTGTTTTTTCTTCAATAGGTAAGGGCAGTTTAGGTCTAAGTATATTAATTAGTTTATTATTGGTTCTAAAAGACATAGTATAACCAATATTGTTCATCACTGAGGATAAAATGTTTGGCATGATGTATGTGTATTTAGCAGATATAAATTTTTCTGTGTTTTATTAAGTGGACGGGGCTTAAGGTGAATGTTATTATGCTTCTTTAGTAATTTGTCAATGATGTGCCTACTGTAACCATTGGAAACTGCAATAAATCTTATTAATCTTATTATGGCAGCATATAATAGTCTAATCCATAGATTGTTGACAGTCCCCCTTGACAATAATGATTTCCAGACTGAGCTAAATACAATAAGATTTATTGCAGTTTCCAATGGTTACAGTAGGCACATCATTGACAAATTACTAAAGAAGCATAATAACATTCACCTTAAGCCCCGTCCACTTAATAAAACACAGAAAAAATTTACATCTGCTAAATACACATACATCATGCCAAACATTTTATCCTCAGTGATGAACAATATTGGTTATACTATGTCTTTTAGAACCAATAATAAACTAATTAATATACTTAGACCTAAACTGCCCTTACCTATTGAAGAAAAAACAGGCATTTATAAACTGGTTTGCAATGATTGTAACAGCTTCTATATAGGTCAGACCGGAAGAGGTTTTTACAAACGCTTCCGTGAACACTTACCAAAAAAGACACACAATTACAATGATATAAAATCTATTTACACTCGTCTTCTGACCCAACACAATCACAATTATACAGATTTTAAGTCCAATCTAATGCCTTTGCATATATGCAACAAGGGCCGTTTTATGAATGCCTTGGAGGAGCTGGAAATTTATAATGCATATAATAATGATAGCAGTCGTGATTGTGTTCTGAATGAACAATTGAACTTTGTATCTAACCGCCTGTATGATACTGCTTTGAGACTGCTCAACGAATTCCAATCAGTAGCAGACAACACTTGAACGGGTGCGCACCCTACATCACGTGCACATAATATGCTTGTTTCTGCAATTTTATTTTTTGACAAACGCAGTTTTGTGTGATATGTGTGTTTTTGGTTTTTAAACGTCTGATGATGAGGCATACGCCTTGAAACGCGTAACGTAATAAGTTTGAGAAGTCACACGGCGGACCGCATACAGGTAATCACTTAATATTAAATAAATACAATTTTCAAAATACAATACAACAGTAAATATTAGGGTGCAACGACAAAGTCTCTCGCAATGCTTGCTTGTAAACGACATTTTTCGTCTTACCTCCTGGAGCTCTAATAAAGAGGTTTTTTTGTGAACCAACTCTGGAGCACGCTACATAGAGCTGTCCGTGAGAAAAACACGGGGATTCTAGGTGAACAACACACCACTTGATTGATTGCCCCTGCGCCTTGTTAATTGTGATGGCAAAAGCAAGTCGCATAGGGAATTGCAATCGCTTAAAACTGAAGGGCATATCAGTTGGGATCAATGGTATTCGAGGAATGAATACGTCCTCACCTTTTTCTTTACCTGTTAAGATTGTAGCTTCTATGACGTTAGCTAAAAGTCTTTTCAAGCTGAGTCTGGTACCGTTACAACGTTTCGGTAGATCTAAATTACGTAACAGCAGGATATAACAGAACCGATTTTAAGCTGAAGGCGATGTGGTGGCATTCCAGTAGGGTCTAGTGAGTTCAGAAATTCTATGGGAAAATTCACTGCGTCATCAGCATCCACTACTGTATCTATAGATTTGTACTCAGTGACTGGGCCTGGTATCATATTTTGAATTCGGCTATTCAACTCGTGCACGGCATCGTTTTTAGCTGCAAGAATGGTTCTTTCGCATAACCATTTATGATTTCTGTAATTTTCAGGTATACCTGGATACATTTTGTCGATCAGTTCTTCAACCGTTGCAACCAGAGTGCAAAAATCAGTCGGAAATCTGCCTTCACCGATTTGTAGAAGTTTATCTGGAAATTTTGGGCCGTCTCATCTCCAAAGATCCGAACTCTCATGTTTGTTTTTAATGTGAATCTTTTAACAAACTTCCACAGAGACGAAGTTTTCAGGCAAGCATTGAGTTCATCCGCCGGAGTTGATTTCGGTATGACTGGAAGAGTTTGTCGAAAGTCACCAGCAAGAACCAGCAGAGATCCTCCCAACAACTGATCATTCTTTCTCAGGTCCCGCAGAGTCCTGTCAAGGGCTTCTAGGGATTTCTTATGGGCCATTGTGCATTCAAATTTTGCACATTCGCAGCACCGTTGCCTGGGCACTGGTTTTGCTAATATTGCAAACAGGGTATTCATCCATATTTACTTTTAGAGGCAGTTTTAATGCCGAGTGCGCCGTCCGTCCACCATCCAGGAGAGTAGCCGCTATGACACAAGAAGCCATCGCAAGTGCTATGTCATTTTTTGATCGAATTTCGGCGAGGATCAAATTAATCAAAAAAGTTTTACCAGTTCCCCCTGGAGCGTCTAGGAAAATGATACCTTCCTTTTCTCTGTTGACACATTCCATGATGCCGTCATAAGCTTTCCTTTGATCATCCAGCGATAGTCGTTTATTGGATTCAATAAATATTTTCAATTCTGTGGTATTGTAATTTTTTTCAAGGAGAAGATCTGCATTATTTGCGTTGTCAGAGTTTCTTTCCGGAGCTGGTAGCCCAAACTGTAGCAAAGGTTTGCTACAAATCGATAGACATTTGTGCTCTAGTATAACGAGAACTTCGTTAAATATTTCTGCAGGAAATTGTATGTTATCGTTGATGTTGTTTCGACGAAGTCTGGCAAGGATGTCTTCACTCATGCTTTCGCGGTATTTCTCCCACAAAATTCTGGGATTAGATGGATTGCAGGTAGTCAAGATAATTGCAAACAATTTTTGTATTTGCACAGGAGATGACGTTAACGTTGCTTCGGACATTGTTTTGTTTTGGGTTCATCATCTTACAGCAAACCCAATTTTTGACAGGCTTCCCTGAAGGTGTTGCATACTTCACCATTCACAGTTTTTAGCATTTCGTAAGAAGTTGGTCACCGGACTGTATGAAGCAGCATTCTTAAGAAAAAACATTCGGCGTTATTTGGGTGAACAGTGTAGACACGCCCTAAAACCTCACTTGCAACAACGTCACTGCCCAAAACAGGTACTCCTTTTTTCTTTTAGAAAAAACTTTCCTTCCAGAATCCCAGGTATAGTAGCGAGGAACTTCCGAATTTAACAATGTCCTTGCAAATGCATCCTGTTGACATAACTGAAAGAAGGCTGTCAAAGTTGTCCTGGGCGGTTCAGCAGCAACTGCTTGTGCATTTTCTCTTGTGAAGTAGACTCTTTGGCCATTCTCTAAGTGTACGTTCAGATGAAGGACTGTAGGATGCCTCTCATGAATGGGAAAACTCAGTATTCACCAAACTGCCTCATTGCTGCTTATGTATTGTCCCAACTGTTAATTTGATATTTCATCATGCTCACTGGCCTTCGTCAAACCAAAGACAGCCATATCACTGCCCTTGTTGATATATTTGCATATGTACTTTATAGATTTTACTGAATTACAGTATTCAACATTTATGTGAGCCTGGAACATTTTGGAAAGCAGAGATTAGTACGGAACTACCCACTTGTTGTCGATCTCGATTTCCTCGCCTCGAACACTTAATTTTACTGTGTATCCACCATCTTCTGGACCCCTTCTCCTATACTTGGGGTAGCCGTCATCCCCAGTTTGTGTCTCCTTAATCAATTGTCTAGGATATTTCTTGCTACATCTCCCGTCTTTCATGCAAGATGCATTCTGGATTAATGTTTCCACATGGCCCGTGTACCATGTTTTGTTTTTACTACATCCGAAAGAACTTGATCTATTTCTGGATTTGGAAACTCTGCAGAAACAACATCGTCTATTTGGGTGGGATGAATTTTTTCTTTCAGCCAGATTAAGTTATGAGAATGCGGAAGTCCTCTTTTCTGCCACTCAATAGAATACATCCAACATCTGGTTTCTCCAAAGACGTGGCTCTTGGTCAATACACTGATTAACTTTTGTTGTTTTTGTCGAAAAACTTTGGCTAATAAGTCACGACGATCATTTGATGTTTGCCCATGAGTTAGTTCTTCCTTTAATTCTGGCCAAGCTGGATTACATCTAAATGTAATAAACAGGAGTGGACGTCTGTATGATCTGACGTAGGTCATAGCATCTTGAGCGTACTCATGCATTTGCCTGGGACTTCCTGTAAAAGTGGCGGGCAAAATAATCATTTTCCCAATATCGTCGACATTTCTCTCACTCGCAATGGCGTCTCTTAAATTAATATATTCTTCACTCAGAAGTTTTTGGTTGAGCCTTATGAAAAGAAGACGCTCAGCCTCAATTTTAGCGTATATATCAACGATAAACTGATGAAATAGCTGTCGAGCGTTTAAAATATGATTATATGAGTTGTTTCGAATCATTATCCTGTTTGCATAAATGTTCATCATTGAAACTTTCTTATCAATCGTTGACTCCGTATTTGGATTGTATTGCTTGATGTTAAAATGACATCCATCCTCACCTAGCCAAAATATAATGGGATACTGCAGAGCATCATATGAGCGGTGCGTCTCTGCAATGCGTTGTAGCGAGCCGACTCGTCTTTGTATTATTATGTCCCTTCTGTCGCAGTCACTGGCGGCTATGACGACAGCCACCTCATTTATTTGGGGACTGTTGAAGCGCCGCTCGTGTCCTCCACCTGGTCTTTTATCGGCACGGATGACTAATTTACACTCATCCGAAGGCATATCCTCTAAAGCTATCTTGAACGTTTTTATGAGTTGACATGTTCGTGAAACATTCGTTGGAGATTTAACACAATATCACGTCTCACCCTTGTTGTGTAGTCACATCGTTGATCCACTTCCAGATCTTCGTTTCCGAGAAAATAAATTTGTAAAAACTTGGCATTTTCACTCGGAAGCGGGAGGAGAGAACCCGTCTTATGGTATATTTGACCCTGAACCATGAAGGTGGTTTGAAACCCACTTTGTCCTTCTATGGATGAGGTTCCAAACGAAGTCATTTGAAAACATGAATTGTACCTCCTGATATTCTTGAGAAAATGTTTGGAATGTGAAGTAGTCCCAGACATGCAACAGAGTAACGGTTCTGGTGGCGTTTCGGCTGGTGGTAGACGGACTTGTCCGCTGCAACAGCACATACCCTGAGATTCGCCTTTATATTTCTTGGCAAAACAGTACTTACGTATTTGGTCCATTCATCCAATAACAACGCTTTTATGTTTGCTGTACTCTTTTCTTGGATTCTAATGAAAACCTTCGAGAAATAAATTTGAATGCCATTCAGCCGCCCGCGATGTGCTAGCGTGTTCCCGCATTTCTTGAAGACGACGTTCATGTTGTTCCTCAGATTCAGTCGCCCGGGATGTGCTAGCATGTTCCCATATTTCTCGAAGACGACGTCCGCGTTGATTCTCAGATTCAGCCGCCCGGGATGTGCTAGCATGTTCCTGCATTTCTTGAAGACGACGTTGGCGTTGATGCTCAGATTCAGACTCCCGGGATGTGCTAGCATGTTCCCGCATTTCTTGAAGACGACGTTGGCGTTGATGCTCAGATTCAGTCGCCCGGGATGTGCTAGCATGTTCCCGCATTTCTTGAAGACGACGTTGTCGTTGATGCTCAGATTCAGCCGCTCGGGATGTTCTAGCACGTTCCCGCATGTCCTGAAGCCGTTGCTGTCGTTGATAATCTGTTTCGTCTGCTCGCAAAAGCTTGGCTTTGTTTGCTTTCGGTTGAATTTGACCGATTGACTTTCTTTTCCTTGTAGGCATCACCAGATAACAACGCTAAAGTATAACTTATGTTGAGGTATGGGTAAAAATAATGAATAATTTAAGTACAGGAGCAAACACACGCTTTATTGAAGGAACAGTTTAGTAGCAAGTATACATAAAACGGACACACGAAATACTCATTACAAGAGGACATTTAAAACTGAAACTGTACTTGTCGAGGGCATCTCTATTTATATAGAAAAACAGCTTCCAGATCTTTCCTTTTATTTAAAACTTCGAGAACATTACTTTTCTAGACTCTCACAGTAAACGCGCATGTTTGCGGGTTGAGGCAGCTCGACCTCCCACCGCACAATACAAACTTTCACTTCTACAATGATAAGTACATTTACTTAAGAATGAATGTAGAATTTTCCAGTATATTCTCAACACCCTCCCTAAAACTCTACATTCTCACAATTACATTAATTTTTTAAAAAAATTCATTTTTACTCTTAAGTCCAAGTTTAGATCTTAAATAAACAAATTTTGGTTTTGACGAAGCTTTCGTAAGTATATCAGCGACTTGTTCATCACTTTTAACATAGTGTACATCAATTTCTCCATTTTGAAAACAATCACGTACATAATTATATTTCACATCAATATGTTTTGTCCTTTGATGGAATTCAGGATTACTTATAAGTTTTAATGCACTCATATTATCTATATATAAATCATATTTATCAGTCTTACAATCGCATTCATTAAATAGCTCTTTAACCACATTACTTCAGTTGTTGCTAATGCTGCACTTACAAATTCTGACTCGGTTGTTGATAATGATACAGATTGTTGCTTCTTACTTCGCCAAATAATTGCAGCATTTGCATACATACAAGCTACGCCAGAAGTTGATTTACGTGTAACTGTATCGTTAGCATAATCAGCATCACTATAAGTTTTAAAGTTGCCATCCTTACAATATAGTAATCGAAAATCAATCGTACCTTTTAGATAACGTAAAATTCGTTTAACAATTGACCAATGAGCTACATTTGGTTTGTCTAAAACTCTAGATACAACACTTACAGCAAAACCTATGTCCGGACGACTTACAATTTGCAAAAACATCAAATTGCCGACAGCTTCACGATAAGGTACATTACTTACAATAGTTTTTGATAAATATTCACAATGATTACAATCAATTGGCGTGGATACAATATTAGCTTCTGACATATTAAACGTTTCTAAGATTTTGTTAATATAAGTACTTTGATGAATGAAAACAGACCCATCATTCAATCTACAAATTTCCATTCCAAGATAATTAGTAACTTCTTTAGTACTAGTAATTTTAAATTTTTTACTCAAATCATTCAACAATTTATCAATCAAACTTTCATTTGAAGCTGCAATAAGTCCATCATCAACATAAATTGCTAACAAGATCTTATTATTATTTTTGTTATATATGTATAAACATGGGTCACCCGTACTTTGACAAAAATCTAAATTTACAAGAAAATTAGTGAAGAGCTCAGTCCAGCATCTTGGTGCTTGTTTTAAGCCGTATAAACTTTTCATTAATTTACATACGCGTGAGCTTCCATCATCAAAACCTTCAGGTTGTTTCATATATATATCTTCCTTTAAGTCACCGTATAAAAAAGCCGTTTTTATATCAAATTTACCGATATGTAAATTTTCACGACCAGAAATACTAAGTATCAATCTTATTGTATCAAAGCGAACAACCGGACTAAAAGTTTCTTTATAATCTATATCTTTCTGTTGCGAATAACCTTTAATAACCAACCGCGCTTTATAACGTTCTGTACCATCTGGATTGAGCTTCTTCACAAAAACCCAACGATTGTTAATCACCTTTTTATCTTTTGGCTTTTCCACTAATACCCATGTCTTATTTTCATACAAAGAGTTCATTTCGTCCTGCATTGCAGCTTGCCAACTATCTTTTTCTTTACTTGTAATTGCTTCGTTATAATTAGATGGTAACTTTTCAGCAATAAACGTGATCGGACATCCATAATATTCTGTAGGTTTTAATTTTGTTCTATCGCGCAATTGTCGTCCAGTTTAATTGTTATCGCTATTTGAAGATTGTAAAGGTTCTCTTTCTTCAAACTCATTTGATTCATTTTTAAGTAAAAGTTCATTATTTTTAGGAGTTATAATTTCATTTTCTTCAGTTTCTTTATTATTATTGTTCAAAGAATTCAAAATAATTGAATCAGCTAATACTCTTTCAGGTTTAAAAAGTACATCTCTACTTATAATGACATCTCGCACTTCCGGAACATATACACGATAACCTTTACAATCCTCATGATATCCGACCAGATAACCCCTCATCGATTTTTTATCAAGTTTCTTACGCTTTTCTTTTGATATATGTACATAACACATGGTTCCAAATATTTTAAATCTATCAACAGTAGCTATTTTTCCATTCCATAACTCATAAGGAGTTTTATTATTTTGTTTTGTTGGGCCTGTTCTATTAATTACATGTACAGCAGTATTCATTGCTTCTGCCCATAAGAATAGAGGTAAGTTTGAATTTGAATATAACATTGATCGAGCAGCCTCTACAATGATTCGGTTATCGGGCTCTGCAATTGAATTTTGTTCGGGCGTATATGGAACATTAATCGAATATTTTATACCTTTACTATTTAAAAAGAGATCACAGCTTTATTATCGTATTCTTTACCACCATCAAAATGAATTTCTTTAATATTTTTTGCAAATTGATTCTCAACCCAGATACAAAATGATTTTAGTTTTTCTATTACTTCAGATTTTTCTCGAATAAAATGAATTTCTCTATAACTTGAAAAATCGTCTTTAAAAGAAACGAAATATAACTTTCTACCGAGAAACTCTACTTCCATAGGACCACAAACGTCAGTATAAATTATTTCGCGAGTTTTAGTGGCACGATCGATCTTTTTGTGAAAAGGCAATCTATGATTTTTGCCATAAGCGCAACCTTCACAAAAGAAATTTTCATCCGTAAATTTTATATTTAGGTTTTTCAAAAAATTCTTCACATGTTTTACATTTTTATGGCAAAGTCTTTCGTGCCATAATTGTAAAAATTACCGTTGGCAATGCTCGATCTACTCTTTTGTTCTACCACGTTACATTCTTTTGGAATTAAAGTTTGAACGTCTAATTTTAGCAAACTGCCAGGCTCATATTCGGAACTAGTTACAAGAATTTCATTACCATGCTTTAAAGTAGCATTATGTGTTATTTCATAATCTATACCCCTTTTACCCGCATATTTAACAGAAAACAGATTATACATTGAATCAGGAACATATAATAAATTATAGATAGTACCTTCTACTCGTTCACTATTTTTATAAGTTTCAAAGTCAATTTTACCTTTACCATATCCAGACATTGTCATACCGTTGCCCATTCTTACACTGACTGGTGTTGTATATTCTTCGAACGTTGAAAACCATTCTAGATGCTTCGACATATGATCCGTTGCACCCGAATCCACAATCCAGAGATCATCCCGATTGCCACAGCTGCCTTCGTCACCTATTAGTGCTATCCTCGATGTTGATTTCTTCTGTCCAGAAGACGAGTTACTTCTTTCTTGATTATTCGACCATCTTCGCTGTCCATTATTCTTATTCATGAAGCAATTGTTACTTTTATGACCTTTTCTTTTGCACGTATAACACCTGAAGCAGTCCCTTTTTAAATGACCTTGTCTTCCACAATTATAACACTGCTCTTGTTTCAAATCATTCTTCTCATATTTATAAGAGTCATTCTTCTGTTCCTTATGACCGATTTTCAGATTAGCTAGCAACGCTGTCGTCTCTTCGTGTACTTCCTTTTGCTCTTGTAATCTAAATTCTTCTGCCATCAAGCGCTCAGTCAAATTTTCGAGATTCTTCTTATCGTCAGATACCGAATCCCAAGCACTGTGAAAATGATTATACTTTTGTGGCAAAGATGTTAAAACACGAGTCATCACCATAGTCTTTTAAAATTTTCCCCCGAGATTTTTCATTTTTCTAGCCAACTGTTCTATTTTTTAAATATTATACGTAACACTTTCACTCTCTGTCCACTTAAACTCAAAAAATTGTTTTTGAATCATCGATAGATTTTCATCAGATTTTAGATCATATGCTGTATTCAATTTGTCCCACATCTCCTTGGCAGTAGAACAACCCATTATAAGTTCGAGAGGCTTTCTCTCCACTGTTGTAACAATTAACTTTCTGGCAATTTTGTCCGCCTTCTTGAACTTTTCCAACAACGCGTCACGATCTTCTGCACCTGCAGCTGGCTCGGCTAATCTTCCTTCGCAAACATCCAGCACGTCATCATCCTCTTCCATCAATGTGCGTACTACAAAGCTCCATTGATGCCAATTATCTTTGTCTCGAAGTTTTTTCAATTTTTATATTCGGTTCCATTTTTGCACAAATATTTTTATACTTGCACTCCAATTACACACTGCACTCCGATTTTAAAATGCCACTGGGCCCATAACCTGTTGAGGTATGGGTAAAAATAATGAATAATTTAAGTACAGGAGCAAACACACGCTTTATTGAAGGAACAGTTTAGTAGCAAGTATACATAAAACGGACACACGAAATACACATTACAAGAGCACATTTAAAACTGAAACTGTATTTGTCGAGGGCATCTCTATTTATATAGAAAAACACCTTCCAGATCTTTCCTTTTATTTAAAACTTCGAGAACATTACTTTTCTAGACTCTCACAGTAAACGCGCATGTGTGCGGGTTGAGGCCCCGCCCAGGCAGCTCGACCTCCCACCGCACAATACAAACTTTCACTTCTACAATGACAGGTACATTTACTTAAGAATGAATGTAGAGTTTTCCAGTATATTCTCAACATTATATACGCTGATAATATTGACCGAACACTATAATCTGATTTCACGCGCTATGAAGGAATTGATTTTTATGCTCGCTTATATCTTACTTCAATTTGCAGCGCACCTGCTTAATTCACGGACTATACAGTATGAACTTAGAAACCTTGGTTAAATTGTCGGATATGGTGCACGATTTTTCGCCAAGCAAAAAGAGCAACAATAATATTAGGAATGTAAAGTTAACAGAATCGAGAAATTTTCTCATTAAACTATAAAGGTGTTTATTTTGTTGGTTGCTATGGCAACCAGAATGTATTCTATTGGGTTGCCATAGTAACCAGATCTAATAGTTTTTTTTAGACCCCAAAGGATCGTATCGAAAAAACACCTGTCCTATGTTGGTTCTCCCGTTGCGTAAAATATTTGTGCCAAGTTTGGTTGAAATCGGTCCTGGTTTAGGAGGAGATGTGGAACATACATACATACATAGATACAGTGACTTTCATTTATATTGATAAACATTGAACTTTGAACTAAATTCATAAGAGGTGAAAGTTTAACGTTAATTTTAAAGCAGAATTGTGCAAATTTTGAGTGTGCTTTCCGGAAATCTGTGAACGCCGAGTCACATGATATGGCAAACCAGAAGCAAACGCTCGGTTTGGTTCCTCAAAATCATTCAGAATCACCGACAGTTTCGACGTGTTGATGTTCATGTTCACCCGATAGCCTAGAATACAATCCGAACACTCGTAATTAATTTTGCTTTTTATATTTTAAATTTTAAATCAGATTATTTCAATAACATGTTAGCATGCGAGTCTCGTCGTTACGATTGACGAAGAAATGCTGTAGATTAAATATGCACAAATAAAACGGTTTTAACGCTTAATTACTATGTTGTTATCACGAGTGTTTTGTAAAACGTAACGTAGAACAAACCCTTTTAATAACGCAAGGAACTAACCGACTGTTAATTTGCTTGTAGTATGTAATTTAAGATCTTACTCGATGATTTTCATTAGTAATAACACTGTATTTCGGTTGAACACACGTCTTTTGATTTCTCTTAAAACTAAACGTTTCGCCCGTACTACGATAAGGCATCCTGAGTGACCGAGAGTCTCAGTCGAGCCACTGAGGATGCCTCGTCGGAGTACGAGCGAAACGTTTGGTTTTAAAAGAAGTAAAGACGTGTGCTCAACCGAAATAGTGTTGTTACGTAATTTAAGATGTTTCGCTACGTGTCAATCGAGAACTCAGTCGACTTGAACATTTCTAATTTCACAAACGTAAATACAGTATAGGCTTTTGGATAAAGATAAAAACTTGTTGTCTGTACACAACTTCTTAATGTTAAGGAAAGCATTAGTGTTCGTACCGTAGAAGTATGCGTCGGAAGACATCACAAATATATTATGTATGGCTTGAGTAACGGCGCAAATGTCATTAGTATTTGTTCAAACGTTTTTAAAGAGTTTCACTTTATGTAAGAATTTAACGGTGTATCGTACGTGTTATAAGCGAATACGTTCAAGGAATAATGGTAAGTGAATGACTCTTCTGGCATTATATTAATGTAGCTACGACAGAACATTTCACGCCTTGAAGGACTTTTTTTGTACTTTGTAAAAGGGTCGAATACAATTACAGACACACGACTGTGTAAACGTCTCCCAAATATTATGGATTTGAAAACCGAATAACAATGTACAACTGACCCATACACAATAACAATGTACAACTGACCCATACACAATAACAATGTACAACTGACCCATACACAATAACAAAGTACAACTGACCCATACACAATAACAATGTACAACTGACCCATACACAATAACAATGTACAACTGACCCATACACAATTTTTTTATAGTCTCTATTGTACCGACTCTTCCTCTCCTCTCACTTGACAGCACGGAATTCAAGCGCATCTGCATTAATAAAATAGAATCCACGTGGCTATCTGGATTTGTAGTAAGCATGTAGGACCTAAGATGGTCCAACCTCAGCGTGAGGAAAAGTCAGAAATCTCGTTTTGAGCTGTTGCTGCATTTTTGTGCACTGATACTGGCTATCAAAGATATATGAGTTTGAAGGTTGCACCAGTAAACACCGGCAGTTTTCCCGTTCATTAAACCCACTCCTTCCTGACTGTCAATGTGCTTGCGGGAGCAGGTGGCATGTCACAAACTTGGGGCCATGTAATGCATGTAGACCATATAGTAAAATTTTTAGTACAAAATCGTATTAGCCGAAACATGTCTTGGTAAACATAGCAAAAACAAAACGTTGCTACTACGAAGAATGGCAGCGATTTTCCTGTTTTAATCATTTTTTGCACATACTTATACCTAATATTAGTTTGTTTACATAAGCCATTAAACATTTTTACTCCGACTATCTTACTCTCCCAACCACAAAACATTATCATATCATATTGCACTATATTAAATATTTATGCACAATTATTAAGAAGAATTTATTATTTATTATGAATTAAATTTCTAAAAACAATTGAGGGAAGACATTTGAGAATCGTTTAGAATCCCACGAAAAATGTATTTATTGCCGACTGTTTTTGCGCTGAACATGAAGATGGGGGATGGCCTCTCTGAATGTTAACTGCTCTCGCTGCGGGTAGACCAAGGAGAGGAAGGACCCTACGAATTTTCAGTGTTGAAACTTTATTATTCAGTGTTGTAATGTTCGGCTCAATCTTTTGAAGGGAGGTGTATGGTCCTGCGGAAACGGATTATAGTTAGGCCGCGACAACGTTACAGGGATTTGACTACGTATCCCAAACAACGTATTGGTGATCGTAGACAGAGGTTTCAATGGAAAATGAACTACGCTCGCAAGGTGAGTTTCTCTGACAGCAATTTGGTGGCGATGGGTCACTGCATTTGGTGGCGATGGTTCACTGCATTTATGTATTAGAATGGACGTGATTAGTCACGAATGCAAACGGGAGATCGCTCAGCGGAAAATGATAGAACCAGACCTTAGCCGGAAAGATGTAGACTATGGCTGCTTCTAAGGCTCTCGGTTTGGACAGTCTCACCTACTGGTGAAGTATGTACCTGGCCTACCCCTCATTTGATCAGGAGGTCCTTTCTCAGAATGTTTTCCAAGAAACGCCAATTTCGATCAAAATGTTGACAACTCCACGTTGAAAACTGTATTTTGTATACTAATTGGCCCCAAATTCTCCCAGATCTGCATATGACAGTGCACTTAGATTTATTTCAGATGGTGCAGATGCTTTAAGAACCAGTAACAGTATTCCTAAGTAAACTATATTGTATGTCCACAAACAGTGACTTAAATACAGTTGAAAACTCGCTTGTAATAAAATATAATCAAATTATTAAAAATTATTATTATTATTCTGAAACAATATGTTAATACCGTGCCTAGCATAACGGACAGTAATCCTTGAAGCATAGTAGTCGATAATGTTCGCACATTAATGTTCTATGATTAGCATAGTCACGCGCACTCCTACACAAGTTTACAGTGCTTTAATATTTCAGCGCGTCTAAATAATTAACCGAAATTGTGGAAAAAACCCTATGTGCAAACTGTGTGACGGAGAATGGTTTGAGCAACATCTAGTTATTTCTATTTAATTTAGTGGACGAACGTTTTGTTAGGGTGAATGTAAATACGCGAAACATAATTGGAGGTAAACTCGACCCGACAAAAAACAATAATCGCTTAAATTCCCGGTGTAAATTATTCACACCCACTTATGCTATCTTCCCGACTTTTTATTCGACTGTTTCTAGTTGACTCAACCATGTAAATCACCTGTTACTAAGACTGTCTTCAGTAAACCTTTTTTTTCCTCTGTAGTCTCTTCTCTATAGACGATTTCCCTAAATCTTCATTTACTCTGGCTTTCGGTGACGTTTTGACTTCCACATTCTTACGTTGGTTTCGTTACATGTAACATAACCACTTCTACAGGCTAATTTTTACTTCCATGTTCCATAAGGAAATGGAAGTATGGTGATGGCGAAAAAATCGTGTTAGAGATAAGGGTTGATTCTGATTGTACTACCCTCAAAAAATGAAGAAATGTCATTTTCCGAAAAGTGTCTGTGTGTCTATCTGTGTATCTGTGTGTAGAATTTTTTCTATGGCAAACGATAACTGCCGTAAATTCAAACTGAATCAAATAATTTTTTTACATATGTGCCTGAGCTGTAGAGGACTGAAGGCCTATCGATTTTGGTGAAGTTTGGTTAAGGGGAAGGGGTAGTTTACCACCAACGTTTTAGGTTTTAACAAGAGTAAAGTACTTAATTTTGATAAATAAAGTATTCCGAAAAGAAGGTCATAATAATCCACAGTAGAAAAGTAGATGAAGTATCTATAAATGAAAAGAGCAGTTGAAGGGAAGGGGGTAATTTTCTATAAATGAAAATGATAGCTGAAGGGGGAGGGGATAATTTTTTATATGTGTACTACATTACCGGCAACAAAGAAGTATTTTGTTGTTAAAATTACTTCCCGGGCTGTTTGGGAGTGGTCCAAGGTTTTATGTAAAACCAGACGTTTCGGCAGTGCCATCGACTTCCATCATCAGTGAAAATCTAGTGCGCTAACGTGAGGTGGTATACGTTAATGACCACAGTACTGTGGTTAGGGCTGAAGAAAGAAGTAGAAAGAAGTAGGTTCTATGGAAATATTTCATTTTGAAAATGATTTTAAATATAAATCTTAGAACATGGAAGTCATGTATGGTTCTCCATACCTATATTCTGTTGGTAACACCAGTTGCAAGTAGACCGATAAGCCTATTTGTTATCACTTACAGACGATGATTTGCAGATCTTTGATGCCACAGTACATCAGAATACGTTTAGTAAAATATTAACTTAATCATATTCAAGTGCGTCCTCCGTGCAGATGTTTCGGTTTCAGATTGAACATAAGCTTCATTTCAGATCACGAAGGAGAATTTTTCTCTTCATACGACTAAAAAATGGTTTTCTTAACATCTCGTAGCCTAGCAGTTTCAAGAAGTTATTGGTATACAATTTTTATTTTAGGCTAACTTCTACCAAGTTTATGTTGACGTTTAGTACGCTTCGTGGTAACATTACTGTTCAATGCTAATGTATGTCTAATCAATGCTGTTCAATGTCTGATCTACAGTATACACATTTTTTATCTGCACGTTATTTTATACGTCAAGCTCGATTAGTTCGTAGATTAATTATATTGTTGTATAAAACGTCTTTCTTGTTCTGTAAAATAGAACTTACATATCTAAAAGCTGACGCTGAACAAGTTTACGGAGTTAAAGAAAATTCACAACAAAAGGACGCGTTAATATATTACTGAATGTTAAACTTCTTTCACAAAACAGACCATGTTTTAAGATGATTCAGTAAAGGATACATAGTTGACATTCAACGTACATTCAAATTTAAATTACAACGTTAATTTGACTGTAGCGTACAGCAAAATTAACAGTTAAAATATACCGTTATTTGTAAAGACTAACACCCTGACTGTACATTATTAAAACATTCCATGTGTATGAGGAAAGTCTACTTGGCGTGAGTGCGTGATTACTGAATCTCTGTCACTGTAACTAGTAGGTTAACATAAATTAAAATTTCACTCAATCTTCCGCGCTAATGGGCCGTGGACTTCTTAAAACACCAGACGTTTCGACTGCAGCTGCGGTACTCATATTCAGTGGTCTTCTGTTTACAGTCCTGCCCCCCTCCCCCGGCGGCTGATGACGGAGTTTTAAGACGAGGACCACGGCCCAACAGCCCGGAAGATAATTTTACTGAAATTGACTTCAACAGTGAAAGTTTCAGTCTTATGATAAATTAAAATTATTCTTTTTTCATCAAGAAATTCAGTTTCAAACATCACTGTTCATTACTGTACTCAGAATACAAAACTAAGCGCCGTTATCAGAACTGATAAAAGTCTACAACACCCACTTCAGTATGTGCACTTCGTGTTTCCCAGTCGCTCACTGCATTTACTCCTCGCTCAGTTGTTGACAGTTGGTTGTTAATCCTTATTTTAGCAGACCAATTTTTCTAATATTTTGAAATCGGGAGTCCCATTGTCTGATTTATTATTATTTCTTGTACGAAATTGTAGACTCCCTTGGACTTATTTATTTTAATATCTTCTTTTTTAACGCTGTCAGAATTAAACTTGTTTTACTTGCTTCAAGCTTTTCATTTTATTTGAAAGTTCAGAATTATTTCTCATATCTATCTTTAAATATTTGTATCATATGCTGTCAAGTCATGTGCAATTAGAATCTCTTTTTGACACACACACACACACACACACACACACACACACACACACACACACACACACACACACACACACACACACACACACACACACACACACACACACACACACACACACACACACACACACACACACACACAGTAGTGTTTGTTTCAGAAAATGAGAATTATATAATTAATGAAGCACATTTATGTAACAATGGAGCGCAAAACAAGACGAAACGACAAAAGAAAACTAAAAACCCATTAAAAGAAGTCTATAAAACATATAAATGTTTTAAAAACGGACAGTACTTTGTAGGGATTTGAAAATTCTGTTAACGAATAAAAATCGTAAACTTTAATGTTACGAAATTAACAGTGACTGTAAATTACGATGTGGCCTACCTTTAATTACGGGTGTGCCTTTTAGAAGCGGTTTGTTTGACAGTTCAAGTTAAACATTAAACAGTATGAGTCAGTATCGGGGGTATTTACAGTATATGGTCAAAACGGCGTAGTCGGCAAACCAGTTTTTAGTAATAGTCAATATTATTACCGTGTCATAAAAGTGAAGACCCGCTTCTCGAGGGGACGAAATATTTTTTCCACCAAATCCTTCACATAACACTTCCATGTAGGCAGTAGTTCCTTCTAAACAGAGCCACAAATAAATGTCGGCAAAACGTAAAGCGTTTATGACTTACTTCCTTGCTGAAATCCATAATGGAACAACAACGTCTGACAGCAGGGCCACCGTGGAAGATCCAGTTCCATGTTTAAGCTACCCCTGTAGCTCTTTCTTATGTACGTCATCACGAAACATTATTTGATAATGTTTAGAATCAATTTTAATATAAGTTTTAATAGTTTTTAAATTCCATCCTCTAGCGTCAAGTCCAATTTTAAGTTTTAGAGAACTGTGAATTTGTTTTGAACATTGCGAAGACAATTCATGTGAGAATTTTGGTGCATGTCTCATTATTTGTCTTTACAGTTCCTTAATCAGGTTTCGTTATATGTTTATTAAAGAGGTTTCGTTAGACGACATTTGAAATCTGATTCCTTTCAAGATTTCAAATGCTCACACATGATAATGCATTAAACATTGCTGATAATAAAACTACGAGAAAATGAAGTCACAAACCAAGCACGAAGTCCGTCCCAAGAATGATAGAGGTTTTCGCCTGACCCAGTCCACTGTTCACCTCTGGAAACCTGAAACTCGTTTATCAGCCATCACAAAGTTAATAATTATGGGAATTATTTGGAAACCAAAATGTCAGAAAACCCGCCTGCGCGCTGACTGTTACTTACGTGTGTATACGCGTTTAGTGTTCACGTGTACAACATAGTAAATATACGTATCTTAAACATATGTAAGACGCTCGTATTTTCTTTATTATTCGTGTTTGATCCAGTCTTTCAATATACTCTAACTTGTTCATTCGAGTTTTGTACATTAATAGATCTTACAATCTCTTCATTCCATACGATTTGGCTTAGCTAATTTGTCACTATTCTCTTACGAAACATACGCTCCTCTTCCTTGTCCCTGTATTTTTCTAACGACTCTCCTTTAAATATCCTGAAGGCCTTCTGTACAAACTTGCCTTGTCCCCCACCTCTTTCGTTCATCTTCTGTGGTCGTGTCTTTGCGATCGCTTCTTTAGGGTATGCGTCGATGGGTCGTACTCATCCGTTCGACCGATCGCCGCAAGCGTTCTTCAAGGTTCTGTCCTCGGCCCCGTCCTGTAACTTGTGTACACGAACGATCTATCTGCACAGCCTGGAGTCAAGCTATCTATCCGTGCTATTCTGCGGATGACGATATCTATCATTCTAGCTCGGCTAACCTGGGTTATGCCGCTGGTCTGGTGCAACGTCAGCTCGCCCTCCTTCCGCACTGGCTAAGGAAATAGAGGGTGACGATCAATAAAGAGAAATCCGAGGCGATCGCCTTCTCCCGTCATCTTACTTGGCGATGTCAGCCCCTCTTCCTCAACTGGAGTCCAATCGAATGGACACGGTCTGTGAAATACTTGGGCGTCACTCCTTGACCGGCGCCTGAGCTTCGCAGCCCACTTCTCCCAATGACTCCAGCATTCCAGTGGCGTCGAAGCCAAGCTATTTCCGTTTCTTTCTCATCGGAGTTCAGTCCCTGTGCGCGCTAAACTCATAATCTATCTGCTCTTTCTTAAAGCCATCCTTACACACGCAGCGCCTGCATTTTTATCTCTGCTCAGCCCCTCCGTTGTTGCCCGAATGGAAGTATTCCAATCCCGGACCCTCCACTACATTTCCAACTCTCCCTGGTTTGTCAGAAATGACGCTATCAGGAGAGGGTTGAAGGTTCCTTCTCTTGCCGAATTCGTTCGATCCCTAGCCCTCAAATTATTTACCCGACCCTTTGTTTCTACCTACCCTCACCTTCGTCGTCTTAGAACAGACGTAGGCCTGCCACCTAGACGCCACAAACGTCCCCGAGCATTGCTCGATGACTCCCAAAAGTCATCTTCTATCAGCCCCGCCGACCTTGTGAGGTTTTGTTTTCCCATTCCCTTTGCCTATACCGCGTCCGTGCCGGAGCATGGCGATAGACGAATGGGGTTGCGCTTGCCTTAGGTGTGCCTTATGCCGCCTTTTGTGAGTGCTACTTCCTTTGCTGCTCTCTTCCGTGACTCGGCAGTGCCAACCGGCAGCCTATGGAGACTTTTCCTGGGTCGCCTTGAGGCGCTCCTCCCGTTGTTAGAGAGCAATTCTACTCTCCCTATCGAAAGGTCTCTGAAGACTCTCCGATTCCGCTGTTGCGGGTCTCTTCGAAGTTCAGAGTCCCACAAAATAACATCTTTTTCCATCCCTCCAAAATAAAATTACAAGGAGGTTCTACCGCCTGCAAAGCTCGATATCGCTATTCATGGTAACAAGCAGCCAACAGGCAGTCACCGCGTTCGCCCGGATACTGCAACCACCGGAGTACGTCAAGCTGCTGCTCTGTACACATGGTCTTGAACTTGGACTTGCTTAATATAATTTAAACAAAATATTTTATTCGCCCTTCCTTTATTATATATTAGTTATTGTATACTATTTATATTAATCTTAGTTTTTTTAAGAAATCGTACAAGTCAATGCAGAGTTAAATATGTTAATATAATAGAATAAGTTTTTGAAACCAATAATGGTGAAGTCGCAAAAATTCTAAAAATTAAAAATGTAGGCTAAAGTTGCTATACATGTTTAGATTGCTAGATGTACAATTTTTTTTAAAGTCAAAATATAAAAATTATGTGTGTAATTTACTTTTTTAAGTTCTTACAATGTTTTTTAAAGCTTCTAAGCATCTCGAAATGGATGTTTACTGACTTCCACTAATAATGCTTTCAATACTTATTCTCGTATGTAAATACATGCACGCGTGCGCTACACAAATACACATAGGAAAAAGTAGGATTTTTAACTATTTATTTTCTAACTATTTTCTGATAATATATAATGCAGGCTTCTTACAATCCGTATCACAGCACGACTGAAACATGTACATTCGTGAAGCTATCAAAAAGTCCAGTTAGTTTTAGCATTATGAGGGTGACTCGTTTTGCAATAAAATCAAAGCCGCTCGACTGACTTAGCTGTTGTCCAGTTGTCCTGGGTCAGTGAGTAGCCACACGCATACGATCGGTTTAATAACTACCTGCCTCTTTAATTAAGACAAAAGCGTCCGTTCTAAAGCCAACTATCTTTTAACACATCATTTACAAACGCGCAAGCGCAAGCGCACACACTCGTATTGGTTGTTTTGGTATTATGCGATCATTTTATGTTTAGTGTCCACGTATGTCGCCCGTATGTAGTATGGATTATTTCATTACGAACAAATATTAATAATTTAAGAAGTAGTTAAAAAATGTGGGGGATCAAAGTTGATGGTATACTTGATTTTAACTAAAACGAGCCCGAGTTAATAAAAGCGGTAGAATTTAAAACATGTTTTGCTCATTAGCAAATTGAGCAAAATACGTTTAACGTATGACCATGTAAATGAGAAAATATGACCACTACGTTACTATCGATGATGTAGGCCAATAGTTTACTTTTTATTTGTGTTTCTCCAAAACAATGGGTCATTAATAAGCTTTTCTATCAACATGATGAGAATCAATCAAGACTGTAGAAAATAGATCCGCCTGAGAACGTGAAACATTATGTTTACCTTTACCTAAGCAGAAACTAAACACAAACTTGCTATAGACACTGACATAAGCTATAATGGCTCTGTTCAGTTCCGTTAGGTTCCTAGAATGGTTACTACAGTCGTGAGAATTACTCACCAAAGACATTGAAAGACGAACCATAAACTTATCTTTGAACGGTATACCGTTTACCTATATACATTTCATTCAATACTTAGCGCCAACGGCTGGGTTCGTGTCATACTGCGAAGTCTTACCAAACTTCGGAAGATTTACGATCGTCAAACGACAAACACAACGCACTCTTTGTTCTCATAGCAGTGTGAAACACATCTTAACACGTAGTATGAAAACTGTGAGAATAAGATTATTGGTTAAGGAACGTCTTGGTTACCCTTCAGGGAAAGTTGTAAAGTATCAATACTATTACACGATAATTCATTACGCAATTATACTACAACCAAATTGTGTGAATTGAGTACGGTAGTGCGTGTATGTATCCATACTTACAGAGAATTTACTTTTTTCCTGACAAAGCATGTTGATGTATCCACGTAGTTACTAGTCGGGGAGTAGTTACTGAAAAATACTGTAACACGTGTCAGTTTACAGTTTACGTAAGATAATTACTGCACATAAGTCTGTTGTAACGAACTCTATGTCGTAATCTCTATACTTAAACCGGTGGTAAAACTAGAAGCGCTTCAATCTTACCGATCTTTCAGTAAGTAAACCGATCGACAGTGACTAAACTATGTTGGAGAAGACACTTATCCGAAATCTGGAAACGATAATTGAAAACCGAAGAATAATGCGCAGTGATCGCTTTGGCTTCACGAGGTATTCAGAAAGAAAATAAAACGATCTTCAAGACAAAAAATATGGTTGGGTTGATTTCCTAGGCGTAGTCAAACTTTCGAAAAATTGTTCAGGCATTAACACTGATAATTCGTGTTTTGTGTTGTACGTTCGTTAGTTTTTCCAGAAAGAAAATTTTCCAGAAATATTTATTTATTTCTTCTTTTTCATTCTTGTTAATGTTTTATATTCTAAAGAAAGAAAGAAGTAAGAAGTAAATGTAGAAAACAAAATAAGAAGAAATAAGAATGTAGAAATAGGAAAAAAGGCAAAAAGAAAGAAGGAAAGAAAGAAAGCAAAAGCAAAAAGAAAGAAATCACCGAATAAAATGATACAATAAAGGCATAAAAAATAAATAAAAAAAGATAAGTAGAGAACAGTCTGTGTTATTATTATCTGCGTTTCCTTCGCCATTATTAAGTAATGTGCCTGTATACCTAAAAGTGATAGCTTACACATAGATGCAAAAAAATGTTCCTGCAATTAAAAATAGCCCTGCTGTAAAACTGACCCAGAAAGGTCTTAAAGAAAATTTTTACAACTTCCGCTGTACCTGCAAGTACTGCCCCCACCCTCACATTTTTGGAACAGAAGATCCAGTTGCTTACATACTGGACCGATAAACCTGATTATAGACATAGTTCAGATCACATACACTGCTGTTTACAAATGCACAAACCTTATGTACGTACACAATCTACCCCTCTCTCTCTCTCTCTCTCTCTCTTTTTCTCTCTCTCTCTCTCTCTCTCTCTCTCTCTCTCTCTCTCTCTCTCTCTCTCTCTCTCTTGCTTGTTTACCGGATTACGATACACTCTCGACTTTTCACGCATTGCTTTGCTATTGTCATTCATAATTTAAGGAGGAATTCTTAGCTGGTTTGTCAAGTGTTTCGTTTATCTGTCTCAAATAGGTTTACTACAATTTTTATTAACATATAAATTAATATCTGGGAATGGAAATTTGTTTCTCAGCTGCACACTAATATTTCAGTCTATCTGTATGTGCTACGTTAACTGATCTTAATTATTTATTTTTCACTAAATATGTTTGTGTACTGAAATAATATATTCTACCGCTCTAGATTAATTTAGAAGTTAAAACTTCTTCTAAATCGTGTAAGTCATACGATTGTAAATCCGTAGAACAGAGGAATCTACACACGAAACATACAATGCCTGTGGTCTAAGTTAAAGAGTGATATTTATGAAGAGATGAGTAGGTGTAGGATTGATGTTACGAGATTCGAGACACGTCTTACCGAGTATCAGTGGCCAAATCTATAAAGATCAAATAAAGAATTATTTTTAGATATACTAAAAGCAGGTAACACCTTTTGTCAGTCCAACAATTCTTAAATATTTCTTAAATAAGCCTTAATTCAAAATTTTGTATGCCCCCACACGTTTATTTTTCCGTTTATATTTTTTGTGTCTGTCCTTGGTAAACCCATTCGTGTATGGGAAAGTCGAACACTCCGTTTAGGTAGCAGTGGAAACATAATTAACAGCACGATTACAAAGAAACATTACAAAGATGCGTCCATTACAAAGAAATTTGTCTGGAGTGTGGACCTGTACTGGACGTGAATAATACTTAGCAAGAGAAAAGTGGTTAAACTTTATTTGAAAACGGCTTTAATACATTGAAGTTCAGTTTATCATCACACAGTTGGAGAGAGTAGTATAAGAAACCGGAGAATAAGCATAATAGGTCACATATTACCTCATGAAAGTTTGGTCAAGACACTATTACAGGAAGTGATCAAAAGGAGATAACAAGGAAGGCCCTGTTTCAGATACATGAAACAGATAACGAAAAACAATTACGAAACAACGAAAAACGCAAACATATTAAACTGAAAAGGAGACCTTAAAATGGAGCTGACTTGAGGACTGTCGCAAACCAATCCACGGATGATAAAGATTTCAATGAGTAACAATAATGTGGTATAGCCTATACGTTGAAGTGAAATGGACAACTGGAGTGTGGAGTACTGCACGTTGATTACTGGTCAAGATGTTTGAGTGATACTGAGGTACACGACTGGTGTACAAGCAAATTGTAGCGTTTTCTTTAATGATAGGATACATGACCAATATCCTCTTCCTCTTTCTGAAATTAGAAAAGGATGTGCAGCCTGTCTGTGTGAAGTATTTACCACCCAAATGGAACTGGAGAGTTCCGATGACGTGAATATTTTTGGAAGAGAACTAAAACAAAAAGAAAACAATTTATAAGTGAAACAGTATCATTACTTTACTTACGATATTTTAGAACAGAAATATTACAAATTTTCCTCTTTGATTTTATTTAATAAACTAAATTTTAAATAGAGTTCAGATCTCTGTGAAATGATAAATCACTGTAACTTTATTCTAAGAACTTAAAAGTTTTATCTGAAGTCAAAACAGAAATTCTGGATTCTATGATCTTTTTCGTTTAGTAAACTGGTATACATGGGGTAACTTGAGTGTATGATAACTGAGCACCTAAAAGAACTTCGAAGATTCCTTTTACAAACCATACCTTTTCGAAATATTGGTTTGATTAGTTATAGACATTTCAGAATTAACGAACTAAACTTTCGCTACAAATTTTAATAGACGTATATTTTCTTATCATTTTAGAGTTATCGGAAAATTTAATATTTTTTTCAGTTTTACCACTGTTACAGGTACACCGTTTTGTAACGCAACGCCCTTCTTAGTTGTTAGGGTTCGTAGTAGTTCGGTCTCAACGTAAATATAACCGATTAGAATATCGTATCATAAAGTTGACGATATGTCTGGTCGACAATAAAAACTAAATTTTAATGGAGACAAATTTGTTTTCTGGGAATTTCAGACCAATATTAAGATAAATATACCCCACACTTTGGAAGATTTGGCGATAAAGAAAGTGAGCAGATGGGAAATGTAAGACAGTGAGGAAATTCAGAGCAAAGGAATAGTCAAGTATCTGAAACTCAAAACCAGACACATGCGCTAGTACTCTTGATCTGTTGAAGTCTTAATTGAGGAGATTAAGGATAGGAATGAATAGTGGGTAATGCAAAGGAGTCCGAGGGCTGTAGCGTTGAGCGGTAGTAGGTAGTTAGGTACTATAATTTTGCTGAGAAATGGCGGTTGAACAAGAGATGCGCAGTCATCATCTCCGCAGTGCTTCTCCCTAACAATATTCGCGCATCCGCACCGCTACATCTGACCAAAATTCGCGTAGTAAAGTCGTTGTAAATGGAGAGGGGAACTCATGATCGCGAAACACGGTCTTAAACTCACTGCTACTTCCGCTCCGATCCACAAGTGGAACTGGATATTTTCGGAATGTAGACTACATTAACTATCTGTATTCGCAAGGAAAGACTTATTGTAGTAATTTTAAAATCTATTTTTTCGGTTGCTAAATTTGTGGCAGTTTTAAAGAATACTTACAGTTACTTACATACGTTCAGAAATTACGTATAATTGTTCATTAATTTTTTAATGCTTACTATCTCACGTACGCCGAAGAAGTCTACTAATTTTAGATGTCTAATCGTTGAGATTTTATCAAATATCGATAATGGAAGTCTGAGTCGCTAAAATTTAAGGTCAACAACCTGTCGAGTGTGAATTTTAAAGCCTTCAGTAATCCTAAAGAATGCACACCACCGGGCACATACGGGATCGCTTTGTTTTTGTGTCCTCGCAACGGTCTTCATCAATCCCTGCCAACGTCTTTCACAGGTCATTAGGCCCATCAATTAATGCCATTACTGCCCATAATTACCAGCACATTTAGCAACGTGAGTTATTAATTAAGGTTATTAAGTTAACACAGCCCGCCGGGGCATTCGAATGTGTTAATCCGTCTCGTGATGAAAAATATTATTCTGCTCTTTTGCAGGCAATGAAATAACCGAGTCTGATGTAGTTCTATCGAGCGTATGAAGTTTGTACACATCATTTCTGCTTTTAAATAGTCAATTGTAAAGAGTTTTATGTGAGTATAGCTCTTTGATCAATATTTTCGCTTAAGATTTAATATTTAGTAGGTTTACTTCATAATAACGGATAAGATGTGATGAGCAATTTTTTGTTAAGTAGTTTATCTAATAATCGACGAAGACATCCTAACTTCCCTTCCAACATAGTATATAAAAAAATGAAATCAGATATATGATTCGTTATATATACATGAGCATGAGATTGAAGATCAAAAAATTTAAATTTCTTAGTCAGACTGAAGAGTCTTGGATAGGAAAACCGGAAAGAGCAATTTACAACGTTCTTGTTATGGTTTCCTATTACAGGCTGGAAAACTCGTTATCTACTTGAAAACATGAGGGATGAGATTGCAGTGATACGTTAGATGTAGCTGCTAAAGACAGGTTTGGCAGCTAAACGTTCGCCAAACAAAAGTCACAAGGGCAATGCATTACTGGTCTGGGTAACCAGGGCTGTTTCTATCGTAATCATACATTCCTGGGGCTGCACTACACTGATCCAACTTACGTATACTCTTTCATCATATTCCTGTAGACATATCATAGGAAACAAACACTCATGCGCGCATACGTCCGTATATTTACATGCGCTAGTATCCTTAAATGTATAAACTTTATAAAACTTGTTATTTTAGTAAATTCAAATCTTTTATTAGCGTAATTAGATAAAATTAAATAATTCAAACTGCGTCAACAAAGACATTTTATTAGTAAAAATAGGAAGTTTATTCCAGTTAAGACAGTTTAATTCATTACAAAAGTTTTTTTTAATTCAAGATTACAAAATATAAAGAGCTAAAATATACTATTCTGAAGTGGAACACAACTATTTTAGATAATTTTTTTATAATTTTTACCTTATTTTCTGAGCTAGCTTTCGCTCATTGCGAGCTTCATCAGAGGCTGCAGCTGGAAGCGCTGTCTCTTCTGTTTTTGGTGACGGCGCCGTCGTTCGAAAGATCGTTGTTGTGTGTGTGTGTTGTGTTGTGTGTAATGTGGTCAGATAGTACGTATGATGTAAATGGTGTCTGTTCGTTTAGGATATTGTTTCCATGAGTTTTTGCGTGTTTGTATATTTCCAGTTGTTCGAGAGTCTCTAATTTTTGGCCTTCCGTGTGTATGTGTAGAATTTCGTAACAGACACAATTTAAATCATACACACTATTTGAACACATTTTACAACACACACACCCATGCGCGCGCCCACACACACACATCAACGATCTTTCGAACGACGGCGGCGTCACCAAAAACAGAACGGACAGCCCTCCTAACGGCACCCTCTGATGAAGCTCGCAATGAGCGAAAGCTAGTTCAGACAATAAGGTAAAAAAAAAAAAAATTATCTCAAATAATTCTGTTCCACTTCGGAATAGTAATATTTTAGCTCTTAATAATACTCGGACACATCACGGACAACAAAATCCAAGAGTAAAATGTATAACAATTATTATTCTCGGCTGTCAACAAAATAAATGTTTTGTTATGTATATTCACAACCAAAATCAGTGGTCTAGATTTGGTAACAGCTTAATCAATAATTTAAACTGCATACAAAATTTACCTTAATTACAACACGTTTTTCATACTATTAACGCCAGTTTTACATTGAGGATACCACGTCAAAAATGGGTAAGTCATTTTGGTTTTAATATCAGTGAAACGAGACCGCTAAACGAAAAGTGTGTTGTTAACAAGAATTCCAAACACGCTATCTACTAGTAAAAAAAATGTATTACGTTAATTTACTTCCGAAGCAGCAAAGTTATTTTATTCGAATACAATACAGATATAATAATTTATATACATATCGAATGTGAAAATTTAGATACAAACGGGAATTTGCATTTTGTTTAAACAACCAGCAGATATAATGTCATGTTTTTCTCTTATTTATTTTTGACATCCTTCTTTATCGAGGGCCGTAGAAACCTACCTCAGCTGCCACATGCAGCTCGCGGGCCGCATGTTGGGGAGCCTGATGTAAACGATGGCATGACAAACCCACGGAATACGTGACTGAACACAAGATAAAATTATGGTTATAACCGTGTTTAAACATTATTTATAACAAATGGAAACGAATTTTTAATGGTCACGAAATATTTATTAATTTTTAATTTATATAATTATAAATTAAAATTTAAAACAGCCTTCACGTTATTTCAGAAAAATTATAGAAACAAAAATTACACACACACACCCTCGTTCAAGATATTCGCAGAAGAATATTCTTTTTTTCTACAATATTTAACTTATATCAATAGTAGGAAATACCATAGGAAGTTATTTGATTGATGCAAAATTGCTTACAAATTGAACTGTCATATTGCCGATCGTTTATTTGTAAGTCAGTGATATATTACTGCTTCATGTATTTGAAAAGTATGGTTTTCGTACGTGCTAGCCCGCGCGTAAACATAAATAACTTAATTTTAACTGCGAAGCTATGCTGTATTTTCTTGTACCAATATGTATATATATATATATCTCTCTGTGTGTGTGTGTGTGTGTGTGTGTGTGTGTGTGTGTGTGTGTGTGTGTGTGTGTGTGTGTGTGTGTGTGTGTGTGTGTGTGTGTGTGTGTGTGTGTGTGTGTGTCAATAATGATATTATTAAATATAGTTTCTTCTGCAAGTAGTGTATTACGTTTTGTTTCAATAATTAACGCACGTTTCACTGAAACACATCAGCATCATCAGAGGTTTGTAAATAAATAAATATTATAATTGCTGAAAGAAACTTTAAGTTACGTGTATAGAAAACAATATGTTTATGTATATATGACATTTCGTTTTGAATTATCTTACAAAGGCGAAATGTTTGCCCCTGTATGATGCAGTATCTAAACCGCCCTATCCGCTAAACCTGGTTTTTATTACGGAACATAATTTCTCAGGATTTAATAACATAGAAATTTATTGTTTTTAAAACATTAACTGTGATAAATACGGATCGGATAGCTTCTCTCACAAATACACGCCCGTAGACTCGTTTACGAGAGTACTTTTTGTTTCATTCGACTCATATTTTTGTTTAATCTGCGTGTAGCATTGTTTCTATATACGAACATTATTATCTGCCGTTAAGCGCTCACACACACACACACACACACACACACACACACACACACACACACGCACAATATGTAAGGAGCGAGCGGTGGAGCGAAGTAACGGAGGGGTGGGTATAATGAAAAGCATTATGAAGGGAGAGAGATTAGCTGAGTGATGTTCAAAGAGATTTTGCAGATGTGTATCGCGAAATTATATTGAGTTAGCTGTATGATTTGCCCTTTCCTCGGAGCTCTACCTTTGGATATCATTAGGCATACTGGCGTTAAGCCCATATAAGTGGGATTTACAGAATGGCAGCAGCACAGTGAAATATTTCATCGTTCGCCAGTTATATCGCTTTGCACTGCCTTGCCTTGCCTTCTCACTCACTCTCTCTCTCTCTCTCTCTCTCTCTCTCTCTCTCTCTCTCTCTCTCTCTCTCTCTCTCTCTCTCTCTCTCTCTCTCTTTCTCTCTCTCTCTCTCTCTACTAGACTTCAACCTGTTTATTAATCCCGTGTAAAGCATTCAAAGAACCCAATTCTAGTGCTGAATCTCCGAATGCCCGCCCGTCTTGCTGTCTGTCTATCCGTCCTGTATTCCATCGTCTGTCTGCCTCCTCTTTACTCACGAATTTGCGCCCACATAGCATTATGTCAGAGAATTATGTGGGCGTATGATCCTGTGTTACGCATCATCCGCTGTCGGTCCACGTAACGCAGAAGTTGTAATTTCTTAAATCTTTACGTGTTTGGGTGTTTACGCACTTATATCTTAGACTCAGTTGGGTGTTTTTGTAAAAAAGCAGTATTCTTCCATTCTACAAGATGAATCGGGTAAATAATCACACACCCGCGAGTTCGCGTGGCATTATATTTTATCATGTAATAATGCGTATTTACCCTTTTCTACCCATAGGGTGAAAACACTAATTCTACAGTTCTTAATAAATTTGTCCTAATCGTTTCTATTTTGTGCAATTGCTGCAAACTATGCAAATAATTTATTTGGAATTTTACTTGTCTTCTCAGGGAAAGCCTCAACTACTGGACGGGGCGCAGTTGGGCGAGTGCTGCGAAGGTCCTGGGTCGAGGAGGCCAGAGCACAAGACGGTAACTAATGGTTTGGTTAGACTCGACAAAAACTGCATAAGCTCGATGAGATCTGTGACCTGGCGAATAAATAGGTGTTGCCCCCACTGCCTTGTGGGTAGGGGAGGGATCGCTAAAGGATAAGGGAAGAAAACCCCTGACAGTAAACCAAGGTTTATGGAATATCTTGAGTTGGCAGACTCATAATTCGCCTACCTAACTACAGGTTGATAATCTGTGTGTTGATATTCATACTCGATTGTTCGGTAACAAATACCTGGGAAAGGATGGATTTTATGGTGACGGACATGGCAGTGGAAACAAGTCACCAAAGCTAGCTTTCCAGTATTATACTGTCGACTGCTAGGAGATGGCGAGTTGCCGAGTCAGAACAGGCCACAAGGCATAATCCTTTAATGACGGCGATGTCGACGATTTTGCTTACGCCTTGTACTTTGTCCATTCTTGAGCTTTCTTCCTTCATTTTCCTATACATTTTTGTTCCCCAAACCTCCTGTTCAGTATTTGCCTCTACACACGAGTTAGCTTAGTTCAAATAATTTTTCTACCTGTCGTATTTTCAGAATTTCTCTTATCGGGTTCACACTTGCGGTGCAGTAATGATGTAGGCCTATGCCTACATGAGAAATCAAAACACTACGATGTGTATCTTGCGTGAAAATCAGCGCGGATCGCTGTAAAAGCCCGAGTACATATAAATTCTAATTAATTGGAATTTTACGACAACAATCTTCAGCGTTGTGTGTTACTTGGAGTGTGAACAGTTTAGTGCCGCGGAACACGCAGTTTAACTTTTGGCATGTGTTATCTAGTATTATACATGTATGTGGGCGCTATACGGAAGACCTATTATGTTTTAATTTTTTTACACAATATAAATTATAAATTTTTTGTTTTAAAATTTTGCACTCTGATGGTCAGCGGTACCAAACGTAGGCCTAATCGTAAAGGGTTTTAATATTCCTTATTATAAATGTTCTACTAAGCATGTAGCCTATCTTCAGACAGATAAGACCGTCACCGGGAATGATTTTGGGAGGAATCCTAAACCTAGTCGCCATGAATTCAAACCTAGTCGCCAGCTTGTCACTCTCTTCTCCAGTTATGTGATTGTTACTGGGTGAGAACATTAGTACTGTCCACCATGAATTGGCTTGGTCAGAAGACCTTAAGTAACGTAGACACACAGTATGACAAAAGTCATAAACTCGTGTCTACGATGACTCAAAAGACGGTGTAGGCCTACAGTATAACACAAAAACTTTTTAAATTTTAATTTATTTGTTATCTACATCTGCTGGATACGGGTTTAGCACACCCGATGTACTTAAGCTGGATTCTCACTTGCTTCAACCTGTCTTGGATGGAATCCCTTTCTTTAAACTTTCCTATCTCTCTTGGACTAACTCTTAGTCTTATCCACCGCGGCGCTATTAGGTTTCGATGTTTTCACTTTCATTTTTTTTTATGCTTCAGCTTTACTATTTAATTCTTGTTTTCTTTGCCCGGTAACGGCCCGGCCAGAGTTAAAGGTGACAAATGGTCAACGGTTCTCGAGGTGGAAGAGGAAGGCTTCCCAACGAAACTAGTGGCGGAAAACCCTAGGAGATGGTTCTCCGAATAAGACCCAGAGGAGGACCAGAAACTCAAAGGTAGCATTCTACCACTATTGTTACTCTACAGACGCTGGTAACGTCTATAGAGGACATTTGTTCTATAAGGAAGAAATCGGATATTTTTAATATCCAAGAACGCGTTGTGGAAAACAAAGAGAGATGGATTGCTCATCTAAATAGGATGCCAGATGACGTTTGGCAATACAAGCCTATTCTCTATACAAAGAAGTACAGGAAGACCTAGGAATCGTTGGTGAAGAGGATGTGCTCCTCTTTGCGACCGGAACTGGCGATTCGCCTATTCCCGAATGGAAGAAGGGCTACGGTAAAAACGGATTCATTTTACTGAACAATTATTTCAATACATAAAGCCTTACTGGGAAGAAAGTGATTCACGGTATCGACTTCTTTTTAAACACAATTGAAATATTCAACAAATTAATCGATAGCCAATGTAACTGTTCATGGATATCGAATTAGCCTGTCTGTTGCAAACATTGATTTTTGTGATTTTAAAAGTGGTTTTTACAATGTAGCATCACAAAATTATGCCTTAATTTAATAGAAATTATGTTTTATAAATATTTATAAAAATATTTTTAAGTGGGTGTATGTTTAGGTTTTCCTGTAAATAGATAATGAGGGTTTGGGCATATTTGAAGGCTTTATCCATTCCTAGTAGCCATCAGTAGGAGGACGATGTAGAAACATCCACATTTTGGCTGTCATTGTTGTTACTCGTCATATCTCTTTGTGAGACAACATATTTAAAATCTGACTTTGAATAGCAGAAAAAACTACGTGCAATGTAATTGTATGGTGTTCTCAGTTAAGATCATAGTTATGAGTATGATCATAGTTAAGAGAAAATCGACTTCTCTGAGATACAGATTTAAGCAATGAGTATCGAGTGGGCTAGGCAAGAAGAAAAATCATAGTATTATACCGAGTAGTATATAAACTAGGCCTTTCGATTTTCTCTTTTTGTCTTTGAACATGTTTTTTTATAGATAATATTATGTAAATATTCGATATATGTATATATAGATTTATTTATTAATAAATAAACGTAAGTGTACATCAACTAAACAATCAGGGACAGAAATTTAATTTGCATCATTTTCTTACACATATTTTAATAATAATAATAATATTATTATTTGTATTCCCATTAGTAAAGTTTACAATATTCATTACATTCACCACAAACTGCGAGCTATGACAACTTAAAGTTAATAAGGTTCCTTTTTAATTTTATTTTTCATTAAGGTTATATTTTTAATTCAACTTATACAAACTTTCATAATTCCGATTATCTCTTAACGTCAACAATGTTTGTCACATGTTCATTGTGTAGTCACTGAAACCTTATACAGACTACACCAAATACTTAAGTATATAAAAATTACATCCTTACCATTTCAAAATTAATTCCAACTGAAATAATTCACACTAATGATTACAGATTAGACAAATCATTAACAATATAAAAGTAATTGACATAATATTTGGCAGTTATGACAGTTTTGAGTTATGACAAATCATGAACACTTTCACATCACAAAGTTTCCCTGAGTGGGCGTTGTGGGCGCTGGTAAGATCTGGTGGGCAACGGTGACTCCAGGAGTAAATGGGCAATAAGAAGTCAGTAAAAATGTTTAGTCTAAATTTTATGGGAAAGATTTTATGGGAAATTCAGTAATAAGCTTTTACTCTTTTACATTCATATCTTGTATTTCAATTCTTTATGATGTTATATAGGAAATCTCCTATAGCGCGTATGTTTCGTAACTATATAAATAAAACATTTCTTCGATATGTATTCATATAGCGACGAAAGAACAGCGTCGTTTGGATTTATAAACAAACGATACGCCGGCTGCCGTCATCAGAAGTACCTTGTCTTCTCATGCCTGTCCATTTATATATATACAGGCCTATATGCACCCTCCAATGGTTTGAAAAAACTCATTAAGGAGTTCATAGTGAGCCCGAACAGAGTTTTCCCAAGGGGCGCTGAAAAATAATAAGATCTTATCCGTAATGCGACGAGAAACTAAATTGCAATCCAGAAATATAACATACGTACAATTCAAAATAACTTCTTTTATTCTGGCAACTAGTTGGCTGCGACTGTCAGGATTTTTGAAATAAATCGTTATCGCTGTGACGACATGAACTCCTCCGCTAAATAGGATCCAAGCAGTCCTTCACTGAACTACGTTGTGTTCCTAACTTCCAAGGGCCACGTGATTTATGTAGATTCGGTGGAAGCGGGTGCATACCCTTTGACAGTCTGGTGCACGTAATTTCGCAGAATGGTTTGGATTGTTTTAGAGGTTCGCTATTCATTTGTAACAATGGTCTTACACTATCACTAATATCAAACAATGTTTCTAGAATTCAAAAAGAAGTCGAAACATTGTAGGCATATATAGACAACGGCACAAATCGTAATAGACAACTTTCTTTCGGTTCTCTACACTACCTACGGAAATTCACTGGTGAAGTAGCATGTGACCGACATTTTGTTTTCTACAAAAAAAGATAATGTCGTAAGTTTTAACTGTTTGACCAGCACCTCTATTATGGATTGATTCTTTAAAATACTGTGAACATAAGGTTTTAATGTGAAATTGTACCGCTGAAGTACCCAAAGGGGAGCAGAAGGAGCTGTAACCCCGAAATGTGGAGCTTGACCAACCGACAGTATACATTGTCTGCGTAGGATAAGGCAGAAAAATGTTATCCTAAAAGTACAGTAGCATAAGAGGAACAAAGCGCAAAAGACAAGAAAAAAATCCTTGCAATTATTCAGACAGGTTTTGTGAAAGGCAATAATTAGGCCCACCTCTGAGAGGCCACACTGGTCCAGACCGAATCGAGCTGGACAAATCAGAGGAGACCGACGGAATTTTTTATTCTATCTGCAGTTCAGAAGTATTTTGGAGTTAATATTTTGAAAGAACAGTGAAGACGAGTTCTACGAATGCGATGAAGGTATACAGTCCGACCATTCAAAATGAAATAAATGAAACTTTTAGATTAACTTCTTATAGTAAACAGATGTATGTAATTACTTTAAAAAGTTGTACACATGCCTATTTACTAAACCTTTTAACTTAGGCACTTCAAATTACGTGAGTAAATGATTTTCATTTCATCTTTTGATAAATTCATACATCAGATTGCTTTATTAGTGTTTTTATCGAGCTACTTTATAGTCTTTGTTAGACTGCGTGGGGACGTGGCACAGGTAAAAATCCGCCTCACCGAAAAAATTCTCTGACTACACCATTGACTAGGACCAGTCTAGATGTTCGGTTAATTTTTAATTTCTCTTAGCAGAATTAACGGATGTGAGGCCCTTCTTCTAACAGTAAAGAAACAAAATAATCACTTGGAAGGGTAGTTTAGAACCATTTAAAAACCTATATACTTGAAACTGCTTAAATAGTGTCAAAGAAACCACACATTTAAATTTGTAATCTTAAGTAAACTGTAACGACAAATAGGTGTTAATAATTTTATAGTGAAGTTCGTTTCTTTAGGCATAACGGTTAAGACGAAAAAATCATCTTTGACAAGGTGGCAGTGAGACAAAGAGATTGTGAGATACTGGTGTTGAGCAATGGAGTTGGTCCCTGTACAAACGTAACGAAAGCTACAGGATCTCCTCTGATAACGTCACATAATACACAAGGTATAATACCACAAATAACACAATACGGATGTGTGAAATTAAATTAAGGAGCAGAAAGCAACAAAAAGGTTGTATAGGAGAAACGTCAATCAGTGAATGAAGTGGTGCCGGGACAGTAGTAAGAGAGAGAGGTACTACTGTAGTTGTAGTTAAGTGCAGCGTGAATGAGCCGAGCGAGTGAGGAGCTGGCTACGGCGGGTAGTAGTGAGCGTTTACTAGAAAGTGTCCGTGCTGTGTTGATAGTAGTAAATCACGGACAGGGCGCAAGGCCAGACTAGGTGAGTGAATGGAAGAGATACACATTGGGTGACGAGGAGCAGTGAGAGTGCAGTGACCTCGGCAGAATGCTGCTGTGCTGCCCGCCGTCGTCGTCCTAAGACGGGCCAATGCTGCCCGCCGCTCGCCCTGTTTTGGCAAACACCGACCGCATTGACACTCGTACCCACCTGCCTCAACACATGTATCAGTTAGACTCGTTATCGCTTATAATTTAACGTAGTCAACTTGCTGTGGGAAAGTTCCGCGTTGGACGAAGCGTTATCTCTTGAATATCCTTAACCAGCCATAACTGGTTATATCAATTACTATTCCGTCTTAAAAAAATTATTAATCAGCGTTACATAAAATTGAGAAAGAAGTTGCTAAAAATTCTTCATAGAATTTGCATATAACACAACGTTTCGATCACACGAATCCCTGTTCTTTTTCAGGGAAACCGAACAAGTACACAAACTAAAAAAAAAAATAGAAACGTTCAAACATCTCTGAACATAAAAATAAACAGATTCACAAACTCAAACTAATAACAAGTTTACGTTAAAGATTGAAACAGTTAAACTAAATTTTGCTAGTGATACTGATGTCGTTCATCGTACCTACGATATAAAGCACTAACCTACGTCTCAAATTATTCTTCTTTTTTTTTTCGAAGGATCTCGGTACGCTAGACTATTTATTCAATCAACTTTAAGAAAACATAAATATAACATTTAAGGTTAGGGACTGTAAGTGATAAACGTCTATGATGAGGTAAGGACCGACATTAAATTATTCATTCATATAACAAAAATTATTGAATGATTAGCCAATTCAATTAGTCATTTGTTAATCCATATGACCACCGAATAAGCACATGCTCCTATACCGAATGTCAGGGCACTATTAAAAATAAACATGCAATTTTTAAATTAAAAAATTTCATATTTAACAGTCAGACAAAATTCTAGATTCATTTAGTTCATCAGTTTCTAGAATATCTGTAGAACATCTGTAGAACATGTGGTTACCAGACATGAACAAAATTGAAGGTCTCTATTGGCTAGATGTGTTGTGTATATTTGGGGACCATAACGGCACCTCTGTAACGGTTATCATCATAATGTACCCCACGATGGCTGTTATCCAGAAATCCATACAAGGCAACAAGACTCTTAAAGAAATGGTGGTGATATCAAGTTATATTCTGAACTAAAAGATCAACGACTGTCTTCTGGCAACGAAAATTTAATGTTAATGTGCCCAAGGTATTAAAAAACTAAAATATTCCAGGTACGTACAATAAGCTCGGAGACGTCATGCGAATATGTTAGTAACATGTGGATTTAACTTATGTTTTTGTTTTTCGAATGTTGGGCGTTTCTTCATCCATACACCTCGTCTACATTCTGGGTACTACTTAGAGACAGTCTTAATCTTGCCTGTCACACTGATGGCTACAGTATATGATTGAACCGGCGTCCGTGTTGTTTGATTGGTGGAGCCGTGTACTATCATGTGACAGGCGTGTTGCAACTGACGGAACGGTTTGTGGCTGGTCTTGCAGACATGACCCTGCACTCCGACAAGATGCTGATGCAGATGTAACTTCTCTTCATTTCTCTGTACTCCCGATGCAAAAAATTAATATTAATTAATATTTTTGGCAGTCAGAAAAACTAAACATATTGTACCCTATTATTGTTCGTAACAGGTAGAGGAAAACAGACAAGGAGATGGCTGAACAGGAAGAAAAACAAAATTACTTACAGTAAGCTGAACAAAATCGTGTTGTTGATGACATATGAGAAGGGACTATATTAAAGTACCACATTAATTATTTACGGTTCAGTTAGCTACAACATATTATAACTATTCATCCAGTAGTTATGATCCAGTCATAAATATTCAACTGGGCCGTGTAAATCTGAGACAGGTATAAAATTTCAAGTAAATGGAGAGCAAACTGGAGAGAAGGTACACAAAAGACGGTAACTCTAGGACAGCACAGTTGCTAATCTCCTCTAGTAGGGTCTTAAAGGAAACGTAATGCTGGAAATAAGGAAGAATCTCTAACTTTTTCTGCTCGGAATCATGGAGTCGAGAATGCACATACATCGGGAAGGAAGACCTTGCCTTATAAGACATTGTAGTGAGGGAGTACGAATTGAATTTCATAAAGAGATAAAATGAGGGATGTGAAATTGTTTAAAAGAATTTGTGAGAAAAACTAATGTAAAAAAAGCCTTGTCAGAACGAAATAGTGTCGGTTGGAGAATTTAATTAGACACAGACGCTATATGCCTATGTGTTATTGGGATAGGTAAATGGGAGAAGTTCTGTACATATACTAGAGGGACGCACGGGAAAGAGATTCTTTGATCAAGTGGTAGCAGAAATGGGCGTCAAGTAATCACTGAGATTTTAAACACACAGTGGTGATCAGGCCGACTTCATAATTCAGTAACCCATAAATTAAAGTTGCAAACAGAATGATTTAGTTTACAAAAACTAATACCAATTTAGATACACATAAATTAGATAGACCAAATCATTATCATATAACTCTGAATAAGAACAAACTAGAAACTGATTGAAAAAGGAATTCAAAGATGAAAATGAGGTTGCCTGAACCATACCATCAGACATCTAGCAACAATCCATTCAATAAAATCCACAAAGTTCTGTCAGGAGAGAATGACCGAAGATCATATACAAATGGCGGATCATATTCTTGAGGAGGCGAAGATGTTACGAAAATTTTGGGAAGATCAACAAATACCAATAACAAATTTTAACAAATACCAACAATCAAGTTAGTTGGAGACGACTCGTATTATCTCCTTGTGTTTCATGATGGAGTAATGGGCTTTAGGAGTAAAGCATAGTCGGCGGAAAAAGATTGGTTGTTATATTTACTGGTAATCAAATAGTAAATTTAAATGTCATTTTATAAACTACTGGGAGGTCCCATGCTGAGTTCCAGAGTTAGTATCTTCTCCTAGAGAATAGTGGCCAATTCTTAGCACGCACACGCAAGCTAGGACGAACGTTTGGCACTGTAGGCCCACACACAGTTATACTGCTTTCAGGTAGTCAACAAATATTACCAGATACACACCGGGCTCAGAAACGTTTCGCAGGTTGCCACGAAATCATGGTTCGCAAATGGTTTCGTACGAAATTCCATGCTTTGGTATCTTTTCTACAAAATTGCTTCTATTATTTATAATACTCGCGCATCATACAGTACTATGACTGATCAAACCTTGATAAGTTGAGATACATTCATGGAAATTGGTGGGTGAGAAAGTACATGTAGTTGGATCATTATACGCCCAGCCAAAAGAATTCAGTTCTCTTGCAAGCGATTCGCAGTACATAATTCTCTGTACAACCGGTTGTCGCAAATGTATCTGCGGGTAATTAAACCCGGAGAAGTTGTGTCTGTTTTGGTTTACATGCAATACACGTGGCACGCGTGTCCTATCACGACTACACATGTAAAGCAACAACGTCCCGCTGCGACCCAGCAACTTCTTTATATGTCAGTGTACTCAACTTGGTACCGATTTGTTCGAAGAATACTTCAGAGTACGAAGCCCAGACAGTGATTTCCAAATGGGATACCTTAAAATTTTTAACATTGAAAATGTTTGTAAGGACGTGTCGCACATTTGAAAATGACCGCTGGTGCGTGATCGAAAATGGGACCGGTGAGTTTCCATAGAAACTTCTTCTTTGTTGTCAATAACGTAGTACACATATAAAACTTCGCTTATGAATGCGACTACATTTAACTTATAATCTGTACATTGGTAAATGAAGAATGAATTCATTGATTGGTGAATGAACATAAATATATAAATTTTTTAGATTTATTGTAGCATTTTCAATACCCTTCTCTGTACATTGCATTTGTGCAATGCCTGTAAATTTTTATTTAAACTACTGTAACGGAAATAACTTTAAGTTAAAATGTCCGCGGCGAAACACATTTTTTTAAATGTAAGATGTAGATTGAATTCAATTCTATTTTAGCGCACTCAAATGACATCTCACAATTTACGGTTATGAGTTTCTCGCACTGAATAGGCTATATAAAAAAAATTAATTATTCTTTGCTAACAGAATTCCAGTATTAGGCCTATAATATTATGAATTCCGAGTATTATTTCAGACAATTCTGAAATGGTAGCAGAGAGCTAAAAGATTTAAGAACTCTATTTATCTAGTACATTATCGATACTACTCAATAGTATAACTCTATCTCCTATTAGGCCTTGTATCGGGTGTTGTGTCTATATGTGTGTAAGCTAGATCCATATCACTGACTCATTACATTTTCATTTGTTTCCTATTTATGAAGTAGTTACTTAAGTATATACACCAACCTGTCCTATTTATAAAATAGTTACTTTAACTATACTTTACATTTATCTAAGTCATGCGATAAGATTCGTTATGGCACTCATTCCATGCAGTTCAGCTACTTGGTTTTCTTAATTTGCAGGGAGTTCACTGACAACATAAATCGTCTTCTTAACTTCCCCTTAACATCTGTAGTAAATAAGATGACAACACACGGAAGAAAGATCCTTCTTGTTCTTTCTGTCTTTGTACCTGGCCTTTATATTCTTTATATCTGGCCTTTCTGCCTCCCGTCGTCGGGCTGTAGGGAATCTCCATCGTCCACCGACTCCGCCTATTCCTGTCCATGCACATAGTCTTCATTTCTATGTAAACTCTTCCCACGGCCCTGTCACAGTCTTTCAATACTTGACTGATATGTTATCCTTGGCCATCCTTCTGGTCTCTGACCTAGCAACGATCCTTGGAATCGTATTCAGCATTAACAGATCATTAATGCTATTGGATACTGTGTAATATTAGTAGGCCTACGTTGATAGGTACGATGCTAGAAATGCCGAAGAAATGAATCATTCTCCCCAGCCCTATGTCGGATGTCGTAATATAACGTTGATAAACTTCGGAACAAGAAAAAAAGAAGGAAAGTCTAGCATTATAACTTTTATAACATCATTTACGGTAATGGTGTCGTTAGTGATACCCGTCATAAGTCTTATACAAAAACATTGTTCTTATTAATAGCATTTTAATATAATATATAACGTTCCACTTTGTTACGTATCTCCTTAATAACAGACGAGCACAAACGATTTAGTACATTTGACCGAAAATATATAAACTTATTTGAAATACCTGAAAACGAAATCTGTAGAAACGCCGGATACAGAAAGTTTGGATGAATATATTTCAGAGACAGATCACGATGTTCATGGAAATCAAATACTGCCTATAAAGTTTTAATTATTTAAACAAGGCAGAAAGGGAGACAGCGAAATTACAGAATAATAAAATTAAAGAATTTGAAGATTGTTTTGACAGCTTATAGAACACTTCAAAACGTACTGACAGTAATAATATTAGGGAGAGGAAGTGGACGATATCACCCTTGAAGAATCTCAAGATGCTTTAAATACTGCGAAGATCCGTAAATCACCAGGTATTGATAGTTCTAATATTTAGTTGATCAAATATTCAAACCAGACCAGAAAGTGAAACAGAGATTATTAAACATATTGTAAAAGCTCTCGCTCCTCGTTCTCTATAAAATGTAAAAGTGTCAGAGTGTAATGTGTACTCTCCTGTCTTACCAATCCGTCGTCGCTCTGGAACGTAACTTACGCTAATTGTGTCCGTCGCGAACGTAGGAATAACCAGGTATCGAAGTCTTTACCTGTTGTTCACTAGGGGTGTGTAAATCCCGGGTGGCGCCAAATTGTTTAATTAAAACAATTAAAAATTTTTATGATGATAGGGCGAGTTAAGGTCAAGCGGTGTGGAGAATTCAAATTTATTCCCGCCTCGGTTCGACCTTCTTAATCAGGCCAGCAGTTCGTTGAGTTGGCTACATGAGAGCTTGCCGTCAATACTAGCTGTTCGCTAAAATGTACACAAATTATAATACACCTTCCTAATGAAATTACAACACAGTGGTTACACTCAGTATTTGTTTATTATTTTGGTGATTGTTAATTATTCAGTTTAACACAGATTATATTTTGTTTTTTAATACATTTGCACCGGCAATTAATATAAGACAATTTCTCTAGGGTTTGACAAATCGATTTTGAACGTATCAGACAGTCAATGATGGCGACTGTAGGAGTTGTTTACAAATAATTTCGTTCAAACGTCTTGGATTCTTGTGATTACGATAAAAGGATTATTAATTATTACAAGAATAAAAATACACTACCTTACATTATTTATACTTAAATAATATAATGTGTAGCTATAACTTGTTCCTGGAGTGTAGTAAAAGTGTTTCAAAAGTTCGTAAACTAACAACAGGTTATTTTTACGAGTTGACAAATTTTCAGTGTCTTAGTTTTTTATTTAATCTTTGAAAGAAATTATATGCAGTTTATAGTGAGAGTTCAGATTACTGTGAGAAATATTTAAAGTGAGTTTAATTCTGAAATTTGGGTAATTTAATGATACTTAACACATCAGTAGACTGGGTGTACTCAGTTGTACAGGTAAAAAGGAATTGGGCTGCAATCATATTCAATTTTCAATTGTCTAGGGCGTCGGGCATCTTTTTCAAATTAATCGTAGCAATTTATTCATTTCTTTTATTTAAATTGGTCCCCGACATCAGTTAAATGGTTTCAGTCCGTCTGCTTCTTTCTTGTTCATTTGTGGTAATTTTGTTTACTATTTTGACACTTTAAATTAAAATTTTGGTCGTTCACGATTTGGCTTCTATTCTGCAAGAGCGTCACATTACGAAAAATAAGATCTAACGGAAAATTCGTAACCAACGTCTGTTGTCATGGTTACAAATTAATTCTGATTGGTTAATCTTGTCTTATAACCATTGTTATCAATTTTGAATTTTTATTCAAAATAGCTGTATATCTTCTGATTGCTTTTATTCTTCTGTCTTCCTCCCTACGTATTAAATATTATCACTACTGTTATTATTTCCTTTCAAAGATTATTTTGATATCCCATAAGGTTGGGTTCTTCAAAATATTAATGTTTGTACAATTATGTTAATATTTGTTAACTATATTTCTCTTTTAATTTAAGTCCTTATTCTAACATTTTTCTTTTAATATGATTTACAAATTATCCTTGGCTGGTTACTCGCCTTGGATTTGTTAATTTCTTTGTTGATTTTATACAATTTGTAGTTATTTGTTTTTTACAGTTAGGCATTTCTTAAGCCTAAGTAGCCATTGATTATATTTACTTATTTTATACCAATTATATCTCGTTTTACTCTAATGTGTTTTGTTTTGTTATTATATTTGATTTGTTTATTTGTTGATGTGTTTTGAATCTGTTTTTGTACTGATTAAGTGTCAACATTATTTTCTACATCATGGCTTGTCAATTATTTTCTAACTGATTTTCCAGTGTTTATTATTTCTGTATTGATTTACCTTCTTATTTATTTAACTTGCCATTGTCAACAATATGGCTATTATTTACTATTCTTTATTACATAAAATATAACAATACGAAGAATAAAATATAACAACTAGGCCTATGGACTGTATACTTCCTTCAGCCATATCCTATTCATAAATTTAATTGAACAATCTTTACCGGTTATTAGGTTATGTTGGTTTACAATTCATTTCATTCTTTACTATTTTTTGGGTGAGAAACATCATCACTCCTTTTAAACTTACTTAATCGATTATCCCTTATAACATGGGGTGTTTATTGATTGCGTTTTTAATTTCTTATTTCTTTACTAATCTCTCCCTCCAATCCATGGTAACACTAACTGTTTACCTTACATGGGCTTTCTCCCCTGAATAACATCGTATCCTTCATTTATATCTAATCTAAATACTATTTTTAATTACTATTAACAATACAATTCTTATATGTTCACTATTAAATCGTTTAGTGTTTATCACTGATTTACTAAGTGTTTTCTTATCTATCACTATTTTTTATCATACTATCGTTTACAATATTCTTTTTTATTCATAACCTTCACTTTTAAACTATCTAGTGTTTATCACTGATTTACTCATTATTTTGGGGTTTTTACACTTTCACTTTTGGCACTTCTTAAACATTTTATTTTAAGTGTTTATTAGTGGGTAATCCCTACCATTACTTTTTCTTTGTCACTTAGTTATTTTTCTTTCTCACTATCTCACTATCTCTCTCTTTCTTTACAAATATTATTTATACTTAGTAAGTTCATGTCTTTCTAGAGTTCTTACTTACATATACTTCTAATTCTTGGGCTAGTGTATTTTTATTTATCGGGTTTTATCAATTATTAATTACATTTGTCACTTAGTCAATACTAATACTTATTTTTTTATATTGGTTATTTACTGGTTTCGTTTCCTTTATGATATTTGAGTGTATCATTTCTCCCTTCCCTATTCTATATTATTTGTCTGTGTTTTATCATCTTGTTTCACTTTATTTCCTTTATACTCGGTTTGTTCCATTTTTATTTTCATTTTTCTTCTCCTTCATTTCCATTTTGTTTCATTTTATTTTGGTTTTTATCTGGCCAATCTCTGGGGTTGGGTCAAAGTCATTTGTCTGTCAGTCTAGTCTATTATTTATTTAATAATCACTTTTGGTTTATCATTCTTCCTCCTTCTTTCTTAATTAAATTTTATACTTTTATTCTCTTCATTATTTATTTATCAAAATATATTACTTTTTAGCGTTTCTTACATACTTATAGATATCAAATATGATCTGAATTTGGCGATGTTATAATATATAAGTTGTGTTGGCACAATAAATGTATCTCTCAAGAATGGTTGACAGCAGTGGTAATTCCAATTTAAAAATTGGAAGCTTTTTTTCCAAAAAAAGAAAAATAATAATAGATGGGCACAATACTAATAAGAAGTTATAGAGGAATAAGCTTGTTAACATCAGTCTGGTCTGTAAAATTTATTCTCGAATAATTACTGCAAGACTAACAAAAACACAGACAGCCTATTATTACAAGAACAAACTGGATTTCGCAATGCATTTTACTGTATTTATAATATCTTTACGATCCAACAATTACTGAAAAAAACATAAAGAATTCTATAGACTAACATACTTAATATTAATTGATTCTATGAAAGGTTTTGACAGGGTTAACAGGAGTAGGTTAAATTACGGGAAATTTTAAATAAAGAAGAGGATACCTTTAGATTTATAGTAACTCTGATTGAAAGCTTATATACTGGCTCTGTTAACTAAAGTCAAAGTAGATAACAGGATATGTGAAAGAATGATTTTGGCAACACAAGGGTTTCATCAAGGCTGTTCAGTGTCTCGAATATTTTCTAATCTTTACTTGGACGATGCGATCAGAACGTGGAAGTTGGGTGCTGATTGTGGATTTAAATTAAATGTTTTTAAAATGTCAACTCTTTTACATGCAGGTGTCCAGATTCCATTATCAGGATCAAGCAATGCTCTACAAAAAGCGTTTTATGCTCTTGACGAGTGGCTATTATTTAAGCATATCTACTGAAAAGCCTATAGGCTTGTGGTAACAAGCCAATAAGAGGAAAGATATTCTTGAAAATCTTTAATTATCTACAATGTGATATGAGTTATAATTATAATTATTATATAGAAAAGAAAATATCTAGATTCCAAAATATGTGTGTGGTACAATTTTAAGAAAACTCACAAGAAAGATGCGAAGGGACAATTTTATGGAGTAACGGCTGTTTCTAATCTGTTATATGGTAACGAGGTCTGGGCGTTAACAAAAAATGATTGTAAACGTATCCAAGTTGCAGTGATGAAATTTCTGCGTTCAATGGCAAGATATACATTAACATATGGTAAGAGTAATGTTGATATCAGGAATGAACTGAGTATATTTTCAACAAACGAAAAAATATTAAAATATGGCACCAAATGAAAATACCGTTTAAGTAGGTGGTTAGATGATAACATTTAGAGAAAATCTTGACAGTATACAGTAAAAGTTAAGTAGACCCAAGACGCCCAAAAGTAAGATAGACACAACAAATCTTTGAGCCCGGGACAGGCATAATCAATGCCTACTCCCTGAAGTAGATGATAATGATAATGATGATGATGATGAATTAATAAATATTTGTATTTAAAGAAAATTATTTGTATCCAAAAAAAGTACTCAGATTGTATACAGCCTACCCTACCTGTGTACATAAAAGCAATAAACGTATGCATATGGTTATTCCATATGCAGAGAACGTCTATTTTTACCTTTATACATTTATACTGAACTGTTAGCGAGTCACCTCTCTTAAAAACTGTTTTATTTGCAGCTAGACATGTATGGCTTGACATGTTTCACTTTAAACGTCCTTGTAAATCTTCAGGTTATATTTGTCTTTCCAGCTTCCATTCCACATATTATTATTACTGAGAATGGTTTTCCAAAAGATGCTTTCTTTCTTTACTCGAGTACCGAGATTCCCGAGTAGGGCTCGGGTAGTTCTATAGTAAACGCCAGTGCCAAAATATCAAAGATGATCAATTATTACATATAGTTACAATTACAATATTTTTCAGAGCTAAAAAATTGTTAACATGACGGCAAGAGGGTAGAAAACCAGCTATTTAGTCCACTCCCATAGTTGAACCTGCCTAATCATGATTAGAACATGGGAAACGCTTCCATTACGGGCGGAACTATAGGCCCCATAGTACCATGGCAAGGGGGAACTAAGATACGGGTGGATAATCATGAGAGGGCACAACGCAGAGTTTCCGGGGAACGAGTCAATGTCGCCACTGGCAGCCATGAGAATATATCAACAATGGAAATTTGATTCCAAGGGAAATCTAAATAATGCTCCTTCGACTTCATCCAATAAAGAAACAATTAAAAGCACACTTTAGGTAAAAAAACGGCGCGCTAATTAACTCGGTGAACAAATAACAATTTGTAAAAGCATGTTACATGTACTTTGTCATCCACATAAAGTCGACAAAAAGAAGTTTGAAATCAGTGCAACAAAATATTGTGAGAAACCGTATTAGATGGAATTTATCACATAAAAACTAACAGTTTGTTAAGCATCATCATCATTTTATTCGACGTTATGTACTTAGTTCACACACACACACACACACACACACACACACACACACACACACACACACACACACACACACACACACACACACACACACACACACACACACACACTGTTATATGTGTGTGTGTTATATATGTCCAGACGTGTCTAAAATGCAACACCCGCTTTAGTATGGCGGCTCTAAGTTTCCCGAAGACCTAGGAGAAATTTATTTCTGAATCCCTTAAAAAGACGTCTCGAAGTGACGGAATTTTAAATCTTTAGTCATATTCACATTTTTGTTTAATGAATGAATGGGACAATAAAACTATAAGTCTTACAACACATTATAAAAATGTATACAGTACTCATTGACGGTTTTAGTTAGGAATCAGGAGGAACCTAGTTGCCTCCCAGAAGCCTAGTTGTTTCCTTACTAAGTTTAAAACTTACTTCTGTATGAACTGTTAATTGCTATATGCGATTTCAAGCTAATTTTTTGAGTTTAATTATTCTCTGTACTTTCATCTACAACGTTTACCTCCCCTATATTTCTCTTTTATTTTAATTATTACTGTTATTCCCGTTTACTAAGATTAAAAGTTGTACAACCTAACATTATTGTATAATGCATCCCCTCACTACAAGCTCCAGAACCGCCAATGACTAGGCGGTCATTAACTGAAAAATTAAGTAAAAAGTTTAAGAAGTCTGCAGACAGTCACTTGTAAAACTACTGTCAGAAAATGTCAGTTGTTTAGGAATAGTCCAGTTTTGCGGCAATAGGCCTTATGTCTTTTAATGTACAAGACGGAAAATATAGAAATTCTGTCCTGACATGTTATTGGCAAAACGTAGATTCTGATTAAGTTTAATTCTGAAATAACACTGTTGCACACCACTATAGAAAAATTATTCCGATTAGCGCTTTCAAACTTCACAGCTCATCATCAGATCGGAAAATCTGGTCCGATAATCAGATCATTCAGCTGAGAAGCTTGAAAGTGCTAATCGGAATAATTTTTCTATAGTGGTGTGCAACAGTGTTATTTCTGTTTGTGATTACAACCACTAACACAAATTTATTAATTAAATTGATGTATTGCCATCCACCATTAAACCTAATACAGCATTGTTTTAGTATAGTTCTGGAAGAAAGAGTATTTTTATTAATCAATTTCTCAAACATTTTTTTCTCGAGGCTTCTGTAAGCGTGAAATCCTATGCGGCGCCATTTACTGTTTACTGCAGGGCCACCGTTCTTAAAATGAAAGAAGAGGTCACCGTAATCTAACAATGTGATCAAATGAATAAATGTTTACTGAGAACCACTACTATTACTACTAAAGACGCGTTTTTTCTGTCGTGATCTCTTGGACGTTACAAATTGTGCGACCGGTTCCGACGACCGCGCAATCGAACCGCGAATCGCCAACACCAAGACTGTGATCGATGTTATTGTCCTGTTACGCTGAGTGTCCGTAGACCAACCATTTGCATCATCAGGAGCAAATTCTGTGACTAAAACTTAATCGTGCCGCATGAGCGAATTATTTCTCTCTCTCTGACATTTCAAAACACAAGAGGATTTTATTTTATCATGGACAAGACATGCAGTTTATGGATTCAGACCGTTGTTAATGACCTATAAAATACTAAATATCGTAATAAAATTTAAACTTTAAAATACTGTTTGTTGTAGCCTAAAATTTTTTTGAAGTACATCAATTACTACGGATAACAATAGATCAAGTAATGTTTTGTATTACAGTTTTCTTGCTTTCGAACTAGGTTTACTTTTAAAATTACGTACGTAAAATGTAAGGGTTCATAATTTTATTATGAATTAAATGATAGTTTTACAAGTAACAATACCGAATTAAAAAACAATTTTTTTTGTGATACCACTTACTCCGCAAGCGGCAGGTTGGCCGCCATCGGCTTGGACTATCCTAGAGAGCTTATTGAAAATGACGTCATAACACATGCTCCACGTTGGTGCTGGACCTTTGTGAGGTGTAGCACGAGCCTCTCGTCTCGTTTCCGCTGTAATATTCTTTATACTTTATGCGAATTTAACGCAATTATTGTACGTACGAAAGGAAAATAACGTAGGCTATAGAAATGTTAGCGGCGATAGGTGAAGAGTGCCGTGGATAGATAGGGGAAAACGCGGACGCGTTTCGAGGGGGGGAAGGGAAGAAAGGCTCTTAACACAGTCACTGATGGGTGAAGTTTGCTGAACGAGGGGACGCGCGTAGCAGGTGCAACACCCACTATGCACCACATACGCGTACTCCGTAATAACCGGTCGCTCGCTAACGTACTTTTTATATACACTCGCGTCGTTGTCTCAACACCGCGGCAATTAAATATCCATACATTAGTGAACTCGAGAATACCTTATATTGTGAAACAAAAACACAATATTTAAAATAGACAGCTACTTTACTTTTCATGTGTAACAAACCTACTTTTGGTTTTTTAAATTTCAGATTAATAATAATTGTAAACAAATGTAAACGCTATTTACATAGTGTGAGAAACGTTGAGACGATGCGATTTTAGCGTACATGAAATTAACAGTTTTTGTGAATAACGTTTACCTCATTCTTACAGCGATTTTTTTTCTGGGCTTCATCAACTTTACCGTATGTTGAATGTTTTGAAAAGCTCTCGATTGTTCAGCGGTAACCCATTCTCTATAGTTCGGTTTTCGGTTAAGATACTTCTACTTAGAACGGACGAAATGTTTGATGATAAGAAAAGTCAAGGGTGTACTTTTCCGCTACAATGACACCTTAGGACAATAGTGTTCAAATCTAGAACAACTCCGGACATAAAACCTGTACACTTGTATTTAAAACAACAAAAACCGACTCATCTGATGTGTCATCATGAGCATGTCATTCATAATAAAATTACCGTGTTGTTGAAAAAAACAGTTTCAAAATGACTTTAAAAAAAAAAACAATCTTTAGTTTGTAAAATACACTCAACATTGATAAATAATATAGAGGATATACATATAAAATAAACTATTTTTTGTCCATTATCAAATGGAATCATTTCCTTATAGTAAACGATGTTTTAATTAAATAAAAAACAATTATAAATTTAAAAAATTCAACCGTAGACTTTCATGGTCGAAACTGTAATAACAACAGTTTTTTGCTCGACAATCACGTCCTATTGATACTATGAATACGTAACGTTTCGCGCCTACTGTGAAATGCCAGCCTCAGTGCTTCTCAGCGTTAGTACTGAGGATGCCACATCATAATATGGGCGAAACGTCAAACGTGGTTATCAAACGGAGAAAAAGAGTTGTTATTAAAAAAATCGGAAAAAATGCAAAACTGAAACTATACAATTGCATATCCTTTTTTAAATGCCAATCAATACTTTTCTTGTAAGCCCACTCTTAAAACACCTTTTCAATTTCCAGCTTCCCAATCAAGTTTTATTTTTTTGAAATATGTTTGTAAAGAAACATAACGCTTTGGCATCTTCAAATTACTAAAGTCATCTTCATCGTCAGCTACTTCAGGAATCAGGCACTGATTATTTCTGTTCTGGCCTTTGATTATTTTTGTTGTGTCCACCTTGCTTTTGCACGTCCTGAAGTCTTTTACATCTTACTGTATAGTCTACTATCAAGCATTTTTGGTAATGAATCCTTAAATTAGTAGTGACCGTCGATCAATAACTTTTAACGATGAAGGGTTTAGCGATGATCGGTCAATAAGTAGGCCTATAACACAAATTTCACAGTTGTGTGTTTGGTGTCGTAAAAACTAAACAATAATTGTTGTGTTGATGACAGTAAATATTGTCGACACAAATAATGTAAAATTTGTGTTACACTTATTGACCGATCCTCGCTAAACCCTTCACAGTTAAATTTTTTTGGTAATGTTATCATCTGGCTGCCTATTTATGTGATCTTCCATTTGGTCCGATTCACTATTATTTTTTCATTTATTGAAAATATACTCAGTTCCTTCATGACATCATCATTCCTTTTACCATCTCTTAATGTATATCCTGCTACTGAACACAAAAATTTCATATGTGCGGCCTGAATACCTTTACAGTCATTCTTGTTAATGTCCAGACCTCACTACCACATAACAGAGCAAGAACAAGCCGTTACTCTATAAAATTCCCACCTCTATAACACATTTATTCAAGGCTTTCTTTCCTCTTATTGGTTGTTTAATACGAAAAAACATATTAATTTAGTATTTTCAGCAGATATACTTAAATTACAGCCATTACTGATTTTGTCAAAAGCATGAAACGGTTTTTGTAGAGCACGTTCTGATCCTGGTAATAGAATTTGGTCAACTGCATATAAAAGAGTTGAATGTAATTTAAATACACAGTCAGCATTCATCTTCCATGATCTGGTTGCAATCTTTCAAGTACAGATTAAATAGTATTGGAGACATTGAACAGCCTTGACGAAATCCTTATATTATCAAAATAATTATTTCACTTGTCCTATTATCCACTTTGTTTTTAATATTGGAGCTAGTACATAAGCTTTTAATCACATTCACTGAATGTAAGTGTATGTCGTTTTTATTTAACATTTCCAATAATTTAACTCCATGAAGATCATTTTGATTTCTAAAAGCATTGCGTTCCATCTTCGAAAAACATTTTAAAGCTAAACTAGATAATGAAACGTTAAAAATAAAATCAGCCGCAACTTTATTTAAATGCAAAAATTATTGTTGCTTTCAAATACGTTCAACTAAAATTTTCAATATAATCGTCAGAACGTTTGGTTATGTACACAAACTTAACAACAATCAATATAATTTAAATGATTATTACAAATACAAATCGATTATTCGTTGATGCATTTTATAGGCTCTGGTGACGCAGAACCAAGCTGTGAAACGTGCGTAAGAAAATATGATTTTATACTTCCGAAAAAATTCGATTTTTTTTGTATTAATTATACAGGCCTATATAGTTAAACATAAACTTACTATTTACGATCGCCTCTTACCTTTGGAGAAATTATGATAGGTGGCAGTGTTCAAAAAGCAACTTGTCTGTAACTGGAGTCTGAAGTGCGATTCAATACTTACAGTATATCTGCTATTGGAAAAATACATTGTCAAAAATATATGGAAGATTAATTTTAAAAATAAAAGCCGAAATCGTCTTAAACCGTCAAGTCATTACGCTGATTAAGTAATGAAGAGTATTCTCAACAATTAGGTAGATAGAAAACAAACTGTTCACTGTTATGCCACAATGCAGACATGTGAGTTAATAGCTCGAGCCGCCATCACATGGATACCAGGAAACTCCAATAAGAAATTGTAAGGTCTCCATGACCCTACCATTTCTCTGCGTTAATAACAGACAATGCTCTTTGAACTGAATAGAATCATTTTACGATTTATTTCAATATAAGTGCACACTCGTGTACTGTATACAAAAGTATGTAAGTCTACCTCATACATTTTCTGTGGAGTAGGCTTGACGTATTTAAAATTATTATCAATAATAAAGTTTTAATTATTGTAATAAATAAAAAAATCGTGCATTTCGTGTTATCCGCACCGTGCGCACTCTTGACTTAGAAAATCTTTTCATGTAGCCTATCCTTGTTTTCAACTTCTTCCGCCATGCCTTCTGCCCTCACACGGCTTAAATAAGCCGATAAATAAATTTAGCTGTATAATTACACATTATTTTACTTGGCATAAATTGCTTTAATTTTTATTAACTGTTTAAGTATTTGCAGGGGTACAGTAGACCCGCATCGGTTAACCCAGGCTGGAGTTTATACTGGAAAATTGCTGAAAAATGTGGTTAACATAAAAAAAGAATTTCAATGTTTCTTTACACAGTTATAACACAGCCACAGTTGTTTCTTTATACATTCACAGTAACCAAATCTGATTAATATCACTGACAAAAAAATTGCTTTCAGATCAGATGTTTGTTGCAAACGCTTCGCAATAACATTCTGAATCCCTCCCGTACGTAGTCGTGTAAGACTTCGTCGTTTCAAAACTAAATGAATAAACCAACATGTATTGTATTGTAAACGTAAGCGACTATTGTAAATATATGAAAATACGTATAATCTAGAAAACAGGCAACTGAAGAGTGGCTGGAGAGAGCAACACAGCATTGATACACGCTGCGACTCACGCAAGACGTAATTTACTTGTTCTGCGATTTTACAGTCGAGTTTTGTACCATCTTTTTGGAGGTAAAACAGATAATTCTAGAAAACACCTAAAATTTCTCCAACACTGAGCCGAGTTGGACACTTTTGACAAATTACTGAGATCAGACTTAACAAAAATTAGATCGTACGGCGACCAAGGGTTACCTAATAATATATATAATATATAACGTACACGAAAGTTAAACATAATTTTGAATACACGCTGCCTAGTACAATGTTAACATCATGTATACTGTCTGCGGGATAAACGACTCATTTTACAAAGTGCAGTATATGATACGCGATTCATTGCAACACCTGTTCCGCGTTTTAAAATTTGGCAACTGAATCTTTTTTATATTAATAAAGTAGAATTGGGACCTACCGTACACGAACTTACACTATTCCTCGTTTATTGTTTTATTGCCACATATATTGTCAATTTGGCACAACGGTTTTCCCTGTTTTTCCTTAACGTTAGGTTTTCTAATTTTTTATTTTATTTACATTTTTTAGTTTCTTTTTAATTCCATTAGTTTTTAAGAAAATATTGTTGTGTTTTGTATTCGTTTTTATTACCTGCCAATAACTGCCTTGATTTATATTTCATTAACATATCTTGACAGATTTAAAAGGTAGAAGCAAATATTATTTAATTTCATAACACTGTCCTACAAAATATTTTTAAATCTTTTCTGTCTGCCTATTTGAACTTATAGCGTACTTTCAGATATTTTGTTTAACTCTTGTTCAACAGTGAAGAATGTATTTAAAAAAAAAAAACGTAAAATTGTCATCTCTCAGTAAATTCAACAAGTTCTGAATGAGTTTTCAGTTTGAAAACCCAACGTATGGACTACCGGTACATTGTCCGAATTTTCTTGACAAGCAAACAACTAAATAAATATATGTACAATAACCGGTGAATTATTTAGCTGACGAGAAAGTAACAGGAGAATGAGAACGGTCCGGCGTATTGTCAGAAGAACCGTTGTCGTCGTTTCTGATGTGACTAAATTATGAAAAAGAGGAACTTCCGAATGAAAGTCTCGTTTAAAACAATGACATATTGAGACTAAAGAAAGCAGCGAAACCGCTGACGTGAGATGTTATTATTATTTTCGTGAAAATTAGTATTAGTTAGTCGTGGTGGATGAGCAAGCAAGAGAAAGAATTATTATTCTTTATCGGTCGGAGGGAGAGGGAAGTGGCGGAGTCGGAGGAGGTGGCGGCGGCGGCGGTGGCCGGTTCTGTCCCTGAGTGGTTCTGCATTTTTGTCGTTGTTCATTGTTTCGCACTGTCACCGGGTAACAATGGTTTTTAATAAAGCTCTGAGAGAGAACTGATCCTCGCTCCAGTCTCATGATCAAGGAAGTCGTTCGGAATTGTTACAGTTTAAAACTTACTACCTCTGAAACTGTCAGGGAATTACCGAAACAACAAAGCGTGTTTTATCTTCTTTGACAATGCATAATAAGTGTTGTCCGCTCCGGGCTGGCGGAAGCAGTGGTGTGCGGGGGGTGAGGCGAGCGGTTATAAAAATCATTGCGTTCATCCGGTGCGTTCCACGCGGTAGACTTCTCTAAGCGACAGACCGTGACGCACAAAATGAAGTGGGCAAAATATCATCAACTACCTGGAGTGGACACCGGCCAACTCAAACACCACGTTAAACCATAAATCTAGCAGTTAATCCGACTTGGGATTTACCCAAGAACCACCGATTATTTTCCGGAAATTACCTAAACACCGCTGGAAATTATTTCCGGAATCATGAGGTCATCGGAATTATTTCCATTACTTTCGAACTGTGAATCGTACGGGAAGACTTCATGGGTACATCTACTGCTAAGTAGCTGTACAGCACAGACTGCTCATTGATGGGGACTGGATGAAGTCAGATTTTCATTTTACAACATGTGCAGGCTTATTCGTCACTAAGCGGACACGGCTTCATGGACATAGACAGGCCTATAAGCAGGCACAGCAGAATTCAAAATTACAGCAAGATGCTGCTAAAGCGAGACAGACCTAATTAACTGATGGGTGGCTACTGGGCCAAAAATAAGAAAACAGAAATGTAATTACACAAGATTAAGTAGCATATGTGAATATAAGAACATAATTCGTCAGGATATATGAAGAAAAGTTCGTGAAACAAGATTTTTATTTTTAAATTTCATACACAGTAAATTTCTAACAAATTCTACATACGCCAAGCAGGTCGCAGCTTCAAGCAGAGATACACTGAACAAATTACCTCCACCACAGAATTCAACATCGGACAGTGATAACATCGGACACGTCATTGACAACAAAATCAAGGAATTTAAATTTCCTTCAATGTTTAAGTCAGCCACAATACTGAAAGCAGACGTACATTCTAAAGGTTGCTTTTCATGTAAGCAATATTGAGGAGTTCTTCATTTATCTGTCCTAATATTAAAGCTATGTTCACAATGGAAATATTCGTAGGACTACATCAAATTACTGCTGCATTTCTAACGGAAGGAGTCATTCCACTATTCTTATAAATTACTAAGTACAAAGACTTGTGCGTTATATCAGTTAGAACAGTGCAATTAAGTACACGTTCTAAGAGCCCTCTGTTTGTGAGAACGTGTTCCACAGTCTGAGTTCATACAGTATCATCAGATGGTAGCCTAATTTTCGTGTCGTCACTATACAGAAAAAATATCCATGTGACTAATTGTTATTATATTTACTTTTCTAATATACTTTGTACTGTAAAATATTTCACAGAAGCAAGTTTGTTGGTTATTCATAACTGCTGCATTATTATGTTATGTGTTGTACGTGTGTCGTATGTATTATACTACATACACGTTTTATGTAAAATACGATCTTCTCGTCTTTTCCCACCCAAATTATGGTGAGTGTATAAGTGCAGAGATTAAAACTCTTACTATGATTTTTCTTAATCCGAGTCTCCAACTTACGATCCTGTTGTTTGTTCTTTGATGGTTTCAAAAAAGAAACGAAGACGTCTAAGCTGGACATATCATGATCATGTAGTTTGATTGCGATCAGTTTCCTACAGATAATTCAACAATATAACCAACAGACGTATTCCTAATTCTATTCGTGAGCACAGTTCTCCAGTTTATAGCTATATCATAAAATAGCCTCTTTACTTCAACGTACACGTGCCCAAGAACAGGAAGGAGAGCAGCTCCGTGAAACGTCGAAACTCTATAAATCATGTCACTTGATGCACATAATCAAACCCGCGGCAGTTCGCTCTGCGGCGAGTCAGTGGCCGCTTCAAATGGGGGTCAGTCCCAGTGCTAACAAACGTTAGACGTACAAAAAAATAAATATTACTCAAACTCGATTGGCCGACAGCGGACTGTTTTGTCCAATGCCGTCGAAGACGACAGACGAAAATAACAGGTGCAATTAAATTAGATGCAAATAGACTGGAAACAATTCGGTACAGGCCGATTAATCAGCTGTTTGCTGGTTACGAAAACAAAATGGACAAAAGCTTACTGTTTACATCTACCAATTAAAGTAATTTGCATGTGTAAATTTGCAAAATGAGAAAACCAGAAAGGTTCAAATAGATCAAATACGCTAATTAGATAATGAGTTGCGGTTGAAAGAGTTAGTTGTATAGAAAGTGCCGACAGTGTTACCGGTAAATTGATATATTTGATCAAATTGCATTTACCCAGAACAGCTACAGAGACTGCCACGGGATTAGTCATAGCGCAGAAATTATTGTTCATTCAGCTTCAGTTAATTTAAAAATACAAACTATTTTACTAGCTAATGAATACAACCGGACGATTTGTTCGTGAATTAAAATTTAATTTGACACTCAGCCTAATAATTATTTATTCGTATTTCTCTCTATAGAGTACTGATTCATAAGCTGCTACCTCCCATATACAGAATATTGTAAACGTGTATGCATCATCTGTAACTTGATAACAGTATTATCGCATACAGTAAAACAATGGGAATTAGACATAAACGTCAAGAAGACTAAACTGATGATTCTAGACAAAAGTTATGGGGTAAAGATGTCACCTATTCACAACTTGAAGCATACTTTTCATGCGATTCATATTTAAAGCAAACCTTTTTAAGTTGATAAAATTACCTTTAATTGTTTTCTTCGTACTGCCACAGAGAGGGGAGAGAGTGAGAGAGGGGGGAGGGGTTTAGACAAAAATGATTTGTAGGTCTACGTTGTGTCTTCACCGACCTTTAGAATCCTGGTTTCAAATCAAGATAGGATGCGTGTTTATAAAGTTGAAAACTAGATTTAGCTTTATAGTCATATTCACAGTAGGAAGAAAGCGGACATATAAAATGAAGGACGCAATGACACACAATTATAGAATTTTCCTAAGAACTGAAATTTTCCTCAAATTCTGTGTTCTTATCAAATTAAAAAAAATAATAAATTTGCGAAATCAATAACTTCAAAAAAATGAAACAATTTTGTTACTTGGGAGGTAGATTACGGAAGACAATAAAAGCTTATCGGGAACGAACAAGCTTCCCGAGATTTCGCTAAGGAAGGTTTTTAAAGTAAAACGTATCTATCTGTTCATAAAGAATCATATGGATTTAAAAGTTAGGAAGGCGTTTCCAAAAACTTTTCTTTGGAGTTTTTGTGTTTACTAAAGATAATTCCAAAACACGAAGGAGAAGGTGAAGGTCCGACTGGGGGCACTGAAGATATGGGGATATGGACAAGATGAGGATGATGAGGACAAGTTGGATAGCGAAGTAATAGCTGGATATATTTGGCTGCAGTAAAAGAGGAAAGGAAACATGCAGTAAAACTTAACTAAAAGGTTAGGTCGGATTATTAACATCGTTAGAATTTACACGCAACCTAAAAATTCTGTGGTCGTCTTGAGATGAAAGTTAAACAAATACATTAAATTAAAACTTAAGCCAACCCTAGAGACATTGTCCCTCCGGACAGTACCAGGAAGCAGAACCACACTGACGAAAGTTCACAAAACGAGCAACTTAAGAGACGAGCAACTTAAGAGACCAACAACGTCCTGTTAAATACACAACTAAATACCCTGGGTCTGCCTACAGCTAACCCCGCCCCGCCAACCACAAATACCCTGGGTCTGCCTGCAGCTAACCCCTCCCCGCCCACCACAAATACCCTGGGTCTGGCTACAACTAACCCCGCCCCTCCCACCTTACTCTTTCAAATTTCTAATCCAGATACATCTTTACTAGGTCGACTGACACATTAGGTTTAAAGATAAAGTAAAACTATTGGGAAAGAGGTCGCCCGAATCCGAAATATGTGTACGGTGTGCAGATGATGATGATGGGAGGTGGAAGTATGATGCACACAGAAAAATGGCGAAGAACTGAAGTTCTTCATTGCAACATCACAGAACGACCTAAGATCATTCGTAATGCGTTGTAGTGACGCTCCTCAACACATGACATTTCCCTTTCACATGACATAAATTGATGCTTAAAACTTTGTCTATACTACTAAAATACGTATAAAAGGTAACATGACGATACGTATACGCACTGCTCGAAACACGACGATGAACGTATAATTACGATTGTTAAAAAAATTGATCGGAAAGCGTGAACGGTGAAAAAAATATTGGAAGATTTTGGAAAACGTTAATTTCTAACACGCTCCCATAAGTATAATGTGAATGGTATAGTTAGTATTTTTGTTTACCATATATATTTCTGCCAATCCATCTGTCTGAATGGAAGCAGAGAGTCCGAAGTCTGAAGTAAACAAAAACAAGCTTTCAGCGTAGCTACCTGAACTATGGATAGCAGAGTAACAGTGATAAATTATTCAAGATAAAAACAGTAGGAGCCGATAGATTACTTCTTTATGTTAGCAATTTATGATTTAGAGTTCTTCCACAATTCCGCGGTTTCCCTCAACCGAACAGTACATAAATCACATAATTAACAAAAACCTACATTACATTACACATTACAATTTCCATCTACACAATTCTAGCATTCCAATTTTGTCTGTTCATTACATCTTCGTTATGCAAGCGTTTCAGTTACTTTCGTACATCCATCAATGGAATCTGGTCTCTGGAATTTTCTATACCCCATCCTCGTCACACGGCTGCACCATCGTAACGTTTTTCTTTCCACAATCTCTTTTCACTGTTTCCTTTCCAATATTAACCATTCATTTATTACAGTATTCCTTCTCTTCCTTTTGACTTCTTGCTGACTTTCACTCTAAGACTTAGTGCCGTGTATGAACGTCATATTTTTTATTTCTGAATGAAGCTGAAGTTTATGTATATCGGAAAACGAATTTTGAAACGAACAATTAGATCGAAATAAATTAAGTTTAAGAAAGACACTATACTTCAGTATACCTGAGTTTCAGCATAGATCGAAATAAATTAAGTTTAAGAAAGACGCTATACTTCAGTATACCTGAGTTTCAGCATCTGATCTCAGTTTTTAACATATACATTTTTAAGTGGAATGCATGTACCAAATTTTAAAAAAAAACAGTAATCTCTCGGTTGGGCAATTTTTTGTTAACATATACTGGGCATCGCAGGGAATTCGCCTATGACTGTGACCTACGACAGGAATCAATTTTGTTCCTTTTTTTTAACAAAAATCTGATTTTTATTGTTTTTACTACTTTTTTTTTTTTAATGTATCGGTTCTATGCACCAGATGAAAGCAAAAAAGGGTAGTACTATAAAATGGCTCTTTCTACAAATCTGTTCAGGCCGGAAGTTTCTAGACCGCACATAAACTAAGAAAGAAGAAAAACTGAAGGTACAGGAAAATTGTGAAAATCTATAATATATCAAAATGTATTACACGAATGTTTACAACTTTGTAAACCTACTTCTGTTAGTGAGAAATGTTTGTGAAACACTCAATGCCGATTAATTTCGAAAATCGATTATCCGATTACCCGTGTTGGATTTGTCTTAAAAGGAAATCTTTTTTTTCTACATGTAGACATTTGTTACGTTTTTCAAGTCGGTTGAAACAGAAATTGCCAAGAAACTTTTCCTAAAAGTCATTATTTAAGTTGTTTAAAACTACGCAAAAAATTATAAAGCAACACTGTTGAAGGAGGAGGACTAGAAAACGTCACTCGATTTTCTGTCTAAAAATAAGTAGCTTCTTGAATATGGTTTGCAGCATTTCAGGCACTTTGTATGCAATAAAAAATATTCTTCCACCACGTTCACAGTGACTTCCAATAACACACTCACACACCCCCAACCGTCAACCATCAACCATTGCACACTGATACACTTACGTAGAGAACAATTCCACAATCGAAGTGAAACGAAGAACAAAGTCGACACTACAAACCAGTTGGACAGGAGTCGTTGTTGTGGCTACAATGTTGTTGTATATCATGACACGCCATCATACACGCATGACGGATAAACTCGCATGAGTGTCTTCTTCTGTATTCCACCGCTACCGCCGCTTCGGTTCACCGTCATACACGCATTAACTCCTTTAATTACAGTAATATTATCCAAACGGCTTGATTTTATTGTGCGCCGCTTCTCTTTCTACGATAAAACAAGCCTTCACTATCGTCGTTTCGAACGCATTAAACTCGCGTAAAACGGACGAATAAAATATAAAATAAAAACATTGAGAATGCAGTAAAAACAATATAAAACAAAAATATTATAATATGCACATGAAGTAAATATATTTCTATCATAATATAATGTAAATATTAATCATAAATAATTTACAATATAATATATTATACTGTCAATATTTACGAGGCCGTTACAATAGTAGCCCATTACAATGAATATGACATTACCTATGTGATAAACAAACCTAATACACACTGTAAGTAACAAGAGTCATTCATAAATATGTAATATATATATAATTATTTTTATTCTAATCCAGGCAACTCTAATAAATCAGCGGTTTTGAATTTATGGCTCTCCTGACCAACGACATTCATTCGGTAGCTCTCCTCTGGTAGAAACTCTAGTTGTATATGGACAATTGCCCAATATTTTTGAAAATAAGTAATTTTTATAGGTTTCTTGAAACCAACTATCATGGTTTATCGATAAAGAGTATATTTTTAAAGTGTTTAGGGTCTAAATAAAAAGCTTCATAAAATTTTGTCTGAGGTCTTCATAGCCGGGGTCAATTGTTAGAATTACTGGTTGCTGGGCTGTAAGGTCGTGGTCCAAAGTTGTTAAACGCATTAATGAACTGTGGTCACTGACTACGAAACCTCAGTTAGCTTTCTGCACTGAAGATGGCCGTCGCAGGTACGGCCGAAACGGCCTTACAGTGGTGGCAACCAGTAATTCTAACAACAGGAAACTGCAGATTCACCTACGGCGTCCCTGGCAGGTATATTTCAATGAAATGTGCACCCCAGGGCGCCTCGGTGCACCGGTTCAAAACCACTGTAGTAGGCTTACGTCATGAGGTGACCGATTTGAACGACGTCTCCTCAAAATTGAAGGACGGTTTTTAAAGTTTCGCCTAAGTAACGTAGTAAATACGAATTTTATCAAAACATGTAACACACACCTTGTAACTATTTTGTGGGTACTAAAAGAGCCTTTTTCTTATTTTTTCTGTTACTTCAGTACCAAAATTAAGCAAATAGAGGACGTTTTATTGTAAGCCTACCCAGTCGTGCATTTCACGATAAAAAGTATACGTTTATCGATTTATTAAAAATACGTTCTTTATTATAAAAAAATATGCAGACTTGTTTTAAGTTGATAACATTACATGTAATTTTTTTTCTCACTGCTCAGAGAGAGAGAGAGGGGAGAGACAGTGATGGGTCTGTAAGTTGTCTCTTCAGTGATGCTTCTGAAACCTGAATCAGACGATGTCCGTTTACAAAGTAGAAAACTATGGTTTACTTTATGGTTTGTACAAACAGTAGGAAGAAATCAGACGTACGAAATGAAACTAACGTACACAATTTTCCTCAGAACTTAAACTATCCTAAGAATTATCCTCGGATAAAATACAGCAAAAATAATAAATTAGACCAAGAAATATACACGATCATTTTTCTGAGCCTAGGAAGACGTTTAGAATCTTATTTTAAAACGGTGAAAGTGTGTATTACCGACAGAATTTTAATTGTTTAATAATTAAACAATTTTCCAAAACATATCAGCAGAATTTCTCTGTTATTATATTCCACCGAGACGGATCAAACACTGACTGTCACAAAAAAAAACAATTATGTAAAATGATATTTTGTTATTTTGTGGGCGTTTTTTGCTGAAAACTGTTGTGTATGAAATTGATCTACCACAGGGAGAAGAATTAACATGTAGATATAGTAAATATTATTTTTTAGTACAACTAGCGTATGTCCGAATGTAGTAATTCTATTGTATTAGCTTTGTATAGCAGCTAAATGTGAATTACGCTCACATGTTTGAAATATTCCTTAATTTTTTTTCTTAAACTCTGGTATTCAGCTTTTAAATCGTCTTGTTATTATTTTGAACACACTGTTTTGACTACAGCAAGCACGCAAGAAAATCACTTTATCTAATCAGGTGGGAATAAACAAATCCCGTTAGATTTGCGTCACCGAGCGGCCTTACGTAAATTATATCGTCCGTGAGATCAAAACTAAGTATCTCGCACTCCTCATTATTCAACATGTAAGTTAAATACCTCTTCTTAGTACTGACAGGAATTGACGCGGAACAGGGTGGAGTGCACCTCAGAGCAACTTCTTGTTTTCGTACGATGATAAAAACTCAATAAACACTTAAATTGTAATACACTTTTCGCCAAGCAATCACGTTTGGTATTGGTAGTGACAATTTCAGTAAAACTTGAGTAACGAACAACAAAACTGTTGTTATTAAAAATCCTAAACATTACAGTCTACTCGTAAAAATAAGTGAAGTACGTCTTTTATAAACAATTTTTATCTAATGATTTTTACAAAAAATATTAGTAATAAAAAAGTAGGAATTCAAAAAGCTTCCAATTTTATAATCCACGCATGTCAATAACAAAACCGCTTATAATAAAAAAAACGAAAATATAAAGTGGGTTATCTAACGATTTCGGCCGTTGGCAAACATTTAGCATTTATTATACAGTGGTCACTTCTCCCACTTCCAGTGATCACGTAGACGTTAGTGTGGAATTTACTAATAATTGTAAGAGCAACATTATTGGTCCATAGGTTTGGCTAGACTTCTACAATTTTTTAATAAAGTGTCTCCAATTTTGGTTTGTTAACCCAGCACATGTTGGTGACCGTGTTGGGCTACAGACTGATCCTACTGTAGTATATACTAACCGATACTACAGACTTAACATAAAAGTATTTATGAAAGATGATAAGTGTCTTGCTGTAAGATGATAAACGTTATAACTTATGAAACAAATGCTGTAACTTGGTGTACTAGGTTTCTAATTTATCTTGGGAAATTTTAATAAACTGGCAGCCGTTCTCATAATTTTTTTGTTTAAATTGAATTTTATGTTTATTTACAATCAGAAAGAATATAATATATTTTTATATAAGTAAATTTGTTGGCATGCATGTTATGAGGAATAGCTGTCCAAAGATATTATCCCGCTAGAGGTTAAACTCTGAAGTCACTAGGTCATAATCTTTTCAAAGGTGGAGATTCAGTATGTAGACAAGGTTCGAAGGCAGATCATAAGATGGCTCTTAAGACGATCGAAATGTTTTTGAATTCTCTTGTTCTTCGCTTCTGTGATTGAGAAAATGTTGAAATCAGCTGTAAAGTGTCCTTTAATACAAACCACGGAGCGCCGACTGCCGTATATCGATCTTAATCTTTTTGACTATAAATTTTGAACGATGTTAACATAACTCAAAGCCTTACGTCCATATTGGCTTGACAACGGCTTTATACAGCTCTAACTTGTTCTCCAATGTCAAAGATGATTTTCTAGTAGACCGATTTAAAAGGAAACTACTGAGGAGAAAAACAGGTTAACCGGTCTAAAATGGAATATGGCCGCGCAGGAAAAACAGGGAATTATATGGAGCATACGATGATCTCAGCCGTACCCTCTTCATTAATGTTACCAGAGTGAAGAAGCTAGGTCGTATCCTCAGAATGGAGTACCAAACAGAGTGGAGGGACAAAAACGATGGAAAAGAATAGAATGTCCGATGATCTAAGCAAATAAACATGAGTATCCCCATACTCAGAATGGGGATAGGCGGGCGACAGTGGTAGAGGAGCAGGCCAAAAGCAGGTACACGCGTCTGTTGTGCCAAGGAAGAAGAAAAAGAATAATACTAAGAAGAAGAAGAAGAAGAAGAAGAAGAAGAAGAAGAAGAAGAAGGAGGAGGAGGAGGAGGAGGAGGAGGAGGAGGAGGAGGAGGAGAGGATAGGGAAGGGGAGAAGAAGAAGAATTTACTCTAAAACAACCGAGTAATCCAATCTTTATAAATAAATGACAACAGTAAAATAATTAAAGGAGGATTCACTGAACTGTCGGTTAGCGGAATAATAGATTCTTACTGATTTTTATGGTAATCAGGATTGCTGCAGTAACTGAAAGTAATTGACCACCGTATTCTGGCGCAGTATAGCGACCGGAGGATTATAACACTTTATGAAATATAACGTGTTTACGCATCACAGAACATACTGGATACACGTACATGTTACGCACAGTGAGAGTATTATTTCACATGATAAAAAACCTGCACTCGATTACGATCAGACTTCGCAACAAGTTGTTATCTGCATGGTAATTAAAAGCATATTTTTATTAATGTGTACACACGTACAGAGAATTACATAATTTACCTATAAATAAATTTTATTGTTTCCGTGAGTCCAGTGATATCGCGGTTTAACATGGGCACTATTACGCTTATCAGCAAAATTTCGCCTGCTGCCGGACGTTTTTGGACTGTCTTACACAACAAGCAGTCCTGCGTTACAACTATTGTGTGAGGAAAAACTTTGCGATATTCGGTTCTTAGAAACAAATCACTTCTTTTATTTTTTTCATTTTGAAAACATGAACAGAACCTCATCAAAGGGCAAGTAATGTACACGACTGGAATAATGTTAGATAAAATGTATGAACGTGTAACACAAAACGTATGGCGAGCACCTAACTGGAAGTACTCAGTTTGATTGACTAACGCCAACAATTAAATCATACACATATTGGAAACAATTAGTGTAGAGGAATTAATTAGATTATTGACCGCATTTAACATAAAATACAAATCAATAATAGAATTAAATGTAGACCTACAGCAAAAAAGATTCCCAATTAATTGGGAAATGAAGTATATTTTTGAACACTCATTTAATTGGAGTTCGATTTCGTGCAAGCTTCTGAAGTATTACGTGTATTATAGGTATGGTGTTATTAGATCATGTTTTTGAATTAAGGATAATATAGGATTACTGATTTAATAATCACTACTTAAAATGTTTTATATCAAAATATTATATTGAAGAATAACACAGAAATATAATTTAACAACAGTAAATACACTAAATAATAAATACTGATTTAGTTTTTTAAAGAAGGTATTAAAGTATGCATTATTCGTGTATGATATTTAATAACGAACCTCTTATTAAGCATATTATGTTTCCTTATAGACAGAAATTTGCTTCATCTTCTTCTCGGTCTGTGCGAGAAATACTGATCACACTTCTGGGGAGGCAACTACTATAAATTATGAGGAGTCGTGTATGTAAAAAAATGTGGTAATTAATTATAAAAAAAAACTTATCTGTAGTATAAATGATTGTTTATGGAATTTCTTCTTTAAATCTGAAATTCATTTTTTTTTTACTACTTTGAAATGATGTTTTTGGATTAAGCTAAAAATAAACCAAGCTAGTAAAAAATACACAAATATAATAATTGTTTCTCACTAGGGTGGGTAATTTGGAATGTTGTGACACTTGAAAAGTTGATAGGTTTTGTAATCAAGATGTACGAATTCTCATTTCTATTCATTATCAAAACATGAATGGGGGCGCTGGCATATTTAGTCTTAATCCATTGCAGCTTATCACCTTCAACGGAACCGACCCGTCGTATCGTCATCATTCTGCTGTCGGTGTGTGCCTTTGTTTAAGCGATGCGTATCAACGATACGACTACGTGGGTAGAGATATAAACTTACGACTGATGAAAGTCGTTTTGATTGCGGACGTTAAGGTTTAAAACAAGGCAGTACAACAAGTCAACGCTATTTTACTTTCAAACGTAGAATAAGGTTGATCTCATCTTTTTCTTTCGGCCTTGACAATCGGTAATCACTGAATTAGTTTCCTACACGTGCAGGGCTCCGTTGCGTGCGCGATATCCAAGGCCCTGATTACGATATGTCAACCATCAGACTATACGGTATATCACTAATAGTATCAGATGGACGCCAGCAGTGTCAGCGTTACGTTTTAACGAATGAATGGGCGCTACGCTTGTGCAATTGCATAAACAGGACGCGACAATTATTATTATTACAGACCAATATCACACACACACACACAGATCCACAACCGAGGACAGGATCTCGATAGGAGAGAGATTATCTCTCTCGCGGAACGGAAGCGGTAGTGAAAAAAATTCCATTCACTGAGCTACCGGATTTCAATACGTCTCTCTCTATATGCGCGTCACCATCCTCTCTTTCTCTCTCGCTCTCTCTGTATTATTTCATATAAATAACATGCAGCGCACGAGGCTGCGCTGTCCTTTTGTATGTGCACGCTTTAATTGATATTTCAACATACTGTGTGTGTGTCTGTTGTCGCTATTGCAGCGTTAAGTACGGAAATATTTAACCGTTATTGTCCAGCTGACGTGCAAAAAGGACACTGACCAAATAATGCTCGCAATAAACAATTTCCTCGGTGCTTTCGGAATCGTATAATAAAACATTTCCCTTTGCTGTCCTGTAGTTTGTTAATAAGTGTTCTGCTTCCTAGGAATCCTGTAGAGCAGGATTTCATCGATTGAAAGAAGGAAGACACAGAAGCACTGACACATTTTGTAAAAAAGTGAGTTGTAGTAATTCAAAGTAGGAATACCCGTTCTACATACTTAATGGTTGCCACAAAGATATTTGATCGGTGCTGATCTAATTATTCAGAAAGTTTCTTCCACCAGTTACATTAGGCAAACTCCAACAAATGTTTCACATACTTCTTGTGTTGAACTTAAAATAATACGACTCTTAATTTGTGGCGTCACCTCTCTCTCCCTTCCCTCCATCGCCCTCTCCCTCTTTTTTTGATCGTATGGGAATTTGGAAATAACTAAGTTGTGAGCTGTTCATGATTAATTGCAAAAAATAATCATAAACAGGGGCGTATTTACGGGGGGGGGGGACGAACGGGACTGGCCCCCTCCCAGAAAGTCGAAAAAGTTGACAAATTTTTTAACCTCTTAATTTTTAGGCTATAGGCCTATTATTGTTTTTCCTGCTGCATACGCTAATACAATAGTAACTCTATTTTAAACATACAAACAGGTTTATTACACAGCATCTGCGTATACGTTTGAAATATGGAATATACGAAAATATAATTCAGTCAATAAATATCTTCTAAACTATTTTTCAACAACGCGTATTTTTATTGTGTTAATACCGTTTACTTTATTGGAATTGATTTCAGGATGTTATCACACGTTTTTCAACCACTTTAAAGATAATAACGTTGATTACTCTTAAATTGTTTTTTCTTTTTATGAAGCCGACTCAACCGGACCCCCCTCCCCAGGCCAATTCTACATACGCCACTGGTCATAAATAGGCTATAAAGGAAGCATTTGTCGATGTTTACATTTTCACACAATGTTAACCTCTGCTAATAACAGTACTAAACTTAACGACATGGTCTGAAATATCGCGAACGTTGGTGTGAATTCAAATCCAATATATGCTTGAAAGCTATAGTTCAATTTAGCTTTTAGTTTTGGATAACATTTTATTATTATTTTTCATATAGCGCACAGATGTGAATAAAAAATGACTTAATTGCAAGGTGCATGTGAAGTGCACTTGTATTAATTTCAACAGGACAATGTCCGCAACATTTTGGATTGGCGTTCTCGTAGGTGCAGGTCTTATTTAAACACATTTAAATGTACAAAAGCAAATTGCTGGTTTTAATTTATTGTTTCTTCATTAATATTTGAACGTGTAAGTTTAATGTTTGTTCTGTTAGTAATTATTGTTATTATCCAAGTATTTTTCCAACGAACAAATGGCATTCAAACAAATAATCGTATTGATGATAACGGCTACTGAACAGCCATGTGTGAATGGATACATAGAAGTAACATTATATATTATAGAATCGCTACAGAGCAAGAAGACATATCGCAGAAAGAAAGAGGATCAACTTCGAAATAATCGTTGTCTGACTTGAAAAAAAGAGTCAAGGAACTAATTGAAGAGGAAGTTAGGCGTGAATTAGATTTGAAAACAAAAACAGTAGGTATTATTTGATGGTCCAGTAAAAACGTGTATCAATCACAGTGGTATTTTCTTAATATATGTACCGTAGTCGTTAAGCCTAATCTCTACATTTATATAAAGTTATTATACACACTTCTTATTATTTTATAATCATTAGAAAAGAAAATATGTCGGAAAGCCAAAAGGCAAATCAAGTGCGGTGTAAAAAAATAACATGTATGGAACAAAAATATTTGGTAGATACGACGGTTTTTAAGGCGCTTTACACACCTTTAATTAAGAGAGTAAAAATAGGAAAATGTTCAAATAAAAGAAGCAGATGTGCAGCAACATTAGATGTAAAAAGCAAATTGAAATGCAAATGAAATTTATGAAGTAGAATGGAATTGCAGAAGTCATTTATAACAAGAAATGAAGAGGAAAATAATAATGAAATAATAAATTAATAATTATTAGCAAAATTTAGCATGTAATAAAACCAGGTAATGAAGAAATTAAGAAAACTGGGTAGGTAAAGAAGTTCAGCTCACAAAAGAAATGACAATCAGAAAAATTATAATTAAATCCAAAATAGGCCTACTTACGTAAACGGTTGTAAATTAATATTGTCTACACCACTGCTGGGAACATGAAGATGTCAGGACTCTGAGAAATGTTCTTGATACAGAGACGTTTCGACAATAGAACAGACTTGCGCTAGTCCGTAAAATGTAAAGGCAAAGCTTATTGCCAGCTCATTAATTTGTCGACAGGTTATGCTAAATATAAATTCTTTGTACTTAATACAAGGAAAAATTCTGTTTGCGATTAACGTTAATGCTACATTTTTTGTGGCCTTTGTTTGACGTTAACGTTTCCTGAACGAACAAACAAACAGTCTCCGTTAATACCGGCAACAGATAAACAGCTGAGCTGTTAAGCAAAACAATTTTTTTTACGTAACAGCTCGGATTCCAATTTAATAACTGATGAGTTTGGGCAGGGAAAAAAGATTAAAATCACATTCAGAACAAGCGAAATTAATTTTTTTTTAAAACAAAATCTACGATTTAAGAACATTAATTGATGTAATCAATCATGGACATATCCAAATTGTATTAGAAAATCGTAAGAACATAATTGAATCTCGGATTAAGTTATTAGCTGTAGCTTATTCATCGTGTATTGTCCTTCACTCTTTATGTATTAATCACTACTCAAAATAATAATAATGTTGATACAACACAGGTATAATTATAGAAATCGTTGTTACTGCAAGCGTTTACGAAAATGTCTCGTCAGCTTGTGTCCCACAACTCATTCCCAACTCATTCCACGTGTGACAATGTGTGTTCCTGGATTAAAAAATTAAACCACTTGCAGTTTTGAATATAATAACGAAATATTGTAGAAAAATGAAACGAGATTAATGTTTTATATAAGTGCGTGTTGAAGCTAATTCCATTCGTCATCCTAGATGTGAAATCCCCTACTGTTTTCATAATGATGACTTAGTGGGCGAGATGTCGTTCACACACGAAACGTTACAGGAATCATGATTTCCCGTAATACAAATTCAATACTGTCTTTCTGTTTCGTTTTGTAAATTTTAAATTTTAAACATATTTCGTGTTTCCACATATATAAATGTAGTTACAGTAGGTGAAGGCATTTTATGCCCATTAATAACCTAAATTTACAAATTCAAAGCAGAGAGTTCGAGAATATTAATCAGAGTATTTGATATCCATGACTATCTAATTTTGCACCAAGTTACATCACATTATAAAGCAAGCAGAATTCATTTCATCAATGATTAACCTATACTGACCACAACCAATGAGACTTATGAGACGATGACTATGACAATAATGAATATGATAATGGTACCTATAAATAAACATAATATATTAATAAACAGAGGAGGGAGAAGAGGAAAAACAAAAAGAAGGAAATCAGCGAAGTAAAAGAAGAACAAAAAGAACAAGAGCAAGAAGAAGAAAATGACGACGACGACAGTAAAAAAAGGAAAGTTGAGCTTTAGAAAAATTGTAGTTAATAAATCTGTACACAATGCTTAAATTAATTAATTAGTACCAATTGTAGCAAAAAATGTATAAGCTATACATTATTTATATGTTTGTATGTGTGTATGCAATTTTGTCTACCAAAAAATAATATACACTAGTAAGCTCCCTGAAATGCAGAACTCGCTCACTATTTTGAACAAAGTAAATTTATTATTACATAAATTTCGATATTAAATAATTTTTACTTCCAAGTAAGGAAATGGAAGTATGGTGATCGCGAAAAAAATCGTGTTCGTTATAAGAGTTAATTCTGACTGTACTACCCTCAAAATATGAAGAAAACTAACTTTCCGAAAAATGTCTGTGTGTAGAATTTTTTCTTTGGCAAACGATAACTGCCGCAAAATAGAATCAAACAGAATTAAATATTTTTTTGCATATATGGCAGAGTTGTAGAGGACTCAAGGCCCTTTGATTTTGGTGAAGATCGGTTAAGGAGAAGGAATAGTTTACCTGCAACTTTTTACGTTTTAACATAAGTAAATTACTTAATTTTGATAAATAAATCATCGTGAAAAGAAGGTCATAATAATCCACTGTAGAAAGGTAGATGAAATATCTATAAATGAAAAGGTAGCTGAAGGGAGAGGAGGTAATTTTCTATAAATGAAAATGATAATTGAAGGGGGAGGGGATAATTTTTTATTTTTATATTGTATTATTTACAGGTGCGAGATATTTTTTATAAATTATCGAAACGAATTCAAGCAAATGATTTTAAATATAAATCTTAGAGCATGGAAGACATGTATGGTTCTCCATACCGAATTTTCAATTATGGAAAAATCACAATAATTCCGATTCCTCTACTATTTCCTTAGTAATAATATAACAATTATACAGCACACAATCATACCATAAAAACTAAAAAAATTCAAACATTCCCATTTGGATTTTCACAATTTATTCAAATATTTATGTCTTTTATGGGCCCTGGGATATCTAAAATTTGAAATTTCTGAAATTTAACATACGCTTTTTACGATTTTTTTAAAACAATTTTCTCCCTTAAATTTTTGCCTTCCCCTCCCATATTTTTTGGGGAAATCAATCTCAACAATAGTAGGGTTCTGTAGGGTTAAAGTATGGACACGCGTGCTAAGTGTTACGAAAATACGATCAAAAGCAATCGTGAGACATACTCCAAGTAGACAGACAGACAAACACCAAATGGTGAGTTTAAACTGAAAATAATGGCTTCCGTCGTTCAACAATGTGTAAGCAAGGATATAAAAATATTTACATTTTAAAATAAAATAACAAATTATATATTGGCAGGAAAAGTGAGTCGTAACTTTAAGCTGCTCACACGCAGATATTATTTGTACGAAAAATTTTAATAAGTTGGTTTAAAAACTGAATGATAATTCTGTAACTAAATATATTAATAATTCTATGTATTTATAAAAAAATGCCACATTACCGTTCAAAGTTACATTATGTATTTTCTGTCGATGATGATTCTTAATGACAGAAATACGTACTTATAAAAGTCCCAATTTCACTAATTCGTTTATTTCATTTGTTAAATGGAAAAACTTACTGCAAGAAAAAGTGAGTATGATTGTTATTAATGCACGTATGCTGTCACGTATATATGTATATATATATATAGTCATATGTGTGTACGCGCGTTCATTTACACTAATTGTATATTTAAATAAAAATATTTTAATTGTTATTATACTAATAGTTACAAATAGTAATACAATAAATAAATAAATATATTTTAGTATTCATGCCTACGGATATAAGTAATTAGGAGAAGGATTATGATAGGTGACGGGTTGAAGATTTGCTTCCGCGTTTGCAAAATAATGGTCGGTATAATGGTTTTCGTTAAGTAGACCTACAGGAATGAACACGATTACATTTTGACAAAACCCTGTATAAGTAGCAGATACAAAAGCGGCTGCCTACATAAACCCAAGTAGTGACACCGTGTTCAAGCAGCTGTTGACAGTTCAGTTACGCACGGTACCGTTTATAAGATTCCACAAGTAAATGTTATTTCTGTTTTGACCTTTTTAAACGAACGCTTTTAAGAAGCGAACAAACCTGTTTCCTACCAAAATATATTACTCTGCAATCGACCAAAACGTTGTAAACAAGACAAACACAAAATCCACAAAACGAAGTCGAGCTCTGGCTCTCTTTGTTTTGTTATGTTGTATCTGTGTATTTTCATCCAATCGTTATTGATAATCGCCAAAATATAATGATTACTTTATGTGCCTCTTTTTGTTGTATTACGTTTGTTATGTCGAATATCTGTATTTACATCCAATCATTATTGATAACCGCCATAATATAATGAGTATTTTATCTGGCTTTCTTTGTTTTATTACGCTTTGTTATGTGGAATATCTGTATTTTCATGCCATCATTATTGATAATCGACAAGTATACCAATTATTTTAGAAGTGTTATATAATCTTTATAAATCGTAACCAGTTTGCTTTAAATTGTTAATTTACTTCTGTCATCTACGCCTGTATAAGAAGCAAACATTGTACTGAACTTAAAAAAAAATCGAATAACGACAAGAACTTATTTGTATCAGATCCAATGTGTAGTGTGCAAGAAAATACAACTCTTTTTATTATTTATTTATTTGTAATAATATGCTGATACAAATAAAATAAGAAATACATACAAAATATAGCAGTGCTGGTCATTTATATATCTAACCAAAATAATTATAAGACTATACAACACTAGAAATATTGCAATATACTTCGTATGTTTATTCAGTACATTGTTTGTAGTCAGAAGGTGGACAAATAATGTTTATTGACTTGAATATATGAATATACAGACACGCGCGAATGCTTATGTGTGTGAGTGAGCGACAGAGAGGGTGTTTGCTTGCTGGATCCGCCCCGGCCTTAAACATTCTTCTTGACAGCTATAAACTCTGTATATCTGTTAATCTATGTAACTAAATTTTACGAAAAGCGTTAAGTCTACTTGTGGATTCCTTATATTCTGCCACAGAGGTCAAAGTATATGGAGCAATCTGGCAACACTGTTCCCTACTCCAGTCTCTTTCCAATTCAAATCACACTTTTAGTCGTTGAAGCCTCCGCCACACACACACACACACACACACACACACCACGTCATGGTTTCAGAACTGACGATCACAAAAGAGGGAAATAAACAAGATATTTAGTTAACGAAATGTAATGGTGTTCTAGTATTAAATTAATTTTATCATTTCACTCAGCACCAACAACTATTACACAGGTTAGTCGTAGTGCGTATGTATATAAATGTAAATATGCAAACGCCGTGGTTGTGTGAGTACAAGTCATTACATATGGCATCGGTGTAATAACCGGTATAATGAAGCGTTGGTACACACTACAATGGCATCGAATTTGTATTATAAACACAACTAATGTTTCAGAAGCCGGCCAGATCAGGAACACAATAATAATTATACATCAGCAACGGCTTATTATTACATTTAATAAGCGGCCAAACTGAATTTTTAAGCGTGCGTATAATCATATAACCACTTAGTGAACGTTTTCTTTTCTTCACATCTGCCTGTTTACCTCCCCCTAACTATTGTTTAAATTATTAGCATACGTTGTAATTTTTGTAAGAATTTGTTTTATATAAAGCGCTGGATACGATATGCGGATCCGTGGTTACCACTGGAAGACGGACCTAGAGAAATACCAAGTACAAAGTGGAAAGACAAGGTACAGACTGATGAAGCAAAAATTTTCGTTCAGAACTTGAGATCGGACTGTGAAATCTGTTCCTACATACCAGTGCTGATGACGCCACGGGGGCAGCCGAAACGTTTGAGAGAAAAATATCAAAGATGGAGCAACGAGCCTAACAGCCCGGGAAATTTTACATCGAACACACCTTTGTTCACAAGGCTTGTTACTGTAATTATCAGTGGTATTACTGCAAAAATTTCAATTTGTGAATCTTCTTATATTTATTTTATTTTCTCTATTCATATTCATTGACAGGTGTGATCCACTGAATAAGCAATGCCAGTGAGCCAGTTTTTCATATATTCCAGGACATTCGAAATTATATCTGGTTTATTTACTATTAGGCCTTCTGTTTTGTCCGCATGTATCAGCAAATCATAATGCAGTCGAATACTGTTCCCCTTTAAGACTGCTTGATGAGTTTAATAAGGTGTTTTGTCCTTCATGACTCTTTACTGGGGGGCTTGTTTACAGTGGATTATCTTCACGTTACGTTGTGCCTTTGTATATACTAAACACTCTCTAACCCAGAGGTTATACTTTCCGATATAGACGTCAGCTTTGAACGACTACGATGAGCAGTCATCTGATAACTAATATAATTAAGCTACTTAGAGACCATAAGATCAATGATTAAAGTTAAAAAAAAAATTGTAGTCATCCTCGAAACGTGTTTGGCAGTCTGCACACATTTAAATATGACAAAGAAGCGCTGTACTAGATTTTATCGAGTAACCCAGTATACATTATTTTAAAATAACAATAACCACAATAATAATAATAATAATAATAACAAAGGCTCGTATAAACAATAAGCCATTACGATCGTTTCACGACGAGAGGGGGTGATGTACATGCGAGCCTTGTTTACTTCCTTCATGGACGTGTCGATTTTACGTGCTGTCAGCAACGTCTCGTAACTGGTGCCGGCATCCCAGCTGTGCCGGTTGACTAGAGAATTACTTAATTTATGAACTCTATATCGCATCTGGTTTAAGAGTTTCGCAACACCATCGAGCCGTTTGTAAAAATATCTCGCTCAATTTATGCGACTCCTTTTAAATTTGTAAATCCGTTGAGACGATATTAAAACAAATCATCCTGACTTCTTGTTTTGGAGCGACGTTTGGCGAATATTCAAATCTTCATTTACGCGACTTCCATCGATGCAATTTCGGTGTACGTTGAAGTGTTTCTGTTTAATATTAATTGATAATTAGTTCGAAAGTCTAATGACAGCTACAAGAAGATCGAAATACTACGGCTGCTGAAAATTAATGAAAATTTGTCTCTGAGGATTTTTCGTAGTTGGACGATTTGCTTTGTGCCGTAGTCTTTATTGAGCGTACAAAAACCGAAAACCGGATAAATGAACGATTAATAGATGTGTCGTGTTACGACTTAATCCCACTTACGTGAACAATGTGGGAAAGCAAAACAACCTTTGCTTTCTGTTCTACGTTTTCTGACATTGCATCATTGCTACATAGATGGCCAAAGCATTTCCCCTGTTCCCTGTAACTACGCATAGCACAGAGACGTACGAGCTAATAAAGAGAAAAACTAAAAAATATTTGTCGAAAACAATTGTATCTTACCAGGAAAAATATACTATCAATTCTGCTACGATTTATGAAATATTCGAAACCGTTTTTTGTTACACAAATGATTGCACAAAATATATTCGTCTCTTCAAAATCCGTATTTCGTGGTAATTGGAATATGCGTCGGATTTAATTGATCTTATTCATCTTAGCTTATATAGCCTCAAGAATAATGTAACACTTAGATAAACAATGGAGCGTAATTAAACAAGTTAAAAAGTGTAATAAAAGAATTCACGTTACACGTGGATTGTGCCCTAAACCAAGCGTTTATTATTACTCAGTATCATAAAACAATCGATTACTGATCACGAGACAATAACATCTCAGCAACAAGCAACAGGTGAAGAGTTTCTTCTTCGCCTTGAGTTCATCAGCTCTACCTCGTCCTCTGTATTTAATTGTCCGAAATTAATTGGCAAAGAGTACAGTAGCGTGCGTACGCAATGATACTCACACACTGATACAGTTCATTTTGTATCAGTATGCTTTGCGTTCCTTAACGCACCAATTCTGGTTCCTGGTTCAATAATATAATATTATGCAGTTACGTAATTATTATACTGAATTAGTATTAACCAAGCGTTCTAACAATTTGAAAGTTCACGCGTATTTCACTACCTTTTATTGCCAGACTTGTCAAAATTATTACTTTCTTTGCTTCTCACTTTACAATTGCAGAGGCCTTTTTATCTGTTGTGTACGTTAATTACTGTAAAAAGTTAATTAGAGCCAGAAAGCTGTGTCTTTCCCTACGACGAGTTACAAAAGTGGGCCTTTTATTTTTACGGTCGCTTCAGTCACACGTTTCTTCCCCTGTTAATTGTTATTTTTGGAGATAGTTAATGTGAAGTGCTAAAGCATACTTCATGCATGTAAATTTGCTCCTATTACTATGTAACGATAGAGTCTGCAGTAACGGATTGTAGACTACTTACACTGCTAGTATTTAGTAACATGTAAAATACTACTAAAATGTAGTATTTATTTATTTTTATTAAAAAGTTTTGTTTATTTATTTTTGAAAGTAGTTATTTTTATATAAAGTAAAATTCACTTAAGCAACGCAGTATAACGTCGTAAGTAAGTTAATAAAATAAAAGCTTTATTTAATAAAATTATTTCTTTTTGCGTATATTGCATATAGGGTATATTTAGAGTGAAACATGTTAAAGATTTGGGGATATTTTAAATTAAATTCGTCTCATAACACTGCTTATAATAAACATACGATGAAGACTGTTTCTTTATGTAAATATTTAATATCTTTTCAAAAACAGAAAAACACATGGCCTTTATAAAGCACTTAATTTGAAAAATTATTCCAATTTTACTCTTGTAAGTATATCTATTTAATTAGACCAAAGAAAACTGTATTTGGATTTTAAAGGAAAAGGTTTCGTGAATACATCTTGAATAATTTTTGAAATGGACGAATCCAATTAATGAATTAAAGAGTACTTAATTACAACGGTTAGACCTTCACAGCCTAGTCACGTTTAAACAGTCACGTTTAAACAAATGTGGACTGTTTTTTGTAATCGGATAAATATTGTGGACTAATATAGTGTGATACTTTTATCATGGCATACTAGGATTATAACCTACGTTGATTGGTTTAAGCAGCGAAACTTTCAATAAACAAGTAAAAGTACATAAATGTGCAAACACTGTGTGTGCCCGCAGATACGACTTTTTCCATTCTTCTTAAAATTTTTTCTTAGAAAAAAACTTGCATTTCCTTTCAGACTTCTGAAGCATACTGACGTCTTTCCACAGTACACTAAAGTACGCTGACACACCGCTTTAGAAACGCGGGACTGACGGGACTCGGCCATTCCCGAGTCCCGCACAAGTGAGCTGGGTTGTAACATTTATAAACAACCAACACTCTTCACATACGTATCTTCACAAATATGTCTTCCATGTCGCCCTTACAAAAGTATAGATGCGCGATTCGTAGGAATGATTCAGCGCCTGACGACAAATGCTGTTATTTCCGGAAAACGTTTTATTGTCTTCACTTAGCTCAGCTGAGAGCTAAACAGTCTTTTATAACACCAAAGGTAAAAAGAATAAGTGTTTTATTATCGTCAAAAAACAGAGTACTTCTGTGTTAGAAAAAATCTTTTAAATTTTTCAAATAATATATAATATTATTTCTATTATTTCAAATAACAGATAATACGATTATAAATAAAAAGAGAATGTAAATATATACTTTTCATAGTTATCTGCAAAGATATATCTACGACATATCGAATCAGCTGTAGGAGTAAAGTGATTCAAACATTAAAATCACTTCATCGATCTACATATATAGGCCAACAAACGAAATGAATACCTACGAAGTCATTTGAATCAAAATGTCGGACAATCACAGAAGAATTTGGAGGGAAATCCAGACTAGACCATGTAGGATGAGACTAGTCCTACGTGTTGAGACTAGTCCTAGGATGTCTACTATGATTGACTCTAGAGTGGATAATATATGAAGACGACAAAATAAAAACAAAGAAAAGCAAACATTTTTTTCGGCGCAGACGCATCCTGGGAATGGAGGAGCAAAGAATGAAAAGGATCATTTTTAACTATCTACGGCCCAGCAAACGGTACAATCGGTGACGCTGAATCATTGTTTTCAATTCACAATTGTGTTGTCAGCAGATTGTCGTTTTTTGTGTAGGCAATCCTCTAATTATAGCGTTATGGAAGTGGCCTCTTGGTCTTCAGACGATTCTCAAGTCCTATTTTGCATTAAGCTTGCAGAATGTGACTTAAACATAGTGTAAACATGGAAAGGGTCGGCCAGAAAGAATCGTTTAGAAGACTAACAACAACAGTTGACAACATAAAAATGTCTTTGTTACCACCGAGGGAGAAGCAATTGTTTACATTTCGCACAGTGTAACGCTTCACGGAAACGCGATAAAAAATAATTTATTAAATAATTCATATGTGTATGCATTTGTCTTTTGTTTATTCAACTGTCTGTTTATAATATTTTGCTCGTACTGCTCGAAATAACACAAAATATATTACGGTGCAGCACGTTGCAAACCTGTTCCTGGTGGAAACGTAAGGATATGCACGCCGCTTGTAGTTTTTGCTTAATTACTTGCACGTTAATAATAATTTTAGTCCACGTCGCGTGCATACTATTGTTTATGCTTTAAGCTCGTAATGTAGACCTACTTTACTGCCTAACGTGGATGCGTAACCAAGTGGACGGAACGTACTTGATTGCAATCAACAGTAGACACCATACAATTTAGATTGTTTTTGTTGAGTACACAAGTAAGGCGAATGAACCCAAATTACACCTGTATACGTCTTTTGAGTGTGCGAAACTTTTCACTTGGCGTATACCTTAACCGCAGGAGACGAAGGTAGGGGCAAAGCTTTTAGATCTTAATGATGATCTGATGACCATTATGGCAGGAATCACGGGCGAGTAAGAATTCTCATCGCACATTGGGCTACGTTTTGAGCATACGGAAACATCGTTCAAAAGAATTTATATATTTATATGTAAATAACTGGTAGATTTAATTTGGATCAGGTCTGAATAAACAAAAAAATAATAAATAAATAAATTCAGACTTGAGGATGGTCAGGATAATGGTGAGACCTGTTGGGCTCTCGCTGTGTATACAGTCAGTTGTCTTGAAAACTTTTCTGTACACATACTTATTGTCAGCTTTTTTTCAATTTTGTGCACGCGATCTGTTAATTATTTCGTTCTGCATGAGAGCTTTTGGATTTCAGACCCTTCTCAATTCCTATTTTGCGACAATAGATTTGCAGAATTTGACTTGAGAATAGTGAAAACGTGGAAAGTCTTCGGAAGCTTTAAACGTGGAGTGCGAAGAGTCTTCAATCATATGAAGCGATTTCTCTCTAGAGAAACATTTTCTGTTTCACTTTGTCATAGTACACTTTCTCAGTTCAGAATCCAGAAACCTTCGTGCCTGCCAGCTCCTCGCCTAGCTAGATTCCTTGTACACATTTGTTTTATTTTCTTAGTTCTCTAAATGAGATAATATATTCTAGTTTACTGTTTTGATTTGATGGTTTTACGTTATCTCTTATCTGTACCACAGTACTCCCTATGCCCCTCTGAGTAGATTTTTGTGTTTCTGCGCCTTGTGTTCTTTGTTCATTATACAGTTCATTATCTATAAGCACTTACAGGAATCACACATTCTTACAACACGTTTTCTTAAATATCAGAAATTTTACTATTTTCCAATACCATTTTTCCAAAAGCAATCCAGTCTCATCTTATTCAATTTTTTTATACAGCTGCATCATCATCATCATTATCATAATTGTCGCTGTGCTTTTCTTCTTCTTCTTCTTCTCCTCAAAAACATGACCCCCTGGCCTCTTACGCTCTCTAGCTCTGATATATCTCAGACTCATCACCACCGAGTGATGTGTACCTTGACGTGTAAACACCGAGTTGTTACTGATTAAGGCATCCGTATCTTAGACAGACTCTCGTATTGCACCAAATATAGGTTGACAAGGTTAACCGTGAGCCAAACTCAAAGCACAACATGACGGATTAACATCATGCAAAGCCAGCCCTCTACCCCCCCCCCCCGTTACAAAATAGCAATTGACAACTTACGGCTTTTTATCACAATTATTTAACTTCATTCATAGCTGTTGTGCCCTTACCATTTATGTTTACCTCCTCGGTTGATACCGCTTTATTTTATTTTTTTTATTTCTATATTTATTTACAGTGTGTAAATCTAAGTTACGAATGATAGGTTCTACCTAATTAATAGACACACAAGAACGAGCGCGTGAATGGAGAGAGGAAAGAGAGAGAGAGACCTTTAGGAACGTTTGCTCAGATTTAGTATTCAGAATTTTTAAGGCATTCAAGACCGGGGTCAGCATTGTTGATATTATTCTCTGCCGGGCTATTAGGCTGCGGTCTACTACTGACATTCCTTACAAACGTTTCGGCCCCCCATTGAAAGCTATCTACAGTGTAACAGAACGATCGAGTAATGGGCAAGGTTTTCGCCAATTCACACCAGTACTGAGGCGAACATCTTGCCGATTACACAATCGTCCTGTTACACTGAAGATGACCTCCAATGGTGGGGCCGAAACGTTTGTAAGGAATGTCAGTGGTAGACCGCGGCCTAATAGCCCGGCAGAGAATAATATCAACAATGTTTGCTGAGATAATTTTAAATGGACCGAATGATTGCTGACACCACTAACACTTCCAAATCATTTTAATTTGTAATACTCTACACAACACATTAGCGGTAAAAGTATCGCCAGACACATGCTGGGTAACGGCCTCTATGTGTGAATTATATTGTTGGACAAAGCGGTTCGCAAACGGGACGGCCAGTGAACATAAAGATATAAAATGGTACAGGGGGTTTACCACAGTGACATGCAATGTAACCACAAGCGAATCGAGAGTGTACACACACGCTTGCTCTCTGATTACCATAGATACGATAAATTACGATACCTATGGAACATAGGACACACATTTAGTAAGCATTACGATTGCTTACCAGGCAGGACGCGGCGATATTGAATGAGTACCAACAAACTCAACGAGTGTTTCAACAACACAAGACAGCGGCGAGGACGGCCACTGTTTTGTTCAGTCTTGTGTATAATTTATGACTAATTCTCTAGCACTTTGGCGTTCATGCAGGCTTAGTTATTAGTTTAGTTTACGGTTTGTGGTAGCCTGTATAGCCGAAACACGATTTTAACGAGATAACGTCAGTCTCACCGCTGAGGAAACGTATTCTTTTCCAGAAACGCTACTACCAAAATCTTTCTTTAGACTCTTCAACTTCATAGTGACCATTACCAGTTGGAAAACGAATTAGAACCGTGTTTTGTATTATTATTATTACTTTTTTAAACTGCTCTCAGGGTAATATCACAGTGAAGTATGGCGTAAAGACGTGGAGACCTGAACTTAGAACTGTGCCTATAAACAGGCGTTAGAACAAAAGTAAAATTTCATTACAAAAGCGATGAAAGAGACGAAAACGACTTCCTAACCGTATGCTGCACAGCGGAAGGAACCCCAAGTATTCGAGATTCGTTACACGCCCTGATGGAACTATACCCTGGTATAGTTAGATTTATATTTGATAATGACGTTAATTCCGATACATTAAGAATAAATTATCCGTAGTGATCATCCGCGAAGATAAAATCTAACTTTTTCATGCAAATGGAACAGGATACAAACAGAATTCTGGTAAAACCTCTGGCCGGACTATCTCCATCGTTTAACTTTTTCTTAACGTTTCATGTCAAAAGCTTGGTCGCCCTCAAAACCTGAGATTGGCGGTTGAAAAATTTTCTTCTGTCCCCTGCCTAACCACCACCTAGACTTGTTATCTCATAACTCCGAGTACACCACACCTGGTGGGGACTTACAAGCTACAAGCTTAATACTCGGGTATCTCTTTTCTATATTAAAAAAATAATATCCGTGTTAGCTGATGGTCTTAAAGTCTTTTTCTTCGTAGTGAGAGTGGTAATTAAACTACGACAAAACAAAAAGTATAAATCCTGAATATATCATGTTTTTCTATTTCATGTACAGAAAATTGGGGAGGTTTTGGGGAAGTTTTTAAAAACAGTCCTATTTTATCAGTTTTCAAACATCCAATCAATGACGTCATCATAGCCTCATTTTAAATTTTTAAATGACCGTTCTACACAGTGAATAAAGTAGTGACTAGAAAAGTCGTTAAAATCGAAAAGCCTAACGAAAGCAAATTTCGTTACCGTACCAACGGTCGGACACGGTTTCTGCAAATACACAAATGCACAGCGGAGGCATTCTTTGTCTGGTACTGAAATTAATTCACACACATTGATCCGATTCATTTAATTTTTTTTTATTAAATTCTGAAAAACAAGTGATCCTATTAAAACAACTGAAACGGAACTTATACAAAAATACGTTCGTTCCTCTTGGCTTATTTGAATTAATGGTTTTTAAAGTGTGTTTCCTGGAACCTGAGGGTTCGGCGAAAGGTCATCTCAGGGGGTCTCTCTCTGTGTCTATCACTCTATCTCTGTTCAGAAGATAATGACAGTTAATTGTTCTGTGAGCGAGTGCTTGGTCAGAACAAAGACAAACACAACGCCAGCGAGAGTTGCAAATTGTCAGCCGCTAGTCCTGTACACACACAGCGCACTTTGAATAAAAACTTCTTTTACATATTAATAAGCGTAATTAATGTTGTAAATTGCGGCCGGTTATATAATTGAGTGCAAATTATGTAATTTCGTGTGTGTACATGCAAAAAAGTGAATAATTATCAATTCGCACAATTTTAATAAACAAAGAACGACTCATCGTCATCAAAATTAATGTATTTATTGTAGCAACAGAGATGACGTAGTGGACAGCTTAATGTGCTGTTGCCCGTGTTCCAATTCGAGCAATCGACACGCGGTACACTAAACTGTGCACCATTAGTGCATGTACGCACACTCACACATCCTCTTCAAGCGTGAACTAAACTAATTAAAAAAGAAAGGGTTGTCTAACAAATTAAGATATAAACGCTGATGGTCCACGTCCATATCGTCCACACACGTCGTGAATTAGTCGAGAACACGTATTCTAGCCTTAAAAACTTGTTTTTAACTGTTTCCTTAAAAATTGAAAGTAAAGATTTTCTCTAGTACATTCGACATCCGAAAATCGAAGAACGATAATTTTAATCATGTATATTCACGACGGCTGTGTATTAACAGGAGTAGAGAATATTCAGAATAATTAACTATTTTATATTTAATTGACAATGAGAAAGTACAAATACACTGTAGCTGAATCATCCGTGTTATACGACGTGATAAATCATGGTAAGGAAATGTTACGCGAAAAGACCTCAGTAGTTATGTTTTATTTCAAGGCAGTGAGTAATAAACTCAGAACACTAGTGTGCTCCCTGAGCTGCAGAACTGGCTCACTATTTTGAACGAAGCACATTTGTAGATACTAAAGCACATAAATGTTGATACTAGATAATTTTTCAATTACGAGAAAAATAAAAACCCTGATTACTCCATTATTTCTTTAGTAATATAAAAATTGCAGAGCACACAATCGTACAATAAACGCTAAGAATTCGAAGCTTTTGGATTTAGGTTACAATTCCTTTTACTCTGACATCCCGCTGGATTTCGCCACTTTTTTCAAATTTGTGATCCCTTTTTAAGACCTGGAGTCCCGAAGTTTTCAAAATTTTCAAACTTAACACTACGTTCAGGTATTAGTTATAATTCTATTTAATTTGATATACCACACGAATTTTTGCAATTTTAGCAAACTTTTCAACCAGTTTTTGGCCCTTAAGTCCAAAAATGATGAAATTTTCAAAAATGAACACTATATTCAGATTGCGGTTTAAATTCCCCACATGGAGTTTTGCAATTTTTTCACAATTTTGACCTCCAAAAGTTTTGCCCGCTACTTCCTTATTTTTAGAGGGACAATCTCAAAAACAAAGGGATTCAGTAGGGTAAAAGTATAGACGCGTATGCCATGTTTTACGGATTCGAATTAAAATTTATTGTGAGACATGTCCCAATCAGGCAGAAGATGTACCCATGATAGATAGATAGAAGATGCCAAACGATCTAGTCAAAACTGAGAATTCGCTTCGCTCTTTCAAGTACAATAATATAGAAATTTAGAATAATAAATTTGTATAATGCGCTTTCGGGTAAGAATTTTAATTTGATTTAGTCATATTTTAAGTTTAAAAAATCTTGTATTCTATAATGTGAACAGTTAAGTATACACTTTCCAAATTGTTGTTACTTTAGTCACATAGACGGGCATCCTTATATTTATATTTATCTTCAGTTATACAAAGATCATTCGAAGGTTGCCACAAATCTGTTTAGCACGTAGAGGTAGTCCCACGCTTGATGAAATGAGTAAAATTATTTCCGTTTTCTTGTGATCGGGGATGTGGATTTAGAAAAAACAATGTTTTGTCGAAATTATTATTATCAGCCGGGGTGTTGTAGGTCGTGGTCCACAGTTGTCGTTATTGACAAAAGTTTCAGACCCACCATCGGAGGACATAATCAGTGTCTAGATTGGCACGGTGTCCGCCAATTCACCGCAGAGATGAGGTAGACTGGCGTGAATTGGCGAATTGGACGGAAGCGTTTGTCAATAACGACAACTGTGGACCACGGCCCAACACCCCGGCTGATAATAATAATTTCAACAATGTTGAAGCCGACCGTGAAAGCTTATGAACTTGCATAAAAATATTTATTACTGATGTGGATGAAAGCTAATTAGTTAAGCTAATTAGCTTAGCCAAGACAGGTCATTGGTGAAGAACACAATAAAAAAAGTCAAGAGGACTGACCACTTGTCCTTCCTCTAGGCAAAGCACGAGACTCTTCCTTCCACCTCGCCCCTAAACAAAGCGGACACCACGTGGATGTATATTCAAGTTATTTCAAAACAGGGAGCGGAGTGCCAAAAGGCTATATTGGTATATTCTCAGGATGGCTAGAAAACTAGATAAGCCAATCTGAAGTAACAGTTTGAAAGTAGGCTACAGGGCTAAACTAAAAAATTAAATTACACGGCTTTTACAGCCTTGGCTTATTATAAAATAAAAACTGTTGGGCTAATTTTCCGTAGTCTGTCGGTACAATATCATCTTGTTGACGTTTAGGCAGCTTGCACGTTGAGAGCGGGGACTAGGAAGAATATATCCCTACAAAGAAGTGTCATATCCTGGTTCCAGTGTTGGGATACATCCCACCTAGTCCCTGTTCTGAACATGGCTGCCAAGCTTAGAGTCGAAACGTCGGCAAGAAGATATTTCAGCGATAGACCACGGCAAATTAGCCCGACAATTTTAGAAATAAGAAATATAGAACAACTTATTCCCACAACAAATAAAAAATCTTAACAAAAAGCGAACTTGCTACACAAAACAAAGTAATGAAAGATTTATTCATCAGTATTGTTCCCAGTCTGTTTCCACCTACGAAAACCAACAGGGAACAGCGTTTGCTGTTGGTGGGTGGAAGTTGTCACTGTCTTCGGGCGGAGATCGATATTGATCCCAGCCCAATACATATTTTGTGTGAGCTGTAACGAGTTCGTTCTTCACAGATCGAGATTTGTACTAATTTTTGTATACATCTCGTTTTAAAACAAAACAACAGTTGTAACTTTGCACTTGCCTAAGTTCTACGTCCACGTGATAAGTATAAGGTTACATTATTTTCGTTTGTTTTTCCGTATGACTCATATAGAGGAACATACATGTTTTTTATTTTTTGTATACGTGAAGATGATCTCTGGCCTGACTGCTCGAAACGTTGTGTTCAACATTAAATTTGACTAAGGTGGAAGCGCGAAGAACTACAAGTTATAAACAGCCTACATGTTTAGTCACTAACTTGTGAGCAAATGTAGTACAGTATTTACAAAAATGAAGAATCTTTTTTTTTTAAAGAAGCCATTCAAAAATTGAATCTGAAAAGTACTGTAGCAGGAAAGAATCGTTTGTTTGTCCTTCAAATAAAGAAAAACTGTGTACAAACATCGTATTTCAGCACAGCCGCATCATAAGAAAGGGTTAACGATAGTAAGAAGGGAATGCGTTCAACTCAGGTATGCGTTGGATAACGCAATCGCGTTAATTGTATCAGTTACAGATAGTTTTTACACAACGGTTGGCTACAGAATTTGTTAAATGTACGGTATAGGTATGAAGCAAAACTTCTCATTTACGTCCAACCACATAAATCTAAATATCGCCACCTTACGAAAGTGTCTTCGCATCAAATAAGCATGTGAAATTATGAATTTTTTATCGCTGCGAAATTCTTATCACTTAATTTTATCAGGCTTTCTGTGTTACTATTTATACTACGTTACACAAAATGTACTACAAAGGCCGATTTAATACAAGGCAATGGCAAGTCACCTGAACCAAATGTGATTATCTATTGATTTGTATATTTTAAGATATGATACAAAGTGATGTCGTCGCTTATCGCAGTATTATCTTCCCGTAAGTACGGTTTTCTATTCATGTTAGGTATATTTCTCAGTATTATGTATTCTGAGATACGACTTTTAAGTATCAAAATATGTGGAGTTGAGTTACACACGAATACCACATTGCTGGGGGGTTTTTACAATAGGTTACGTAACAATCACTGCATTAGCCGAAGAAAGGTGATTGCAGTTTTGTGCGTGAGTGTGTTGTAGCATGACAGAAAATCCACATTGTTCTAATTTAAAAAAAAATAATAATCATGTATAAAATAAAAATAAAATGACCTCAAGGAAAACTACTATAAAAATTAATCAAGGACCACAGTAAAGTGAAATCATAGTTCGAAGAGATAAAATAAATTAAAACCAACCATGCGGTATATAATAAATTATAGGAAAATAAATGATAGTCCAATGTATAAAGTAATTATACCCAGGTAGTATAGGAGCAGGTCAGGAAATACCCAGGATAAACAAACCTCTATAATAAAAGGACAACTTTTGGAAAAAACATATTATAAAATTAGAAACACCCAAAAAAGATGAAAATAAATAAGAAAAGTACAATGCAATAAAATAAGAGTAAATGTAAAGTATGTGTAAGTAAAGGTTCTAGATATAAAATTAAAAATGTACCAGTGCAATTTATTTTTATAATGAAAAGCAAATCCTGATGATCTCATATAAGTGATATTCTTTATCATACAATACCAGATAAAATGACAAAAAATGATATAAGAGTATGCAATAAATAGTGAAGTGAACAAGGGGAAATCCCTAAACTAAAACCAAAAACAGCAAAGGACTGCATAAAATTTAATTTTAATAAATAATTTAAAAAAAAAATAGTTGTGTTGTGTTGATGTTAACAGTTCACTGAACTCAAGACTTGAATGTTTGAGATTGAGTCTATTTTTTTTTGTTATAGAATATATTTATTATGTTTTAAGGATACCAATTAATAATAAACATTACTGTAATTAAATAAGGGTAATTTAGTTAAGATGTTATAAGAATTGTATGTCAGAGAGGGTATTAGCAAACTGAAATAATAATAAACATTGTATTTGAACTAACATAAAATGTAGGCCAAATGGTAAATATCACCCACATTATAATTAGTAAATAAGTTAATGAAATTAATTAAATCGATGAAAATTGTTTAGTGTAAATCAATAACTGTGTATTATAAATGTAACAATACTTTGTAAAGGTATTGAAGGAATGTATAAAATATTATTAGAAAAAAATGCAAGTGTAATAACACTGTAGTCTAAGGAAAAGTCTAAATTTAAGATAATATTCAAATTATTTAACCAAATCATAAAATTACTGAGAATTAAAGAAATCCACCTATAATAAGTCAATCAATGATCTTGTTCAATGTTAATTAGAATCTAACAGAAATTGTAAACCATTTAATGTGACAGGAAGTACAGTTTAAAGCCTACATTCAAATATACTGTAAATATGACTTTTTGAGTTAAAAAATACTGTAAAGAATATCATGTGTGGTATTAAATAACGCAGAATTAAATAAGGAAATCGATTATGTAATTAGTATTTAATAAGAATAAGTAATAAGCAAAATGTAATTAATCATATAATGTAAAAGTCAATAATTTTAGTTCAACATATCATTTAGGCGGAAATGCCAGATGATTAAAACAATGTCAATTTAATATTAAATCAGCCAGGACCTTTTGTATGAAGAAGAAAGATAGGGAGTTGATTGTTAAACGTTGAGATGCACACATCGGAACGATCTCACACAAATTAATTATTTAAAAAAGATAGAAGAAAAATTTTTGGATATGAACTAAACCTATAAAAAATAAACCAGAGAAATTTAAAAATATGAGTCAACATTGAGTTCCAATGGAATAAATCAAATTAAGCTATTTATGAAGGCGTAACCCAGATATTAGAACATATAAACGTTAATTCAGAATTTTATCGATACGGAATTTGCCATTGTAAACCTTATGAACTATATGGAACAAGAACACATTTGAACACTGATTGCAGAGCCGAATAACTGACCACTAATCCAGGATAATTACACTGTTACGAAGAGAAATTAATCACTACTGCTTGGATGAGAAACACCTAGAGAATAAACATTTATTTGAAGAAATTCCGTTGTGAAGACTTCGTACATACGCAGCACGGGGGCGGCCATTGTGACGACTAGACTCCAAGCATCAGTGAAATGACGTCAGACTATGCAGAGCAGTTGGTTCGAAAAAATTAAATATTACTAACATTTGTATATTAATTATTATTTCTATTTTATAATTAAGAATTTTTTTATTGTAAGTGTTGTACTTTTCAGTTTGCCCTGTAATACACTTCTTGATAGGCCTTTTATGAAAGAGTTAAATTAATCATTTGCATATTACGTTGGCCTACGAGCATGTGAAAAGCAAGTTTTACAAACTATTTTAATCACTGGTAATATTAATATTTTTTACTTAATAGTCTACAACACTTACTCCAGTGTACCGACTTTTGATTGTACCTCAGGGCGCCAGTAATAATAAACACAAATTAAAGTATATTAATCAACTTTTAATGAACCATTTGCATTTATATATTACAAAATTTGTTAATATGACTTGGATCGTTTTATATTACAATTTGAATATTATTATAGCAATGAGTTCTTTTCTGACAAATTGAGTCACTATGTTTGAATACAAACATATATTTATCAAACAATATAGAATCAAATGTTCATTTATTCGTTACTTGCGTGAAGAATCCTTCCGAAGTGCGTAGTTCTGAAGATGTTGCAGGTCGGTGAGTCGTCAGCAGCCGTTTGTTGCGTGTTAATCCAGGTTATGATGCACTAATTCACTTGATCACAGATGTACACTACACTTGACATATTGATTATACATATAACTATGTCGTATAATTATACACTCTGGTTACAACGATTATTGAATTGACCTTAAATGCATCTAACACAGTTCGCGTCGCGTGCGTTCCGATTATCTCACACCGTCGTAACTTTAATCCGAACTAATCCGCTTTCTTCCGTGAATTTCACCACAACGTATCGAATTGATGGAAATTTATATGTAATATTACTTCGTGTTGTTTGTTATTACTCCGATCATTCACTCGTTTACTTATTACTGTTTAAGAAACTTTATAACTTTAGTATTAGTAATTATCTCGTTCCCGTACTTCTGTTACTTCTGCGAATTACTTATTCTTTACATTACTTATTAAAATTTATAGTTAACGCAAAAACAGCGTACGTGAGTCTCTTCCGTGTAGTTCCGCCGATTTAAAGAAGACTAACTTATTTCTTTACAAGTTCATATTTTATATTTGCTTTGTATTTCCCTTACCTACATTCGATAGAAAAACGTTTCTATAGGTTTAAACTACCGCTAAATACAAACTCACCCAATCTGCTTAGCTAAAACCTCCCGCGCAACGCATGACGCTTTTTCTGATTCGCCCAACGTTTCTCCGCGATCCACGTGCTTAAAAAACTAGCGTCTATAGTTATCTCGCTCACACATCGCTCTCTCTCGTCTAACGGTATCTATTGTTACATGCACTTAACGTTTACAACATTGGCAAACACCCTTAATATCCTAGCGGTTAATACAGTTTATGACAGTTGTGTCCCAAAACGTGACTTAGCCTAAAATTACCTTCCTTATAGTCGTCAGCCCCAAGGCCGGCGTTATTAACCTACCGCTCTACTCTACTGCTTTTTTACAAGTTAATTTCTTTCAAGTAATGCCGCCTAACGGTTCAGGCGTCACAATACCTCTCCGCTTTCTAAAACACACACATTTCTTTGCGTTCAGCATAGTTGATTAAGTAAAATTAGCAATTGCTCAAATTTTGCGTTTCAGCCCTTTCTCTGATTATTTAAATAACAGCTAAAAGAACCTGTAATTCCATATTAATAATTTATATAACGAAATCAATTGCCCTGAGATATGAGTTTGCGAGCTGTCGATTAGCAGATCGATTCAAAATCGATTAGTCTCTATAACAATAATAAATTCATTGAATATTATAATTTTGAGTTTTATTTATTAGTAAACATATAGATAGAAGAATTTCAGATAATATTTGACACCTGGACTCCAAGAAAAGAAGAGAATAACATCATTGAGGGAGTACACTCATTGAATAACGGAAGACCACTAATCGATTATTACATTTTATAATCTAGTTAACGCGGAAAAACAATTCTTGTTATTCGAACATAATAATTTAACTAAATTAATAATTCAAGGAATTAAGAACAATATATAAATAAATAATAAATAATTAATAAATCATAACAAATAGAAAAAAAATATATATAGAAATTTGATAATTTTATTTTCAACAAAATTTTTTACCAAGTTATATCATAAATTTTTGTAACTCCGAAAATCGAATTATACGGTTTGTTACAGTGTGTATGTGCTCGCGTTTTGTATGTGTAACTTTTCGTCCAAATTTTCATACAAACGGTCTTGATTGTTTCAAATATTATATAGGCCAAACAAAATAAACAAATAAAAGATAGTTATAATAAAAAATGCCTATATCAAACCTCACATTTATAAATCAAATTTGGCCGTATAGTCGATAAATAATTCACATAAATATCCTGATTTAAATAGTAAAAAATTAATGTAAAATGTATCCTAAGGAGGAAAAGAAACATTTGAGAAAGCTTATGTACTTTTAAATATAAAACCAATAATTTAATAACAACGAGTAATATCAAATTATCCAAAATACGATAATATTTTTTAAGTTTTATAGCAAATTTTGATAAATACATTCTAAACATTTAATATTATAACATTTATTATAATACATTTAAATAATATAATTTATCATTATATATCTAAATCACAGTATAAAAACGAGTGATGAAAATTAAATATAGGAAGTGAATAAATAAACAAAAATTACTATTATAAATAAATATTAATTATGACGATAATGAAAAATGTGTTTTAAAATTACAGTAAATAACAAATACTTGCATCACACGCACACACGCGCGCGCGGTATATTGAACAGAACTAGTGTAAATGTTTTCCTAACTATACTCAGTGCAAGGTACAGGCTATGCGTACAAGTGTAACACTAATTATAAATTGATAGAAATTGCGTATGATAGAAAAGTAGAAAAGAAACACTAGTGCACAACGTATTTTTGTATTTTTATTAGATATGCAACAAATCGCCAGGTATTCGCCAGTCACCGATTCTTAGCACATAACGTCGTTGTTCGGCGTTCGGCCTGTTGTCAACCTCAGCGTGCTCAATGAACAAACATTTACTGTAAACAGTAGTTGGTTGTATACGTGTATGGTTATCATAATTATTAAGACAAAAAGAACTAATCTAAGGCATTCTAATAAACAAACAATTAAAAAAATAATAAAAGAAGGGAACAAAAGTGAAAGAATATGTACCTAAAATTAATGATTAGTGTAATTCAGTATGCAAAAAATAAACTTAACGAAGCAACTTGTTATCAATTTAAATTAATAATTGAACAGAATGAAATCTAAAAGGATATGCTTAACAACAATGTAAAAGCTGTGTAAAATAAATTAATATAGGCCTATAAATAATATACATAAATATAAGTCTTCGAATACTTTTATATTCCTTATTACGAAATTACTTGTTCCGTGATAATAATAGTAAAACTTCTATAAACTTGACTAACTGTAATTTCATAAACGTCTGTAGCTTATTCATACAAACAAATTGTACGAACATAGTGAACAAGTACGATTTCATTATTATTATTATTATTATTATTATTATTATTATTATTATTGTTGTTATTATTATCATTATCATTATTATTATTATATATTATTATGTCATTATATTCCTTGAATATAGAACACCTCATTTTTTTCTGAGACTTCTAAGATTCGTAGTCAAATATCCCTCAAGTACCTCTCCTAATTAAGTAGTTTTCATCCTTCCTCACAAGCCGATTCAATTATTCTCAATTTCTCATTAGTATCCCAGCTGTTCTACATATCCATTTGCACCCTAGTCTTTCTATCTTGATTTTTATCGTTTCTCTTTTGGTCTGCCTTTCTACGGTTTCCATGTCGTTTACCATTCGTATTATCGTTTCGGGTGCTCTTCTCTGCATGTGACCTTTGGTCTGCTAAAAGATTCTGTACAGGTCCTAATATGCATTTCTTTAGAATAATTCTTGAGTTGACATGATCACAGCAATTTATAATAGAATCATAATTACAAACACAATCACAAACACACAGACCCTTAATTTTACATTGGTATGACGCACTGGTATTAACAAACTTATACAAAACTCAAACCTTGAGACCGAACTTATAAATATTTATATTAACACTTACTTTTGAGATCGGTGTTTATCTTTAGACTATCTTGAGAACTCATACAATCTAATAATGAAAACAATTTCATAGAACACGCTTCAAGCTTGTGTTTGCTATCATTACAATGTTTATAGCGTTTGCTTATAAGTATTTTACAATAACAATTCTAAGCATGTAAGGCACAGTAAGTAAGTAAATTAGCACAATCAAGTTAATGGCACTGAAAGAACAGTTAATTTAACACAGAAATTGTTACTATACTAATCTAAATGTCATTACATTTTATACAAAAATGAAGTAGTTACTTTTTTTAGTTGTATATATTATCTATTTCTTATACCTTAAAGAATGTTTTTGAAAGTTTCGAGATAAAAAAGTATAAATCTTCCTACGAAAATGTAAAATGAAACATAATAAATTAATAAAACTAAAACGAATTTTGTAACTAATATATTTTCGCAACTAAAGAAAGTATGAAATCTACTTATACTTGAAAAATGGAAATCAGAAGGGGTAGCAAAAACGCTTTATTTAAGTTCTCTGTTTAATTTCAGAATGCCCCCGTAGTCGCCACTTTTTTAGGGGTTAGGCTGTTGAAGGGGGCTGAAACACCACTCGTCGTCGCCCTTGATTCTCCACGCTGACCTGGCGAATGTGTGTGTGTGTGTGTGTGTGTGTGTGTGTGTGTGTGTGTGTGTGTGTGTGTGTGTGTGTGTGTGTGTGTGTTCACATTCTTCTACCTGTTGCTGATTAGGAATTCCTGCCCGCTTGTTGTCATACAATGTGAAATGTTCAGTGACTTGTTTATAGACAATAATCAGGCAGCGTTGTTTGTTGAAACAAATAAAAATGAACCAGTTCTTTGCCAAGCAATTTCATTCACGATTTAAACGTTCTTTCAACGCATTTCACTAATTTTCACATTACACAGACGACTTCATTTTAATTCTGCAAACAGGTTTCTCAAGCCAAAAAAATTTTATATTGTAAAAACATGTATAGCGTTTCAGTTTGGAACCCTTCGCATATAAAAACAACAAAGGGTCCTTTTTCATAATAATAATAATAATTTTTTTTATATTACTGTTGTTCCATCTTCACGGATTTGTTCTCGTATTTCAAATAACATTTTTAGCAGCAGAAATAAAACTACTAGAAATAGCATATAATGACTTCTTTATTTTTCGACGTAAATAGACAGCCATTGAAATCATAATAATAACAAACAACTTAAATGTAGGGAACGTATTTACGTTCGTTCCTTAGTCAAATTGTTTGCTATGATGGTTTTAATGATCTGTCTACATTTCAGTGTAATACCTTGTTTTTAATCAAAATGTATATCGGAATTGCATTGAACTCCTATTTAATTCTTAAGGAGAATCTGTAGTTTCGTTTAAAGGAATGTTAAATTTAGTATTTTATGGTATCATTTTCTAAAATCTTCTCAAGTTATTTTTCTTAGGTTTTGTAGTATTATAATATAAATTGAATTATAGTCTACAATCAAGACCGCATATAAATTATAATTTTGCATAACTGAGCCTAGAGGATTTGATTCTCAGAGAAGCCAAAAAAAGACATACATTGATTTCATATTTCTTTTATTATAATATCACCATTTACCATTTACCGTTAATGTCACCATTAACGTGCCCCTGGAAACCAAGAAGAAATTCATAAGTTTCATTTGGCCTATGGTTCAGAAACCTGGACCTCGAAGCTTTTGGAGGAGGACCTTAAGAATCCCGTGGACAGAAATAATTAATAATGCTGAGACACTGAAAACAGAGATTGAAAGGACGCTGTTGAAATGCATTGCGGAAAAGACAAATAGTATGGTTGGTCACCTACTAGGCCATTCAAACTGGTTCACCATCCTGACCGAGGAAACAAGACAATGGTAGTTTTGGAAATTTTTAAGATAACTTTTTGGTTTTGTTTGCACTTATAAGAAATATTGCATTTAGTATATATATACGAAATTTCATCTTCACATCTCATTTCGTTCACAATCATTATTTTTGTTTAATAAAAAAACATACAGACGGATCAGCATAAGTTCCTATGGAGCGAGGACTTGGATTTGGTTACACAACTGTTAGTGTTTAAAGTTGATATTTAGTAATTTAGGCCAAAGAAAGCAGAAATAGTTGTTTAAAATAACTTAATTTGCGCATACCAAATTTACTGATTGCTTTACACATTTACTTACTGTAATACTATTACCTGTCACTTCTGCTGAGAGTAAAAGATCGTTTTCAAAATTAATATATATAAATTGAAGTGTAAAATAATTTACGATACAAAAAGACTAGATTTCTATCGTTGAAAATTAATATGTATACATATACTTTCAAAATTGTAGTTGATGTTTAGGTGTTATCAGAATGTGAAATTAATGACAAAAGTGTCTGATTTATAGGACTGTTAACGATGGCACCCTGTTTAGATTCACCAACACAAAAGACTCGCAACTCGCGTCTTTCAACCGCCTAACCAGCAGCATCCCCTATAGGGACCGTTCATACGACTGTTGCGTGATGTCGCGTCTTGTACCCGTGGCTTGACTGCAGTGTCCGGGTCGTGTCCCATGACCGCCAGAGGACACATACGCACTTACATCCCGGTGTCAAATAAGCTAGAGAGGCCACTGGCTAAAAGGATATATTCCCATACGATAACGTGGTTGTCAACGGAAAAATAGCTTGCTATTAAAAATACAATAATCTTCTTTAAAGAATGTATTTTATATGCTGCATTTGTCACTTTAATACTTAACAATTTTTTTTTTAAATAAACACTACTCTTATTGTTTACTTTTGATATCGCGTTTCAGTTAGTGTACCACGATGAAGTTATTAATAAACAACAGTCCAGTATCAGCACCGTTTAGTGTAGGCCCACCAAGTTGATCCAGCCAAAATCCAGACATTTTTAAAGGATAATCTTTACAAAACATTTTTATTGGAGCCATTTTTTATACGCATTATTTTATTAGAGCCATTAATTATAATGTAAACACATTATTATTATTACTCTAATTCTCTCAATATTAGGCCTATTATTTTATCATTATTAACTTTATTATTAGATAAAAACTCAAAATATTAATCAGATTTTGATGTTTCTGAGGTAGTAGCCTTCAACCACGAGTACTTTTCAAATTTACAGTTTATTAGGTTTTGATTATTTTAAAAAATATAATTTATAACATTCTGCACAGTCCGTTTAAATTTTCAGAGAACGTGATTGAATTTGAGCCGGTGAAGTAACTTCTAGACTGTTTTTTCTTCCGACCATCGAATCTTCATGTATGAGAACATTCTTTATGTGTTGATGTTGTGTGACGGTACACGGAATAAGTAGTTACAAGTTTTACAAGTGCAGCGTACACCCGTTACACTCTCATTTGAAGAGAAATATTTTTGTGACCAATTTCTTTCGTTCCATTCTTCCCCTACTTTCGTCTTCACCACCAAAACAAAAACTCTGGTTTACAATTTGCGTCCCCGAAGTCCATTCTCGAGACACTGGGACAAGCGTTTCCAATCCGTGATGTGTGGTCACCATACCTTAAGTAGTTAGTTCCTGCACCGGACACTGTTACTGCTTCTCGTGTTGTTCGTTAGTAAATCAATACTGGTGTAATTAATGAAGAATATGCCGTAAGAAATGAAAATTAGGCGTAGGCCTAGTTATAGTAAAATCATTTTTCATAATAACTGAAATGAATTTAATTGTCAATAATAGCAGAGTGGTGAAGTCCTTCATACTAGTATGAGGAAATAGAAATACCATCTCGTTGTCGAGAACTAGCAACGTAATGTTATGTCAACGTGATATTCTGCGTTCAGAAATTATTGCGCTATGCCAGATTATGTGATATATTCAGCATCCACAATAACACCGATATAATTCAAAACGGCGTTTGACATTCTTGTTGCCAATGTGGCTGGATTCTCCACCATTCTGAAGTGACACTGTGCAACAGTCTATCACTGGTTCCACCCGTGCTCTCTTATATTCACTTTGTTGTTAACTGTACTTCCTAATGTTAGCTTTAACTTGTTCAATACACTTAATGCATAGTGGTGCATCATTCCAGTGTATTTAAATTATAAGTGACAATGTTTTACCTGATTGTATATTTAAATGGAAAATTATTCATAATTTTATAGTGATATATAGGCTATCCAATCCAAAGCCCGGTGTTCTCGCGGAACGTATTAAATGTGCATGTCGTCTCTGTCTAAAGCGGTTGTTGGCGATTTGTATAACTTCAGGATTTTCCCACCTCTTTGTCATCTCGAACTGTTCTTCTCCGTCTGACCTTCGTCAACTCCTGCTTGAAAACTTATTGGTTCCATTCAGTGGCTTGTCACGAGATGTCGTTCACCGGTTTTCCTAAGGTAATGGTCCAGCCAACGTCGTTGCCTTCTTGAACTTCTTTTTCAACCGGTTTCTGGTTTCTTTTTCTCCAGGATTCTGCGTTGGTTATCTGGATGGTCAGGAAACGTAATATTCTTCATGACATTTGCTTATAAATACCTGAACATTCCTGACTTTGTTGATTCTCCAAGTCTCACAGTCGTATAAGAAGGCAGATACGTGTCTGGCATTGAAGTGGTAATTATAACTATATACTAATACTGGCGATTACAGTGAACGACAGAATTATTTTGGCAATGTTACTCGGTTGATGTGAAATTATTTAAATGATACTGAGAGTTAATATGTGGGTTCGGTATAATTATTTGTGCTTGGAAGTGATCATTCGCCTGTCCTTACCATCTGAAAAAAAAAACAATCGCTTGTTCCAATCACATAAAGACACAGAACGAAGGACGACAAGAAATGTACTGTACGACCGCTCAGGGGCAAAATTTAAAATCCGGTACGTGTGGGTTGGCTGACACATAGGCAACTTAAAGTCTATTAAAAACCATTGCTTTTTTTTGTATAACTGTCCTACACAGAAGTTGATACCCAATATATTTATCTAAGTTTTTGAAAACTGCGCAGACCGGGGCTGTGCGGGACGAAGGGCTTGCCCGTCGCCCGCTCGTGTACTATGTCCCGAGCTTCAGAAAGAGCTGCTGCCGTAGGGACTACTGATAATCTGGATTTAGGGTGTGGCCTGCTACCGGCCGTGGGTTGTCAATTAATTACTTAATTGAGGGTGAGTGTTCGCCGAGGCCGGGTCCAAGATTCTCCTGGCACAGATTGGTAGCGACCGAGGGCGCTAAAAAGATGGTTGCCCTGGAATCGGGGGGAGCGACGATAGAATTTTCGGGACAGTGTCCGTATAGTGGCGTCCAGGGAACGGACACGCAGGGAGTCACGTATAGTTTTGTTTGAGGTCAGATAATGGGCTTTGCATGCCCAGCGCAATCCTCGGTCGAGGAGAGACTGAAGCTTTCGCTTATGGGTCTTGGCCAAGTAGCCCCAAACGGGTATCGCGTAGGTAACCATCGGCGCCACATAAGTGGAGACGATAAGCTTCCCTAGGCGGCGGGTCATGGCGTTGCTGCACAGTATGGACCTGAGTTGATAGAGACGATGGGCGGTCTTTCGGGCTACTTGCGCAGAATGTGTCCGCCAGGTGAGATGTCGGTCGAGGTGAACCCCGAGATACTTGACCTCTCGAGACCAGGGCAACAGTGTATCGCCTACGTAAAGTCTGTCAGGGAGCCTAAAGCGTCTGGAGAAGACTACTGCTTTGCTCTTGGCCGCGTTGATGGCAACTCTCCATTTATCTGCCCACTCAACGTATTCGTCCAATTGTTCCTGGAGCCAGATAACGGCCGTCTCAGCGCGACGATCGACAGCATACACTGCCGTGTCGTCAGCGAACATGGCCAACCTGGTGCCAGGCAACTTGGGCAAGTCGTTGACGTACACAGAGAAAAGCAGGGGGCCCAAGACGCTTCGCTGAGGTACACCAGCAGTAATAGCCCTTTCCGAAGAAAGGTTGTTATCAACTCGCACGCGAAAAGTTCTGTTCCGAAGAAAGCTAGCAATCAGGTGAAGGTAGCAATCCGGAAGCAGAATTTCCGTGAGTTTGTAAAGAAGGCCTGGATGCCAAACGCGATCGAAAGCCTTCTCGACATCAAGGAAAACGGCGACGGTCTGCTCTCGCGAGCAACCGGCCTCGGCCACGGTCTCCACGAAACGCATCAGTTGATGCGTCGAGGAGTGCCCAGCACGAAAGCCGAATTGCTCGGGGACCAGAATATCGAACCGTTGAAGGTGATCCATTAGCCGCCGCTGGACTAGTCGTTCGAAGACTTTCGAAGTGGACGACAGCAGGCTGATAGGCCGGAGGTTCTCGGCGAACTTGTGGTCTTTTCCCGGCTTCGGGATCATCGTGACCGTAGCCGAACGCCATTTCTTAGAAAAGTAGGCGAATCGGAAGCAGGCATTGAACAAATCGACCAGGAAGCGAACTCCCCGGTCAGGAAGTCTCTGTAGGGCGGTGTTAGTAACACCGTCCGGTCCAGGGCTCTTCCTGGGCCGAAGCGTTAAAAGCCTGTCCGTTACCTCTTCCACCGAAGTGGGTTCAGGTTCGGATGTGATCGGGCTGCCGAGAGAAGCCTCAACTTCGGTTACTATCTCCTCATCGGAGTCTGGGTCCCCGGACGGGTTAGGAGCAAATTGAAGCTCCAGGTACCCGGCCAGGAACTCAGATTTCTCGTCAGGCTTGGCAAGGGGATGTCCACCAGGTCCGTTGATGGCCGGGAGTGGAGGACGGCGCCTCTTCCCGGTCATCGCGGTAGGAATCCTGTAAACGGAGGAGTCGCCCTCCGGTGCATCGTCTGCCACTTTGGCGACCGCAAATTCCCAGCAGCTTCGTCGGAAGGCCTGTAAGTCACGACGTAACTTGCCGGCCGCCCTTTTGAAGCTGGCTTTGTCGTCCGGATCTCGCGTCCGCTGCCACCGTCTCCGAAGTCTGTTCTTCTCTACAGCGAGTAGACGGACTTCATCTGGGATCCGGTGATGATCGGGTGTGAGATTAGGCTTCATCCGTGAGCACACGCCGGCGGAAGAGACCACGGCATCATCGAACAAGGCTACCGCCTCGTCTATGTGCTGAGTGGTATCAAGCGGAACTTCCTCGGGAAGTCTGCGACAAAAGGCAGGCCCGAATCGGTCCCACTCGACCACTCGTCGTGCTGCTCTCCCAATCGTGTGACGGGTAGGTACGTGCACCTCGATGGGACAATGGTCAGAGGACAGCTCCGTTAACACGGATACCTCAATCTGGTTGACAAATCCCTTGACAACTGCTATGTCTAGTATGTCAGGTCAGGCTCCAGGTCGGAGGGGATAATGCGTCGGTAGTCCGGGTCCGTAGGCTCGTAGGTGGTGGTCGTGAAGGTACCTGCTAAGCGCCCTCCCGGATTGGCGTAGTCAGTTGACTACCCCAGTCGGGGTGTTTGCAGTTCAGGTCACCTGCAAGAATAACCTTCCTATGCGCTCGAAAAATTGCGGACAGGTCGGCGTCTAGAACTGGTTTGGTTGGCGGTTTGTAAGCCGAAACCAGGAGGACACCTCCGAGAACTCCGGAGAGTTCAACGGCTGTGGCCTCGATATTTTGGCGAGTAGGCAAGACCACGCGGTGATGTGCAATGCAACGTTTCACCGCTATGGCCGTGCCACCCCCCGCATTCCGCCCAGGTCTATCGTCCCTGGGCGGAACGCATAGTTGGGCAATCTCACGTTGTCATGGGCCCTAAGCTAGGTCTCAGAGAGGAGAAGCACGTCGGGCTTGCGACGGGCTAGGAACTCTCGAAGTTCCTCGAGTTTGGGCAGAAGGCTGTTGGCGTTCCACGCTATTATGGATAGGTCGCGCTTGATGGAGGTAATTCTGTTAGCGTGGAGCATTACAGAAGACCTATGGCGGCTGCAGCTTCCGCGAGCAGGAGGAACTTTTCAGTCGGGGTCGCCGTGCGAAGACGCTCCCGGATGGAACGATACAATCGGGCCACTTCTTTGAGGTAGTATTCCTCGAGGAAAGACTTTACCTCGGCTAGAGCTGAGGGTGATGTGGACGACGAAGCAGATGGGGCAGGGTCGCTGCGGGCGGCGGCAGCATAGCTGCGGGCTGAACTCACCCGAGATGTGTTCTTGGATGGGCGCTCGGTCCTTTCAGCTGCAGGACGGGGCGCTACTCTGGACTGCCGAGCAACCCCAGCGCCGGGGCGCTGTGTTGGTTTGGGTTGTGGTTTCTGGGCAGGGGCAGCGGGAGCAGCGTTTTTCTCTTTCTTCTGCTTCTTCTTCCTACTCTTGGACTTATAGCGAGCCGTGGGTGGGGGAGATTCTGACCTCTCCGGGACTGGCTCTACTACCTCCGTGGCAGGTTCCTCGTCCATAGGAACGGGCTGGTCTTCAGACGATGCTGCCGTAGCATGCTCTTCCCGAGCAGGTGAGGACGATGCACGTGGGTGAGGTCGGGCATGAGTTTGCGATGCAGATGAGCTGACCTTCTCCGGGAGACGGGGAAAGGCAGCACGATCCGGGACGACTGGAAGCTGCTGGCGGGCAGGAGGGTTATTCCTGTCCGCGGCCTGCCTCAGATGCTGCTGGAAAACCCAGCATTCTCGGTAATTTGCCGAGTGAGGTTCGCCGCAATTAATACAAAAGCGGCGCCCCGCAGCCGGCAATTGACAGGCCTTAGTCGGATGCGGCTTCCCGCATCTGACGCAGGCCTCTGCATTGTGGGAACTGTCCGAGCCGTGCACGAATCGTTGGCAACGATGGCACTGCGGGACGTGGCCAGCTTCGCGGCTCCTTTCTACTTTTATTTTCAGCCCGCAAAGACTGGTCAGGCCCAGCAGTCTGTCTGCCTGTTCCCCCTTCAGGATGATCACCCGGAGGAGGGGTAATTTACGCCTGGGTGCGTATGCGGTATATAACCTAATGCTTTCCTTAATCGGGAACCCGAGTTGGCGGAGCTCGTCCGCCACCTCATCAGGGTCGGTGTCCTCGTCCAGGCCGCGAATGATCAGCCGGACGTGAGCCGCCTTCTCGTTTGTAAAAGTGTAAAATTGTAGGCCGTTTGCTTGTAAAAACAAATAGACGGCACGGTACTCCTCGTCCGTCGCACAACTAACGCGCAGACTGTCTCTTCCACGAAGAGACATCTGTACGTCCGCCGAAAGACGAACGCCGAGCCGGAGGCGTCTGGAGTAGTCAACGACGTTCTTGACGCCGTTGACGAACAAGGGCGGAGGGCGGCTTCTACGGGAAGGAGCATCCAGATCAAGCTCCGGTTCGTCGGGGAGCGGAGTTTCCTCCGCTTTCCGCTTTTTCTTAGATGTGACGACGGTAAATGAGGACCCAGGCGTGGGCTGGGACCCAGTTCACGTCGGGGCAGGAGTACACCTATTGACTAAGTTGGACGCGGCCGAGACCGATTGGTGGCCCTGAGAAGGACCACTGCACGATCCGACCGAGTCAGGGACAGGGTCGGGGTCTACTGATGAAGCATTGGAGTGGCCCTTAGCAGGACCATTCCGCTGTCCGGCCGCAACGCGACGGTCGCCCATCGCGTTTTGGCAGAGGTATTCGTGCCGAAGCCCTCCTACGGGGATGGTTAACCCGCTTAGCGCCGGTATTGGAGGCCGCACCACGACTAGGCGAAGCGACCGACCGCTACCGGAAGGGACCTAACTTTAGCCTACGCCAAGCTAAGCGGGCGATGCCACCAAAAACCGCGGGAAAAACAGTAAATAGGCCTTACCTTGAGTGATCCCTCGTAGTAATCCCAATACAAGTCCACTGGTCCGGAGCTTCGCGAAAGCCACAAACACCACACAGCACTTTCACTGGTCCACTGCACTTTGCCGCCTTTTGGCTTCGGGAGGCACACTATACTCGGTACACACCAGCCGACACCAGACCGCGAACGGCTATTGCCGCCAAGAGACCCGCACACGCGCACACGAACACTACCGCGTACACAAGCCGAAGCAACCGATTCACCCGGACTAGTTGAGTCTGCTGCCACGCGGCCCTAACAAGGGACGTCGAAGGCGGTCGCACGACCCACTAATGCGTGGCCGCAGCTAGCTTGGCTTCACTCTTCTTGACCGTTACTGGACCGGCACTACAGGTGATCCAGTTGTTTTCTACACCTTCAGTCGATGATGACCTTACTGCCGGCGCAAGCTAGGGCGGGAGTTCCAACCGCCAACAACGTTCCACGAAAGAGTCAACTTCGTACGTCAATCTCAGCCTTGGAAGAGCTCCTGAGCCTCGATGTGATGCAGTCCAGAGTCAGACGAAGAATCTCCCTTCCCCTCCCTCTGAAAACTGTTGTTATTAAATAAGGTAATCAACAGAGATAAATAAAAACTTTATTTTTCTTTGTGCGCCATAAAAGTTATGCCCCACTTTCGTCAAAAAAATTGAAGCTACTTCGACATACTGCATACTGGGCGATGAAATTGCGGTTTTCATGGTACGCTTTAGACAGAATTTTCTCTTTAGACCTAATTTTCGAACTAATTTTAAAGTTTCCTTAGATTGCAGTTATAAATAAATTCAAGTTTCAAGGGTAAAACGGTTTAAATAAAATGATGGCGTACGCAGACTGACGAAAGGCCAGTAACAGGTAGCCACATTTGTATGGATACGATTTAGTAGCTACCACACCCCTAGGAACAGTAATTTTCCACTTTTTTTACGTCTGTAACAGAAAATTAGCCAAGATTTCAGGTAACGATAAAACGTTTTTTGTTTGCTCCAAACCCAGTAATAAAAGTTAATACAGTACAGTTTTCGTCTTTGAGTTAGCAGTTACCTACCGGTTCTTGGTAAGTGGGTAAAGCTGTAAATCGCTTTCGCTTTGTCGCTCCTTTTCGGGAAACTTCTAAACGTTTAGTAATACATTTACAGTTAGCCGAAGGTAAATGCTCCGAGGTTTGTGCGTGTCACAATACAACAATAAATCATGCAGCAATGTCAACCGCTGTGTCTCTGTGCAACAGCGGCGCTTCACTTGTTTGTAAACTGTATGTGTATGTGTTTGAGGTGGGGGGGGGGGCGTTAATGGAAGACAGACATAGAAAAAAGAGCAAAAGGCACCCAGCCTAGGATGATGACTTTAAAAGGGCTTCATGAAATAAACGTTAAACTAAGTATTAAACACAAATATCTAACATTTTCGTCACTTTTTCGATTTAATATTAATTGAAACTTAAACCTAAAATAGAGTCAGGCGTATTCAGTAGATTACGTCTTCAGCTATTCTCTAACTTCTAATATCAAACGTATTGCAAGACTAGTAAGATTATTTCGTACAGAAATACACACTATTATGACTATCTGTATCGACGTTTGTTGCAAAAATACAAACTGACAATGCTGTTAGTTCTCATATTAGATCAGTATACAGTGTTATCAGTAATTTTCCTTACGTGGATTTATGGATGTTTTCCACCAAACACTGGAATGCGTTTAGCAAACATTACGTATTCACGTAATGCTTTCTAACATGGCATTTTCCTCCATTGCTCTCCTAACCACGTTAACAGAGTCCGCTCCCAGTATATTATACACATTATAAGGATTTTCCTATTCCCTTACGTTTTTCTTGTTTTCATATGTTTGTGCTACAATTTTCGGAAGTTTCATTTCAATTGTTCTGTGTATACAGATCCTAATTTTGTTGAGACTTTAAAGCTGTTTTTATATTATCTTCGTTAATTAGTTTCCCCCATTCTTTAACTGACAGTATCATCCCCAATGACTTCAATAGACGTAATTTCTATAATCTCAAATATAACATAAAACCCAGGGAAATACTCATTGTAAAACAGTCGAAAAGTATGGTTTTGAACAAAAACTGCGTCGTCTAAATACACGAAATGCGTAAGTCGATTAAAACCGAAAAGGCCTACTCTCTTGGGGTTGTAATTCGGGTCTATTCTGAATGACTATTCAACCCTTAACCTTTTCTGTAAGAAACAGTGGAATAACTCAGGTATGTATAACCATCAGAATCTTCACAACTTCAGATCTTCGATCTGAAAGCTTTCACTAAAAGCGTGGTTACGCTGTCTACCATCTTTCATTAAAACAATATTTGTAATTATTCTACTCTCAAATCTTCCCCTTCTTCTTGAAGAGGCATAAACACGCAATGCACTCATGAGAACCTCTACACCTTTTATGCCTACGGTAAACACCTACGCGACACAAGTGTTCTTATACATACAAACGTGTTTCTAAATAAAACCACACGAAAACGTAGAAACTGAAAATAAAAAACTGTAACTCTTATAATATGTGTAGAGAATACAAGGGCTCTGGTACTGCAAAATGTATGGATAAATCCAGTTACTAATAGAGTGCAAATGTTTTCTTTTCTAGACGCAGTTGTCAGCAGCACTGGACATCAACACAAATGCGGACACTGGATAAATTTGAATAACAGGAAATCAATAAATTTCGTTCGTGAGAAAAAGAAACATTTTCAGTCGTTATCCCATTTTGAAAACGCTAAATTAAAAAAAATTCATAATATTATAGTCTATTAAAAAGAAAAAAATTTCGCTTTAAACTAAGTGAAACAAATCAAAAAGAAGTGAAACTAAGAAACTTAAGAGCTCCCACTCCATCACAAAAAACTTACAGAAGAAAGATACTTAGTTATAGAAAGGCCTTAATTCTATCCCCAGATAATTTTGAATGACCACTAATACTGCTAACTTTTCTAAAAAATTGAGTTCTTCCTAAAAAATCTTTTTATTTTCTTTCCATCCAACAGTAGAGTCACAAAATGTTATGTGCTAGCCACAAGTTTTGAAGGTACTCAATAATAATATAACGAATTTATGAAAATACGAAAGCTTATGCGGGCACGGAACCCGGCGCAAATGAACGATCATCAAAAAATTAATCGCTGAACAGACGTTGGATAATGCTCTTTAGGGAAGACCAAGGATCCTCTGGGGAGACAACGTGATGGAGAGTGCAAAAGATCTCATTGGGGATATAGTGAAGGATTGGGACAAATGATGGCGGACGTTCAAGATGTCAAGATCAAATAGTGGAGAAGAACGTCATGAAGAAGAAGAAGAAGTTAATTGCAGTACATTTGGACCATCTGGCTTGTGGGTGAGGGTAAACGAAAAACATGAATCCATCTCAAATCTTCATGTAGATGAACAATTTTCCATGGTAACTTTGTTTTAGTAATTACGGATTTTATTCTCTCAAAGTTATATACAAGTACCTATAGATACCAATTTCTATCAGGTTAATCAGGTTACAGTGTACATTATACATCTTAAAACATCTGAGCGTATCCTGCGAGTTTGACGTGTATGCAACTGAACACTTATCTTTGGGAGAGCGAACGATAGCGGTCTGTAAAATATTATCATCGCAAGTTGAACTTCAGAGACTGCGTCTTGGAACTGGTGCGGTGGCAAGCACGAGTTTGCGGCGCAAGAAAGCGTTCGAAAAATAATTACTGCGCCAAATCTTGTGTGGACAGGTATAAAACATTCTGAACAACAGGCTGCCAAAACTATAGGATTAGTATCGCTATAATTGTGATGCGCCCACTCGCTTCAACTGGAAGAAATGCGCCCGGTCTCTATTTACTACAGTGATTCCATCTTTAACACTGTAATTAGCGGAGTTTTTGGTTCGTCCAAACACCGATTGAGCAGAGTTAGTGAAACAAATTAAAATAAAAGTGCCATGAAGAGGTACAGTGGTAATACTAGCAGGAGAGAAACCAATACATGTAAGCTATTTATTACTAATCAAACTTAGGAAACTGTCAACTACGGGTTTCAATCCACATTTTATCCTCAGTCCATTAAAGACAATTATATAAAAAAGACCTAGGCGTATAACTATAACTGTACGTCGGTTTTTCATTATGTGCTAAAAGGCCAAGAAAGAAAAATTATATAAAAACTAGATAAAACAACAAAAGGGATTAATATAAGACAAACTGTAAAAAAGTACAAAAATTGTAACATAAACTATAAAGACGAGATTTCAGATAACCAGAAACTTAGAAATTGTCTCAGTAGCTTTTTCTAGTAGCGACAACCGACCAAATCGTCTCTTTTGAAGCAGTAAAAATTTAATATTTTGAATTAAGTAATATTATTTAAAAACATTGTCTCGCTAATTATTCTTACTTGAGAGACGAACAAAAACAAAAGTAACAAGGAGCATTATGTATCGACGGTTAGATGATATCCGATTCCCTACACAAGAATAGAATAGGCCACCTTTATTAATCTTTACCATTTCTTATAAAGGATCGGTTTCGTCAAGATAACATTTTGTACTAACTTTTTAAAAACAATTGTTAACTCAATTTTAAAATAATACTCAAGAAATTTATTTACACAATTGAAACATTTGTTTTATAAAAATACCTTAAGTTTACACTTTATTCGCCTCCCTCTTATCGGCCGTGAATAAATTCTCCACTGTTGTACTCGAATACTTTTTATAAATTAATGTTTAATATTTCGGAAATGTTAGAGTATCTTTACTTCTGGTGTTATAGGTAATGTAGAAATTATTTATTTCATGTAAATATAAATTACTTCACTTGACGTTTCGATCCCTAGAATCTGGTATCGTCCTCAGAAGCTGTTAGTGGCGGTTAAAAAGCCCTGTTGCAGGACATAGCAACCGCCTTTCAACGGGGTCATTCATCCGCATCTCACAGCTTCTGAGGCCAATCCCAGAATCCAGGTATCCACAGGTCAAGTGAAAAATATTACTATGGAAGGCAATCCGAGTAGAGGTTTACCTGCCAGAAATTATCCACCGCTTAGGGGTTTTAAGAAAAAGTACATTACGTTTTACAGACTTTATTAATTCGAATATATAATTTAAGATGGGGGAGGGAATTTCGAGGAAAAATTTGAGATGAGACCGAAGACTTTAGACGTCGAGTTGAGGGAAAATTAAAAAAAAGACAATACTAAGTATTTAGATTATTACTAAGAAAATAATACATTCTCTACAGTTCGACAAGGACACATAAAGTGCAATATCAGTTTACTAATTACGTATACGAATCATTGGATATATGTGAACACATACAAGCTGAATGTACAGTAAAGCAATCAGCTAAGAACAAGCAATATACAAAGATTAAGGGAAGAACTTCTACAGAAACAAGCCCTAGGTGGGTATCACGAAGAAGGAGAAAACAGAGTAGACTTGGGATGAGGTGGCAGAACAGCGTTAAGAGAGATGTGAAAATAACATGAATTTGTTATTTATAGATTATAGATCGGTGATTGACTAGAGGAGGCTGGATATTGAGTACCAGAGTGATTATAGACCCACACGTAACCGGACCACCCTATCATGTAGGCCTATACTTCTGCATGAGCAGAATTAAGGAAAAATAAAAAGCCGCTTAAAGACTAAAAGTAACTAGGATTGAAAACCTGCTAACAATAAAACAAAACACTGTCCTTATCGCAAACCTAATTACTTTCCCGATACTAAACTTACTAGTATCAAGTTGCAGGTTGTAAAATGTAGTCGCTCTACGAATCATCGTGAATTAGTATAATTGCTAACTTGTGTATTGCTTAAACTGCGTATAACGCCAAAAGCATATTTTGAATAATTTACTCGTTTACAAAGTATTCAGAACTCTTAGTATTTCGATCGCGGTCTGAAGGTTTATGACAGAACGCCAAAGGGCAGGCATTTCCATAAGTTTCTTTCCAAGTTACACTGCCATAATGCATATCCCATGGTAGGACGACATGAAAGAGGGGCAATTTAATAACGTTATCGGATTTTATAACATGCTAAATTTAATACATTTTTACAATAATAAATACTATAATTTCAATAGGAATAATTTCTTAATAACAATCTATTATTATTCATGCCTATATTTTAAATTAAATAAATAAATATAATTATAGAATTACTACGGACGAAGAGAAATCGTAGTATAATGAGGGGTAAAACGGTTTGGACATAATGGTCAAAAAGAAAAATATTCCAGTGGAAACTTCCAGCATAAAGGAGAAGACAACAGCAGTGTCGGAATGAAGGAATCGAGAATGTTTTGGTGACTCGGACTCCGAAAGAGGAACATCCTTTTGATACAGGAGTTTGGGGAAGAAGAAGGAGTCTATGTTTTCATCTTGCACATACGTGTCCAATTGTTCATGTATATGTTTATATTATAAAAGTCACTTTATCGACTCCACTTAAATATATACAGCGTTTTTCGTCGACTTCCGTTGATCAATTTCCATTTCAATTTTAGCCAACTCTATTCAGTCTTAATGAATAATTTGTCTTTACGTCTCATTTGTAATTTCTTCTGTCATGCGTGTCTCTGATCAGTCTTTTTCCACTTCCTACTGGTTTTCATTACAGGGCGGTATTCAGTCTTCCACCGTTCTTTGGGATTACCGTACCATCTTGCTACAGACGTTTTTGTTAACTGATTTATTTATACTCTTTTGATTTTTACCTTCTGAAATCGTCTGGATGACATTAATGGAATACTGTTATTTCCACGCCTTCCGATGTGGGAACAATGTTTATGATTGTAAGAGTAGATCACGATATCAATGACTTACTAGCGTGGTTCTGAATTCTGCTCATATATAGATCCTTAGGATTATTTATTTTTATTTTGTTTTTTAAGGAATAATAATTTAATAGTGGCTTCCCAAACTCACATTTTTTTTGGTCTTTTCAAAGTTCCAACTCCAGAACACACTGTTTAGATATTGTCACTTTTAGACACCACAGTGTTGTCACAAATTTCTTATCCACCCGTTCTGTATTAAGCGATAAGACTTCCAAACGCTCCCACATGACTGGTATTAAATACAAATGGTATTAAGTAGCATATACCGATTGTAGTAAATGCAATATGAATATTTATTACAAATGAAAAGATTTTTCCATAAAGCCAAATAAAAGAAGCCATCACCAATCGTAAGTAAAGTTTATTTAATAATACAGTTTGTTTTTATTTATATGTTATGACAATAAAAATAAAAGGCAAATATATTTCTTAACAGTAAGGTAACAAGGTTTCTTTTGTACTGTATATATGCGTGTGTCTCCTTGTGTGTCACTGTGTCCAGCGACAAATAATAAACTACTGCAATGATGAAGTAATAAACAAAAATTTAATTTCATTTAATTTTTAATCCGTAGTCTTTTGTGCTGCGATAGCTTATCACCACGGCGAACTGCTGGTTTCGTTGTCCTGCTACCTCGTAATAACACGTCTACTGAATATTCATGTCATCATGGCCACTTACTCTTGTCAAACGCTAAGAATTATTTTTTAAGGAGTGTACCCAACGGCTGTGCGTGTATCAAGATGAATATTAACTAAGCATCATAGCTGATCGAGGTCCTCGAAGTGCAAGGTGCACCTGTTTGTAAGAGGGTCACACGCAACGCAACTGGACACTTATTCAGAAGTCGATTGAAAGCAGAATTTATCTAAATGTGCAGAAATTTTAAAATTGTATTTATATCAGGAGTAATAAATAATACATCTTAAAGGTATATAAGATTAAATAAGTTATATAACGATATACTACTTTGTAAAATGCAATCTATTCTATATTTACAGCCTAATTTTTTTTCTCCTGAGCCGCCCGTTTGGGTGACCCGTTCCGCGACTACATTTGATTTGTCAGTCGGTGCTGAGGACCTTCCATATCCGTATAACCACAGAATCCTGTAAGCGAGAAACCTCGTGGCAATCAGTGTTCCGTCACTGCTAGAACATGATGTCTCCATTCCTTTTGGTATTTCCGGACTTAATCAACCATGTTCCCCATCCTCATGTTTGACTCAATCTCAGTGTTACTCCTACCAGTGACCATTAATTATCCTGTACCCTTTTGATGTTCTCCCCGACGCTCACAGCTATATAAAAGAGTCGGATTTGACATTACATTTTCTCTTGAAATTTTCAGCTAAGCATTCACGTGGACACAGAGCACTGCAGCTTCACGAAGCTCTACCTTAAATAGCATACACAAAAAAGTTAAACTATTTAGCTAAACTTCTATAAAAAAGTTAAACTTCTATAGTGATATTACGTTAAGACACATGGTAGTGAATAATCTTAAGTTCTACAAGATGCCTCAGGTAACATCTTAGTGTGCATTTGTTTTTAGAGGTTTAAAGGATAAATTACCGGTTAGTCGATAGAAAGAACACAATATATGCATTTTAAAATATTCATCCTCTGTATGTATCCATATTCCATACCATCTTACTTTAATTTCGTTGATGAATATAAATACATATATTCCCATACTCTGTTAGTTCTGCAAATAGAGTGTTACTTCCTATAATACCTTGTGTATAATTATTTTGATGTTATAGTGCTATTGCTAATGCATATGACTGACATATTTGCTTGTACAACTCTACCACCGATCTCCTTTGCATTCCCGCCCTCACTAGTAATTGAAAATATTCTTACTTATATCGTTTTGAGCTCTTGAAGACTAAAAATTGTAATTCTGAAGTCTGAGTTAACATTTTACTTCGCAATATTCTCATATTCGCAAGTAGGCTCTACTTTCTGTCTGTATTCTATGCATAATCGTGTTCCTTATTCTACCCTCATTATTCTCTCTATCACTCTTGAGTACGCCACATCCTGTTTATGATATATTTTACATTCATATTTCAATTCATACTCGCTGTATTTTCGTCGATTTTCTTTAGGGTATAAACTATGTCGTCTTCATCTTCCAGTATTATGATCTGATCGCTTGCAAATCGCAAGCTGTTAAGTTTTTGGTGCCCACTTCGTATATACACAGGTTTCCATTTCTCCGTAATTTTCTACATCGTCTATCGCTTACCTTTCAAATACCCCAATGCACTCGAGAGTAACTTTTAGTGTTCTTAGTTCTCCTACGAAACTTTATGACTATTGAATACAAATGTTTGTATATTCACCTGAAGTTATAATGTATCTTTTATTAATTACTATAAATGGCATTCCCAAAATTGTCAAATAATTATACTGATTGTATCTAGCGTAGAATCGATCGTATAGTGCACAATATCGTATTCCATACAGAGGACTGTAAAATATTATAATTACCCAGGGTGCGGATTCAATCTTGCAGAGGACAATCCGGATAATTCGTGTCCTAATGTCATACTTTTTTTTTAATTTAAGTCTTGTAGGCCTAATTCATTGTTCATAATTTTTCAACCAACCAAAGAATTATGATATTTTACTTAATTTCCTACTGGTATGGAATTTGTAATCATGTGTACAGAAGTTAATACTAATCTTAACGTAATTGTGAGTTTTTCTTCTGCGCTAACGTATCCCCGTCACTTTGTTTTTGAGATGTCATCTTTAACAATATTCAATACTGTGTACATTATCCAGATCCCAATAGTCTAATACGTTAGAAATATCAATAGTAATCTTAATAATGTATTAACAACTAAATAGCATACCAACGCAGTGTACTTAGTTGACATGTTTTTTAACATAATGAACATATGGAATAAAATAATAATTGATTCTAAATTTTCATAAAACGTTCAGCCACATCATAAAAAGTTCGTATCAATTTCAGAAATGTATAATATGAAAATAATCACTTGCTTCCCTGCTAAGCATACACAATTTTAGACAAAGCAATCAACAGTTTTCACAGGAATTATTGTACGGTGTATGTATGACGAATTTACGCACTGGTAAAGTCAACATCTAAACTGGTAGTGCTAAAAACATCAATCTTGATAAAATGACATGAAGCAAATTGAATACAATATTGTTTTTTACAAATTACAGAACTTTACAAAAAAAAAAAAAAAAAATTATGTAAACGAATATGAAAGTGTAACCTAAAAAGAACTTGGCGTATTAATTAGAAAACTATATTTTGTGTTGGCCGTTATGACCGGATTCGGATGGTATTAGCCATTGCAAAATGCATTATCTGTGTCCGCTATTAAAGGTAATGTTATGGTCCGCTAATTAGAACAGGACTGTTCACATTATGAATGTGATATGTTTTGTACAGTGTCTCAGCGCGTTATACACAATATTTGATAAACAGCTGTTACAGCATAAAACTGAAGCCCAACTCTAACACTGCTGTAGTGAAATAAATAAAAGTAGTCATTATCACGAAGGGCTTCACGAAATCAGAAACACCGACTTAAGAAAACAATTTTAGTGCATGAAAGAACTGCGTACATTCCTCGTCCGTGGATTCCTGCACGTAGTTCTTTCATGCACTAAAATTGTTTTCTTAAATCGGCGGTGTCTTTGATTTCGTGAAGCCTCTGCTTCATGATAATGAATACTTTGATTTATTTCACTACAGCAGTGTTAGAGTTGGGCTTTAGTTTGTAGCTGTAATAGCTGTTTATCAAATATAAAAACACCCACTAGCCACAATTATTGAAATATAGATTTTCCTGCGCCAACTACATTAAGGTACTGGTGGGATGGTGGGAGAGTAGTAGAGGTTAAACGTGAAAGACGGTACAGTGTACTTTAGAGAGAGAGAGAGAGAGAGAGAGAGAGAGAGAGAGAGAGAGAGAGAGCGAGAGAGAGAGAGAGAGAGAGAGAGAGAGAGAGATTGAGAGGGGGTAGATTTTATGTGGGTGTGTATGTACTATGTGTATGTTCATGTGTTAATGGTAATATGCGTCCTCGTATGTGTGACCGCAGTCGTGCCTACATTGGGAATTAACAACTCATTGTACAAAGAACATCTGTTGCAAAAATTATCAGTGTGGAGGCAATAGTTGCAGGCACAGTAGACGCTGTAAAACTGTACACAGAGACCTTTTTAAGGGGTTTCAGCAGGCCTATTGTTCACTGCAAGGAACACTTTCTGAGCCCACACGTATCACCATATTTCTTTAGCCATATTTTCTTTACAAAATAAACTGATCTGCCAATACTATTTCTAACATAAGTGTACGTAAAAACCTTCAGTAACGCGTTACAGAACTTTACTCATTGGGACATGACATTATGAAATTAAAAAATAAGTACAGTACAAGGTTTCGGAAGATACGGCCAGGTCCAGGAGACTAAGTACTAAAGCCGCTCCAGTAGATCACACAAACGAATTGACTGCAGACGTGTGTAGTTGCCGACCTTCGACAGCACAGCCAACCAAATTGGTTATGTGGTGTGTGGTTGCGGCAGTTTTGTGTGGTGCTGTGACGTCAGTGCCAGCGACGTCTCTATGGACTTCAAAGCCGATAGACACGTGATTACAGGTGTTTACGTCCTAAGAAATGACGTGAAGTTCGTTCAGATTCATGCTGACGAGACATTAGTGTACCTGCAGGAGCTAAGAGAAAACATTCATTAATCATATATTTGATTATTTACTATTTTATGTTTTGAATTCTAAGCTTTTATTTTATGATGTAGTCCTAACCATCCCCCCTTTTTTCCAAGATTTGCTTCAGTCCATCTAGAAATGACGTACCATTTTAACTTCTATGTCTTAACAACATTTCATCTTAAGCTTGAATCTTTTTTAACATGATAATGTTTTTAGGCTGGGGGTCATTCCACAAAAATGTAACGTCATCGAAAAACGTGACGCTTCCACACTTTCGATTCCCCACAGTCTAGCAATTTGATAATGTAAACGCATCAAGACAGAAATAATCGCTGCTGACACTGAGTTTAGCAAACGTTTTAGTGAGAATAAATTTGGTTTTACATGCTCTGTTTGTGATCGTCTGTGGTTTGGAAATGATTTACGTAATCCACCAAACGTAATCCACATTATACGTTTCAAAAGCCTAAAAACATTATCATGCTTCGATGTTTCGGTTTCGTCGAAATTCTTTGAATGCTTAGGTTCATAAATAGAGAGAGGAAGGGAGGGAGAGAGAGAGAGAGAGAGAGAGAGAGAGAGAGAGAGAGAGAGAGAGAGAGAGAGAGAGAGAGAGAGAGAGAGAGAGAGAGAGAGAGAGAGAGAGAGAGAGAGTTTTTTCTCCCCAGTAGGCCTACATATAGTAGACTTGAGATAAACATTATATCGTATTACGATCCTGAACTTTTATTTTCCTTGCACTGGTCTGTATTAAGAGTAGTAATCCCTCTCACTAAGCCCTGACGCATTTTCAGTCCGACTCATCTTTGTTCACATCCACACAATCGTTGTTTCCGAATTTAACTCTCCATATCCGACATTGTTCACTACATAAACCGCTTGAGTTCTCAATGCAGAAGTTCTAAAAAACTCACCTGTATTATAAATTTAGTAATTGTTATCTTTTTACCATGCTTTTCTTATTAATATTAATGTGCTCGTATAAGTTACTTTTGCTTGCTTAATTAAGGTAATTTATAATTCTATGTTTATTCATAAACATTTTATTCCATACTTTGATGTAGGTATTTATTCAGAGAAGCAGATGAAGTATTGTGACCTCATTTCCTCTATACTTTCACTTATCCTCTGTCACTTGCATTTGAATAGAATTTACGATAAAAGTCGCATACGTGTTTACCAGACGCTACAAAATAGTTTGTAAAATATTATTATTGTGTAGAACATATTTTTTGAAACGCAGAAAACCATAGTGATAAATATTTGAATTTTTGTTTTTACACAGCGTGAACAGTTAATGATTAAAACAGAATCATTCTGAACAATCACATTTTATACGTGAATATTGCTTCAAAAATTTTAAAACTGCAGTAAATTCTTTTAAATTGGTTTTTCATTATTGCAATTCATTTTAGCATTTTATTTTATTTTCATAAATTATTAAAAAACGATTTTTCGAAGTTATACCTCAAGAGTATTTATATGACCTTCAATCGTGAGTCGTTGCTTTGTCTACGTAAAGATAAAAACATTGCAATATTTGCTTCTGTTAGTCACTGCATCGTCTATTGATTTTTTTTCGTTCAATTCAAACGGTTTTTGTATTTCTTGACGTATATTTACGGATGTATACATATTATTACTGTGAGCACAGGAGGCGGAATTTCAGCACATTCATAACCAGTTATATGTCGGTATCCAGTCAGTGGGAAGATTCCAAAGCGGATCGACGTTTTCGATTCTTTGCGATGTGAATGCAAAGTTGTTGTCCGAACGCGGCGCAGACTTTAATAAACGTATGCGAACTCCGCCCGTTTCTTAGAACTAACTGCACTCATCTTTTGTTGTTCGTTTGAGCCAGGAAATCGACAGCAACTGAACCCAATCCACATTTTTTATCTTACACGGGTGAAGGATACATCACATAGGTGTTCGCGATGATTCAATCCACATTTTTATATTACACGCGTGAAGGATACATCACATAGGTGTTCGCGATGATTCAATTTACACATCTAGGTACGTAGTTACTTAGACACGTTATCGCTGAACTAACCTAAGTCAACACAAATATTAATTAATAAATGATTAAGGGCAAACAAAAGAGCAACACAAACTAAGACCGACTTGATGTTATAAAAATGAAAATAATAATGTGTATTATATACTTAATACAACAAAATCTACAGTTTACGCTTTATTTATTAGACTATGATGTGAACAATTCCAAATGGAATACGTTGTGCTATTACTGACTCCACATTCCACATTCACTGCTCCTCTGGACCAAATCATTCAAACATTCTTACCAAATCTTTTTTTTTTGTAATTATTCTACGTTCTTTAATGCAGAATTTATTAACTTTACCAGGTCACCAAAAAGGTAGAAAAGTTCTCAAACACCAAAATATTTTATTTTAATGTAACTCATATATGAGTGTAACCATTTAATACCTCTTATGTACTACCTCAACAAGCATAATGACTAAAATATCAACAAAATTAGAACAGAGACATGCCAAAAGATTACAGCATACACATAGTCAACATATTTTGGGAATTCCGAATTTAGATTACGGTACGTTGTCTTCTAGTCAGTTTATCGAAACTGTGATAAATCGGTATTCAGTGTCCGTGGAAACGTTTTTGTTCATTCATTTTCTGTTTTATAGCATGCGGGATTAATAATATTTGGCCCATCGACTGAAATCTTGCCGCAGGCAAACCCATCTTCTCGTAGAGATACAGTAGCTTCTGTATGTTTCTGTTGGTTGAGGTTAATTGCCTACCCAAGGAAAACCTGTCGCTCCTGCAAAAGGCTATTATAAATTTCTAGTCAACAGGCTTACCGATTGTATGAAATGTTTAATGATTTATTATACGAATTAAGTTGATTACAGTTATGAAAAGTTTGAATGAACATAACAAACAAAGTATAAGGAAAGCCTGCGACATACGTATTACAAGCATTACAGACTTATGCAAATAGTCTCCCAACTAGACATTTTTGTATTGTACAGTAATAAACAAATTTACACTGTATTTTTTTTATTTAAGAGCACGTTTATCCGCACGATTTACATGTTAAATTAAAAAATAATATTTTTAAAAATTGGTTCAAAACCAATGGATGGATTTTATTTTATAATTCAGAAATATGACAAGTTTGTTAATTAAATTAAATGACTTAGTAATTTTAAAATACAACCAAAATTGGAATAGCAGCAGAGACTATGTTTGTTTTCCTGAACTGCTGTTTCAGCTACGTATTGTTTCCGTAATAAAGAATGTTTGAAATCTTAGTATAAATGATTTTTGGGTAATAATAAAACTTACAACCATAAAAACAGATTTATTTTTGTTCCAATAAAATTCCGTTTGACTACTAAAATATTTCAGAAAATACAGTGTGTAGTAAAACGTTGACGCAATTATAGAGAAATTTGAAAATGTTAAATCATACTGCGACTGTGAAATTTTCATTATAGGCTACATTTAAAAACTTAAATCTAAATAATGGTTTATCTTCTAAAAAATTAAATAGCCTATGTTCATTATTTAGCTATCCGGTTTACTTAATGTCTGTGTCTAATCTTCTCGTTTCCTAATAGTTTTTGAACACTTTAGGCTCTAGTCTTTAGGCTCTAAACAAGTCCAAATTCAGTGACTTTTCCACGTATCAAATGTTCTCTTCTATTTGTTTTTTTTAACTCTATCAGTGACTTGAAAAACTATTTTTAATGCTTCCTACTACTACGACGTTTAAAGTCAAATAACTATACTTTGTGAGTCATAATATGTTAACTTAATCTTTCTGGACCTTAGCTGTAGTATTGACCCAGACGAATTCGACAGTCACTGCCCAGTTAGTCCAACACTACGATTGGTAGCACCAACTCTTACCCCAGATGATTGCTTCGTTGCCTCTGTTCCTTGATCCACGTAAACACAGAGCTGTACTTCGGTCGCCTTGAAATGACGTGGCTAAGAATGTGTCCGACGCTTTCGTAGAACGACGTTACACGCCTTATGGAAAAGATGATACCTACGGCCTAATCAAATCTTTTGGCCTGTCCTTCAGAGTCAAGTGTCGGAAACTGCCTGAAAATCATCCTCAGCAAGTGGTGGGAACTGAGAATCGGTGAATGTCACAAGTTTTAGGAGGTTTTTAGGTTAGAGACCAAGTCCTTTATATTACCAGCCTCATGGTTTTTACAGTTCTATCATTCTTCCTTTGCGACTGGTTTCATGTTTAGCTTATTCAAAATCTCTTAATAATTTGTACTTATTACAGCTACAAATATACTTCATGAGACAAACAGATCTATACGTTCGCGCACATAAGCAAGTTTGGTAAAAAAAAAACTTTAAAATCATTTCATTCATAGTCTGGAACTAGCAAAATACAACATAAGACATTTTTAATTTATCAGTTTACATTTGGAGCATTGGTTTTTTCTACTTCTCAAGTGAATGCTTTCTGTTGTCAATAGTAATCAACAAACGTGGATGTCTAAATCAAAATACAGGTTCACATAATCTCACTGTTATCAGAGTTTATCGCTACACGTAGGGACTATTATCTACCTTATCAACATAGTAAACAAACCCAGACACTCACACACACACACACACACACACACACACACACATATCTCACTTTGTGGCACATTTGTCTTGTTCGTCTTGTTTATTCGTAACGTCACAAAAACTACTAACAAATATAACGGACGTATGTAACCGAATTCTCTGTCCAAATATTTCTAAGAATGGCTATCTGTGTGTATTTCAAAATGTCCATTTCTCAGCTTTGCTACAGAGTAAATTAATACTTAGTCTTAAATAACAAACCGAAAGTAGTGACTTAAAAATATTATTGTATAAAGAGTGGAACCGTTCACTGACGTCTGACGTGTTACAGTCCTTCAGATACTCAATGGAACACATTCTTTTAAGTAAATACTGTCTTATTAAAAAATAAAAAATTATTTCCTAGACAATATATCGGAAATTGTAAGAACAGTAGAGGCTTCAGGGAAAATATAGAGACCAATGCGTATTACCGCTCACCAACACAGCAGAAATTCATGCTGGAGTTCAACGCGTGTAAAACAGACATGATTTGTGAGAACATGAAATCTGGCATAAAACAAAGAGGTAAAATTAATCATCGAGATAAACACTGTAAGCTATGGTTATGCTGTCCACAGTCTCAAATTACGATGGCGAAAGAAATATCTCTGCAGCCTATGAAACTCTAACTCCGGACGAGCACTTTTATTCATTGCTGCTAGCATTAAACATTACTGGTAAGCATTAATCTATACTGTCGAACTCTTTACCTGATTGTATTTCATGCATAATGATTGAGTTCTATGATCAATATGGTAGAAAGTACTTCAAATAATACGTCTATATTACTGTACAAATTAGGTACCACAAAAAGAGTGGCAACGTGTTAATTAACAAATACGCGAATAACAAATTGTTTCCAAAGATAAATTCTTCTCAACAAGTGTAACATTTTGGCTAACTGACGCTCAATACGTAAAATAAATTGTCAATCGAAACGTTGGAATCCGGGCATTAGATACTACAAATCCGGGAATTAAATGTAGCTTAGGATTGCTTTTCGGGTTTTATTAATAGAAAAACGAAGTTTACAGCCGGTCTGTCTTGTCGTTGAACGACGTCGTTGTATGATGCTTTAAGAAGGTTAGAGAAAACATTTTTGATACACAAGGAAAATTAAATTATTAGTAAGTTGTTAGTAACAGATTGGTTATTATCAGTCTCAGTCAACCAAGCTTCTGTTGTCATTAACCGTTGGTTCTACTTCCTGTTCAAACGCTCACCTCTTACAATACTCATATTCTCCGTCGAAAAAAGTTTAATGTTTAAAATTGTAAACGTGTTTTTAACATTCAACATTGAGACTAGCAGTTGTCATTAAAAATTAATACTCTCTGCTAGTAACCATTTGAATGGTACTAGCAGACAGGTAAGGTAAATTGTCTCTAAAAATTAATCAGCACTTACATGACACAGCAGAAGGGGTAAGTGATTTGACGCATATTTAAAGTTCTGCAAAATCTTAGTTCGTCTTTAAAGATTAATCTGTCATAGAAATTAGTATTTCGGATACCTAATCACATTTCTCTAGTTTTACAAGTAAGCTACGTGTAAAATGATTTCGACATTTATAACAAAACCCAATAGCTAACAGCTACTGTAACCAGTAGCTAGTAAAACTATAGTTACAAGCTTAATTTCTGTGTAATACAGAACACATTCAAATTTCAGACATGGTTTTGATAAAACGTTGTACAGCAGTATTCATTTTGAAAAGCAGTTAATGGTTTGACGAAATTTAATTTTTAATTGGAGTATCTATTCAGTCACCACACCTTCATTAAAACATTAGCACTAAATACTGTCCTCAGGCTTTCACGGCCGGTGTCAGTTGTATGATTAAAGATATCCAGGCTGTTTGGCCGTGGTCCATGGTTTATTTGCAAACCAAACGTTTCGGCAGCTCCAACGGCTGCCATCATCAGTGGAATAATAAAAATCCTGAACGTAGGGTGTTCACGTCAGGACCACAGTACTGTGGTATAGGCTCTACCACAAATAAACCACGGACCACGGCCAAACAGCCCGGACATCTTTAATCATACAATTAGCACTAAATGATAATATTAAATAGATACTGTGTGTTCATTGAAATCTCTGTACATATGTGGGTAATTCGACATTTTAGTTCAGTGCTTTAGGTCTTTGAATACAAAGTGTTATGGGTTTAACAGTCAATAAATGGTACAAAAATTACTACTCACTTCTTTTATCGCCACTGTTATAAAGAAACGTTAAACATTAATTAATAGAAAATTAATTTTTAATTTAAGTTTCATATAACAGCTTTAAAATTAGAGGTTTTGTTGACATTTAATTTACATAACATATTATTTACATATTATTATACACATAACACATTATGTTATACACATATGTTATTCACATAACATATTATTATTTAACATATTATTTACGACTAACGTTTCCAATTACGTTAATTGTTGCAACAGTTTCAGGAATGGATACAAGAGTGTGTTATTTACTCACATTTAATTGTCAGTCTTCAGTATGGTAAACGCCTTTGTAAATCAATAATCGGGATACAGTGTTTCTTTTTGATCGGTTATGCATCTTTAAAAGACCATATTAATTTTAGAAAATATAAAATCTGTGAAACTTGGTAGCAACGTTTCCACATAACATGAAGTGATAAGAATTCTTAATGCAGCTGAGTTTAATGTTGAGTGATTAAAGGTTTAGCCAACTTAATGTATATTATTACATTAGCGGTATTGCACAATGTTATGTCACACTAATGCACATTAATTAATGTGCATTTTAATGCACATTAGTGTTATTTCAATGTTCTTGATATGTAAAAATTAGATAATGTAGACATAGCGTATCTGACCACTTTAAAGATACTGATAAATAAATTAAACAGATTTAAAATAAATTAGACGGTTTCACTTTGCTTCTAGGTACACTAAGGACTAATCAGTGAACGTTACTTTAGTACCCAGTCATTTTTAAATCAAGTTTGAGAAGCGTAATGGCTACTTGTAAACGTTTGTTAGAATAATAGTGTAACTCAAAAATATAGTATAAAGTTCACATTTTGTAAATTCGCATGTAAGCTAGCTTATTCCTGTGTGTGGCTATTCGACTTTCTTGACTTTTCCTGGATTTGAGCCTAGCCAGTTATTGTTCATAAGGGAAACTAACTTTTAAACGGTATATTTACTCTTAAACCTATTTCTTTGAAGTACGTATTACATCTAAAAGTGTATATGTGAGTAGATTACAATACGCACACAAATAAATTGTCGTCACGAGCACGAGAACGAATATCTAAAGCTGCGTGTTCCGAGTTCAAATACACAGGGTAATAAACAAATTTACGTTTTTCAGCATAATATGTATGACGTTGAACTGTTTTATTATTACTATATACGCATTCATATACAGTAGGGAATTACTATGTAGCAGCGTAGTTAAGATGAAACAATAAAGCTACAAGTAACGATCAGTTAATAAGCCGATGTGTCAAACCGCCGTATCACGCTTCCTCCCTGTATCGTGTGATAAGGTGAATCGTGTTTAGCAGGACTGCGGAAAACCTATCTTCATTTCTCTGATATCTTTATTCATTACATTTGGACTTTATAATTCGTTTGTTTCTGACTATAGCTTCGTCCTTCCTTTGGGCGTGAAGATCGACACTAACAGCAACCCGAATACTGTTTCGTTAAGTTTTATATTATGCACTTCAAAAAAAAAAGGAAAATTTGAAATCAGAAACATTACAAGATAACACTAGGTTGATTTAAAAAAATTAATAGGCTTGCGTATATTCCTCACTACTACAAGCCAACGTGAGCCAACAGTAATCTTCTCCAAAATCTCCTGTCCATTGCCATCTCAGTGTAACCCGTCACATCCATTTTCCTTACATCTTCTAGCACATCATCCAACCATCTTATCTTAGTTCGCCCCCTCTTTCTGATTTTATAGACCTGCGCCTTCAGAATTTTCTTTGGCATACGCTAATCATCCATCCTCTCTAGGTGACGTAACCATTGTATTCGTTGAGCCTTCTGGTTATTACTTATTCTCCATAATAGGTTTACATATAGCAGTGTAAAACGTCAAAGTGTAATAAAACCATGTCTGTTGTATGTTTCAATTAAAACTATTTGTAGGCCAACAGGTGTCCTTTACATGAAAGCCTTCACCTGAGACTTCCCAATTTACAACAAGTAAGCTGTATTGTGGTCTGACACTTCTATTTTTAGATCAATTAATTAGGGGAATCCGTACGGAGATCTTAGTTAATTATTCTATGTATTCGTTTGTAATCCTTCCAAAGAACGTACCAAACCACAGACACGAAACAAACAATATTAGTGTCTGCTTGTAATAAAGTATAATGTGATGTGTGTGTGTGGGGGGGGGGGTGATTAAAGTACCTACATGGAAGTCCATCCGGCACGGTCCTACTCAAGAGACGCAGAGAGGATTTATTCCATGAAAAGTTTAAAATTATTCGTTTAAACAGTTATTCTGTAGTTTTGTACACATAAAGTGCCACAACATCGTTATATTAGTATTTCTTACAGTCATTATTCATTTGTGTTAACATTTACAAGTTGAGGTTACTGGCGCTACTACACGTGTTTCGACAAATCTTCACGTCTTCAGATAAAGTTACGAGTGTCGCTATAAATTATGTGCGTCGCTATAAATTATGTGCATGTTTATCGACATAATAGGAAGGATCGGTCACTATCCGATTATTATTATAATTATAGGCTGTCACTAAATCGGTATATTTAGTTATGAGCGTGCGCGCGCGTGTTGTTTGTGCGGGCTATATTTCAAGTTTTTGCAGGGTATCCATGTATAAATATATTCCCCACCACAATAACAAATTTATTAGTTGAACAAGCGAAGAGTTCTCACTTAGAACCGATCGTTTGGCATGTGTCTGTCTATCGATCTACCTATTTGCGGTAGGCTATGTCTCACGATTACTTTTGAATGTATCAATCGATTTTCTTAAAGCTTGGCACTCGTGTCCATACTTTTACTCTACAGGCCCCTATTGTTTTTCAGATTGATCCCCCCCCCCCAAACAGTGGGGCGGGAAGCAAAATGTGAGGGGTAAATATTGTAAAAAATCGGATAAAACCCGTAAGGCATCAAATTAAAGAGAATTTTAGTCGTAATTCTGTATATATTGTTCAATTTTGTAAATTTAAAATTTTATAAAACTAGGGCCCAAAAGAAAGATCAGAAATTTCAGAAAATTATAAAATTTCTCCGGAGTGTTAGACTAAACAGAATTTTAGTCTTTATAAGTTTAGTGGATCAAGTTATGAGTAATACAAACTTCGTTTAAAATACAAACTCGGTATCTTTAATAATTTGACAGAATTAATATATTTCAACGCTCATTACAAATTTTGGATCGCCTTCAAACAGCTTGTAATCTAAGTTTACAAAAAAAAAGCGTATTTTGGTGATGAGTATTATATTGTTTATGTATTGTGACTGAGGTATGTAAATTGTGCAGAGTATTAGATATAAACCTATAGATGTTATGGAAACACACATAAGCTTAAAAACTAGAATTATGTAATTTGTCCCTTGTGTATTATGGTTATAAATTTATATAAAAATTTTGAACCATTTCAGTGTAGTAGTTTGGAATTTTTAGTAATTTTCTGCATGACTGATAGCTTTTTGTTATTTTACTAAATAACTAGTACAATAATCTGGATTTTCCTACTTTTCCTGATAATAAAAAAACAGTATTTCATTGAAAATAATGAGCAAGTTTTGCAATTCAGGAATCTCGAGTCTTAAGGGCAATGTAGAAATAAGAGTCTTACGTTTGTTAAGTAGCAAGAAGAGAAGAATATAGAGACTTGAGATGAAATGATGTGAGGCAAAAGCAAATTTGAAAACCAAAAGGTTTCTATAACACCAAATAAGAAACGCGAAAGAAAGAAGAGTTCGGCATTAGGGTTATACTAAAATTCACCGAAGAGAGGTAGATGAACTGCGGGGGCGAATGACAGAGAAGTGGGGCGTATAAGTGAGAAGATACTGGGGAAAGTACACGGAAAGCTGGAATACAAAGGAAGTCTTAAAGTCGGGTGGAGTAGTACAGTCACAAAAACGGAATGACGGAATAACAGACGGGAATGCATCATTCAATATGGTGTAAAACGGTCATTTCTGCACGGAAAGTAAGAACTTGTTTTATATCAATATACGTGCTGGTTTTTATATGAAAGTCCTCGATTTCTGAATACGCTGCGAATTGGTCCCGTCTTATAGCTATATTTTAACAGAATGGCGTCTCCTTTTTTCTAGGTTTTGGTATCCTGTTCAGACGGAGTTGAGGTGGAGATGCGACATCAGAAAACTTAGAAAAAACTCCACACAGAAACACAAGGCTACATTCTCACACGCAGAACACAAAATTAAACGTTTTTAGTTCGTACCCTTTGATTCTTAAAAATTGCGTTAATTGCCTAAGTTATAAACATTTAATAATTAAATGTATAACAAAGTTAGATAGCAAATCGCCTGAGGTTCTCAGTACCACAATGATTGTGTGCGCGCGCATGTGTGCATGAGCGTGCTGTAACATATTAGTTAAATGTATACCATAAAAAACGATAAACACAAGTGAATGTATAAACTGACTTTATACTTTACCTAGTTCTGCGGCCTACAAAGGAACACCTACGCATTGGGTCAAGTCGCTAAAGTAGACCGTTATGGAACTGATTTCGTTGACGTCTTTATTACAATTAATCTATTGACCGGACGGATAATACTTTACGAGTATTTTGATCATGTCTATAAATATAGGAAGGCCGCATCCGCTGCTCACCATACAGAATATATTAATTCGTCACCAATAACAATAATATCAGTTAATTTATAAATTAAATCTGCGCACACTAAAGAGTTAATATAATGAAATGTTCACTAAGCTTATTATCAGCGTATGAACGGTACATGTTTTGTGCAATTTAATAAGGCGTGCATTAGCAAATTAGGTTATGTTTTATCTGAATTCAGCTTTGAAATCTAATTATCTAGGTTTAAATCTGGGCTTTTAACTAGGATTGAAAATACGTTTCTGCCGCCGGTGAATCGATTCAACGAGGAGGAGGATTTTGAGCAATGACTGCTTAAAATTTTGATGTAATCAGAGCATTGTTTTCATTGTGTCTGACAACTACCGACGAAACGACTCGATGTCAAACAGCTTTTAGGTAAACGCATGCATCAAAGGTACACACTGGATGTGGTCTGATAAACTACTTCATAGTCAATGGGTAACTTATTGGATATTAATTTAAAATAAAGAATTCTCTAGACAGTTAAAAAAAAAATGAAGCGTCTGTCGAGCATCTTGTAGAAAAGTTTTTGGTGAATTATCCCGCATTAATGGCGCAGCTAGCGAGCTACACTCTATAGCTCCTGCCCTTAAAAAACAGACTCGTTTCAGAGAAAATAAGTAATGATTTAGTTCACATTTTTGTGAGTCCTTTGTACCGCATAAGCAGTCCTTATGTGAGTTGCTTGGCATACCAGGAAGGTAGTGTGACCGGCACTAAGCTTCAGTCGCCCATTGTTCACCCCAGGTACTCATTTCCACAGGCTGAGTCGACCTGTAGGTAATTTTTTAATTTTTAATTACAAATTTCTCCTAAAAAGGTTCTAAATCAACCACTGTCGTGCAGTTTTACTACGTAATAATACACTTACCGATTAAAGAATTTCTTGAAGTCTCATATTTTTCGTCTTATTCTTCCTCTGCTCTTTCAGCCATTAACGAAGACCCAGATCAAAACGTTCAGTCAGTTATCCAGACTGTTTTTAGTCCTCCAACTTCTCTTATTTTCGTACAGACGCAGTTGAAGATTGAAGTTGTAATCCGTCGTTGAGAATAATACGTTAAAGTTGTAAATGGCTATTGAGCACTGTATGCTTAACATAAGGGGCGGTTTTTCTCGTGTTGCTGAGTAACCAGAGGCGTAGGGGGGGGTTGCTCTTCCTGGCCAAGTGGGCAGCCGCCCCGGGCGGCATAGCCATGAGGGCGGCAAAGTGAACCTAGACTTGTAAAAATTGTTTTCAGTTTATAAAACTACAAACAACTTGTCTCTTTGATATGACTATTCCTTTCATAAAAGAAGCATAACCAGCCAGCTTGTCCGTTGTCATAAACCTCGCGTGATAAACAGTATTAGTCTATTTATACTCAAGCATCGTAATGACGGGTCATTATGATAAGGTAAATCGCACTTGGATGTGTTTTTTTCCAAATAAAAAATCTCTGTTTTGATTTTGTTGCACTTTATTTAAAAAAAACTATCAAAAGAGGACATATCAATAGTGAAAATGGGGTTTCGTCGTGGCGACAGTTAAATCCCCATATTCAGGATCATGAAAATAGTCCTGTTCATCGCTCTGCATTTTTGGAATGGAAGGAATTGGAACGTTCTTTAAACAAAGGGAAACTTATTGATGATCTGCTTTAGGAACAAATGAGTAAAGCAGCTAAGTCATGGAAAGAAATCCTCGAATGGATCATTGCCACAGTACAAACTTTTGCATAACGAAATTTGGCACTGAGAAGACATTAAGGGTCAATTACTAACGATCCAAATCCCGGAAACTTTCTGACTTTGCTAAAATATTTGGCTAAATTTTACCCTGTCGTGAGATCTCATTTCGATTCAGTCTCTTGTAATTCTGGGTATATATTGTATCTTTTGCCAACCATTCAAAATGAAATACTAAGCCTGTTAGGAGAAAGAGTGCGCAAATATATTATTACTGGATGTAAGAAGGCGAAGTAGTTTAGAATTATATTTGACACAACACCAGAAGCTGCACATGTAGAAAAAATGTTTCAGGTTATAAGATTTGTTGAAATTAAACGCCATTATGTTGATATTATCATGTAAAACTATATCCACATGACTTAAACAGTGTAGAATTGTTCAGTGACTTGAAAGACGTCATACTTTTATTAACGGAGAACAAATGGACCTTACACCTCAGGGCCTGACACAACACATTTCTTCAATGGGATTAGAAGCCTACAAAACACTAGCAAGAGGTTTAAAAAGTTTTATTACTTTACCATTGCCTGTGGCTTCTTGTGAAAGATCGTTTAGTAAACATAAATTGATTACATCTTACCTACGATCAACAATATCTCAAGGGAGGGTATCAAATCTAGCGATACTTTCAACTGAAAACGATATTCCTTTGTCTTTAGATTATAGTGACTTAATAACCGACTTGGCAGCAATTATGACCAGGAAAGTTACATTTTAAAATGCCTCGTTTAAAATATTTATTAAATATTAAAAACAAGTACTGTATTGTTTTTTAATAGAGGACGAAACCATTAACCTGTAATGGTAAGTTATTAAATTTATTATTTTTAATGTAGTTCTTTCTTTAACTTTATGTTGCTTTAGGATATTGTTTTGACGACGCGCTTTAGACCTACAAGAAATTTGAATGTTTATTAGAACATTTTTATGTTAACATTTTTTTATTGTAGGCCTACTACTTTTTTTATAGTCTACATTTATTACTAATAAATGTGTACAAACTGAATACCGATAATATTGTAATATGTAATTTCTTAATTTTGACAACAAATGTTCTAAGACGTTTGCTGAACGTGCTTTCATACAAAATCTACACATTTGCATTTATTAAGTACTTTGTTCACTGGATGGGCCTTCAATTTTACTCTTTTGTCCCCTTTTAATAGTAAAGGCGAGGCGGCCGGCGACCTCTTTGCCCCGGGCGCCAAAAACCCTAGCTACGCCACTGTGACTAACTCATTCTTCTTACACCTAAATCACAAAGTTCATTTTAGAGACGAGTGCCTCCTGTCCTCGCTTTGTGACTCCAGTCTTTGGCGTCTACCACAGTAACAACGACAACCCGTCATTGTAAAAATTTGGCAAATTCCGTTTCTGCTGTTTTACTGATCACTGCGTGGATGCTGTCAAACTAGATTCTTTGATTTCCTTTGATTATTATTACATTGAAATTTGATGTCACTAAATTGAGGACCAGGCATTCCGGCATAATTTTTGATCGTACAAAATAAATTGTTTTTAAAATTAAAAATTATGTTTAGCAGATTTTTAATGTTCATAAATCGGAAACGAGTCACGCACACACATACAAACCCGCGCGTGCTCGCGAGTGTTGTCCTCTTTTCCAATTTTCTTCTATTTATCGTTACCGCCACTCTTCACCTCAAGATTATTTCACTATTACTGCAATTCATGATTTATCTGATTCTGCAGTTTCATATTTCCATTGATTGAAATTTGTTGATCCTTTTTCTCCAGACACCTATTTCTTTAGCCTTCACCACTTTCTTCATTTTCTCTTTGACTAGCTACAGGTCGGAGCTAGGTTCCAAATATTAAGTATTGTTAAATATAACTCCAAACACTGTGTAACATCAACGTTCTAGACATACACATGTTTCTTCATTGTCAGTTCCAGTTACTGTATATTTCTACTCATTACATTATATTTAAAAATTTACTTAAAATTTCAATATGCAAGTGTTATATATGAAAACTGAAACCTTAGCTTTAACAGAGATTGAAGTACGTTAGGTGAATACCGTTATACTAATGTTAAAATTAAGTCTACAATAGCAAGTTTGCGAAGGTATAAAGCTATACTAAGACAAATTTATGAACAAGACAACACATTTAAAATTTCGTAAGTTGTATAATTTACGTACTTTATTTTTCACCTCGTAAATGCTGATACCATGAAAGAGATGTAGAGCCGTAAGACAAGGCTAATCATAAGATGTAACACTAATCCACTGTACTGACAACCAGACAAGATGAAAAGTAAAATTAAATTCAAAATAAAGAAAATTAAAATAAAATAATGTTATGAAAATAAAAAACTTAATAAATATTTTGATCAACGTGCAACCTATATATATATATATATATATATATATATATAATTTCTAAATAAAAAAATAATTTGTAAATAACGCAACGGAGAATGGTTGAAGAAAAGAATTTTATTGTTGTTTACAAAAGAGGGTATGTAGAGCTTTCTTGTGGATGTATATTTAAGAAGAGTCGTGTTTGTATACATAGCATATATCTGAACATAAATATACCCATAACATAAGTCTGCCTTTGTCTGTCGTCTGTCTGTCTATCTGCGTCCCATTACCATTGAGGAAATTGTGTGTGTGTGTGTGTGTGTGTGTGTGTGCGCGCGCGCGCGCGCGTGCGTGTGTTTGACCTTCTGGGGAATATGTCTGTCGCGCTTCTTCGATTATGGAAATTTCTCAACTAAACAGGTCCAGTATAACCGAATAAAGGGAATTCGAAGTAATTAACACGTGTTTTGTTAAGAACTACGAAAAACGAACCTAAATCGAAAAGACGACAGTTGGAAACAGGAATCATATGACGATCACATAAAAGAAGTGCACGATACTCACGTCGCATACCATCCAATAGATTGGCAGAACCTTAGAAAACTCTATCAGAAATAGTTTATTGGTCCATAAATTTCACACTTTGAATTCGATGTTCTGCAAAACGAACGATTGCATGGAACTCATATTTCATACAGTACATGCACTATGTTTTGTCTGAATAGAGGAACATCCTGTAAAATGTAGGTATAAATTCATATCGTACAAAACTTTTTTAATTTTGTGTTCAGTCAGATTGAAGACCTACAAAAACGTTTATCCCCGCATGTGCAGTGGCCACGAATTCTGTTAACGCGATTAACAGTCATTTAGCTAGGCTTAGCCCTAATTATAATATGGTACATTAATAGGATTATATTCGTTTTCACAGAATTCAAGCTCCCAACATGCAAGTAAATATTTTCAGTTTTCATTACATTAAACTTAAACATTAGGAAAACTGTGCACAATAAATAAATCTATTTGCGCGCGCGCGTGTACGCTATATATATAAAAGCCAGTAATATTTCTTTTAAATATTGTTGATTATTTATGAAGATGCGTAAACTGCCAGAAAGCGCACTCTTCCACGATATGGAAGACACTTGGCAAACACCGTATCCACAAAACCTATTAAGAAAATTTAATTTTAATTTAATTATACATTCAAGGTGCTGATTAGCTGTGTTGATTCTGTGTTTCACTAACAAGAGTTCCATTATATAGCAAGTAAACAGTTTTTCAAGCCGCAAAGTAAGAATGCAGTTATAAAGTTGTCGGTGACGTGGGGGTGCCACCCCGAACAAGCCACAAATAAAACCTCACGTTTTCAGTCAGGCCGGATAACGCAAATAGAATCAGTTAGACATAATAATTTTCGGACTTGTACAATGATACTCATGTGATAATTTATAAATAAAAAGTGATTTTTCTTTTAACAAAAAAATATCTGAAGTTATTTAAAGCCGTTATAAATTTTTGAAGGCCGAATTCATGTCCGGTGCGACGGACACTCCATACTTGTAAAATTTACTGTTCGTAATATGGATTTACTTAACATTATTTCCAACTGTCTTAAAATAAAATAACAAAATCATGAATGTATTTTGTTTTATTTGAAAATCTACAGTAATGTTATAAGTTGATTTAACAAGGATTAAATTAATAAATTAATAGTAAATTAATAAATTAGATTAGTAGTAGTAAAGTTATAATTCTGAAAATTCGTAGTAGATTACACAATATTCATATAGGCCTACCGAACAAACTCGACAAAATGAATTTTTATATAGGCTTATAAACGACTCTGATGAGAATAACAAATTTATGAGAACAAATCTGTTTAAAATAATTAAATATAATACTAAATTAAACAACGTAGAAAGTAGATAACATATATGAACATTATTAATGTGTTTTCCTAAAAGTTTTGTTTTCATATGTTAGTCACATTCATTATTATACTTTGCTCTTGTAATAGTATTAAGAGGATTTAGGAATTCCATTCGGACGCTGCTATGACACCAAAAGGATTCGACGCCTAAAGGATTGGAACTTTCCTGAATTAAACCATTTTGGAGGGGCAGTGTGTATGAATTATGGTTAGTAATGTATGTGGCAGCTTGGTTCGATTGCCGGATAACATCTTTAAAATCAACATGCTTTTTCAGTCCTCAAACCGACTCATTTAGTAAAAATTAGTAGGCCTGTCTAGGATAACGCCTAGAGTAACGATGAACGGCTGAAGCGTGGTGCTGGCCATATTCCTTCGTTGTATGCCATAGCCTACTGCTCAGACCTGAAAACCTATCTACCTATCCTGCTTTTTATTTCCATATTGTAGCATCGAAATGGCATTTCTAAGCCATTTGTATGTTACAAAACAGGGGGGAGGTATTTTATTTCATTTTTCTTCTATAAGGCTGCTGTGTCAGTATGATGAATTATACTGCCGTTAATTATTTTTTGATCAATATTTCTTTCGGTTTTTAATGATAATATGAAAAATTCCTCACCAGTAGAGATAAGAATAGCTGTGAAACAACTTACTTTAAAAGGTAAAACTATTTTGCGTTTTGTTTTATTTATTTAAACCATAATTGATTCATTACATTTTGTATTTATTATTATTAATATAGTATAAAATTGACTTCGCTCGTCTATTCTTGCTGCAATATTTCGACTTTGCAATACCAAAATGAAGTACGGTCATTATAAACAGTAAAGTCACAATAATGTTTAATAACTGTAAATTGTATTCCGCACACATTTCGATAGAGCGTCTTGGGGCGTGTTGCGGTGGTCTGACACAGCTTATATTGGAACTTAACTAAAATTGAGAGAAATAATCCAAGACATTACTATGTTTTGTGTTGTTTTTTCGAAGGTACTTCACTGTATTCTTGTTCAGTCTAAACGCTCTACTAGATATTGAATTTATTTCAGAATCAATAAACGAATTTTTAATAAATTCTTAAGTTTCTAAATTGCGAGTTTTTTGGTCTTTCCGTTAGGAAAATAAACTAAAATTAAAAAGTATTCTTTTCGTATGAACCATGAATATCTTGGTAATGTTTCTCTTATCGCTGTAAGTGTACGTCCAAACAGCTCAACTATGTAGAAAAAACTACGATAAAAATATTTGCTGTAATTGTCAGTACAGTGTGGATAAATATAGCAGGGAATGATACTGATTGTCTTCTATCCGGATTTATTAAAGACTCGATTATAGGAATCTCTTTGTTGTTACGCAGTAGTAGGCCTATAGCTGTACTGACTACTAAACATAAAATAGAATTCCCGGCTGTTATTGATTTTGGGTCGTCAATAAAGTGTTCTAAATATATTTCTAGATTATTTATTTTTTTTAACGTTTCTTGAAACATTCTCAGGTGCGCTACTTGCAGCCCTAGGTTGGAATTCCCTATTATATAGACATTTTCAATAAGTAATGACGAATTATAAAATTTATTCTTCGAGTGTTTTGTTGTTAGCCACGATACAGTTACCGAATATGCTCTGTTTCGATGAATAGGCCTGTTCTTAAAATGCAAATCACAACACTAAACACATAAATTTAATTCAAATAAAAAAGTATCGAAAATAACGACCAGGTTATTTGTATTAAACTTATTTCTCTCCCTCTCTTTGTTCCCAAAGACGTGATCAAATAGAACGCGACGGGAAACAAAAGCATAAATCAAAGCATTAAAGCATAAAACAAAAAAAGTTTAACCAGAACTTTCCAACAGACCTCAACCATCGAACTCAAACTACAAAGGTAGGTGGGCACAAAAAATGCCAAATTTTTGTTGGCTTCAGAATTAAAAGTACTGAATATTCGAATTCCTTTTGTAATTTTTATGGCTTTATCAGCATATTAAATAAATATTAAATCTGATGGTTTATAATTGGTGGATTTTAAAAGCTGTTTTTACGATCTGTATATAGAACAATACTACTAAAATGTTGCGACTATCGAATTCGATTATTACATTCAATTGTTGGTATCAATATACGAACGGTACATATGGTATAAGAGTTATGCAGCTGGAAGGTAAGTTAGAGGTTACCGCAGACACTTGGTTGTGAAAGTTTTAGACTGTTGTAGAAAAAGATGTAAATTAAATCTTTTATAAAACAGAAAAGTACAAATAACGTATAAATAGTCCTAGAAGAACTTATTACAATAACGAAATTTTGAACATTTATTAAGTTATAAATACTCTTTTACTGATAATGCTTAACATTGCTTTGTAAATTATGAACTACACCCGTCAGAGTAACGATGGCTTGACAAATTAAGTTTAGGTAATCGAATAATTTACGCAACATAAATATTTACAATATATTTTTTGGTCCTTCACTTATTTCATTCTTAATTCACGTAACAAAATTAATAAATTGTACAAGCAGTGTCCTTTTCGTTTGGTACCTGTAAATTAAATATTTATATTTACCTGTATGTGAACTAAGAGTGCAGCAAAATTAAACAACATTTTAGAAACATACAGCTAAAATAACAATCATATAACTACACAGAACTCAAAACAAGTGATCACTCGACAACAGTCATACTAAAATAAACAATAGGCTACATTATAAGAATGGAATAAATTAAATACTTCAGAGGCTATGTAGCATGAGCTTAAGTTACTAACCCAGACTAAAAATAGACACGCGTAGAAATCCCAGTGGAATGGGTGGAAACAATTGAATGAGTCAATAAAAATAATCTTAAAAACACGCGCGCGCGCTCACACACACACACACACACACACACACCTAATGGCTTCATGGAAACAAAACAGAAAACCCTCGTTAATCAGCCAGCTGATATTCGTCCAATTTTTTGGAAGAAAATATTTTGTTTATTCCAATAAAAAGCATATTAATGAAAATATTGTACTACTACTACTAATAACAATAATAGTAATAATAATAATAATAATAATATAAAATTACTTCAGTATAGATTAAAATTTGATTAATAAATGACATAAAGAAATCACAATAATATGTTTATTGTAACTAAGAGCTCTCTCATATTCAATATTTATTTTGCTTTTGCATGTACTTATTTTTGTAAATTGGTATATGTAAAATACTGTAAGAGGCATATTTTACTTTCCGATACTAGAAAACACAGTTTATTAATTATTCAGAATTTTGGTTATCTGAACATGTGAACCCACTTACCCCTTTATTCGATTAATGGAGCTTCTACTGTATATTTATCTTCAGATAATGAAATCAAAACCAGTTAAAAAATTTAAAAAATAATCTCCTTTGTCAGCTTCTGTGGTTTCCGTTAAGAATAGATTAAACACATGAATTATTTCTAGTTGTTAAAACTTAACGTTTCTCCCCATTCGAAGAAAAACTATAGGAAAAACAGAAATGTTTAAAATGTAGGAAACGATTAAACTAATGAAGAACGCAAACCAAAATAAAAAATAATATGTAAGTTCTTATTAAAAAAATGTTTAATTGAAAGTCCATGAATGAAATTTCTCGTGTATTCTGTTACGAAAAAATACATCGTTTACTTAACAAATAATATATTTGTAGTGGAAAATGTTATTAGCAGTAGGCTATATAGTTGAATAGATATCTATCTAGTAAATAAGATAATTAATGTGAAAAGTGAAAGTCTGGATTTATTCGAAGGTTATACGAAACTGATACCATTAAATTATAATTAAGTGAGAAACCAGTTGACCGGGATCCAAATGAGCAGGTTGGTATAGGCCTACTTGACATGTTATAGGCGATGTTACTTGACATTAATGTGCGATGTGATCCACTTGTAGACGTTTATGAAATTTTGAATAAGTTAGTTTCATGTTTGTACTATGTAAACATATGTGTCTTACTAGTCCTACGGAAGAAAGAACAGAAGAGATTTATACTGTTCCAGGCACGGACAACAAACATTACAGAAAACATACACTCCCTTACAGTTCTTGGGAAAATTTGAGGGGGGGGACATTTTAAGTAACGCTTAAGTTTTGCCAGCCATAACATACGTAATTGCAAATATACTAGTGTTATAGTGTATGTTCTCATGCAGATAAAGTATAAAGTGATACAGAAAGTAGCTACACCTTTTTCAGGTTAATATAAAATATCAATTTATCGGTTTTTATATTATCATTATGCGTATCATTTATGAAAACAAGTAGATAACGAATTTTTTTAAATATCATACAATACACGTTACGTTTTTGCTTTATCGAATCGTTTTGTCTTTTTCCTGATCCTGCACTCCGTTCCTCGCAGGTTCTGTTCAAAACATTCCTTACCAAAGAGAATACTTCGACGTAATCTAATAGGGTAAGTTTACGTATGAATTTATTAGGAAACCTCATGAACGTTTCCAAAAACAATAACTAAACTGTATCAATACCAACAGTAGTTGAAGGATAAGAGGCAATAACAACGAAACAATAAAATAATAGGCTTTCTAAAAACCGAAGTTAATCTTATCATGCTTGTCCCTTACCAAGCTTTGTCATCCCTCACGAGCTTAAGAGAACGTGTTACAGGGGAGATAGGCTACACATGCAATCTGTTATGAGTTCTAAAATATTGTAACAGCAGTTAGAAGTGGACATGCCTAGTATGAAAATTGGCATTTTTCGTAAAGTATGAATATTATAATTACAATATTCAATAATATGTAGATGATTAATTAACAAAATATTTACTTTACGTAAAATAACCGATGTAACAAGTCCTACGGTTTTTCCGTATAGGATTTTGTGCCCAACTGTAATAAAGACTTTGGAATTCTGCAAAGGTCAGGATTATAGCAAAACATCCAATCTTCTACCAATGGTTTACGCAGTTCGATCGACCATATAGCCTAACGTCGGCTACTTCCAACCTCTTTTCTGTCATCATGCAGCCAAATAAAAACGTGGCTAAGTGGATAAATTAGTCAAATTATAAGAAGTGTCTCGGGGTTATAACAATTGCCTATCCTGTTAAAAAAAAAAACACAATATCCTTAAGTTTTCTTATATAAGTTCACTCGAAGGAAACTACCTGATACATGGGAAAATAAGAAAAAGGGTGAAAAACAGGAAAGCTAAGATAAACAAAGACAGAGGAAAAATATAGACAGAAAATAAGTGAATTACTAAAATACTTTTTAAATAAATTTACGGAACCTTGTTTAACAAGCATACAGTAGTGACAGAAAACTAGGCCTCTTCTTTTGAATAACACTTTTGCAATTAGGCGATTTAGGTCATTGAAAACAGCAGATTGCGCTGTGGAATTCGGGAGGGGCCAAGTCCTCAGCGTCGACATGCTTCTATTCACAGATCTAAATTTTAGGTAGAGCGAAAATCTTCTATATTTAAATGAACACTATAGGACATACACGGATACGTTAACATACAGGAGTCGCTAAATAAATTGTGAGGCTAAATAATAAGAAACAACATATAGTAAAATGTTTGTTAATGTTATTTCATGTAGTTTTCAGTAAACCGTTTTAAAAATCATAAAATTTTAATTTTCAGAAGTTTTCTTAAATTTCTAAATTACGTCGTATAGTGTCTTTACGGTCATTGTTACATCCGGTGCAACTTATAGTTCCAATATCTACTTGGTTACAAATGTAGGCACATAACATGTAATACGTCGCTCCTCGTTCCAGTAGCAGACCATTTCTTCCTTGTTTCACGTTACATTAAAAACATGTAATAATTCAAATAAAATAACACAAAAAGCTAATCTCGTGTCAGCATTGTTCAAACGAACATTGTGAGCGAGCTTGCCAACACATTTCAATACTTAATTCATTCGGTAATTCTATATAATAATTAAAAGAGTTAAATACAAACGGTGTGCTCATATGTTAAATTTAAAAGTAATTAGTACTGCAATAATTGAGAAATTCTATACAGTAATAAAAAAAATGAATTCATACAAAATTTGGAACGTGGCTATTATTGTGAATATTTTAATACAAAAACAGATGTTGTCTGTAGAAACTGCCAACGTTATGCATAGTAATCCTGTTAACCACACTTCTTGCTTCACAATGGCGAAAATATTCAGTCCAGTTTTTTCGAGACAACTTGAATTTTTTCCATCAACAGAAGCCTACATGTTTTTCGAAGGAGTATATATTTATACTCAATATAAGGAAGTAAAAAAAAAACAATTGAGAAAGTGATGATTATACGATTTACGCAGAAGAAGAGAAGTGTTTCAACATAGCAATCATGTCTGGGGAGGAAAATGAGGAAGGACACCTCTAAACTTGCAATTAGGCCTATATATCACATTGTAATGCATCTTAAATCCAATGAGTTTGTAATCATAAGATTGAAATTAACTGACTAGTCTTAATCTGTAAACGTTATGGAATAAACTTTAAGTGTAGAAGCGTGTTTGTAGATAATTAACCTTTTATAAATATAAGTATTAAATTAATCTCTTCACTAAATAATATACTAAAATTTAAATAATATACTAAAATGATAAGTGATAAATCCGACCTTCGACTGTTTTAATGGACCTGGTTTGATGATTTTTGCAATTAAATAGTTGTTGTACCAAGATATGCTTAGAAATTGGTGGTCAAAAAATAAAATAGACCTACCTATTACCGAAGGCTGAATAAACATTCTTAAAATAAGAATGTAACCGTACAAAAAAATTGTTTTGTATCAAGCAGGTAGATTTTGAAAGAAAACTTCACAGATAATGTACTGTATTCTAACGTGATGTATTATTAAACAAAATGTGGCGAGCAGATAAGTAAGGTAAATTACTTAGGGTTTGCGTGCGTAAGGACAAAACGAAGACTTTATCAGTAAAATGAATACATTTCTACATATTTGTGAAGTTATACACTATAAAAGGAACACCACAAAGGACACAAATTTAAAATTTTGCAATTCAAGTGTATTCCACTATGGTGGAAACCCTACAACCTATAAAAAAGACATAGTAAGATTCAGACAATTGAAACAAAGCATTTAAGGTCAGTCAAGTGGTCGGTATGAGTGCGGATCGTAGAACAAATGAGAATCTTAGAAAGGGACTGAAGACATTCTGATTTAGTGTGAAGTCAACATCAGATAAAAACAAGCGGGAATGCCGACGCCGTTTACAAAGAATTGACTATGACTAAACCATGCTAAACCGTTTACAAAGAATTGACTATGCCTAATCCATCCTAAACCGTTTACAAAGAATTGACTATGACTAAACCATGCTAAACCGTTTACAAAGAATTGACTATGGCTAATCCATCCTAAACCGTTTACAAAGAATTGACTATGACTAAACCATGCTAAACCGTTTACAAAGAATTGACTATGGCTAATCCATCCTAAACCGTTTACAAAGAATTGACTATGACTAAACCATGCTAAACCGTTTACAAAGAATTGACTATGGCTAATCCATCCTAAACCGTTTACAAACAATTGACTATGACTAAACCATGCTAAACCGTTTACAAAGAATTGATTATGGCTAATCCATCCTAAACCGTTTACAAAGAATTGATTATGGCTAATCCATCCTAAACCGTTTACAAACAATTGACTATGACTAAACCATCCTAATCTGTTTACAAAGAATTGACTAATGGTAATCCATCCCAAAGCACTTACAAATAATTGACACTAAGGGTAACCCATCCTAAACCGTTTACAAACAATTGATTATGGCTAATTCATCCTAAACCGTTTACAAAGAATTGACTATGACTAAACCATCCTAATCTGTTTACAAAGAATTGACTAATGGTAATCCATCCCAAAGCACTTACAAATAATTGACACTAAGGGTAACCCATCCTAAACTGATTACAAAGAATTGACTATGGCTAAACCATCCTAATTCGTTTACAAAGAATTGACTATGGCTAAACCATTTTTATTAACCCCGTGGAAGAGAATATGTTGTACGACCAGAAATCAGATGGCGAGCGACTTGAGGCCGGTACAGGAGAATTTTCTTAATTCTTGAAGCTATGATGATGATGATGATAAAAGTATGAACAATGTATATTCCTTATTGGTTAATGCTGCGATAAATAAAATGATAGAGCTTTTTAAGAGCTATTCTGTACAAAATATGATTATTTGTTTCTTTTATTCTTTTTTTTTAATTAGATCGAAATACTTGAGTGCATTATTATTATTATTATTATTATTATTATTGGTAGAAGTAGTAGTAGTAGTAGTAGTAGTAGTAGTAGTAGTAGTAGTAGTAGTAGTAGTATATTAATTGAACAAGCGAAGCCAGTTCTTAGATTTAACCTGATCGTCTGGTATTTGTCTATCTGTCTATATCTGTTTGTGTGTTAAGGGTATGTCTAACGAGAACTTTTGAATGTATTAACAGGCTTTCGTAAAACCTGGCATCCGCGTCTATACTTTTACACCAGAGACCCCTATTTTTGAGATTTATTCCACAAAAGTAGGGACCCGGAGACAAAGTGCGAGGTGTCGAAATTTTGAATTAGTAGCAAAAATCCATGTGTGGTATCAAACTAAACAAAATTTTAACCAAAATCTGAATATAGATTGCAAAAATGCTATATTATATTGTTGTCAGTTATATATATTTATGTATAATATTACATACAGTCGTGTACATATCTTTGGAAACATACAACTTGAAGGCCAGAACTAAATTATTTGTCATTTAGGAATTATGTTATAAATTTACCTTATAAAAGACCAATGTAGCAGTTCGAAATTTTTAGCGTTTTACATATTATGATTGTCTGATTTACAATTGTTATTTACTACAAAAATATAAGAATGTATGTAATATAGTAATCCAGAGTTTTGTAATTTTTCTTATAATTTACAAGTTATCTAGTATTGAAATTCGCCCAATAATAAATTTTTTCGTTCAAAATATTGAGCGTGTGTTGCAACTCGGGAGCTTACTGGTTACAAGGGTTCTTGATTTTAGTTGCTTGATGTTTTCATCTGTTGTTGCTTAGAGCCTCTGTTAATTCCAAAAAGAAATGCCACGTAATTTGCAAAACAAAAACCAGTAAATTCGATTGACCACTACACGTGGGCTTCGAGCTCCATTCGTAGAGTATAGTCAGTTATTGTAACACGTTGTGTAGGAGCGTGTATGCACTGTCATGTCAAGTGATTATCACAACAGCCAAACAGTCGATGTACACTTGGCAATGTTCGTTTATCTGTTAATCGGAATTCACACGTTAAGTGAATTCATTTAAAAGTGACATGAGATTGGCGTAATGAAAGTACGATTCAATGTGCAGTTTTCTCTCTGATTTTTGTTGACAATATGAATGCAGTGGCTCTTGGGTTGTACACGTATGAGTAGCGGATGTCAAAAAGATATCTAGTGCGTACATTTTTTGAACAGCAATAAATTTATTCAGTAGTATGTTACATTTACTTGTACTGTAAATACAAATATAATACACTCACACTTTTTTCTTTCAAGTATACCTATAAACAGGCAGCATACCAGGTTTCACTTGCTTTTGTGTCAGCTACCTTTCAATGATATGTACAACCTGCTTTACCTAAACTTACCAGAACATAAGAATTTTTTGTAAGAGTAGATAAAAATTATTTCCTTAATCAATTTTTATTACGCTTGCCACAATAGCAGTTGTGAGATAAGTTCTCTTATCGCTTTAGTACTAAGAATATGCAAGCTTGGGAAATGTTTGAGAGAGAGAGAGAGAGAGAGAGAGAGAGAGAGAGAGAGAGAGAGAGAGAGAGAGAGAGAGAGAGAGAGAGAGAGAGAGAGAGAGAGAGAGAGAGAGAGAGAATGATTTATTATTTAGCTCTAAATCTTGTGTGCAGGGAAAATAACAGGAAAATAAGTACAATGCCAATACAAGCACAGTCTGCATATCAGCTGAGTTCATTCCAAGATTCTCTCAGATTTATTTAAAGGATACAGGCTGCCGAGGGAGACTGGTTGTTCAGTAGTTGCAGCACAACGCTGGCAAATGAAACGGGATTCATTATCTGAATTACACTATTTGGGTTACAGTCGTTCATATCATAAGAGCGTGGGCATTGATAACAGAATCGCTAACTTTAGAACAACAATTGCAGACGACTCGAGGCGCCCGCAAAATTGAAAACTCCGCACAACTTCAGTCTACTCCACTCACAAACTCACCTCCAATCGGTTGTACGTGATTATGACTAATCGATATTCCGTCCTGATTGACGTTAACGTACATTATAGCCGTTAACGAACATTTTCCACTTGTCCATTTGTTCAGTTCCTAGTGGTGTGCCTAATGCGTACCCATACCATCTTACAAAATTCTGTTAACGATGTACGAAAGTGCTTCGGTATTTTTTCGAATGTTTCTTAAATTAAATTATCTCTTACGATATAAAACGTGATGTAATAAAGAGAGAAGTACTTCAGAGATCTGTTAGTGATGTGTTTAAATTAATCGATTTGTTTCGTATTAAATTTAAGCCCACCTCACGGACAATGAGTCAGTCATCTCCTCACGGACTGGCCAACAAATTAATTCATTTCAAAATCTTATCAGGACATATCCATATAAACAGATAAAATTATAGTACTCAAATCCCGTTAATTTCAGAATTTTTAAATAAAGGAGACTGACTTTAAACAATTTTTTAATCAGGTTTCAAACTTTAGGAAGGGCAAACGAAATTTCAGTGTAGCTGTTAAACCATTTGTAGTCGATATGAATATTTTACCTACACGTTTGTAGGTATAATGTCTACCAGTTGCATCGGGAATACGACTCACAGAAATATTGAATCAAACACGTACGTGTGTTGGATTTTTATAAGCTGTATCAATGTAAATATAAATATCATTAGCTCTAATAAGATGCTATATTCGCGTGTTACACTTTGTGGTGGCAGATGATTACAATTTATGAGGAATATTTTTCCGTAATAATAACACGAAAAGTAAAATAGGACCAAAATATCTTATCATATCTTGAAGACTGTATTCGTATTGGAATTCCATTAAACCTTACAGACATAATTATTTCATAAAAACGTATAAGGCGTCAAATTAACTTTCACGTATACAGTATGTAGTTATTTCATAAATACGTTTCAGTACTAATACTGAGTTTTAATGTTTTAATAAAAATTATAAAACTGTGTTTCACTAAGGCTTATGTATTGGTGAAAACATTTCAAGTGAGGACTGTGTCAATTTATTGAGACTTCATGTGGCCGGAGAACCGTGATTTGGACGTTTAATTTGTCTTGACGTACATATTTAAAAGAGTTACATCAATTGTAAGGCGCCGTATCCCTTGTTGAAGTCATTATTTAATAGAGTTAACTTTCAGTGACTGGAAAATATACCGGACTTAATATTAGCTTACAAAATAAGGTACGAATGTTAATTAAATTCGCAATGCATACCGTATTCGTAATAATATTCCGTATTTTGCGTAATTTACTGATACTTTTACTTCATTTTATACATTTTATTGATAAAAAATAAAATAAAATATTGATTGAACTTCATGTTAGACAATGAACTATAGGCCTAAGTATTAATGATTCAAATTGCTACTTTATTATACATTCTAAATCTCCGTTCATTCACAGGGTTCGCTTACAGTGCTATTATGGAATATACCAAACTAATGTCTAACTTGTCGGGAAAATTCAGATGACAATATGTTTAGTACTAACACTGACACCTATTTAAAAGTGAAATCAAAGTTTTAGTTGAAATTTGCCATTCGTTTTAGTTACATTAAATAATACAATTTACAAGACTTTTTGTCAATACAACGTTCGTTTCTTTAACTAGTATTTCGTTTAGTGTTGTTTGTACATAATCTACGTAAAACAGTTAGATAAAAATTCCCTCATAATTTGCGAGGTTGGAATTTTCGATCTCGTTTGGTAAAAAAGAGTGCGTAAATTATACAAGTCAAGACGGCACGTAAATATTAAATACTGAAATATACAACACAGGACATTCTATTTTTAAGCAAACTAACCTTTTTTGCTAGTACCCTAGTGTCATGATGCTGAATACGGGCAAGTTAAACGTGTGTTTTATACCAAATACCATGTCGGATTTTCGATCCCAAAGAAAGAGAGTTAATGAAGCACCAATAAACACCTAATTGCTGACAATATTACTCTTAAAATTTTATTCTTGTCGGTCAGTTGAGTGACTTTAGCAAACAACATAATGACATTACACTAACACGGACACACGTATTCAGATAACGACATTAATAATACATCTACTTATATATAACATTTGTTACTAAGTTCTGCGAGGAAATCACCTGTTTTGAACTGCCGTTTAACTCCGAGAGAACCGTTTCTATTGCCACAGGATCCCATCTTCTGGGACTCACGTACCCGCGTGTCACGGATCTTCCCACACCACGCAAGGTTCTTCACAGGGCCAAGAAAACAACCAGAGAAACACAGCCTCACACACACGGGCTACAGGGTGACTACATGAATGTTTAATCACAAGCAGCAGTTACCAAGAAAAACAGCCGTTTATCCTCTGAAGAATGCTCCCAGCTTTTGATGCTATTATATATTACACTATATGTCTACAGATTAACAGTGGTTAATTTCCTTGAAGATTCTTGGTTACTTCCCCTGAAAAGCGCTACAACTGAGTTAGATATCAGTATATAACAATTATATAGAAAAACGCCGTTATAGAAGAGAAAACCATCGATGGTGGAATCGATTAACATGTACGTACAATTCACGGGATCGTAGAACAATTTGTAAAGTTTAAAAATTCGTAAAATGAAGTCTGAATATCGGAAGCCCGTCTGTATTGTATTTATCGAGTTTCATTTTATTCTTTCTTCTTACCGTTTATGGCTTGTTATTTTCACTGTTGGTGTCGAAGTTTCGGCGTCTCCGTTGATTCTATCCCGAAGAACGAAGTCATCGCAATAAATAAGTACATTTTTTAGTAAGCCACAGTTCGTTTTCTTTACGTGGTTAAAACTATTGACGTGAATTCTACGACCTTTTTTCAAATTTTGTTAACTTTCGCGAAACAATTTTACGACTTCGTTTACTTTAATTGACACTCTGTGCTTTCTGCTTCGCTTGTCAGGCTTCTTTGCGACAGAATTCATTCCGAAACAAGTCTAACAAGAAGTAGACGGATTTGATAATTTGTTCAAGATAAACGAAAAAATTTAACGCGATCGAAAAGTGCGGTCGGAAGATAGCCTCAAATAATTACATAAACATGTTAAATAAGTCACTAAAATTATCAGATAAGTATAAAGATAAGTGTTGACTTGTTGAAAAAGACTAGCCTACTATAGCTTTATAACGTGGTTTAGTTTATATATATGTAATATGAAACAACAACATGAAATAATTCAATAATGGAAGAAGTCAACTAAAATGAGCCAATCGTTACATATTCCGTTAGCAAATATAACAGATAATGTAATTACTTGTTCTCGTAGTAGGTGAATTGCACTACAATGCACTTTAAAGTAATATTATATTTAATGACTTTTTTCGGTATACCCTTTTTTCTAATTTTCGACGTTTCCATCAAATAATAATCGACCTTTTAGAATATTTCTAAAACTATGCACTAGTAAAGTAACGAAGGTACCTTCGTTTTGTGTGCGAGTGCGTGCGTGTGTTTGCAATATGCATAAATAATACAAACTTTTTAGTAAACTTTAGTAATACATACGTGTATTATATATATATATGACTATAATTATATTATATAATTTCAAATTAAAAAGCTCATATGTAGTAGGTTTATGTCTGTAGGGACGGTTTCTTGTTTGGCCTCAGTAATCGTGTAGAAATTTGAGATTGGAATTCATTATTTAAAAAAACTATTTATATTTAAGATTTTTTACTTTTGTTTTAAAATGTTTTACTTTTGTTGCTAAACCAAAAATATGTTAATTTTTTCACAGCGACAAGGTTCGGACAGTGCAAGGTTGATACAATCCCTTCGCAACTGTTCCCTCACCCATCAAATTTGAATGTAAACACTGGTAGTACCAAAGGACGGTATTTTGAAATGTTATGTTCTTCGTAACGTCGGGAACATATTTTGAAAACTGTAAGAGAATGCATACAACAACAAAAATACATTAAATAAATCGATTGTAATTTTTACGTTTATCAATTATTAACTGTGGATAAATTATGGAACAATAAAATATTAAAATAAACGAGGGTAAAATACGGTGGAGAAAATAAAATTATTTCTTCGTAGTATACTAAGAACACGTCATATCTCTATAAAGATAGATATCAGGTCTATGAGGTATATAATTATGGGCTGTAAGTCAAAGTGGACTGCTGATTTTAGTGACTGAAATCTTCAAAAAACTTTCGGTGTCGAGTCTGTTTACAGTGTAAAAGTAATGAGGAAAAATAAAGGGGCGTGTCTAATAATCGTACAACCAGGCGGACTCATAAGTGGCAGAAAGACAAGACGGTCGTCTGTTTTAATTGAGAGGACATTATTGTTTTACCGCCTTAATACGTTTTAAAGTGTTAGTACAAAAACGTTAGAATCTCAATGCTAAAGTAGCGATAAGCAGGAAATATTTTAGAAGAAATTCTAAAAACAGTATGTTCAAAGATTTATCATTTATCAATATATATAAAGCATTTATCATTTGGCCTACAAGTGAAGATAGGTACTGGTGAATTTATTACAGTGAGTGAGTCTGAATGGATTTATTACGTGAGATTTATACAATAACGAAGATAACAGTTATATAAAATTATATCCATATATTTATTAATTTGTCAGTCAGAATGCTTTTGAATATAAATTAAATACACAAGAAACTTGCGCGCGTGCTCGAGTATATGTATTTGTAATAAAAAAACTCAATCGATATAAAATTACAAAAAAAAATGACAGCTTGGATTGTTAACTTTGTATAAAGGTTAGCGGTTTTTTTTCTTTTAGTATGCGTTATCCGCGTTCATTGTTGTTATGCGCTCCGTTATTGATTAATATAAACGCAGCGAAACTAATTTGCAAGTCGATCATATTTGCACGCCTTAGGAAATGTCACTTTGCAGACGGAGAGTTGCACCGTATCCCTTCTCTCTGAACTGTTTGTTCATTTAATAACTATTGTCGTGTTAATTACGCTAATGGCAAACTCAGACTATAAAAATATTCAGACAAGTACTTTCTGTTTACACTAAGTGATGATGTATTTATATTTATGTGTCAAAATTCGAGTTATGTTCGACAAAAGTTTTACATATCGAAGAGAGCACAATAAATAAAAATTGACGTGATACGTTATCATCAGTTCAGATACTATAATTCAGTGTAACGTATCTGTTTAATTAATCATTCAGCAATAATAAAATTGTTTTTATTCTTACCTGAGCACCATTAGACACTGGTTCAGCACCCTTGGTATTCGCAGCAACCCATGCTTCAGCGAATGTTTCCATCGCACTTTGGAAGTCCATGTTCAACACGTATGAACAATAATAATATAAAAAAAAACAAAAACAAACAACAATGAGTAGAACGTCTGAACGAGTTTGAACTAAACGGGGCGACACATGTTGACGACACACGTTGCCGAGACAAAACGCTAGATAGCGCCACCGAACCTGCTCTACACCGAGTATTACTCGCTACTGGAAGTGTCCGCTGCGCGCCCCGTCAGTATATACAGCAGCACACAGTAGAAGTGGCAGCGTGCGCCCTACTCGCAACCCCCGCGCCGCGTCAACCCTTTTAAGACATACCCTCCACCGACACTACCAAGCGCTTATTAACAACAAACAGAAGCTAACGTTTTTTACAAGTGACTTTAAACTTGTTATAAAATTTATCTTTTTTTACATATAAAAAAGAGACTGTAATAGTTAGGAGTATTGAAGAGGTTAGAGGAGAAGAAGAGAGCCAACGAGAAAGAGTGAGACAGAACGAGAGGGCTGGATGGGTGAAGGCCGAGTGGGGACTAAGCACTGCCCCTCAGCGCATGGCTTCTGCAGCCGAGGGGCGGATTGAAAATATTCACCAGACGAGGGCGTGAACGGTGGAGTTTATTTTTATTAATCCCATCCAACAACCGGGGCGGAGCGTTGGCAAAGTTGATTACAGAAAATCCCGGCCAATATGTCGCGTCCTAATACTGTCCAATAAAACAGTATCACTGCGCTAGTGCTCACCGCTTTCCTCAATATTTTCCGCACAATAAATTTATCTTCACGTGCGCGCTCGTCTCTGCTGTTCTCCGCCAGCTGTTTGCAAACAAATGAGATGACAAGAAAATTAAACATCCTGTTGTTTGTGCCACACGTTGCATATACTTCGTCGCTTAAGAGTCAACGAGTTTTACGGTTTAATACGTCGGATGTACGCCTCTGAATTTTCTCAATTCCGAGCTAAACATGATTCTACATTCGTTTTGTTATCAATTAAATAAGTATACCATAGAATTTCCTTCCTTTTACGTATATTTTGGTAACGTAGAAAATTGACACAGCTTTATGGCTAACGAATATCTGCACTGCTCATCTGACGATCTCTTCACATTCCCGTGTAATCTCTTCACATTTCATACTTGTCATTTTCTCCATTTGAACTATTGGGCTGGATCTGATAACTCTTACATTTTTTTCTAAATGAATAATAATTCCATTTTCTTATATGCCCATAAAATACGAGTTACCTTAACAACTGCAGGTGAAACGAAGTCTCGTATTATCGGAAAAGTAATAGTCTACTATAACTTGACTTAATTGTAAATATTATTGTTAATTCTGTTAACCGTCAATTATTAAATATGTCATTCAGTAGTAGACATTTCGTCAGAGATCAGGAGATAATCTCTGCCACCCTTTATGTAAATAAAAAAGGAAAAAAGATGTAGGCCTATAGAACGCTGGGGAAAGCTGTATCCACATGAGCTTTAGAATTTAGGGTATAGGCTTACATTAACCCGAGTATGTGTTAGTACCAACGACTACGGGTGCTACTAGACCTATTTCTGCTATTATTACTACTACTACTATTACTACTACCACCACCACTACTACTACTACTATTACTACTACCACCACTACTACTACTATCATCACCACTACCAGTACTAATCTTAACATTAATGGCAAAATAATAATTATAACAAAAATAATGCTTCTTATTAATAATATTATTATTATATTATAATAATAAGTATTATTATTATTTATATACATATAGATATAATTTATTTAATATTTAAATTGTTTTACCTCAAGATATGTTTATCATTATTTGGAACATGCATCAAGAAACTAACTGTAGCAAAAAGTGTTTGAACATATATTCATATAATATAATTATGATTATTATTATCATTACTTAATGACGTTACTTTTTTCCTATTACACATATTTTTATTAGTACGCCTACTATATATTTCTATACTTAGTATACGGATCTCCAGATCAGAATATTTCTTAATTCCTCCCTACACAAGTAGGCCTATTATATTTTTAGGATTTCCCAAATTTTTAGTTCAAATTTGAAGACAATCGCACGGTAAGATAATATTCTTCTGTTGCATTAATTATATTTTTTAATATATTTGCTTACAAATAACAACATTTCCTCAGCGTTCGCATCGAATCCATCGAATGAAGAATTTTGACCAGCCACGTAGTCGACTTAAGAGTTGTCAAGTTCGTTTTCGAACCGAATACTCCACGAGATCATTGTTCCTGTCAATTGGAAGATGATACGTTGATTACTTGCACGCATTCAGTTGAATTCTACTTATTCCGTATTTAAAACACCATATAGCTCGACAACTTTATTTCGGTGATTTTCAATGAAGACAAGATTTTTATGTTTAAAGAAAAACGTAAGAAAACGATCTTAGAATAGAACATAATAGAATAACTTACGAAAACTGAAACTGGAAATTGCACAAAATTTTGCAGTTTTCTTTGATTGTTGATAATAGTAAATACACTTTGACTGTGGCCAGGTGTCAGCACCTGTTCTTTAAAAACTAAGCGATAGGTGATTTCTTTCGAGTAAATCCTCTATTCGGACTGCTTCCATCGTAATTTTTTCGATGAAGTCCGAATACAGGATTTACTCGTTATTAGCATCTATGTTAATGTCTGTTGGTAAACACTGAATCTGATCAGGAACTATCGACAAAATCGAGGAGGTACAGTCACTTGACACCGAGGCGATTCACGACAGATTCGCGACTACAAAGTTCTGAATTTCGTGAGAAAATTATGTCACAACTTTATGAGAAAGTTAGTCGTTAGTTCATAACAAACTTGAGTGCCTCAACCAGTGGTTCTCAACCGGTGACCATATGGAGATTCCAAGGAGGTCACAGGTGATAATCGTATAAGATGGGGTCACATAGGAAAGCGAACTTCAGCATAGGGTATTATACTGATGTCGGCAGAATAAAACGCACCTGCAGTTCATTTGAAGTGATTCAACGGCGTGCAAGTTAGGCACGCGACAGAAGCCTTCGATGGAATGTTGCTTGGGAAGTGGAGGTTGACGTTCCTTTGCAAGAACCGCTCATATGCCTACAGTTGTAGAGCGACGTAGCAGTGAATGTAAATTTCAGTCAATAAAAGGACAATTTTACTTTCATGTTCCATGAGGAAATGGAAGTATGGTCATAGCGAAAAAAATCGTGTTCGAGATAATGGCTGATTCTGATTGTACTACCCTCAAAACATGAAGAAAAGTCATTTTTCGAAATGTGTGTGTGTGTGTGTCTGTCTGTCTGTCTGTCTATAGAATTTTTTCTATGACAAACGATAACAGCTGCAAATTCAAACAGAATCAAATAATTTTTTGTATACAGTGCTGAATTGTAGAGTACTCAAGGACTATTGTTTTTGGTGAAGATCGGTTAAGGGAAAGGGGTAGTTTACCTGCAACGTTTTATGTTTTAACAAGGGTAATTTTTTCTATTACGAACGATAACTGCCGCATATTCAAACAGAATCAAATAATTTTTTGCATACATCCCTGAATTGTAAAGTGCTCAAGGCCTTTTGATTTGGTGAAGATCGGTTAAGGGGAAGGGGTAGTTTACCTGCAACCTTGTACGTTTTAACAAAAGTACTTGAAAATTCATTTAAACTTTTTCAAACAATGGTAATTGTTAAAAATGAAATAATTTTGTTGCCAGGCAATAAAATTATAATTTTTTCATTTTAATTTAAATCATGTATGAGAGAAAATATATTGTTCGTGGTAGGCAAGCATATCTCAATTATGTAATGTTTACGTTTCCATTTTATTATTATGATTACCGCAATAAAAAGGCAGGCAAGACACACACACACACACACACACACACACACACACACACACACACACACACACACACACAATTCGCGTTATTTCTGGCCTCACTCATGTTTATATGTGTGCTACGTTATCGGCAACAAAGAAGTAGTTTGTTGTTAAAATTCCTTCCCGGCCTGTTTGGCCGAGGTCCAATGTTTTCTGCAACACCAGACGTTTCGACAGTACCATCGATTGTCATCATCAGTGAAAATCGAGTGCGCTAACGTGAGGTCTACGTTAGTGACCACAGTACTTCTGAAGAAAGAAGTATTTTCTGTGGAAATATTTCATTTCGAAAATGATTTTAAATATAAATCTTACAACATGGAAGTCATGTATGGTTCTCCATACCGATATTTTAATAAAGAATACAGTATCCAAAAAGTTTTTACAGTTTTGGGATAAAGCGATTTTTTTATTATCATAGCACTTTCCATTTCTTTTTTGGTAGAATCACGTTTCAGTCGAGTGAGTTACTTACTCGGCTAAACACAACATCATGAACAACCACGGTCTTCAGTTACCCCTCACAGCAAGATAACCAACTATAGAGAGTTTGTATTTAGTCACCAAACACTATGGCCACATTGGTCAACAAATACTTAAAAATATATATTTTTATGTAATATATATTTTTATTTTTCATAAATTATAAATAAAACATGTCCTATTTACAAAACAAAAGTTGTTTAAATAGCTACCTTCTCTTGGTAGTTCAGGGGGGGCGGAGAAGGGTCAGAAGGGCTAAACAAAGATTGAGAAACCACGTATTAAAAATATAAAAAAAATCTTAGTTTGGTGGCTAAGAGAGCGATTAATATCGTTAAAGGTATTTTGTAACAATCGCAACTAAATGATCACATTTAGATGATCGTCGTGATTGTGTGACTGGTACCTACGTTCGAAGGGCTTTTCTCTTATTCCTATTTTTTCTCTTATTTCATTTTTGCTTTAATTTTCCAGTTTCAATGATTTTTAATTGCAATTAAATTTCTTTTTCAGTTTTAATTATGTCACTTACATCATATGACGTCTGAATAGACTTTACATCAGCTAAGTTTAAATTACCTGCGCAGAAAGGTTTACCAAAAAGCCTGTAGCGCGGAAGCTTAATTATTATATTTTCTACCTATTCCGCGTGACTGAAAATTAACTGAAGTATTGAATAACGTGATGTCCCCCTTTATATGACACGTGTAACAGACCACGTCTATGGTTTGTCAGGTTTCCAAATATACATCACTTCAGAAGTAGGCTATAGAAAATCAAATAATAGTTTTCCTTTCCAGCACTTATCAGACCAATAAATGCAGATAGGCCTACATTGGTATCCAGTTTAAGTCTAACTACTGTAAATAAAATAGGGAAAAGGCAATGAAAACTACTACTACTACTACTACTACTACTACTACTACTACTAATACTAATACTGCCTAATACTGTTACTATTACTACTAGTTCTACTATTGATACTAATACGTTGCTGCTTCTGCAGAATGCGCGCGCGCGCGCGTGTGTTCAGTGCGATGGAGCATAAACTGATTAGTCGGTAGTCGACTGGCTGCTATCACCACCACATAGGAAAGAGAGTTTAAATCTGACTATGGTGACGTCATTTCAATTTGTACAAATTGTTTAATTTCTAATAAACTATGATATAGGCTATAGATGATCGGATTAAGCTATGATATAGTTTAGGCCTAACGCTGAGTTGTTATTTTTCGTGTGCGAGGACTGTTGTGAAAATAACCTTAGTTTCTTTGAGTATTTTTGTTGATAGTTCATTGTAAAGTACCGGTGTAATTGTAACTTTATCGATGCCTAAAACACGAGCACCGTAAAATGAATAATACGTTTTTGTATAATTTCGAGAAAAACATATTATTTGTGTGTGAATGTGTGTGCGCGTGCGCGTGTATGTTAAAATACGTTTTATGTCCCATAAAGTTTTCCAATTATAAGATGTCAGGGGCATGTGAAGAACAGTTTTTAACGTTTGTTACCAAACTTGAAGTTATCAAGCTTCTATAGATTTTTCAAGAATAATTCCTACCACTTAGAATACCAAAATTTCGGTATCAGTAAACGTTTCAGTGCTACGTGGAATTAATCAGAAAAAGGTGAAAGGATAAACCATGAGCTCCTGGGCTAGGTTACGTAAACATTGTTCGTCTAATTTAATCCAAGTGTCCGTCGAGTATCCACGTTAAACTTCTGAGTCAATCTCTGACATCTCACATACTCAAAATCTGCCTGAGATACTCCAATCTCTGCCTTCCCCTGCAGTGTGTTCCATTCACTGCACCCTCCAACAGCAATGTGCTGGAAGTGCCAACCACTGCTCACATCCTAGTGTTCTCGTTATACAGTACGTCACCGTAAAGTCATCCTTTCTCTCATTATTTCCAGAATCCGTTCATTGTTATTTTATCAACGCACTTTATTTTTAACATTTCCTTTTAACACCATTCAAATGATTAACAATTGACATTAACAAATTTTTCTGCTAGAAAAAAAAAACCAATTTGACTTTTGCTACTTTGCTTTTGATGTCGTATTTGCTTCATCCAACCGTTGTGGTACTGTTTCCCAAATAGATAAATCACCCTTTCTCTATGCTATCCTTCCGATTTTAATAGTTAAGGAATCCCCATCAACGTTAACAGAGGATTTTCTAAATTTTTGTTGATTTTTAAGCTAAATTATTGATACAATAATATTTTCGTATCATTCAAACTTTTCTAAATCTTACTCGTTTTCAGCAAGTATTATACACTTAGTGATACAAACGTTCAGAGTTATTGTACTTCAGTGACACGTGTGTGTTTTCGCTCAGTTTATAAAGTCTGTACATGTAGTTTTTGTTTAGTACTGAGCTACGAGTGAACAATCGTTTTCGCGAACGAGTAACGTCCGGTGTGACAGACAAAACTTGTTCAAATTTAAAAATTACATCTGACGGTAGTTTTGTATTTATCCATGGGCTTCTCATTGATATTGCTGCATCCCTGATCCTAATCTCTAATGCTTTCTATCCACTGAGTCGTCTTCCAAACCACGGTGTTTCTAAGGCCTCCTGATTCCTCCGTTCCATGACTGGCACTGGGCTTTTTCTGCTTTCATGAGGTTTCCATTCAGGAATATTACAAGGCCAATCTTGATTGTTGGTCATACTTTACGGTTTAGGCTAGTGGCCTGTTCCAGTCTCAGTTGAAGTCATCCAACCATCGCTTACGGGGTCATTCCACACTTCTCTTCCCCCTTTGATGATAGTCAAAGGCTCTTCTTGAAAATCTAGTTGAATCCATTCTCTCTACGGCCACTACGTTTTGTGCCGGGAGATTTTCTCATTCAAGCTTTCAGCTATACCTAGCTCTATTCTAATATTTCTGATAAGATCTCTCCTGGTACAACCTTTTACAGCCCTCAAGAACCTCATTTCGGCTCCTTGTATTCTAGATATATCGTTGGCCTTTCTAATCCAAGTCTCACTACCATACAATAGTTGAGGTATGGTCATTACATTATAATATTTCAATTGTGTCTCTTTCCTTGCGTCTCGTTCTGTTCTGTTCTGGTATTCATTTTGTCTTTAATATCCAGTAAGGAATTAAGCTACACATTACTGAGCCTCCTCCTCTTCAAATCCACATTTAGTAGAAGGAATCACACATTCCTTCTGTATCTCGAAACTGGTTCAAGCATGGCAGTCTCTATGCAGCGCCCGTGTCTATAGTGATATCTTCTTATCTTACCAAATTGGCTAAGTAGATAATAGTAGATAATAGTTTCTCTTTGACTGTTCCCTATACTGTTTTAGATCTCCCCTGGTCCAAGTTTATCTTTTATTAAAACTTCCAAGTGTTTTAATCCGATAATCTGATTGATAGTTTAATTATCGTTACTAAATTTCCCTCCTTGAAAAGCGGAATATGTTACTAAATATTGCTTTTTTCAGCGTAGGCACTTTTTACTCATGGTAATAAAGTTGTGTCAGAAACAACTGCATTCCTATGGAAATGGCAAGGAAACGTAACCTTTATAATAGTTAAAAGTTTTTTCGTTTTCGCACGAGCGTTGAATCTGATAAATAGGACGGGCCTTCAAACTCCAGTAAGTGATGAAAATAAATAGACCTCTCAATGTGAAATATGAAGTATATGTTACACGCAGTTGTACATGATATAATGTCATACAACGTCTACTTGATTGTAGATGAATATAATAAAACAGTAAATTCGTATATTTCGTATATAAATTCCTTTAGATATCTCTGGTAATACTGTACCTACTTATTCCCAATTCCTTTAGATATCTCTGGTAATACTGTACCTACTTATTCCCAATTCCTTTAGATATCTCTGGTAATACTGTACCTACTTATTCCCAATTCCTTTAGATATCTCTGGTAATACTGTACCTACTTATTCCCAATTCCTTTAGATATCTCTGGTAATACTGTACCTACTTATTCCCAATTCCTTTAGATATCTCTGGTAATACTGTACCTACTTATTCCCAATTCCTTTAGATATCTCTGGTAATACTGTACCTACTTATTCCCAATTCCTTTAGATATCTCTGGTAATACTGTACCTACTTATTCCCAATTTGTCGGTTGTCGAAAACGTTTTTTTTGTAATTTGTGTTTCCAGACAGACTCGGTACGTTCAGGTAAATGTAGGTAAACAAACTTACTAATCTACCGAAGCTAAAATGTACTCAGCGTGGGAGTACAAAGTATCCCTAAAACGAACAACAGACCGCCATAAAACTACCCTTCTACGTGTCAGAAAACAATTCTTTAGTCGTTTGTGTAGGCCTACCTGCTTTGGAGCCCTTCACGATCGTTTTTGGGCATAAAGTCTAGTTATTTACTACTGCTCCCCATAGTCTGAGTATAGTTTCAATTGAGGTAGCGAAACACATGCTAATGCACTCTGGCACACATATCTGTCCAAAGTAAGAATTCAGAAGCACGGGCATTCACTTGTAACGGCTACTCGGAAGTCAAACATTTGTGGCCATTAGCATGCTAAACCAGTAACTCCCATAACTTTTTGGCTTTCTGGTACACTTTTAAAATTGCCTGAAATACTACGGCACTCTTGGTTTCTAACCAGTATCTCCTTCATTTTATATTTGAATCTTTAATCACAAATTGTAGCATGTAGGCATAAATGTAGTACATACAAATTAAATTCATCCAGAAAACAATCACTACTACATAAAAAAAATTCCCGATTAGTGCATTTGAGTTTCAATGGACATCATCAGATCGTAAATATTTCTGTGGTGTACAACAATGTAATTTCCGTTTGTGGCTATAACCACTAACACAACTTTATTAATTATATATTAAATTCCGTGTACAATAATCTTTTCTTACCACATTGCTGTCTTTAAAATCTCAAATTTAGCGGCACGCCGTTTGGGGTTCTACATGACACTAGCTTAGATTATATTGATGAATTGCGTAATTACAAGAAAACGATTCAAGACTCAACACAAATCAACAGCTTTTAGCCTAGAGTCAAACTACATATACAATGCAGACTGCTTACTGATTCCACCATGCGTTCTCAACCTGGTGCTCGCAAGCGCTATAGTCATATCTCACCATGGATGCAAAACATGCTCATCAGCATGATCCTTAAATTTCAATTATGGTTTATTTAGCACAGCTGTTGTCCACCATCAATCACAGAGTACCGGTACTCAGTTACTTCTAAGTTCACTATTTACTTCCCTACTGTCCATAGTTTTACAAGCCGATACTGTTGAGGTATGGTTAAAAATAATTAATAATTTAAGTACAGGAGCAAACACACACTTTATTGAAGAACAGTTTAGTAGCAAGTATACATAAAACGGACACACGAAATACACATTACAAAAGCAGATTTAAAACTGAACTTAACTGGTCGAGTGCATCTCTGTTTATATAGAAAAAAGCTTCCAGATTTTTCCTTTTATTTAAAACTACCAGAACATTACTTTTGTAGACTTCTCACAGTAAACAAGCATGTGTGTGGGCTGAGGCCCCGCCCAGGTAGCTAGACCTCCCACCGCACAATACAAACTTTCACTCTACAATAACAGGTATACTTACTTAAAATTGAATGTAGAGTTTTCTAGTAAATTCTCAACACCCTCCCTAAAACTCTATATTCTCACAATCACATTAATTTAAAAAAAAAATTCATTTTTACTCTTAAGTCCAAGTTTACATCTTAAATAAACAAATTTTGGTTTTGACAAAGCTTTCGTAAGTATATCAGCAACTTGTTCATCACTTTTAACATAATGCACATCAATTTCTCCATTTTGAAAACAATCACGTACATAATTATATTTCACATCAATATGTTTTGTCCTTTGATGGAATTCAGGATTACTTATAAGTTTTAATGCACTCATATTATCTATATATAAATCATATTTATCAGTCTTACAATCGCATTCATTAAATAACTTCTTTAACCACATTATTTCAGTTGTTGCTAATGCTGCACTTACAAGTTCTGACTCGGTTGTTGATAATGATACAGATTGTTGCTTCTTACTTCGCCAAATAATTGCAGCATTTGCATACATACAAGCTACGCCAGAAGTTGATTTACGTGTAACTGTATCGCTAGCATAATCAGCATCACTATAAGCTTTAAAGTTGCCATCCTTACAATATAGTAATCCAAAATCAATCGTACCTTTTAGATAACGTAAAATTCGTTTAACAATTGACCAATGAGCTACACTTGGTTTGTCTAAAACTCTAGATACAACATTTACAGCAAAACTTATGTCCGGACGACTTCCAGTTTGCAAAAACATCAAATTGCCGACAGCTTCACGATAAGGTACATTACTTACAATAGTTTTTGATAAATATTCATCATGATTACAATCAATTGGCGTAGATACAACATTAGCTTCTGACATATTAAACTTTTCTAAGATTTTGTTAATATAAGTACTTTGATGAATGAAAACAGACCCATCATTCAATCTACAAATTTCCATTCCAAGATAATTAGTAACTTCTTTAGTACTAGTAATTTTAAATTTTTTACTCAAATCATTCAACAATTTATCAATCAAACTTTCATTTGAAGCTGCAATAAGTCCGTCATCAACATAAATTGCTAACAAGATCTTATTATAATTATTGTTATATATGTATAAACATGGGTCACCCGTACTTTGACAAAAATCTAAATTTACAAGAAAATTAGTGAAGTGCTCAGTCCAGCATCTTGGTGCTTGTTTTAAGCCGTATAAACTTTTCATTAATTTACATACGCGTGAGCTTCCATCATCAAAACCTTCAGGTTGTTCAGGTCACCGTATAAAAAAGCCGTTTTTATATCAAATTTACCGATATGTAAATTTTCACGAGCAGAAATACTAAGTATCAATCTTATTGTATTAAAGCGAACAACCGGACTAAAAGTTTCTTTATAATCTATATCTTTCTGTTGTGAATAACCTTTAATAACCAACCGCGCTTTATAACGTTCTGTACCATCTGGATTGAGCTTCTTCACAAAAACCCAACGATTGTTAATCACCTTTTTATCTTTTGGCTTTTCCACTAATACCCATGTCTTATTTTCATACAAAGAGTTTATTTCGTCCTGCATTGCAGCTTGCCAACTAACTTTTTCTTTACTTGTAATTGCTTCGTTATAATTGGATGGTAACTTTTCAGCAATAAACGTGATCGGACATCCATAATATTCTGCAGGTTTTAATTTTGTTCTATCGCGCAATTGTCGTTCAGTTTGATTGTTATCGCTGTTTGAAGATTGTAAAGGTTCTCTTTCTTCAAACTCATTTGATTCATTTTTAAGTAAAAGTTCATTATTTTTAGGAGTTATAATTTCATTTTCTTCAGTTTCTTTATTATTATTGTTCAAAGAATTCAAAATAATTGAATCAGCTAATAGTCTTTCAGGTTTAAAAAGTACATCTCTACTTATAATGACATCTCGCACTTCCGGAACATATACACGATAACCTTTACAATCCTCATGATATCCGACCAGATAACCTCTCATCGATTTTTTATCAAGTTTCTGACCTCCCACCGCACAATACAAACTTTCACTCCACAATAACAGGTATACTTACTTAAAATTGAATGTAGAGTTTTCTAGTAAATTCTCAACAGATACCGACTTGCAATGACTTATATTCACTTTTAGCCTTGTAAATGTTTGTTATAACAACAATAATTATTATTACTGAAAAATTTTCATGATACTCGCTCACTTACGTTGAGCTATGAGAAGTGGTCAGTCTCAAAACCAATGAGAATCCCTGGCTTATACTGTTTTTGACGTGAGAACTTCATATACGGCACTATGGTACCCGGCCCACTCCCGTACACCTCGCGCTTCTAGGCCAGTAAACTGATTCAACGAGTCACGAAATAGCTGAAACGAAAGGCAGTGTTACCAGGTCGATCAAACCTCTTATTCCCACGTAGCTGCCTAAAATTTTCCCACTGCCACAATTATGTGTGCTTTAAGGAAAGCGTAATATTTTGAAAAAAAATGTGAGCATATTCTAAATGTTTAAATACTATTACAAGAGTAACGTAAGCTTTAAAAATGATTTTATTTATGATAAAAGAAAATGTACTCACATGTTTAAAGATAGAACTGAAGACTTTTGAAATCGTTTTCTTGTACATAGTTCATTATTAGCCTAATACATTTACACAACTTTCCAATTGCTTAATTCATAAAAACAATTTAAAATCAGTGATACCTATTTTTTATTATAGGCTAATATTTATAGTGCTGTCAATGAGAATGTTTGTGTACATGTTTGAAATGTCGAAAGAGAACAATTTTGTATCTTTGTTTATACTGTACTTTTTTTAGTTAATCAGGAACAACTTCGATTCTGAGTTATATGTTGTACTTGGCTGGAATTTTCTTTATGTTTCAAAGTTCGATTTAATTATTTAGCTATTTTATAATATGTAAAAAATTAAATTATTATACTGTGTATATTAATTGTAATATTAATGTTATAAATATGTAATATAATATATAATTATAATATATAATCATTATTATATTCTACTTTTAATACTACTTTTAAATATTGAGTAATTCATATTTTTTTAGTGGGAAAAATTATTTGTTACATATTATTTATATACGTGTGCATACTGAAAATAAAGCGACGTGTGATATGATTCTGTTGATGTTCAGTGTATCATAAACTATTTCTTTTCATAAAATACATAAACACTACTAAGGATCCGTCTCATTTAATTATTCGTTCACTCTCATTTGAATCTTAATTTCTTGTAGCAAAATCTCTCTTACTGCAAATACATAAGAGCAACGTTTACATTTTGAACCAGTTCACTCGCCACTCTCACACTTCTGGCGTGTCTTCCACGATACATCCAATTTTTTTATACATGAGCGTTCGATCTTGTGGATGACATATGCGCGCGCGCGTGCGTTTGTATGAGAGAGAGAGAGAGAGAGAGAGAGAGAGAGAGTTTGTATTGATACATCGATGAATCATCGTGTACATACATTTATAATTGTAACAATCTTAATGGATCATTGAGTAGTATTGAAAAACCACTTATGTCGATTTCCGTAATTGAGAATTACATGCTTAATTCAATGACTGTAGGTGGGAGATATATATTAAATAGGCTATAATGAAGGTGTAAAACCCGATTTTTTATTGCCCCCTAACTACTCAACCAAGACATTCTCCCCAGTCAATATTCTTTTTTTTTTCTCAATTTTTCTATATTCTTGACAGTTTCCAGGTTTATTTTCTCCTTTGTTTTCCCTCGCGCTACCTTCTTCAAAGTAATTTTCACTTCTGCGCTACCATGTTGTGGTCGGAGTTCATATCAGCTCTTGGATATCCTTTCACATTCTTCGAACAATTCCTATATCTCTTCTAGATCAAAACGTAATCAGTTTGGTATCTGTCTCTACTTAACTTGACGCCCACATGTACCGCCTTCTTCTACGGTTTTCAGATAATATATTACCCACCATAATATCATTTTCCTTACAAAAATTTACCAGCCTCTCACCTCTCTCATTTCATGACTTTAGCCCAAATTTTCTAACCACCTCTTTCTATTTTCCTTCCCCAACCACAGGATTCCAATCCCTCGAGATGATTATCCATATCCCTCTCTTCTCCCCTTCGATTAACTGCTCTATTTTCTCATAATACATTTCTACCTCATCATCTGACCGTTGACATAATGGAATGCAAATTTGTATAAGTACAAGGTGTTTCTTACAGCTCTCAATCTATATATTTAACCTACCACCTTCATCATTTTATCTCTTACTCTTTTTCAAAGTATTATTCCTATACCATTCGAGCTTTTCTCCCCTGGATAAGTCAAATGGTAATGTCCACTCGGTACATCTCCAAATCCTTGCCACCTTATTTCACACCTGCCAAGAATGTTTAGCTTCTTTTTCTTCACAGGTAAGGTACTTCATAAACTAGGCCAACGACGAAAATTGTGCTTTTTTCAACGTTTTCTATTAAAAATAATAGCCATTAACTGCCTACTACATTGAATGATTTATAAAAATATAAATAAAATATAAATAATGATTTATATAAAATAAAAATGATTTATTATTATAATAAAGTTAAGAAATTAATGTGTGTGTGTGTGCGCGCGCGCGCGCGCGCGCGCGCGCGCGCGTGTGTGTGTGTGTGTGTGTGTGTGTGTGTGTGTGTGTGTGTGTGTGTGTGTGTGTGAGCTTCTGTACCGGTATTTAAGCAAATCTGTATATGCTGTACAGAGAAAGAAAGTTATCTTTATAATATATAAAAATTCAGTGTACGTCTGCACATGTTCTTAAAACTTTTGAACCACTTATCCGTTAGAGCTCATATTCGCATCATATGTTCGTTAGGTTCAGAGTAAGGTTTACATGTGCCGAGTGTGAGGTTGGCCCGAAGGGGTAAAAATTGGAAAAAATGAAAATACCGCATAAGGGGTATAAAATTAAAGGGAATTTCCATGCAAGTAACAATTTTGCATGCATGTATGCACTATTGAAAATATTTGGACGGTTGGGGGTGTCAATTTGGCCAGGGGGGTAAAAATTGAAAAAATGAAAATACAGCATATGCGGTATCGAATTAAAGGGAATTTCGATGGAAGTAACAATTTTACATGCAATGTATGCACTATTGAAAATTGTTGGGCCTTTGGGCTTAATAAATGGGCGGTTTGAGGAGGGGTTGTCAAAAATGGAAAATATGAAAAACGGCAGGACCGATTTCAACCAACTTGCTAAAAATATAATATGCAACGGGAGAAGCAACATAGGATAGGTTTTTGGTCCACGTAGGGTGGTGGGGTGAAAACACACAGTGATTAAAAAACACAGTGGTAAATATAATACTGTATTTACATTTTGTTTAGGGATGTGCTGCAAACAACAAATCAATTACCGGCAATTCAATATAAACTCAATGGTAGGTTCTATTTACATTTTGTTTAGGAATGTGCTTCAAACAACGAATCAATTAAAGGAAATTCAATATAACCGCAATGCTACGTGATGTATTTATAAAATTGTTACAATTAAAACGTTTTATTTTCATATATACATTTGTGAAATGCCAAGAAGAGGGCGGGCAAACATCGGTCGAAAATCACAACATGCTCAAAACGAGCAGGCGCAGGACAAAGTCTGCCGGGTCATCTAGTAGTTACTAAATTTCTCGAACTCTTAGTTGTCTGTATTGCATACGAAAGAACAGAGATCTCAATTGCCCGCGTGGGACTGAGAGTAATGTTCAAGTATAATAGTGTAAAGTCTGTCCTACGCGGGCAAATGAGAACTCTTTTCCCGCGCCACTGAGAATGTTTGTCACGGGCACGACTGAAACGTTTGGCACGCTATACAGACAACAGCCTAACAGCAACGGAAACTTTAGTAATATTGACACCAGCGTCAATGCTAACGTTTGGCACGCTATACAGACAACAGCCTAACAGCAACGGAAACTTTAGTAATATTGACACCAGCGTCAATGCTAACGTTTGGCACGCTATACAGACAACAGCCTAACAGCAACGGAAACTTTAGTAATATTGACACCAAAGTCAATGCTAACGTTTGGCACGCTATACAGACAGCAGCCTAACAGCAACGGAAACTTTAGTAATATTGACACCAAAGTCAATGCTAACGTTCTTTTATCAAAGTTACACTTACATAAACATCAAAATGAATAAATTTATGAAATCATTAGAGAAGAGATGCTTACAAGAAAACGATGTAAATATTAATAACGTGAACAAGAAGAACACATACACTGTACAGAATAAAAATAAAAATCAATAATATCAATTATTTACGCTTAACCATTCCCCGAAGCTACAACGAATAATTCGCGATATACAGAAAACGAACATGCACTAGTCTGGCCTTACGTAAATGGTTAAACTACTTACCACAACAAAAAATTACCGTTTTCCATACGGTTTTCAACAGAAAATACCCCAAAATGCACATGAAATGAAAAAAATACAGAAGTATAATATATCAAATTGGCGAAGAATATGGCTACATAAGAAAAAAATGAAGTAGCCATACACGAAATAATTTATAAAATAGAAACAGCACATTTCAGAACTAGCCGAGAAACAATACAAATAATAATTAAAAAAGTAATAACAACATAAAAAATGGGCTGTATTTACGTTTATAAACAGGACCACTTAGAAATTATCAAAATATTTTAAAACACAAATATCAAATGATCCCCTAATCAATTGAATTTACAAACTTGAAAGCAAAGATTACGGCAAATTTGACATAAACCAGACTAGGAAACAATTTATAAAACTGTGCTTTGAACATTTAAATGGATAAAAAAAACATTTAGAAATATAATTACCTACACAGACCTAAGACACTTAATACAGAATACAAAATCTCAGACAAAAATAACATAACATTAATGTAATGTTATTTGGAAACATTTACGTATTAAAAAAAACAACAAAAAACAAATTAATATCTGAGCAAACACAAGTTGATACTCGTCACAGTTTTTAATCTCTAAATACTGGAAACATAAAATAAAAGTTTTCTTAAAGCTCTTGTCACCTCAATGACACAAAAGTGCCTCCATCAACACCACTCATCAGAAGTCAACCAAAACAACTCAAGTACTTCACTAAGCATCGATTCAACTATGAGCCTACTGCACGATGCTCTAATCGTGCCTTAAGTAAGCAAACAATACAGTATTTTGGTTATACATTCATATAGTTGTGTGTGTGAATACTTATACGAATCGATTAGTCGTCATTATACCCCTACGTCTTGGTCTCCGATGGTACAGAATTTATCTGAGAATCGTGTCTATGACAAAATAATTTACTTATAGTATACGTTTATCATTATGAAAAATTATCACGCACGCGCCGTGTTTACACCGTGCGTTTGAAAACCTTTAAAATTAACAACAAATTCACACAAGCGCTTGCGCGCATACATGCACTGTTTTATACTTCAGATACAACATTAGTTGCAAAAACTTTTTTTAGTAATTGTGCTAACTAGATGTCTGTTATATTTGGTTGATTTAAAAATGGGAAAAATATCGGTATTCTGAAGAAACAGATGCTGTAGTTAGTGCTTTGTGACTTGCGAAGTCAGCGTTCTACTTTTGTAATGTTTGCTGTGTGCGTGCGTGCGTGCATGTGTGCTTTAAAACGATACAGTAAGAACAAAAACTGGTGTATTATGTTCGGTAATGCAGAGCCAAAGATACAGTGGAAAACAATTAGTAAAACAAACACGGACGGTCGGTTTTTCTACAAAGCACTTCAGATTAGCTCAGATTAGATTATGAAGGTGCGGTTACTGAATAACATGCTCTGATTAACTACGTTTTGATCGCACCATCTAATGAAAGTCCCTGACTGTGTGTCTCAAAATATTTGAGACGGTAGTTACCAAGAAGTGTAACAATGATTAAAACAATTATACAGAAACCCTATTGTTTTTGACGGTTGATCCCTGGCGGGAGGCAAAACGTGAGCAGTGGCGTAGCTAGGCTTTTTGGCGCCCGGAGCAAGTAGATCGTCGGCCAACTCGCCTTCACAATTAAAAGGGGACAAAAGAGCGAAAATGAAGGCCCATCCAGTGAACAAAGCACTTAATAAATGCAAATGTGTAGATTTCTTAATACGAAATTTCAACTGACAGTTTGTCCAAAATTTCTATTAGAGAACGTCGCATTTCTCGCCGAACGGTTAATGCAGAATCATCTGCTTACTCCCCTGGCATCGTGCGCTTCCTTCGTATCCTTTTTGTGATACTGACACCCCATTCGTTACTACCTTATCTGCCTTAGTAATGCCATTGTCACACAGCTCATTCCTCCAAACTTTCAATTTGTCCGTTAGCGTCTCCAGAAGTGTCAATGCTTGAATAAACCTTATTGGTGCGTGTATAAATTTTAAGAAAAATTAACCATATTTTCCCCAAAATTTATCAGAAATTATTCAGGAGGATAAATAAAACGTTTATGTGTAAGTACCTTCTGAATATTCTTTATTGCTTTGTTTTATTACTCAATACAGTAAGTAGTCTATACACTATTTGTTCATTTATCTCATTTTGTTTCATTTTTTTGTCCGTTAAAAACGAATTATGCTAACGCTAAATTCAGTTAACACGAAAAAACAGCTGATCCTCTGTCATTTCGCATTAAACGTTTTCCACTATAGGGCCTATATCTGTTATGTAGGCTATATAATAGATAATATAATATATAATACATAACAAAATAATAAATATTTAATTATACTAAATAATTAATTTTAATTAATTTTATTATGTTCTAATATTTTTTAGATACTAATTTGCGAGAAAATATAGTCTCAGGAGTGTACGAATCGATATACTAGAGTGAGCTTAACGTAATGTAGCGTTGCACCACTGGGTTTTCCAACAAGCAGACGCTGAAACACACTCCCCAAAAACTTTCACGTTTTTCAGAAATCATCCTAGTAGGTTCAGTAAACGACAGCAAAGAATGAAGGCTCATATACTCACTCATAAAATAGCATCTCCTTTTTCGGTTAACAATCACATTTTATAAACATTATTGTAAACACCAAATGTTTCGGCCACTGTAAGGAGTAGAATCCTCAGCGGTGAATCTAAGACTGAAGAACTGAGGATGCCATGTCACGAAATGGCCGAAACGTTTGGTGTTGGGAATATCAAGAAAATTCTGGCCACGCGACTCACCCAGTCAACATTATTTGTAGTGTTCAATTCCAGAGCTCTAAACAATTTGCGTTAAATATAATAAAGAAAACAAAGAAAAAACATGATTGTTACTCTGTTGGTCGTTTGTCGAGTGTGAACCTTGCGACAGTGAACCAATGTTGACTCAGGCTTTCAGTTTTGTTACATTGTGTTTACAAATAGGCTAACTGATTTGCTGTTTCAAATTCAGAAAATTACATGTATTTAATCACACACACACACACACAATTGCGGTCTAGAAATACGCCTTTATCATATTAAAGCGCCAACATGTCTTCTGATGCTCATCGTAATATAATTTTATCTCACCGATAACGTTCTCGTACGAAAGCCGCTGACTCGAATTCTTCTCAACGTCAGCTTCGGTGGTGGAGTCAATGGTGAACCATTTCACAATTCTAACCTCCTTCTTTCCTCCTTTAAGTGTTAAGCCTTTCTGCTTCGAAGCCTCTCTTCCTCCAGTCTATCTAAACTTTCAGTCTTCTTACTACTTCCCCCCCCCCACCAAAGTATTTGGTCTCTAATAACCTGATCCTGCTATCTCGCCTTCGGTCTCCCTACAGGTTTATTTCCACGCCATCTCCTCGTCATGTTTTTTACCGACTCTTCCCTTCTTCTATTTATACGTCCACACCATTTTAATCTTGATGCCTTTCCTACTTTGATTACATCTTCTATTTCCAGTCTTCGATTTATTTCATGGTTAGTTATTATCCCAGGTGATTTTTCATCTAGTGGCTCTTTCTAAAAAGTACAGGGTAAGTTTTGAGAATGCAATGCACCGTACTTACTGACGTGCGTGAGTACAGCTACAGTGTTGTAGGTTCATTGTACACAGAAGCACTACACTCGATGTTTGCCATGCATAGGACGTCCCCCACCGTATCACGTGTTGCTTCGTAAACACACCGCTCAACGCTGGAATGTATATGCGTGGCTGCGACCGTTGTGCGTGCATTCACACAATGTATCAATTTGTATGAATGTGTGTGTACATTGTGTGAAAACACACACACACATCCGAATACGTATAAACACACTGTCACAAAAGTTGCTACACTTTAGTGAATTTCAGTTGAAGGAAAACTGCGTAATGTGTCACACAATGTAGGCCTATCAAAATGTCACTCAATACGGCAAAATTCAACGCGTTCCGACTAGTCCCGAGGCAGCGTCAACGAACAAGTTTCCCAAGTCCATATTTTCTCCTGGAAGCCCAGAGACTACAGGTGATCAGTTATACAAATCAAGAGCCGGAGAGCAGGCCAGCCATTCGACGAGTATTCGGCTCCCCTAAATCTCCGAGTGGAATCTGTTATTTAAAAAACTCCGAAAGCACGTGTGATTTCTGTGTGGGAAAAGGTTCTAACTGTCTGCTACTGACGCACAGGACAGGCGTAGTGAGGGTGGAGCCTTGTCGTGGTGAAATTTATGCCGATGAGTCTCCAACAGCATTTGAGATCAATGTCACCATCTTCTCTTGCAACAACACAAAGTACCGTTCCCCAATCACGGTGCCGTCAACGACAATGGGCCCAATAACCCTCTCTCCCTGCAAGGCATTCCGTACCATCAAGTTCTCGTTAGCTTCCCATTTCGTAATTTCGACGCAGTGGGGTTTGTGTTGCTCCAGTAATGCATGTTCTGGGGGTTAATTTCTCCATTGGCGTAAAGGATACCCTCGTCTGGAAAGAGGATGTGAACATCGACGTCCGCCTGCTTAAGTTGGTGATGCACCATTCGCAGAATTCTACACGACTGCCGCGATCATTGTCACTGAGATTAGTTTGATTTTGCCATTTGCTGAATTGCACGATTCAATTAATGCTACGGTTGCTGACGTCAGATCTGGCGCGAAGGCGTCTCAAGCATGTTTGGAGTTCTTAGACAGAGCTGCAAGTCCGGACTTGAGGACTCTTTGTTGACAGTACTCTGCGATGTAACCGTAAAATCCTTATTATATATTAACAGTAATAGCCAAAATCCTATACGAATGTAAATTATATTGCACTAAGAATATCATTCCTGACGACATACAAATAATGGTAATGGTTGTCAGGCTTTATTACGTACATTCCACGCTGTCCGTGGGCTATGTAGAAATTGTACACGGTATTTTGTGTCTTATAAAAATTATTATTACGAGCTATGAACGTTATACAGGATGAATGAACGATTTAAAAGACATAATATTTTATTTTTCATTTAGGCCTACACTTTAATTTTAATGTAAATTAGGAAGTTGGGAAGTTTCGTTAACGTAAGGTGGTAGACGTTAGTGACCACAGTACTGTGGTTAAGGCTACACGTCTACCACATTACGTTAGTGAAACTCGATTTTACACTGAAGATGGCAGTCGATGGCACTGCGAGACGTCTGTTTTTGTTAGAAAAATGGACCACGGCCAAACGCCTGGGAATGAATTTTAACAACACTGTAAGCCTACGAAGTAATCTAGGGGTTGTTTTTTATAAGGGCTTTACTGGATATGCTCATTTCTGCAACAATGTCTTCGTACGTCTCAGTATACTTAACTCGACGGTAGAACTTTTCTTCCATAACAAATAAAATTTGCATTTCATTGCATAACTTTTGATACATATGGCTATTTATGTAAATATCGCCAATCGGTTTGTCATGTCGTTCCAAATGTGGTTATTTTGAGACAGTTTGCGTTGGCTATTGTTATGAGTATTTTTGACTGAAGTTTTTGAATAACTTTTATTTTTCTTGGCTTAATAGGCACCATTTAGTCCATACGGCTACGGATTTTAATATGCACTTAGCGATAGGAGTATTTGTCATAGCAACAATTAGATTTACATCCCAAGATCAAGAACAAGCCTCGCAGCTGAAACTATTTTCACTTTCTCCTGCTAGGTTAATGTTAATAGTTACTTCAATATGTAGGCCCAAGTATTATACCTCAGTTTAGTTGCTTTCTGTAGATGTTAAACGTTAGCAAGAAGCGGCATGGCCTAGAAATGTTCATTTAGTTTAGGTAATATTCGCATAAAACTCGAATTTAAAGGATAATTCACAATTATCGATGACGAATGTTCGTCAGGGGAAAATGAAAACTTTTGAACATAATCTTTGAATTCGTCTTTGGAGAAAAACTGCACACAATACTTAAATAATTGACATAGGCCTACTATTCTCGTAGTCTTTGTGTTTAATTCCGATTCGAATTTTTTCCAAAGTATTGGAAACTTTTCTTTTCCAGGGAATCTGAATTAGATATGACAGGCAAACAGATCACAAGATTAAAGTTCTTAAGAAACCAGTGAAGATAACATGCACCCGGAGACGTGGAAAAATTGCAATGTGGCTGCAGAGACGACTAAATATCATTTCTTATTCAGAATGGAAAGTTCGAATAATAATTGGACAGAAAGCTGCCCGTACGAATTTCTCACTGAATTAGACTTAATTTTTACGGAAGCCTCACCTATAATCTTACTCAATAGGATGAACGGTTAATTATATTTAACATGAACAAATTGCTTGCAAAGATATCACAAGAGGCGTAAAAAAGCTGAAAGTTGAGAATCCTGTATGTAATAATGTTGTTCACAACAGACGTGAGAGAGAGAGAGAGAGAGAGAGAGAGAGAGAGAGAGAGAGAGAGAGAGAGAGAGAGAGAGAGAGAGAGAGAGAGAGAGAGAGACAGACAGACAGACAGACAGATAGACAGAGAGTACAATGTCTCCAAAATGACAAGCACAGTTATGTTTGTCAGGCGTCTGTCCTTAACGTTAAGTTTTAACCAAACTATGACGGGCGGTGTAACCAATACCCAAAACAGTCAAACAACGATGACAGATACTTTCGAAAGGATTTCTGTGGGAATTCCGTGTTAGTAAGCTGAAATTTACGGAACGCGACCATAAATCCTTCGTCTAAGGTTACTTTTGTTATGGAATCGTCAGTATTTCTAAGCAGTATGTCTTTTGCTGCCAAACAATGGTACCCTTTAGCAATGGAAGTTTGCATTAACTTGTTTAGTCAACAAACACAACGTTGACTTACACGCAGGCACGCATGCACACGAGCGCACTCATGCACACCCACAAACAAACAAACATTTACTGTTAACAGGTATATACGGGGGAACACGTTCAATTAATTCTAAACGTTGTGGGCAGGTAAAACCTCCGACGAATGTGACGTGAGACTACTTACAACTGCCCTGCTCCACGCTAGTTCGTAATAAAGGGAGTGAAGAAACGTTTGAAATTGGTTAATGACTGACTAATGTTTCCAAGATATTGCTGGGTGTTTTCTCTGTTGTTTCATCCTAATGTCAGTTAAGGGTATAAAATGTGTATTGTCCGTTGAAATTTAATACAAAATCTCAATTTAACGTATTTCATTTCTACGCCAAAGTTCCTATAGGATTGGTTACGACAATTGTTTTGGTTTTGCAAACGTTCTGTCAGTGTACAAGATAAAGAAAATACTTCATTTTTAAATTATTTTCACTTCATTTTGGCGGTTTCATTACTGCTTAAAATTGATCAAATTTGTACCTGAATAAGCTTATTCTGTCTGATTTATATGAACACTAAAAGGCTTCTAGAAAAGTGAAAAGCCCATAACGCTTTAAAAGGAAAATAAGTTTCAGAACCTTGTGGAGGTATTGTGGGTTTTACACATTGTCAATTAAGCCAAACCACTGACGAAAACAACAGATGGTCATTTCTATTACAGACAAGTAAAATCCATTATGAGTTAGTTTACGTTTTGTTTAAAATCTCATAGTGAATAAGATTCTTAATCTATTGTTTAAACAAATCTTTTCTAAAACTATATATTCTTCCTGACACGTTTACTAATTTTTTTTAGAAAAATTATCAACATTATGTTAATTTAATTGTTTTATTTTTTAAATTCAATTTTGTTTCGATCAACAACGTAGCTTACATTAATCAGAAGACTGACTGAGATGAACATGAATCGGAGTATTACAGGTATAGTGATGTGAACTGTGAGGCGATTCATTTGGGATTGATGCTTCATAGGCGAATTATAATTTTTACTGAACTCATCAGAGAACCAATGGTGTATCTAGAATTTGGCCTTGGGGGGAGGGAGGGTCCGGGTCGGGTCGGTTTCATACAAAAGAATAAACGAGTTGAGACTAATCAACACTACTATCTTTACAGTGGCTGAAATCAGTCCCATTAAAGTAAACGGTAACGACACAATAATAATACGCATTATTGAAACATTGTTTACAAGATACTTATTGACTGAATTGATTTTCCTATACTTGATATTCCAAACGCTAACGCTAAAAAAGAGTTATTACTATATTAGCGTAGTAATGAAACCGCTTAAAAATTAAGAGATTCACAAAATTCGTCAACTTTTTTCGGTCCCGTCCCGTTCGGTCCCCCGTAAATACGCACCTGCAGAGGTATACATACTACGCACGTATTAGTGACTTATTACTTCGAATTCCTTTAGATTATATTTCAGCTACAATGTGCACAGTGACAACGCGGACGGAGCAAGGGAAACAACGAAACGTAGTTATAAAAAGGAACTTTCTAGATCCAAATAGTGTTTCTTTGGAGCTTACTAGACGCAGCTTATTGGTTATTGCGGAGAGTCGACTGTGTATCGCTTAGTTCAGGTATTGAGGTTTGTTTCTATGATTATCTGACGATCTGTTAAAGTAAATGTTGACAGAATAAATGGAAACGTTGAAAACACTCCAATAACGATACGTTATTCTTAATTACATTTGGCTACAGTTATGAACAGAAAGGAGTTCGTCCAGTGAGCTGTGTTACAGTAGTTGCCGTTTATGCTAGTGTAGTTGGACAGGGTGGTGTTTGTCCAGTGAGCTGTGTTACAGCAGTTGCCGTTGATGCTAGTGTAGTTGGACAGGGTGGCGTTTGTCCAGTGAGCTGTGTTACAGCAGTTGCCGTTGATGCTAGTGTAGTTGGACAGGGTGGCGTTTGTCCAGTGAACTGTGTTACAGCAGTTGCCGTTTATGCTAGTGTAATTGGACAGGGTGGCAGTTTCCGTACGACGTGAAGTTTTTAATTTTTTGACTGTTGTTTTGGAATCTTTAACGACTACTTCGTTATTAACGTACACTATGTTTACTACGTTATGAATCATTTATTGTTCTGTAAAGAAAACTGTTAAAGTTAGTATCAGCGGGTTATAGGCGATTGTTAACTTTTTTGATTATCTAACTCTCTCTGATTTGGATTTCCTGTCATTTTCACTGTCAGCATCGGTTTAACAAGTGCTAAACATTAACTCGATTAATGCCTTCAGTTTTCCATTCCATTCTTTCCCTACTTATCAACAAGTACGATTGTGCAACTACTTGAATGATTAACAGTAAACCTCGTATACTAGAATTTCATAATTGCGCTTCTGAACATTTTCGTTTCACTTATTTTTTTCATTATATTCTATTCAAATGTAAGATTTCTGTGAATGTCTAGTGAGTCGTATAGAAATGTTTTTTACCATTTATGAAAGTTTCTTGAAATCCTTTCATCTGCTTTTGTAAACACCTAAGTACACAACGAATTGAAATTTTACAAAGCTTACAAAAATTTTAACTCTCTCGACTGCACAACTAAGACTTAATATATTTTAATTGATATACATTTGATTTTTCTAACTTAGAATGAGGATTATTATTCTTTACTTAGAAAATTTGTAGTACTAAACAAATTCTCTTTCTCTGCCTCTGTCTCTGTCTGCCTGCCTGTCTATGCGTCTGTCTCTGTCTGTCTGCCTATCTAACTCTCTCTCTCTCTCTCTCTCTCTCTCTCTCTCTCTCTCTCTCTCTCTCTCTCTCTCAACATTTATCCTGTCTACCTAATCAGTTGTGTTCTTTATCATCCTCGTGTCCTAAATCGTGTCACGAGCATAATTTAGGCTCTGACTCTCTTGGATCTTCTGCTATCTCTTTAGCACTGTTTTCTTTTTAGAATGATTTAATTCATGAAGCACAGTATCCCTCTATCACTGAAGACTACATTAGTAGAGGGAAAATGAGGGTTCTAACGCAGAAAGGAATTCCCCCCAGGCCATATCTGGACCACAGCATCCGCGACTTGGACCACAGCATCCGCGACTTGGACCACAGCATCCGCGACTTTTTCGTTGATCTGCGTCAAGATCCGCGAACCGCTGGACCCGCAGCATCCCAATGGACCACAGCATCCGCGAATTTCCGCGAATAAATTTTTTTTAATTTTTTTATTTTTTTAATTAAATTGATTTGGTGGGATGATGTTCAATGGACCACCAGCATCCGTGAATATACTTTTTTATTTTTTAAGAAAGCTGATTTGCATATCAGTGGGTGGTGTTGGGTGGGAGGTTTTTTTATTTCATATCAGTGGGTGGGGGGGTTCCAACTCGAAGCATTATAGTGTATACTAAAATATATGATCAGGTGTACCAACCTTTGCATGAGTTCAAATTTGTCGTGTGTTATAATGTATATTAAATCTATATGATCAGGTGTACCAACCTCTCTAGTATTATTATAGTGTATAGATATAAATATTTTTTTAAGAAAGCTGATTTGCATATCAGTGGGTGGCTTTGGGTGGGTGGTTTTTTTTATTTCATATCGGTGGGTGGTGGTGGGTGGGGGGTGGTTCCAACTCGAAGCATTATAGTGTATATTAAAATATATGATCAGGTGTACCAACCTTTGCATGAGTTCAAATTTGTCGTGTGTTATAATGTATATTAAATCTATATGATCAGGTGTACCAACCTCTGTAGTATTATTATAGTGTATAGATATTTTATATGAGCAGGTTTGTCAACATTTTCTGTGGCGGGGGGAGGGAAATTTAAATATGTGTTATATTGTGTATGTATAGAGCAGATCTGTCAACATTTTTTTTCTCTTCTGTGGTGGGAAATTCAAACTATATGATCATAATTGGTACTCTCTCTCGCTCTCTCACACGTTGTGTATGTCTCTCTCTATCTCTCTCTCTCACTCTCTCTTGTTGTCAAACCGTTCTCCTCTCTCTCTGTGGTCAGTACCGAGCGCATGTATATGAAATTAGAAAGTTTATATTTATTCGACAAATATTAACGTCCTCTCACCCTCTCTCTCTCTCTCTCTCTTTCTCTCTCTCTCTCTCACTCTCACTTGTTTCAACTGTGTCAACAAATAGTAACGTCCTCTCTCTCTCTCTCTCTCTCTCTCTCTCTCTCTCTCTCTCTCTCTCTCTCTCTCTCTCTCTCTCTCTCTCTCTCTCTCTCACTCTCACTCTCACACGTTTCAACTATGCAAGGTTTCATACCCTTTCTCCTGTCTCCCTCTCGTACATTGAGTAGTCGGTGTGATGAATAAATAATTTTAGCCCTCTCTCGTTGTCAAAACGTCGTCTTCATTTTTCAATGTATTAAATAATTAATTAATAGTTTTATAATGCAGTCAGTGTGATTGATCCTTGTTAGAAATATATATATTTGGCGTCAATGAACTACTTACCTGTTATGTTGTTACAGATGACAAATCCATACGTTAACGGCTTAGCAATCTGGTACAATACTTCTGTTTTAAGGTTGCAGTTTACACACACACACACACACACACATAGGTTCAGTAGTGTATAGCGAAATAAATTAAAATTATACACACACATGAAAACGGCGGCTGAAATTCATACAAATCTTCTGATGTAACAGTTCACAAAAAATAAATTAATTGTACACATGTTCAGAGGTGTAGAGTGAAATAAAATAAAGTCATAATTTGTTTAAATGATTAAATATATTTTAACATTCACAATATAAAATTCACAATTAAATAAATACATTAGAAATTAATATTTTTCGAAAGTTTATATATAATTGTGTGTCGTACTTGTAGAAGAAGCAACCTGCAACATAACAATACAACAACAACATTAAAATCATGTTAAATATCACACACACAGATGCACACACAACGCGCGCACATACAGACGCATACGCAACGTAATCACACACACACACACACACATACATACGCATACCCAACGTAACCAAACACGCAACGCGCCCACACACAGACGCAAACGCAACGTAATCATACACATACATACATACAACGTGTACACGTTTGGTTTGAATCATGTAGGGCCAATAAACAGATAACAGATTTAAATATGCTATAGTCATTGTAAGACGTTACAATCATTGAAGTGTTTAATAAGTAAATTGTATGTATGTATATATCACTGAATAATAATAATATAATCGTTCTAGTGTTAACGTTTGCTGCAACAGGTAAAGCAGTTTACAAATAATTACATATAGGTTCAGAGGCGTATAGTGAAATAAATTAATGTGTCGTACTTGTAGAAGAAGCAACAACAACATTAAAATCATGTTAAATATCACACACACACACACACACACACACACACACACACACACACACACACACACACACACACACACACACACACACACACACACACACACACACACACACACACACACACACACGCACACGCATACGTAACGTAATCACACACATACAACGTACACACGTTTGGGTTACACCACACGTGCACGCACACACACACACACACAGACGTACACGCACACATACGCAACACGTGCACACACACACACGCACACGCACACGCACACGCACACACATACAGACAACGTGCATACGAATCATGTACATGTAGGTCCAATAAAACAGATAACAGATTTAAATATGCTATAGTCATTGTATGTATGTATATATCACTGAATAATAATAATATAATCGTTCTAGTGTTATCGTTTGCTGCAACAGGTAACGCAGTTTACAAATAATTACATATAGGTTCAGAGGCGTATAGTGAAATAAATTAAAAAAATTGTTTATTAAAAGTAGTTTGTCACCTTAACGAGATACAATTTCCACATGCGCTGTCTGGTTCTTCATCCCTCGAAACACAAGATGTAGGTCGCTGGGATTTATATGACGGAGTTCTTCATCAGTAAATACGTCAGCATACCTCTTAGGTAGATATACACGATAGCGGCGCTCGCAATCTTCCAACGTTACAAGCACAGACTTCCCATATCGCGTGTCCACATGCAACATGTTAACGATCGGATACTGTTTGTCCACTGTTAATTCTGCACAACGTTTGTACTCAATAGCAGAAACTGCGTTGAATTTTGTGATAAACGACATTATTATTAGAAGTGAAGACGTCTGTATCAAGCGAGGTGGAACCATACAATGTCAGAATATTCGCTACAAAGAAGACTAGTGAAAGGAATGGTGTGGCCATCAGGAAAGTTCACTTTCATCGCCTGAACCTTTGCATGTACATACACACAGGCAGAATTAGCGCTGTTACAAAATATATATATTAGGAAAGTCCACAGAAATAGTTATCGCCAGATCCGTTCTAAATAAGTTAATGTCTTTTCAAATAGTATTCTCTGCACTACAGTCAAACATACGCACACACAGTGATAAAAAAATTGTGTATTAAAAGTAGTTTGTTACCTTAACAAGTACTGTTATCCTACGCCGTTTTTCCTCATGCCACGAAACACGAGATGTAGATCGCTGGGGTTTTATAAATTGTTTATTAAGTCTTTTAGAAATGGTCTTATACTTGAGCTTGGCCTGTTGACTATTGCTTTTAATTTTGTAATTTCTACAGGTGTTAACCGTTTCGGAGAAAAAAACCATTTATGGAGAAGATCCTCCTCCTCTTGTTTTGATATGGTATTTATTCTATGATCCATCCTTCTTGTTCCTATAATAATAACAGTACCTGCTTCATTATCATATACATTATGTGCTATATATAAATATATACATAAGGCTTTCAACACACACATCATAAATCCATAACAGGAAAGGTATTATAACAAATATTACGAAAACAAGTACGTATGGTCACGTACATAGATCAACGTTTAAACAAACAGATTAATACCTGAATAAATTTTTTTTTTAAAAACAGGACAGCGTATTATCTATATAACGTTCTGTTTCAGATAAGAATAGTTTGAATATAAAATGAAAGGGTACGTTGTATTTTGTTATGAGAAAATGCATTTCTAAATTTCGTTACATTTGACAAAAGATCTTATTGATCAGACGTATGAGTAATTATATTAATCCTTATGTAGAAAATACGCACGCATTCGTAAAATATAGCACTCAGGTGTAGGGCAATTAATCCTTTTTTGTATTGAACGTATTTAAGTAGGTCTACTCGTGATATCAGTAAATTCTGTCTAAATGTATAGTACATAAACGTACCCAGTAATCGCTTCTTGAGTTACTCGATTGATGTTCATGTTAAACGATTGATGACTCATGTAATAATACAGATTAACCTCGTATAATAATAATGACAGGACAGTGTATTTAGAACACTTAAAATTGGAAATCTACAAACACATCAAAAATATCTGTCAAACAAAAACACCGTTCTTGACAACAGTAACTGACCTAAGCACATGTGCTTCATTAGGCAACAGACCAAAAAATCAAATAGACGACTATAAGCACAATTTAAATAAAATCTGAATATTCAATAAAATTATGTTTTTTTTTACTTAGTAACATATGCAAATCTTTTACTTACCTCTTAAATGTTGTTGTTGTTGTTATACACAATAGTCGATTGTACGATGAGTGTCTCATACAAATGAGAAATAGTGACATGTCGTCTTGTGTGTATATATATATCATACGGCGGTAGCGTACACGTTTGAAAGTTGATACACATTAAATTCTCTCTCTCTCTCACACACATTACAGAGATTGATATTAATTGCATGTATGTTCAGAGGTTTGGTGTCTAAATCGATGCATTTCACTTTCTAATTTGACACATGGCTTACTTCCATACATAAATAGCTATCGTCTACGAGTGTTGCTAAACGAAATTAAAAAATGTTGTAATACATAACGTCCTATGAAATAAATATGGTATGTTTTTAGGACAGCCAAAAGCATGAAAGTATTATTTAAATCTGTATGGAAGTCATATATAAATATCGAGTCAGCGCGACACAACGTAACATGATTCATGTCAACGTCGTATGTATGTGTGTGCGTGTGCGTCTATGTGTTCGTGTGTGTACGTGTTTGGTTACGTTGCGTATGCGTCTGTGTGTGCGTGCACGTCAGATGTGTGATTACGTATGCGTCTGCATTATCGTTATTTTGACTGAGCTATGTTAACTGTGTTTGGTTCTCGTCAACAACTTCTTGCATAACTTTGCCTTCAGACGCTTTTACATTTCCATGTGTGAAGTTAACATAGCTCAGTCAAAATAACGATAATGCAGACGCATACGTAATCACACATCCGACGTGCACGCACACACAGACGCATACGCAACGTAACCAAACACGTACACACACGAACACATAGACGCACACGCACACACATACATACGACGTTGACATGAATCATGTTACGTTGTGTCGCGCTGACTCGATATTTATATATGACTTCCATACAGATTTAAATAATACTTTCATGCTTTTGGCTGTCCTAAAAACATACCATATTTATTTCATAGGACGTTATGTATTACAACATTTTTTAATTTCGTTTAGCAACACTCGTAGACGATAGCTATTTATGTATGGAAGTAAGCCATGTGTCAAATTAGAAAGTGAAATGCATCGATTTAGACACCAAACCTCTGAACATACATGCAATTAATATCAATCTCTGTAATGTGTGTGAGAGAGAGAGAGAATTTAATGTGTATCAACTTTCAAACATGTACGCTACCGCCGTATGATATATATATATACACACAAGACGACATGTCACTATTTCTCATTTGTATGAGACACTCATCGTACAATCGACTATTGTGTATAACAACAACAACAACATTTAAGAGGTAAGTAAAAGATTTGCATATGTTACTAAGTAAAAAAAAAAAACATAATTTTATTGAATATTCAGATTTTATTTAAATTGTGCTTATAGTCGTCTATTTGATTTTTTGGTCTGTTGCCTAATGAAGCACATGTGCTTAGGTCAGTTACTGTTGTCAAGAACGGTGTTTTTGTTTGACAGATATTTTTGATGTGTTTGTAGATTTCCAATTTTAAGTGTTCTAAATACACTGTCCTGTCATTATTATTATACGAGGTTAATCTGTATTATTACATGAGTCATCAATCGTTTAACATGAACATCAATCGAGTAACTCAAGAAGCGATTACTGGGTACGTTTATGTACTATACATTTAGACAGAATTTACTGATATCACGAGTAGACCTACTTAAATACGTTCAATACAAAAAAGGATTAATTGCCCTACACCTGAGTGCTATATTTTACGAATGCGTGCGTATTTTCTACATAAGGATTAATATAATTACTCATACGTCTGATCAATAAGATCTTTTGTCAAATGTAACGAAATTTAGAAATGCATTTTCTCATAACAAAATACAACGTACCCTTTCATTTTATATTCAAACTATTCTTATCTGAAACAGAACGTTATATAGATAATACGCTGTCCTGTTTTTAAAAAAAAAATTTATTCAGGTATTAATCTGTTTGTTTAAACGTTGATCTATGTACGTGACCATACGTACTTGTTTTCGTAATATTTGTTATAATACCTTTCCTGTTATGGATTTATGATGTGTGTGTTGAAAGCCTTATGTATATATTTATATATAGCACATAATGTATATGATAATGAAGCAGGTACTGTTATTATTATAGGAACAAGAAGGATGGATCATAGAATAAATACCATATCAAAACAAGAGGAGGAGGATCTTCTCCATAAATGGTTTTTTTCTCCGAAACGGTTAACACCTGTAGAAATTACAAAATTAAAAGCAATAGTCAACAGGCCAAGCTCAAGTATAAGACCATTTCTAAAAGACTTAATAAACAATTTATAAAACCCCAGCGATCTACATCTCGTGTTTCGTGGCATGAGGAAAAACGGCGTAGGATAACAGTACTTGTTAAGGTAACAAACTACTTTTAATACACAATTTTTTTATCACTGTGTGTGCGTATGTTTGACTGTAGTGCAGAGAATACTATTTGAAAAGACATTAACTTATTTAGAACGGATCTGGCGATAACTATTTCTGTGGACTTTCCTAATATATATATTTTGTAACAGCGCTAATTCTGCCTGTGTGTATGTACATGCAAAGGTTCAGGCGATGAAAGTGAACTTTCCTGATGGCCACACCATTCCTTTCACTAGTCTTCTTTGTAGCGAATATTCTGACATTGTATGGTTCCACCTCGCTTGATACAGACGTCTTCACTTCTAATAATAATGTCGTTTATCACAAAATTCAACGCAGTTTCTGCTATTGAGTACAAACGTTGTGCAGAATTAACAGTGGACAAACAGTATCCGATCGTTAACATGTTGCATGTGGACACGCGATATGGGAAGTCTGTGCTTGTAACGTTGGAAGATTGTGAGCGCCGCTATCGTGTATATCTACCTAAGAGGTATGCTGACGTCTTTACAGATGAAGAACTCCGTCATATAAATCCCAGCGACCTACATCTTGTGTTTCGAGGGATGAAGAACCAGACAGCGCATGTGGAAATTGTATCTCGTTAAGGTGACAAACTACTTTTAATAAACAATTTTTTTAATTTATTTCACTATACGCCTCTGAACCTATATGTAATTATTTGTAAACTGCGTTACCTGTTGCAGCAAACGATAACACTAGAACGATTATATTATTATTATTCAGTGATATATACATACATACAATGACTATAGCATATTTAAATCTGTTATCTGTTTTATTGGACCTACATGTACATGATTCGTATGCACGTTGTCTGTATGTGTGTGCGTGTGCGTGTGTGTGTGTGTGTGTGCACGTGTTGCGTATGTGTGCGTGTACGTCTGTGTGTGTGTGTGTGTGCGTGCACGTGTGGTGTAACCCAAACGTGTGTACGTTGTATGTGTGTGATTACGTTACGTATGCGTGTGCGTATGTGTGTGTGTGTGTGTGTGTGTGTGTGTGTGATATTTAACATGATTTTAATGTTGTTGTTGCTTCTTCTACAAGTACGACACATTAATTTATTTCACTATACGCCTCTGAACCTATATGTAATTATTTGTAAACTGCTTTACCTGTTGCAGCAAACGTTAACACTAGAACGATTATATTATTATTATTCAGTGATATATACATACATACAATTTACTTATTAAACACTTCAATGATTGTAACGTCTTACAATGACTATAGCATATTTAAATCTGTTATCTGTTTATTGGCCCTACATGATTCAAACCAAACGTGTACACGTTGTATGTATGTATGTGTATGATTACGTTGCGTTTGCGTCTGTGTGTGGGCGCGTTGCGTGTTTGGTTACGTTGGGTATGCGTATGTATGTGTGTGTGTGTGTGTGTGTGATTACGTTGCGTATGCGTCTGTATGTGCGCGCGTTGTGTGTGCATCTGTGTGTGTGATATTTAACATGATTTTAATGTTGTTGTTGTATTGTTATGTTGCAGGTTGCTTCTTCTACAAGTACGACACACAATTATATATAAACTTTCGAAAAATATCAATTTCTAATGTATTTATTTAATTGTGAATTTTATATTTTATTTCACTCTACACCTCTGAACATGTGTACAATTAATTTATTTTTTGTGAACTGTTACATCAGAAGATTTGTATGAATTTCAGCCGCCGTTTTCATGTGTGTGTATAATTTTAATTTATTTCGCTATACACTACTGAACCTATGTGTGTGTGTGTGTGTGTGTGTAAACTGCAACCTTAAAACAGAAGTATTGTACCAGATTGCTAAGCCGTTAACGTATGGATTTGTCATCTGTAACAACATAACAGGTAAGTAGTTCATTGACGCCAAATATATATATTTCTAACAAGGATCAATCACACTGACTGCATTATAAAACTATTAATTAATTATTTAATACATTGAAAAATGAAGACGACGTTTTGACAACGAGAGAGGGCTAAAATTATTTATTCATCACACCGACTACTCAATGTACGAGAGGGAGACAGGAGAAAGGGTATGAAACCTTGCATAGTTGAAACGTGTGAGAGTGAGAGTGAGAGAGAGAGAGAGAGAGAGAGAGAGAGAGAGAGAGAGAGAGAGAGAGAGAGAGAGAGGACGTTACTATTTGTTGACACAGTTGAAACAAGTGAGAATGAGAGAGAGAGAGAGAGAGAGAGAGAGAGAGAGAGAGAGAGAGAGAGAGAGTGAGAGGACGTTAATATTTGTCGAATAAATATAAACTTTCTAATTTCATATACATGCGCTCGGTACTGACCACAGAGAGAGAGGAGAACGGTTTGACAACAAGAGAGAGTGAGAGAGAGAGATAGAGAGAGACATACACAACGTGTGAGAGAGCGAGAGAGAGTACCAATTATGATCATATAGTTTGAATTTCCCACCACAGAAGAGAAAAAAAATGTTGACAGATCTGCTCTATACATACACAATATAACACATATTTGAATTTCCCTCCCCCCGCCACAGAAAATGTTGACAAACCTGCTCATATAAAATATCTATACACTATAATAATACTACAGAGGTTGGTACACCTGATCATATAGATTTAATATACATTATAACACACGACAAATTTGAACTCATGCAAAGGTTGGTACACCTGATCATATATTTTAATATACACTATAATGCTTCGAGTTGGAACCACCCCCCACCCACCACCACCCACCGATATGAAATAAAAAAAACCACCCACCCAAAGCCACCCACTGATATGCAAATCAGCTTTCTTAAAAAAATATTTATATCTATACACTATAATAATACTAGAGAGGTTGGTACACCTGATCATATAGATTTAATATACATTATAACACACGACAAATTTGAACTCATGCAAAGGTTGGTACACCTGATCATATATTTTAGTATACACTATAATGCTTCGAGTTGGAACCCCCCCCCACCCACTGATATGAAATAAAAAAACCTCCCACCCAACACCACCCACTGATATGCAAATCAGCTTTCTTAAAAAAATAAAAAAGTATATTCACGGATGCTGGTGGTCCATTGAACATCATCCCACCAAATCAATTTAATTAAAAAAATAAAAAAAATTCAAAAAAATTTATTCGCGGAAATTCGCGGATGCTGTGGTCCATTGGGATGCTGCGGGTCCTGCGGTTCGCGGATCTTGACGCAGATCAACGAAGAAGTCGCGGATGCTGTGGTCCAGATATGGCCTGGGGGGAATTCCTTTCTGCGTTAGAACCCTCATTTTCCCTCTACTTACATTCATCGCTCGTCACAGTAACACGCGCTCGGTAAACGTAGTAAAGCTTCCTGTGTACAGTTAGCAGCATTGCAGAGAAATCCAGAGTCACTTACTCAACGACTCGAGTGTAAATTGAAAGACGTCTTTAAAGAGTTTTCGATGTGGTATGGTTTTGCTTTCCCTTTAATTCTTAATATTTTTCATCCAATGTAATTCAGACTTCGGATTACACTTTCATGTTAGATAAGTAAATACTTCACAAAGAAATATACAACTTTTTTAAATAGTAACAACAACAATAACAACAAAATTTTAATAAACAAAGCTCCTAAAATTTTGTCGGATAGCAAAAGAAATTAACTATGCAATATTACGTTTTATGGTTTCAGGCTTACGGGATTCGAGATGTGGACATGGAGAAGAATGGGATGGATTTTCTGAAAGGATAGAGTGATGAATGAGAAGGTGCTTGGAAGAGTAGGAGAGAAATGAAGAGTGTTAGATAGCATCAAGGGCAGGAAGGAAATTTGTTATGCGGCAAACATAAGGTAATGAGATGATAGAAACACCAGAGGGTCTGGTAAACGAAGGCGAATTACAGGACGGGGGAGAGACCAGATGACAGACGATGTACGGATACGATATCAAGAAATGAAAAGTCTAGCCCAGAATAGGAGAATGTGGAGGAAGCATGCACTGTAAGACTTGCCCTTGGGTAGAAAACACATGATGATGATGTTTCATGATGGTAAGGGGGGAATAGTCAAAATTATGTATGTAGTCAATTCCACAGAAAAAGGAAAATTCAGATTGGAGTAATACAGCTGGTCAAATCGTATATCTAAAAATTGATAACATGCAAACCTATACATATGGTATCAAAACACTGATAAGTATACTAAATATGTGGTACCGTATGTACGTTCTAAAATAATATCGTATAGAAATATTAATGCAAATGAAGTTTTTAGATATTTGCTTCTAACTAGATACTTCAAATCCAAGCCTATTTGTGACCATTGTTTAGCTAACAGATTAAACAACATTCATGAGGTGAATAAATTGTCCACGAATACAATTATTATTGCATAGTAACTTGTCTAGACCACATCGCAACTGTAAATTTGTTCCTTTTTGAAAACCCAAGGAGGATGTTCGTGCGGCAAATTTGGACTCAGCAGGCAGAAACACGAGAAGACGTAGTCGACCACTGGCATTCAGGTTGTGAGAACGGAATGTAGTCCTGAGACACGCGGTATTCTATTGTTATACTGTATTTGCGAAACTTTGGAGTGATTTGCACACGATATTGTTTGAACAGGACAAACTGTCCCGTTGGGTAGAAACGATCACTTCTAACTATTCGGAAAATGCTATAATATTTGGGACAGTCTCCGTATCCTAAATTTCATTACCTCTCTTGTATAACTTTAACTGTCACTTTGACTGTTTTCTCATGCATTCTTACATGTACACATACGTTTATAGTACTAATTGCGTAGCCTATATAATATAATACCGTTTGTGGTAAATAGGCCTACTTATTGTACAAGACAAATATAGCTATTTTGAAGCTGTTAATTTCTACTAACCTCCAACTTCACGGTGACACTAATTTTGAAATTTGTATTTTTAATCGATACCTACGGCTTGCACGGTCGGCATCGAGTGTGTTGAAATTGTATAGACTTCCCTCCGGGTTATTAGGCCGTGGTCCACTACTGCCTCATAAATAGATGTTCGGCCTCACTATTGGAGGCCATCTTCAGCGTAAAAACGACTCGAGAACTTCACAGATCTTCACCAGTTAACCACAGTACTGTGGCAAAAGATTTTGACACTAACGTTTTTTTTTAACCACTAACGATTTTTTAACCACTGTCGATTTTTCGATTTTTACAACTAACCACGGCTAATACCCCGGAGAGAAGTCAATTAAGTTTCAACACATGTATATTTTTAATTTATTGTTGTCATAATATTAGAAGAAAATCGTTGCGGATGTAATCAAAACTTAACTTTTGTAGTGTAGTGATACACAAAGAAGCAACTTAAAACAGTATGCAGGTTCACAGGAAAATAGGCTCTTTAAAAACTGCGTAATTTAAAAATTAAACAGGTTATATTACTAAATAGGCATACAACCGAATCGAATCTTCACCCTCTCCCAATCCTTACGACTGTGGAGACTCCGGCACAAAGCCACCACGTGGTCACCCATCCAGGTTTTGAGTTTACGCAAGAGGCGCTTGCCATTACAAATGGAGTCACTATGCTTTAACCTCAAGTTATAGGAACTTAGTGAATATCATGTTTAATGTAACAGAAGATCGTACGACATACGGATGAACGGAATTAAATCTTTGGTAACAAATTTCGTTTTACTGTAACCCGATGTTTTATCTCAACTACCAGTTGGTAATCTCGAATCTGTCCTTGTAAAAACGGACATCGCTTTACAACATGAAACCAAATTCCCCGTCACTTTCTGCTGTTACGAGTTAAATATTTTTATCGAGCTTATTGAAATTCCTACATTTCTTTAACATCGTCACCACTATAAAGTACGTTTTGTTCAAGTATACTATAGCTCAGTTTTTTATTTCATCTTCAATAAAATTATTTCTTACTGGTACCGACAATGTAAATATGAAATTGACATAACCCTGATGTAGAATCAATTGAACACACTAGCATAACAATAAAGTCTCTTGTGACCTATATAAGGAGTAGGAGCAGCCGCTCGACAATACAGTGTGGATTATGCCACCACATATCGAATTTTCTAACTTATTTTCTTATCCACCAACTAAAGTACTCGTAAAGTCTTACATAAAAACCGCGACTCCAGCCGGTCACTGTGGCTTCGGGGGTATACCGACGCCGAACCCGCAGCTCACCCGTCTATCAACGCCAAGACACGAAACTCACGTAAAGCTGTGATAGATTACGGACCAAGACAGTATTTTGGTTAGCGGCGGTCAAGTATTTTACGTCAGTTTAACAGTCGCTGCGAACTTTCGTGAATGCTCTTTGTCTTCTTATTAACTAGGGCCTACTTTGTTAACTAAGATAGCCTACTACTGTTACTAACAACAGGTCTAGACACTGAATATACCGATTATAGACTCCCGCCTAACTTTAAACGAGTACAGTATAGCACCTACATAGTTACTGAATAAAACTGAGGTTTTGAAAGTAACTCATTTGTAACATTTTTTGTAAACACACAAATCTGAATAACGAGTATTTATTAGAGTAATACGCAGGCCTATAGCTTGGTATTTGGATGTATATGGTCTCAATTTTGGGAATTCCTGAAAATTATATTGTTCCTTTTCTGGTATTGAAATAACGTACATTATCCTCTAGAATAATGATAAAATCAAAGAAAAAAATATGGTAAAATTATAATACCATCCTGATTTGATATTATCATATCTACACGGCAGTCGCAATATATAGGCCTATAACATATGAATGCTGTTGACAATAACAATAATCTACAAACCGCTAGCCTCGCTAGGGTTACTCTTATTCGTTTGACATTAATAATTTTTGAAGGACTATTATCTCTTTCGCTTTTCCTTGTTTTTATTTTTTGTAAATCCATACAATTAACTGCTACGAAAGTACATCATGTAGCGGATGAAATAAATAACAATTTTTTATACGTTATTCGTCTCTCGACGAAACAGGGACACTGTAGTCCACTCTCTTGTCGCGTGTGTTACGGCAAGATTCAATACCGTAATATAATCTAGCTGGATGGACTGTAACATGTGGGTGACCAACCAGTAAAGTGACATAGCGTATCTGGCGCCCAGTAATCACGTAAGATAATCCATCGGCATGGCAGCTGGACCCAACAGCAGTCACACCACATCCGGTATGACAAAACCACCAACATCTGCTGCTGGCCTCTATGACTAGCGACAAGTGCGTGGACTTGCACATACGCTTATCTAACTGGCAGCATCGTGAGTACCGAGTATTGGAATCGACATTATGTCGAACGTTGTCGTATGCAGTCAATGTAAGCAAGGAAATTCAAAATCCATTTAAACTCTCAAGTACACTCACTTCTTGCTTGCAAATATTTCGTACTCAAATATACAGAATTTTATAAAAGGTAGAGTAACTGTAGCGGATATCTTCTCTGGGATTCCACCACAAAGTTGTAGAGCGTTTGGCTTTAGACGGAAATACAATAAAGTCTCCCTATAATGGATCTGATAGGATATCCTCGATGTTTTTTCGTTATACTTTCCACAGAAACTTCGTTTTTATTTTTTTTTTGCCTGCGTCGATTTTTTTCTATCTCCATACAAGTTACATAAAATAATTAAATTAACAAAGGGAAAATGCTCCGGTATTGTAAGTAAAATTGTTCTTTTTCTTACCAAAATAAATAAAATTCGATTGAATAATTAAGATGAGCTAATTTATCGAAGTCTCTTGTGATCTATATTGCCAGGAAGAGCAGCCATTCGACAACAGAGAGTAGTAGTATTAGTAGTAGTAGTAGTAGTAGTAGTAATAGTAGATGCAGTAGTAGTAGTAGTAGTAGTAGTAGTAGTAGTAGTGGTGGTGGTGGTGGTGGTAGTAACGAGTGTGGTAGGTTATTTTGAAGTCAGTTTGTAACATTGTTACAACAATTAAATGCAATTTATTTCACACATGCTTATTAAAATAACTTTTTCTTTCAAAACCAACGTAAGTTTTGTTATATAAGTTAAAATAAAAAACCTCAATTTTTTTGACTAATCACTAAAATTTTATATTGACATTTATTTATTTGCAATTGCTACTTTGCGAAGGTCATTATTTTCTTTTAACGAAATAAACTTTACGGTTTAAACGAAATTTGATTGCTTATGGTTTGATGGAACTATAGTAATACTTCAGTAACTATTCAGCACTTACTGATGCAAAATTTTAAAATGCGTAAACAAGATTATTTCTGGTAATCTCAATCTAGTGAAACTTGTTTCCATTCATGAAGTTTACCTGTGGTTCAATTGCTGACCTGGATAAACGCACTGATGTCTGAAGATAAATATTTCTGACCGTTATAGAGGAATTTTAACGTTATCTTTCATGAAATAGAGAGTCTGATATATGTTGTGTAGTATAGGAACTATAAAGAAACAGAACAGTTTTTTTGTTTTTTGAGAAATATTTTGTTATAGAGAACTCCAATAACAAATAGTAGAATTAAGATCAAAAACAAAATAATGATTGTGTTCTCTGAAACTGTACCATTAGTAGTATTAATGTACTGCTAATACTACTACTAATAACTAATACTCCTAACACGCCTAATAATAACTAAGACTCGTAATACTACTATTATTAACAATACTACCCACCAGCAACACTACTACTACTACTACTAAATTAATATTGAGTCTTGAGGAGTGAAAACCTCAAAAATAATAAATCTGTAGACCTGACCACTGAGTCACGTTAAAAAACCGAGACGTTTCGACTTTTAGAGCGGAACTCTTTTTGATTTTGACGGTACCAACTAAGAACGCGGAAAGAATAAACCTGATGGAACCAAGACTACCTCAATGAGGATTACTTACGCTGTAGAAGTATGAGCGTTTTGACTCAATACCCGTTCGAATTTTACATCAACTGACTCCGTCTGTGAAAGCTTAAATTTGGTGGATATAATACTGATATGATATTGCCAAAATAACTAACACTAAATCATTGTTATTTATTGCTTCAGATGTTTTAAAAATAATAGTTAACAGTAGTTATTGCTCAAAAAGACATCGTCTTTCCTCAGTGTATGGCGATGATGTCTGATTTCAGATTTTTCTTCCAGCCTTCACCGGCTCTCCACATTTCTTGTCATAAATTTCCTTCCTTCGTGATTCCTTTGTACCTTGATTTAATGCCTTCCAGCTTTTCTTCTTTCTACAATGTCTGCTGTAGAGTCACTGTATCTTCTGCTAATCTTTTCACATGTCCGTACTGTAATAATTGTTTCTCTTGTAGTTGTCATTTATCGCCTCTTTGTTATTAATTCATTCTTTTTTTAAGCGGTCTACCGATTCTTGATATTTTGCAGCAGCTACGGAGTGTGACCACTTTCATAGCGTTTAAACTCTTTTAGTCTCCTTGACTGTTCGTCGACGTTTCTGCACCCTATACTAATATAGTAATATAGTATTAATACTAATATAATATACTAATATATTACTCTTACCAAATGTACAACAACTGAGTATGAACAGTGTTTCCTTATTCCGTCAAATACTGTTCATTCTATTTACACTTTTGCTCTTCACAAATTTTTTCTCTCATTTATGTTTTTTATTCCGTCCGTCTTTATCAGTTCTTACTTTATACCAGTTACTTTTAGCTGTCATAAATTTTAATTTTCTTATTTACCCTTTACCTAGATGTGATATTTACTTTCTCACGCATAACTATTGGTATTCCTTATATTCATGCGTAAATAAGGCTTTCGTCTTCCTCTGCTATTTAGCGTGAAATATATATTAAATCTCGTCCGCATTCCGTTGCTTAACTTTCCCATCATCTTGTCTTCACAGAATATTTTCAGAGCCCAGAGACATGATATGCTTCTTAAAAATCTACAAGACGTTTGACGGTTCGGTGGTTTGCGCTGTTTATAATCATTGAAGATATACGTCTTTAGTCAAATTCATCCAGAAACACGATGTGTACCTAAGGTACCAGACACAAAATTTAGAAAAACTCGGAACCAAGGTATTAGAAAAAAGGAAACTAATATTTGTAAAAATACAAATATGCACAGAAACCCAGGAAACATTAGAAAGGTTGTAGTTTATAGGAAAATTACCCATTATTTATAGGGAAATTATATCTGCGTAGGGAGAAGTAAGCCGGCGACTTTCGTTATGTTTGTTCCTGATTTCCGCTCTTTACGTTTCTCTGCTTTAGAACAAACGTAGGGTGTTATTTTGTTACCTATTCAGAGTTTATGAAATCAGCGGATGAAACATGAGAAAAACAAATTTACTTGAATGGAAAAGCATCATGCCGTTGAGGTGTGAAAAAAGAGGAAACGAAACACATCACTCGCACAGAAGAAATTGAGAAAAAAACCTGAGGAAAATGTCAATAACTTAAAAAAAAAATAAACTTTCACACAGCAATATGAAGGACTAAGACAAACGTTGCAGCTGGTTTAAAAAAATTTATACTAGATACTATGTAACGGAGATACTGGAGTTTTTATTTTTTGCTCTACTACATCACATTTATTGCAGCATCTCAACATTCCTCACCTAATCCGTGCTTAATATTTTATTTGGTAATCTGGTTTCGACCAACAGTAGAAAACGATTCGCGACGGCGTACAGTGCGACTTCTTATCAGTGGCACTTACAGGAACCCCTCTCGCCTGCTCGATTCTGCTAAGGAATGCTTATCTAAATTTTCGTTCAGACTTCAATAAATTTATAAAAGTGACGTTCAAACAGTTGTATTTGTGTTGCATTATCGTACTTATTAAGATTTATCATCTTAAGGTTTCTTCGTCTCATATTTAAAATCAATATAATAATTGCTCCTTTTTGTACCACCGAAGTGTTTAGGACTTGGGTAGAGTGGGCTGTCTTGTGTGAGACGCTAGTGTGGTTTGTGGAAGGTATTGTGATCTTAAGGCACTACGCTTCATCTGCCCACTGTTACTCCAGGATGTTATCCCGGGTTCTCACTTCACTTCACATCCCGGGGGCTGAAAACAGACCTTGATTTTATGTTGCACTCAGGAATCGAAGCTGAGACCGCTAGATTAGTAGCCAAGAGGTCTACCAATTACATTAACGTCATTTTGGTTAAATCCGGAAGACTATTTCCATAAGTTAGGTATGAAACGAGAAGATAAGCTACTTGCTTCGGAACTTAATGCATCTTAAAACTGTAGTGTTAAAACGGAATAATATGATATATAGTGTGCACTTGTAATATTCGATACATTTAACATTATCTTTCTACAAATGTACTGTACAGTACAGTAAAAGACGAGGCTGAAATGAACACTTCGTCTGAAAAGGGAAAGCTTCTGATCACCTCTTCTAACTACATATATGCAGAACGGTACGTAGAAGCCAGACGTCTGATACCGCACGATAACGTCGCCATGTGTTATGTCGCGGATCAAAACGTACGGCGTCAAATGTCCTCGATATTGTCCCTCTTGATTCGTATTTAGCGCTGTCGTGTGAAGAAGCCTAAGGTGTCTAGTTTGTTTACTTTAAACACATTTTAATATACTGGGTTTCTTCTTCTTCTTCTTCTTCTTCTTCTTCTTCTTCTTCTTCTTCTTCTTCTTCTTCTTCTTCTTCTTCTTCTTCTTCTTCTTCTTCTTCTTCTTCACTTCACGGAGTAGGCACATTGATTGTCTTCACAGTATATCTCACCGTCTTGCTCTTGGTCTTCCTGCATCTCTTGTTCCAAAGGATCTATACCTATATGCTACTTTAGGTAGCCGCCTCTCTCCCATTCTGCCCACACAACAATCCGGGCGATATTTCTGAATTGTATCATCTATGAAGAATTCGAGTAATTTATCCTGGAAGAGGTACCAGGATTTCGCAGAGGATGACACGACAGGGCTGCTGTCTTATGGATTAAGTCTAGCCATTACGTCCACTATCCCCACATTCCCTTTGACCTTGTTGCCCCGGGCATGGGCATCATACCTTCACTGGAAGTTGGGGCGGCCACGTCAGCCGGATCCGTTATCCTGAAGTCTCTCTTCTCCACCTTCACCGCCATTGTGGACTTCGTCCGTAACCCTGGACAAGGGGACGCAATGCCGGTACTGCGTATTTTTTTGTGATTTATTAACAATCCAAAAAAACGACGCCATTTCGTATATTAAGAAATGCCAATTAATACTAACTGAGAAATATTAACAATGATTCTCTATGACAAACCATTTTACGTCTACTAGGTAAGAGACATAAAAATGTAGGACTCACAGCCGATTTACACCGAATAATCGTATGTTTAGTTAGATTTTGTGTTAATTTGATTCTTCTTGAAAGTAAATAGGGAGATCATTTATGATCTATAATATTGTAATAATATTACAATAATTAAGCAAATCGTGTATAAAATTCTTATAAAGGTGTCCCATAATGTACGCAATATTTGAATTACGCGCCACTGTCGTCTTGTTAGGTTGATAGCACTGCAACTGTTGTATTGTTGTTGCCGTTTACTCGCCATTAGTCGTCATGGAGCGTTACACGAAAGAACAGCGCGTTGTTATTGTGAAAACACATTATAAGAACGGTGAATGTTATGCGGAAACCGTTCGTAAATTGCGTGGAATTTTTGGACGACGAAAAGCACCTAATCTGTCAACTGTGCAGAGATTGATTAAAAAATTCGAAGAAACAGCTTCGTTATTAGACGTTAAATCGTCTGGACGTCCTCGCGCTACTCGTTCTATTGAAAACGTCGCGGTAGTGAGAGATAGTGTCGATGTGAGTCCAGGTAAATCAATTCGCCGTCGATCACAACAACTGGCCATTCCAAGAAGCACAATGCAGCGAATTCTAAAAAACGATCTTCATCTGAATGCCTACAAAATCCAACTAACACAAGAACTCAAACCGTGTGACCATTTGAAGTGCCGAGAATTCGTCAGTTTGATATTGGGTAAACGTGAAACGGACGGTGATTTTTCCCACAAAATCATCTTTAGCGATGAGGCACACTTCCACCTTAACGGGTACGTAAATAAACAAAATAGTCGGCTTTGGGGTACAGAGGACCCTCGTATCATTCACGAGAAGCCTTTGCATACACAAAGAGCAACTGTTTGGTGCGGGTTTTGGGCTGGTGGCGTGATTGGGCCGTATTTCTTTGAGAATGAGGCTGGAGATACAGTAACAGTGACTGGCGAACGTTACCGGAACATGATAATGGAGTTTTTGTGGCCTCAACTGGAAGGTATGGAATTCGAAGATATGTGGTTTCAGCAGGACGGCGCAACCAGTCATACTGCCCGCGAAACAATTGCTTTGTTATCTGAAAAGTTTCCTGCACGTCTTATTTCACGCAACGGCGATCAGAACTGGCCACCGAGGTCTTGTGATTTAACACCATGCGACTCCTTCCTTTGGGGGTATGTGAAATCACGCGCTTATGTCCGCAATCCACGAACAATTTTTCAACTCAAGGAACAGATTCAACGAGTTATTGGTGAGATTGAGCCGGAATTGTGCAAGGTCATCGAAAATTTCGATCGACGGACAACAGTGTGCCAGCAGAGTCGCGGGGGACATTTGTCTGATATTGTGTTCCACATTTAACCGCAGTAAGTGTACTTTGTATTAACATTAAAACATCTGACATTTTTCAATAAATAAAAGTTTTTACAACATTATTAAATCTTGCGTACTTTATGGGACACCCTTTATGTTAAATAATTACTTATATTTTAAACGACTATTTCTTGTATACATATTTTTATTTTATTCACATTTGCTGACAGTTATTCATGTTATCATAATTATTAAAGAGAAATAATGTTTTTCATTTTTACAAGAATACATGTTTTACTAATTTGTTTTTGACAGTTCAGACAATTTCTACCGAAGATGACAGTAAAGAAGACTGTCAAAACAGTGTAAAAAACAAATTAATAAAAAAAATTCTTGTAAAATTATTATTAATTATAGATAATGTTTACTTTAATATGAAGTTTCGATCCATACAAAAATATTTGTTTTATTTTATCTCTTTGTTAAAGTACAGTTCGTTGAACCATTTTGTTCAACATCGTCATACTTACTAAATTTTTATTTTATAATTTAAATTTTAAGTACAAAAATACATTTTCATTTCACCATGAAATATTAATTTCACAATAAAAAATAAATAAGTCTCTAACTGTGTTGAAAAAAAATGGTGTACGGAACGGTTTAAACAATGAGATAAAATAAATACAATGAAATAAATACTTGGGTAAAATTCCGTATTAAAATTAAATACAAATTGTAATGTAATACAAATTTTGAAAAACAATATCTGAAGGATAAGTAAATGTTTGCGGTAGTACGATTTTCACGTCGCCGTTGTTATCTGATGTCCAGTACGTAAATTGTATTTGGTTATCAGGTAAATTATCAATTTTCGTAATAATAATAATAATAACAATAAAGTGTCCCATGATCTTTAAAAACGATGTAAAAATTAATCACGACGCCTCGTTCTCTTTTGTGTCATAATATTAGTCTGCTACATCCGGAAATCGTTACAATAATATTGTTACAATTAGGCACAATCCTATAACAAACTACAAATATAAAATCAATATGATTTCTGAAGCACGTAACTTATGTGTTGTCGAAAGTGAATAAATTTATTTATATACCTTGTCCTTTTGAGGATATGACGATATTTTAAGGCAATCATTATGAAACGACGATATCTCAACGCACCGGAATTTTGTCGTGAGATCTTCGAATGCAAAGTTCGGATGGCAACGCCTTGACCTCGAGACGGCAAAATCTCGCTTTGTCATTCGCCGAATGCATTGCAATGCAAACCGGGCGGTATCGTGCAGTATTTCGGTAGTATGATTCTAAGTGACTTTCTCGACGTTTCATTTTTTACGACTTAACAAACTCGTATGAGTGGTTTATATTTTATATACCTGACGATGGGACTATAGCCTATGTCCCGGAACGCGTGGTGCAAAAGAAAGAAGTTGCAAGAAGGTCAGTTGTGTAACACGCGTGATATCACTAGACACTTTCATTGCATTATCATTTCCTTAATTTGTTTACATCATCGGTTTCAGATCATCATCAGTTAATCCTTGTTTGGTTTAGTAAACAAAAATATCGGCTCGTGTAAGAAACATAATTATTACGCAGGACTGTGCTGAGCTTATCACTAATTGAGTCTTGTTGGTCAGTAGTAAGTCTGCAGCAACTGTTAGAGCTGACTTGCGATGTACTGTAGTGGAAATTCAACGACAAATATTAGGTCTTTTAACTGGGTTTGCAATACAACCCCCCCCTCTCCCCTGTCAGCGGCATCTCGACGAAGATTGTACATTTGTAATTTTATCATTATGATTACAATTACTACTACTATTACTACTACTACTACTACTACTACTACTACTACTACTACTAATAATAATAATAATAATAATAATAATAATAATCATAATAATCATCATCACCATCATAATATTGTTGTTGTTACTACCACTGTCCGCGGTTCAATAGTGATGTTAGAGAATCATGGCTCTACTTATAAAGTCAAGCGTTACATGCATTAGTACAAAATCTAGATAGACAACACACAAATCTCGATAGCCAGGGACATCTACACTCTCAAGAGTAAATAAACAATGACGATTAAACTATTATTACTCCTGTTCGTGATTTTTCCATTAAATTATCTCATTATTTGTAGTAGAATTTATTGTTTTAATTGTATATGATGTGTAGTAGTATTAGTAGTAGTGGTGGTGGTGGTGGTGGTGGTGGTGGTGGTGGTGGTAGTTCTCTGGGACGGGACGTACAAATACAAAGTATCAAATTCCTTCCAGACAATTCAGAAATTATTTGTAAGACTGATTTTGTGAGAAACCAGCGAGATAATTCACAACCACGTTTTATAAAGGTACAAATATTTCCTTTAACATCCTTAATAATGTAAAATTTTTCATGGTATTTCATATCAGAATAAAAACATTGGGGAGTTGAAAATATTTATAAAGGAAAATTAAAAAACTTTGTTTACTTTATGAGACTTTATGCAATTTTTCTTATTGAAACTTTCAACTTCCTAGTACCGATGTTGTTTGAAAAATTTGCTGTAACATTAAATGTCTTAACTATTAAAAGGGGTTTTTTTAAATGAAAGAAATTGTTTTTTAGATTTAGGTGCCGTAGAATTATTTAGCATTCAAAATAACCCTAACAATATCGAAAATAACAATATGTAGTCTTACGGGTGTTAATTTGTAAATAATTTTTTTTGTTATGTTTACAGTGCGTATAACGGCACAAATTTATTTGTAAATTAGTTGTATGTAAAAAAATAATGTGGTTAAGGGAATGTTTTATGTTTCGTATTTGCGATATCAAGAAATAGTGTGGTCTTTCTTTTAATTAATATTAATAGAATAATAGTAATTTACTAGTAATATTCCGTACGGCGGAATGCCTAGGCAGGCAGATTCCTCTCAGGTCCGTTTTGTTTTCCATAACCTTTATTTGATGTTTACCAATTTTTGCGGAAGTTACTTTACGTGCGTTAAGTTCAGTTTATAGTAAAGTATTGGGATGATATCATTTTATTAAGTGTAACAACATAAGGTTTTGTGTGAACAGTAAACGATTCCATCAAGGAAAATAAACATTATTATTAAAAGAACGAAGCAATTACTCAGTTTTAACTCGATCGTTTGGCATATGTCTGTTTTGTGCTGCATGTTTGGAATATGTCTGTGTTGTGCTGCATGTTTGGAATATGTCTGTGTTGTGCTGCATGTTTGGAATATGTCTCACGATAACTTGTCAATGCATCAATCGATTTTCGCAAAAATTGGCATTTATTTCGATACTTTTTCCCGGAGACGTGTGTTTTTTTTTAGATTGATCCCCCGCAAAATAGGGAGATGAAAGGAAAAATGTGAGGAGTTAAAATGTTTAAAATCATAAAATCCGTGGGGTGTAAAAATTAAGACAACTTTTAAGCTAAATCTGAATATGGTGACATCAGAGCCCCAAAATAGGAACCAAATTTTGGAAAAATTGTAAAGTCCATATCGAGTATCAAACTAAATGCGAACCTTAACCCAAATGCGAAAGTAGCATTTACCATGAAAATGGCTTAAATGTACCATGGTCAAAAGTTAAAATTAAACAAAAAAATGTTAAGTATGCGTGGGGAACTAAGCTTCGAGGAATTTTATCCAAAATAAAAACTCGAAATCTTTAATTTGACAAAGTTAATTTCCTCTCAACACACTTCGTAAATTATGAACCACTTTCAAAAAGCTTGTAAGCTGTTTTCAAAAAAAAAACTTTACATATTGTTATTAATTATGTAAGTTTGTGAAACGTATTATCCATAGACCTTCAGAAATCTATAAAGATTAAATTATTTATTAGTTAGAAGTTATGGTTATAAATATAACTGCAAAAAACCAATGCAGGAGTTCGAAATGGTTAGTGTTTATTGTGCGATTGTCTTTTTGGTGAAATGTTACCCTACTATCCTTGGAAAGAAAACGGAAATCGAGGTTTTCGCAGTATTGAAAAATTATATAACATTGAAACTTATATAATAGTAAATGTATTTCGTTCAAAATAGCGGGCGAGTTCTCGTAGCTCAAAGAGCTAACCATAGTTATTATAGTTACTATTATTAGTAGTAGTACTATTATAATTTTTAGTAGCGGAAATAGTAGTAGTAGTAGTCGTAGTAGAGGTAGTGGTGGTGCAATTCGTTATTGCCTGGCAACCAACCGTTGCTTAGCAACCGCTGTTTGCTGAGTAGAGGCCACTTTTCAGCTGAATATATTTAGAGTGTGATCAGTGTACTGCGATTATACTGCATTCGTAAAAAGTGTATCAGTATAATACTTTATTTTAGAGTTAGTGTAGTATAGTAGTAGTAGTAGTAGTAGTAGTAGTAGTAGTAGTAGTAGTAGTAGTAGTAGTCGTAGTGGAGGTGGTGGTTGTGGTTGTGCAATTCGTTATTGCCTGGCAACCTATCGTTGCTTAGCAACCGCTGTTTGCTGAGTAGAGGCCACTTTTCAGCTGAATAAGAGAGTGTGACCACTGTAATTGGTCAGCGATTATACTGCATTCGTAAAAAATGTATCGGTATAATACTTCATTTTAGAGTTAGTGTAGTATAGTAGTAGTAGCAGTAGTAGTAGTAGGAGTAGTAATAGTAGTAGTAGTAGTGGTTATTGTTGTTGTCAAATTACAGCGTGAGTAACATCAAATCAACAGGAACTTGATTTAATATTGAAACTGTTTGTAAATACCGATAAATATTGATAGGTACGAGGCATAGGACACAACACAGAAGCCGTAGAGACTGGACTGTCACCGCAGTTTAAAAGTCAGATTAAGAACTACGAGCCGGTAAGAACATTATAACATTATGGTAAGAACATTATGGTTGGTCAAGTTTTTCGTGTTAACACAACAAGGAGAGACTGAGGCGGACGGTGCACTAGTTAACATGCACGACCCATGTCTTGTCCATGTCTTGATCAAAGTGGTTTCGGAAGTTTTCGTCTGCTTCCGTCGCCAGAATCAGAAATCGTTTAAACTCTGTCTGTCTGAACAATCTCAGTCCTTCGGAACCCCTGCGTGTCTGTCCCCTCTCTCTTTCTCACACACACGCGCACTCGTGCGTCTTGTCATTTACACATCCTGTCATCTTCGTCAAACTATTCTGAAATGTAAATACCACTTGACGGACGCAGACAGAATACATTCCATTGATAACGATACTCCATGTTAAAGGATTTCATTTTTTCTGGTTATTATCAGTACTAGTATTTTTATGTAGAATATAAAATAGTAATAATTAAAAATTTAATTATAATATTATTAAAAATTAAAACTATTTTAATTATTATTTACTACTAATTATTAACTAAGTACTAGTTGTAATTAACTAATAAGCATTTGTTTCTAATTACTGACTACTAGATAACTACTGACTACTTAATTACTTGTTAATAACAATTACATCTTGACGTAATCCTTTAAGCGAGGCATGGTATTTACTAAAAACGTATTTGTGACGATTTGTTACAATTTGCACATAAAAATATAATCTGGATTTTTATAAGTAAGACTTAAAAAACCTTAGAAAGTTATACTAGTAATAAATGTCTTTATATCGTACAGAAATCTGCACTCTAACAAATAATTGGAAAGAATTAGTCAGCTTATATGCCAAACTTTGGTTATGTAGTACAAACAAATTTGGAGCAAACTTTTTATTAATACGCTGTTCATGTTGCTGCTGCTGCTGCCGCTGCTGTTGATGGTAATGATGATGCGTCTTTGATAAAAAGACTTGAAAAGAAGAGCTTGATTAAAATAGAAGTTACCAGAAGTTACGCTGCACATATAACCGCCCTCTGGTGAGTGTGTGCGTTGTCCGGGTGGACGGCAGTTTCTTGGTCATGTATTCGCTGCACGAGTTAGGATAGAACACAAAGTCCCCATTACACGATACGGCATCATATAAAGATGTGCGATATGGATTGCTCAGGCCTGACTCCATACCTGAGGTGCAGCTCCGTGGATCCCTTAAGAATTAACCCGCTGGACCAGTCGAATTGATAAGCTGCCACATTCAGGCTGATGGCTCCCGCAACGAGACACTTGACGCCTCTCCGTTTTCTGTATATCAAAGAACAGTTAAATAGCCCAATTAGCGAAGGCACCCCCTGCTGCTGACAGCTGTGAACAAAGCTAGCCGCTTCTGAAACATCTCCAATGATGCCAAACGTATTTTGAACTTGAATGCAATGTGGACCAGTCTTTGCGCGACATCGGAAGTGCCCGCTTGTCTGAATTTCGAGTCCGTTGCCAAAGAAACCACTGCTTTAGGAATTATTAATTTGTTACCTTCTTACAGCACATAGTATTTTACATAGTATATTTATATTTAAATATCACACTAATACTGCTTTACTTTATTTATAGTTGTAATTTTCGGTTCCGTGTTGTTCCGTGTTCACGTGTTTAAAATGTGGAGACCTTGGGAGAGAGAACAACCATATCCTCAGCACGCTGATAATGAAGAAGGGAGTCATCGTCATAGTGATAGTGAAGAAATCGTTGTTGATGTAGTTAGCAACAGTGATAGTGGTGATGTAAGTGACAATAATGGGGAGTTTTCGAACGACGGGGAAATCTTGGCCACTCCAGGCACTAGTAGGCCAATCAAATATTCGATTAGAACAATTTCGAAACAGAGCCAAACTATAGTGTGTAACATGCATGAATATGTTGTAAATAACAAAGTAGGTAAGGGTTCAATTACTGAAACAGCCAAAATTGTGAAATTAAGCCGCCCGACTGTTCGTAAAATTGTTTCTAGAGGTCCCGTTTTAATAAAAGAGCGCGTTTTAATAAAATTGATAATTTTGTTTGCGACATTATCCGCCAAGAAATTTACAAATTTTACAAGAAAGGACAGCCACCCACAATTTCCGAACTACTCCAGCATCTTCAGAACATTTCAAGTTTTCCTTATAAAGAAACAATGCTAAGATCCCTTGTGAAGAAGCTCGGCTTTCGATTTCGGACACTTAATAAGAGGCTTGTTATAATGGAGTCAGCAAGAATTGTGTCTTGGAGATACAAATACCTCCATAGACTACACCAACTGCGTTCACAGGGTTATGATGTTGTGTATCTAGACGAAACTTGGTTCGACACACATGACACCGTGAAGAAGGGATGGGATGATGGAACATGTGGCTGCACTATTAACGTCCCTGTATCTAGAGGGAAGCGCATCATGGTGCTACATGCTGGTGGAGCTGAGGGGTGGGCTCCTAATTGTCTTTATTTGTCTGCCAAAAATATTTCAGATGCTAAAGCTGACAGCCACGATGAGGTGAATGCTATAGTTTTTGAGAATTGGTTTAAAAATTCGTTACTGCAAAATCTTTCAAAAGACAGGAAGTATGTCATAGTTTTAGACAATGCGAGTTACCATTCTAGACAGCTTATCAAAATCCCAACTAAATCGTCAAACAAGTCCGAAATTATTGAATTTATGAAGAAATTTGATTTACCAGTACCGGACCCAGTCCCCATTAAATTAATCTTGCTCGAAAGAATAAAAGCGACGAATATAAACAAAATGTACGCAGTTGATGAGATGGCTCGAAAGGCAGGTCATGAAGTGTTACGACTTCCCCCTTATTACTGCATATTAAATCCAATCGAATTAGTCTGGGCACGGTTAAAGTCTAACGTCAGGAAGAGCAACATAACTCCTCAGTTGGGTGTAAGTGTCTGTGAAGCCCTAAGGAACTGTACGGAGAACATAGATGCCGAATACTGAAGGAAATGTGTGGAAAAAACTATGAAGGTAGAACGGGGATATTATGCAGACCTGTGGGAAGAAGAAGACCGTCTCATCATTCATGTTGCAGACGACAGTGATGATGACTCAGACCGCGACTCCAACTAAACGGTGAGTAGTTTACTCCCAGGCTATATATTAATTATTTGCGATTTTGTCTTGTTTTACTCAGATTTATTAATTTCTGATATTATTATTATTATTATTATTATTATTATTATTATTATTATTATTATAGCCTTCTGATATTGCAGGGATTTGCTTATCCCAAAGCTTTGTGATATTTTAATAACTAAAATCATTTTGAAAGTTATGTCGAAAAGGTATAGACCTATATTTTGTCGGTTTTGTTGTACTTTTATTCTTTATGGATAATGTAAACGTCAGGTTTACTTACGTAAAACTGAAACTTCTGAGAAGTCCTGAGTTGTATTATTATTATTATTAGTATGAATTAATCATACTTATAATAATAATAGCAATGAAGAGAAGAATCATTTCACGCTAAGTTTCACTATAGGTGGGAGAAGAACTTGGCAACATTGTCAGCTTGTTTTGAGTGACACTAGAGACAAGACCATCGGTTTCCTTTGAGTGAGAATCAAAGCGTTCCGCCTGGAAACGCTTTGAGCGCGGCTACTATACCTAGGACGACAGTATAACGGAAGTGGCTCCAGCCGGTGCGTACTACTGCCCCACTTCTGAGCACGTCTCCGTGGTTACCGTAAGGATTCACCCGCAGGAGCTTAGAGTCATACTGGTGTGGGTGCTGCCGCCGAAAGCCGTCCACCGGAACGATGAGTTGCCACGCATAAACGGATGACTTCCGCAAGGAGGCACTTGCATACCTGCCTAGAACGACAGCGCAACGAGGGAACTTGAACTGTTTCTGTCCTGTCTCTAGATGATAAATCATTCTTTAATGCAGACTCCGGGCTAACTACCCAAAAATGATGATGTAGCACAGGGGGTGTTACTTGGCTTATATAGACAACGTATCACGGGAGATAAGGAAGGTGGTGTCGATGTAGATGGGGTTTATGAGAAGAATGGTCTACGGAGTATCATCAAGTAGTGCCTGGTGACGTTTAACCGTTCCAGTGGCGAAGCGTTTAGCTGACGGGAGAATTGCCCGGTTTTGCGAACAAATTAATTGCTAGGGATCGGATGAAATCCCCCAGGGAAGCAACGTGGAAGCCTCAATATGAAATTCTACATTGATTACATGGAAGCAAATAATGTAGAATCAGTCACAATTACCTGAAAATTAATCGAAGGCTAGAGAGAGATAATTCAAATGGGGGGTTAATTCAGATTGCCGTTCGAATATCTAATACAGACAGGGGTGTAAATTCATAAAGAAATTTGACCGCGCTAATTGTGGATGGTACCTAATTCTTAAGCAGACACGAACTTTATTGTAATATAATTAAGTCACTATTCTATTACTGCTACTTCTGCTATAAAGTTTTCTTAAATTACACACAAGACAGACACGAGAGAATTACATACGACAGAGTTAAAAACAAACATGTTGTCATGTTGTCAGAGTACGTTATTAGCTCACAAAATGCAAAACAGTTATAACGGATAACATCTGTTCTATGCTTCAGATATAATGAGGGGAAGACTAAGGATAGAATACAAAGTTAATAGGCCGACAATCCCTAGGATTTTCTGGAGAATCATGTACTTTAATATGACTTTAAACGAAATGCGTTTTGACTCGGAATCGAATCTAACATAGCTACAAAGTACAAAGACTGAATGTGACTTGTTCTGGTCCATCGAACCAAATCACACAAAACGTTTACTTCTAATAATACACGAAATTTGAACGAATCATCGGACCGTGATTGGTATGCAATATCTCCTGATACTGTTACATTTTTCTCATAAGTTTATCGGCTTGGAACTTTTGAGAAAGCAGCGTACGAGGTGTGATAAAACTTATTTCATATTTTCGAGAGTGCACGTTTTACCATTCAAAACAACCCAGTAAATAGTGTAGCGTCAGTAAGTGCAGGTCGTCGTAACCTTAGTTAACTTAGAATAAGGACATCTTTCTGGAGGGAACAGTATCCACGGGCACCAAGATACAATTGTCAAAGAAAGTTATAATTACTTTTCAAGCCTTAAGCATTCCCTCAAGTCTGTTACACGATTGATAATTATTAAGATAAATTGTCTACAACAAAACGAAACATACTATGTCTCCAAACAGGTCACTATGTTCACACAATTTAAGTAAGAATCAGCTTGCTAGGAAAAGTTATAACAAAACATTTCTGTACAGTTTTATAACAATTGCACAAAAACATAATCTGGCTTTTATAAGTAGACTTCAAAAACCTTGCAAAGTTATACTAATAATCAAGGTCTTTATATCGTACAGAAATCTGTATTCTAACAAATAATTGGAAAGAATTAGTCAGCACTTATTGGTACAGTAACGTAAATAAATAGTTCCCGGTATGGGACGCTTATCGATTAATTGTCCCATAAATTACGATGCTTCAATAATTATTTGTACTGATGGAAAAACTTGACTCATATTTCGAGCTGAATTTTGACGTATTGATCAATAAAGCATAGAAATTCACACGTTTCAGATAAGAATCGACAAACTAAAGTGATTATATTTCCACACCTGTAATTGAAATTAAATTTTAAAAAAGACTATTGGGATTGTTACAGTCTATAGCCTAATTAAAAGCTTTACAAAATCCGTGGAGAATATTTCCAACTATCGGAGAAAACAGACAATTTGCAGTTAACCGTTTATATCATGGAATTAAATAGTGGATGCTCTGTGAATGACTAATCGTTATTAAATAATTATTACTAATCTCACCTACAAATCTGTAAGCATCCATATACATAAGGTTGAGAAATGTGTTTTAAAAAATTGAGATACTTATCTTCTTACTTACGTTACAGAATAAGTCATTACAGAATAAGCCATTTGACAAAAGTGTATTTTTTATAATTTCTAGTGATGAAAGGTTTGTAAGGTTCGGTCATTAAGCGGTCAATCACCGGTCGATGAAAGATTGTAAGGTGGCTCCCAGCCGTTGATATAAGCATCAGGAGGTCGACTCCATTCGCTAGGGACCCGCCGGTACGGGCCAGAGGACAAACTTGAAAGACTGAATCTTCAGGAAATTTCAGATACGGGAAAAGCGGACAATCGTGCGTGTGCCGAATCGAGATGGGTACACCGTCGTAATAAATCCGGGCATGGGTGCCGTCTTGTCACCTACACGATACTCCGGCTGGATCTCATTAATGGTGTCAATTCCTCGTCCGCAGCATTCGTCAACGAGGAACTGAAAGATCTGGCTCATAAGATACGTAATAAGTGTATGGCAGGAGATTATGTGCAAATGCAGTACAGATGTGCATGTAATTTTGTATTTAACAAAATATTTCCAATACTTTAGTCTTTATTTTCCCGGCAACCGTAAGTCAATTTCTGAATACATTTCGTATTATTGTTTTTTATGTGAAATACACACGCACATATACACAGAAATACGTACGACGTGTATTATTTCTGCATAGGCTCTACGCAGATCCTGATGATGACAATAAATTTTGGCGAAACGTCGACACAAAAGTTTTAAAATGTGTCCAGTTAATAAGCAAACCTCATAAAACTTTTCATCATTTATTGGCTTTAAGCCATTACAGAAGTAAGGATAATTTCTTGTATGAAGCGACTTATGTACATCTTATGTAATGGCACAAAATTTTGGGGTATGTGTTACCCAAGAAACACCCCCCCCATGGTTACGTATGTTTTATTTTACACTTAGAGTATATACTCTAGTCACTGCTCATTTTGATGTTTCATTGTAAAGACAATGTAAAAAAAAAATTGGGTGTGTCGTGGGATACACACCAGAAGTGAGAACATCAGAGTCGAGTGGCGAGTGAACTGATTCAACGTGTAAACGGTTGCTCGTATGTATTTGGATTAAGAGAGATTTGGCTATAAACAATGAAGTATACAATTAAGAGTGAAGGGATAATTAAATGTGATGAGGGCATGTAGTGTTTATGCGTTTTATTATAAGAAATCGATATTTACACTGAACATAAATAGAATCATATGACACGTCGTATTATTTTTCAGTATTTTTCAATGTGTAACAAATAAGTTTTTTCAATGTAACAATATTGTACGCAATACGGAACGTTCTGGTACATTGGAGAACGTTGTTCTACTCTTTTCTCAGCTATCCCAGCAGATTCCAACTGTAATGTTTGTGCGCGTACATATTTCTGCTTTGTGATGAAAGACAATCACATGGCACTTATCATGCATCAACAATCTAAGCTATTCCAGACCGCAACGGTCGGGCACTGTGTTCAAGGCCAGACAGAGATACTGTTTCTAGTGAATTCGAGAGCGCCTGTTTAACACGTCATCGAAAAAGCCACAGATTATTTTGGAATCTCAGCGGTGTATTAATATTAGTATCCAGCGACGGTCAGTTCACTTCAGTTAAGTGGCGATTTATTCAAGTGAGGTTCGAAGTATTGTGGTGAAGTGTTATAATTGTGCGGGACTTTATTAGCTGACATTACTATTGCGTATGGACAAATTTTGCTCGGATAATTGTACAAGTTGATTATAAACTGTATTTGTGATTAATTGGTGATTAGTGACTTCCACGGTGTCCTGTATTTTGTTTTCCAATATACCATACGACGATCAGGGAGATAGTCGTAATAATATGATTTGCACAATATTTATTTGAAAAGAAGAATGTGATATACACAGTATAATTATTCAATTTTTTGTAAACAAAATTAATTTAATTAAATTGATTGTGTAATCACCAAGTCTTGTTTGGTGCTGCTCTCTGGTGGCGGACCTGAATTTAACGCTAATGTAACTATATATTACATGATGAAAGACTATAGTGAAAGAAATGGTTGCAGTGCTGCTTTCTGGTGGCGGGCGCCAAGTAAACGACAAATATTTTGTCATCAGATGAAATAAAACGCCTAACAGATTAGTTAGGGAATAAAATTATTTTAAATATTAACGTTATTCTTGTAACAGTATTTAAAACTTTAGAATATGCCCACATTCTTTAAAATATTATGCTTTGCTTAAAGCACGCATATTTGCGGCAGTGGGGAAATTTTGGGTAGCTGTATGGGGAAAACAGGTTTGACTGACCTGGAAACACGGATTTTTTGTTTCAGCTATTTCGTGACGCGCTGAATCAGTTTACTGCCATAGGAGAGCGTGGTATACGGGTCTGAGCCGGGCACCACAGTGCCGTATATAAAGTTCTCGCTTCAAAAGAATAGACCTCCTGGCATGATGGCCTATTATTCAAGCTTAGGGAAGTCCAGCTCCCGGACTGCTACCTCCATCTGGTTGCTAGCTTTCTGACGGAGAGGACCTTCTGCGTGAGAGTTGGAGATTTAGTCTCTTCCGAGAGACGAATCACAGCCGGCGTCCCTCAAGGTAGTGTTCTAGGCCCCCTTCTGTTCTCGATCTACGTCAACGACGTGCCGAGACAGCCTGGAGTCCAGATGGCCCTCTTTGCGGACGACACGGCCGTATTTACGGCCGATTGTCATGTGGAAAGGGCCGTCCTACGACTGCAGCGCCAGCTCGACACGCTCGTGGACTCGACTGAGAATTGGAGAGTGCAACTCAACGCTACCAAGAGTGTAGCCGTCGAATTCTCCAAGCGACGAAAGAACCCTGTTAGGCAGCTACGTATCGGCAGAACGTACTTGCGCTGGTCCAAAGAGGCCAAGTACCTCGGATTACACCTCGACCGTCGGCTCACCTGGCGTACCCACGCACAGACAGTTCTTAAGCGAGCATCCACTCGCCTGTGCGCACTGTTTCCACTCCTGATCAGCTCAGCCATGACCAGGAAATTGGGCAGGATGATCGTCGGCGCGTATCTGCTGCCGGTCATTACCTACGCCTGTCCGGTCTGGGGTTACCTTGCCGCAGTGCATAAAAAGAAGTTCCAGAGCGTCCTCGACAGGGGTCTTCGGCTAGCGGCCAAAGTCCCCCGTCGCTTTTCATCTCGCCTTCTAAGGAGAGGACTTGGCGTCCGCTCCTTAGACGACACATTCAGGCGGTTTGCACGCAAATTTTATGCACGTGCGGCGAGGTTCCCAGACAATCCTCTAGTGACTGGGCTGGGAAGGTACCGTATACGTCCAGGTGATTCGTGGAAACGCCCTCGGTGTATACTGCGCTAGCGTAGGCTAGCACAACAGGCGAGAATCGGCCTGCTATAGAGCACACGCCCTACTTGGGCAGGGCCATGAGGCAGGAGCTCCAGAAGGTAGCTCGGAACTCAGATCCCGAGCGGTTCGTCTCTGCGACGCACAACCGCACAGCCCAGAGCGAAAAAAAGAATAGACCTCCTACTTAGTAATAACAAGTCTTTGTGGTTGACAACATTGAGAGCCCTCTAGAGTTATTAGTAGACACATAGTGAGTATCGTCGTTATATACACGATATTTTGCCACTCATCTTGTTGACAGAAATATACTTTACTACTCCTAATAAAAGTACCAAGAAACATGATAGTTTTTGCGTCTAGAACTAATTATTTAACTACTTAGTTAAATACTATTTATTTCTTTTATTATTTACTTAAGGTTAACTAAGGTTCTAATAATTATGTTTATTAAAGTTAAAGGAATGTGAATAATGTTAACTATTAAAGTTAATAAGTAAGGAGGACCATGTTTTGGAAACTACTTACAGTGTTTTGTTGTATTTATAAAAACTGTATTGTATACAGAAAGTTAAGAAGAATTGTCATCTGTTACTAATAGTTATTAGTAATTAGTTTGGCTGTATTGATTAATATTTTATGTAGTAATATTAATAACACAAATGTTAATATTAATAGGAAAGTACCAAAATAATAATAATAGAGATTTGTAAAACTAGGCATGTTAAGCTTAGATAGTTAAGGGATTTAGAATAAGAATTTATATTAAAATTAGAATAAACCATGTCAGGTTAAGTTATATTATTACTAATTGTGTCCAATAGTTTTAATAAAGTGAAGAGTACAAGAAGAACTAATAATAAATAATTTTGGGACAAATAATTAAAAGTGTAAAATGGTAACTCAAGAAATATGTAATAGAAGATATTCAAAAGTGGTATCAAAATAATCAGTGCTCAATCAGAAACTCAAAAATACTAATAAATTGAAGATCAAAGATCTTATAAAAAAGTTATAACTATTTAAAGAAAATGAAAAATAAAATAATAGAAGTTTGTTTATATTGAGGCTCAGAGAGCTCCATAGTAACATAAAATGTTACATTTCACACCAATGAAAGCTAAGATAGGCCTTAGCAACTAAAATGTTATAAATTGAATAAGAGGAGTGCGTTATTGGATCTAAACGAGAAAAGTTGATATTAAAATAAGAGTGACTAATCCAAGATATTGTAAATTTCATATCTGTGAACTTAAAGTAAAGTTAAATAATACTACTAAACAAAATAAATAGAAGAAAGAAGTACAGTATCATTCTAAAGAAGTAAACCAAGGAATCTATGAAGAAATACCATCAACCTATCCAGGAAGAGAAGTATTTTTTGATAAATAACTAAACTGAAGCAATTTCATTCAAGGCCTAGGCCACACTTCTCAAAGCACGGTTTACACTTTTAATCAAAACAATTTTGAACTTTCACTGTGAAAATAATCAATGAATAGTATTATTTTCAGTATAAAAAACTATTAATATGGAGTAATACTATCATCTTAAAGTGAATCTAAAGTTCATAAAGTGAACTAGACCTTAAAAACACTTAAATCAACATAACCTAGACACTGAACATTGTAAAACTATTAATATAATCTTGTTAAGACACTTTGTAATTTATTGTAATCCCATGTATTTTGGTACTTTCCCTAACATATCTGTCGTTTATATCGTAGTCAAAAGGATCTAACGTAAAAACATACTATTTGTATTTTATTTAGTAATTGTACAAAATGATGCAAATGTATGGTCCCTGGGACATTAAGAGCTACTGCTGCCATTCTGAGCATATTTAAAGAACAGCCGGTCAGACTTTGTTAATAATTATATTTGTCTTTTAAAACAATTTAAAAAAGATAATAAAGGGTTTGAGTTCAATAACTACAGATAAAAGGTTTTCGTTTCTTTATTTAATGGATAAATAAATGTGTATGATATTATAAACACCATATCAGTGACTGTTAATTTGCTTCATCAACTAGCTTAAGTTGGCAACACTCCCAACCAGGAAGTATAGCATCCGATTTGAATCTGCCTTGCTGAGCTTTAGTTATCACAATCGTCTATTAAATAAAAGATTAAAAGAGATTGAAATATAGCTGAAAAAGAAACCTTTATGATATTTTAAAAATAATACTTACCAATTTACAAATACATTTTATTTGCAACCTTTGATTGCAAATTGGCGCTCAACTAATATTACCCTGACAACATACTCATCCTCAAAAAACAAACCAAGTATAATTTAAATAACCAGATTACTGAATGTAACAATATAAACTTTAAAATTAAATGTAATTCAAAATCGGTAAAATGTTACAATCGGATAGTAATAACGTTAATATGGATTATAAATCACTTACGATAATGTCAATACACTATACGACAACTTTAAGCGTTTTGCACATTTTACAATTGAATTTTGAAAAACGAATAAAAAATGCGATTTATGCCGGCTTCTCTGTAAGAATTATAATTAATTGTAATACTGTTTCCGCCGTCGCAGCACCACGACAAACAGAGTACAACAGAGTTCCGTGTTTAGCCGGCCAGCCGGGTTATGACGTAACCAACGCCCGCTTGTCTTGGTAAGACCGAGTTGTTCTTCTTTATCCCCGTTTCCTTTTCTCCGCTCAGTAATAAGCGGATTATCTCCACAATATAAGCCGGAGAGAGAGAGAATGACGGTCAGGGGAGAGGGGACTTAACAATATCTGCCTCTCCCACCTCTCTCGTCCTGCTCGCGGAGTCTTCAAGCGGAATTAGAAAGGTCACTGTAAATACGCGCAAAATTGAACAATCATCTACCTACTATATACCGGATTAAACCCTCTGCCTGCCTCCCCACTGTAGTCAGCCAACAACCATCCGTCTGCCACCCCAATCTCCACCGTTGTACGGCTTTACACTAAACGTCTTGTTTCCCACTGTACTTCAACTTAAACAGCATACAATGCCGTCGTTGCACACAAAAGTTACGTTTTGTTTATCGTTGCAAAACAGCGGAAATATTTTCAATACTGCTGGCGATTAATACTTTCCATCGATTAACAACGAAATTCGAAAAATGTATTATTAATTCCATATTCAATAAATTGTACGTAACATAATTTTGTACCTAAGTATTGAAGCTTAAATAACGGAAAAATATTTTTATCTTACTAATATCTACATATATATATATATGATCGTATATTTTCTATATACGCTTAGGTGTAATATATTTGAATAATTCTTAGTTATAATTCTTTACACAATATACTAATTATTCTATGTCCTATGCTTATACAATTAATACAGAGGCGTACAAATTATTAGACTAAAAAAACGTTTAAAACACCCCCTCACACACACACACACACACACACACACACACACACACACACACACACACACACACACACACATTTTCGACGTTTACAACTATTAATAACTAGCATGATATCCGTTGTATTTGATGATCATTTTGCTACGTTTTGCCATACTTTTCATGGAAGTTTTACTTTTTTTCTTGGTTTCTTCATTACTGTGACATATTTTCATAAGTCGGTCTGTGAGGCCTATACTGGTGGTGATCGTCTAATTCTTGAATTTTTATTAACAACAATTTGTCTATAGGATTACCATATGACATGTTACCTGAGACACAGGTGTCAGGAAAGAATGCGGTCATAAAATTCCTGCCATAATGTTAGACTTTGGGGAAAGGTGCCCAAACCTTTACGAAAACAAAGATTCGACCAAGGAAAATACGTTCTGATATTCATCAGAAAGTACATCCTGAAAGAAAGAAAAAAATATGTTTTTCTCTTTGACCAGGTCTAAGTCGTATTCCTTCAGGTATATTTCGATCTCTCATCTTTTCAATTAAAAAGGATACGAAAAGACTAAGGTAAACCTAGGAATGTAATTATTTATAGTCTGATTAAAAGAAGATAACTTCCCTTACTCCAGTTTTCAAATTTCTCTTTAATTTCCCTGGCCAACATCAATTTTACCTTAACCACTGCAGCCCTTAGACCTTTCCGTTGCCTGTGCACTGAAAAACTAGCAACATAAAATCTTCTTCCCGTAGGCGGTGATATTTCTACACTGTATGCTCTCGTACTGTTAAAAATGTTTTCCATGCTTCCATTTCTGTTCGTTTTAACTTTTAGACAAATTTTCGCTCAGCTCATAGGCTTAAATTCGGTATTCGGCCACGGCTGCTTTCCTATTTCGAAGCTAGAGTCTCGCCTCGTTTGAGTGACTCGTTATTACACCTAACTGGTTTTTGAAAAACATCAATTTTTACAATAACAATTTAAGAATACAGTCTTTGTTTTAATAATAACATACACATTTCATTGTACAACTATTTTATTGCAATAACGATACATGTAAGAACATTGAATAAAAACAATATGTTTTTTAAATTATAATTTCAGTTACATGAACAACTATAGTTTAAGAAAGAATTTGCTTCATCTCGAGTTGATAATAGAGGATGGCTTCTAATACGAGAAATTTATCATCAACTGGACTAAACATAAATAAATTTAATTACCATATTTTCCTTACAATGTTTCTTCCTAGAAAAGAATCATTAGCTACTTCATGTAAAGTTGTAATAATAACACAAGCGCGCTCGTGTGCCTCTACACATACTTTGGTGCGAATAAATCCGATGTGATGTAACTTCCGTTTGGGAAAACCGTGAATCGTCGCTCTCAGCAGTTTAAGCGTACTTGCGTGTCATATACAACAGGTTGGCGATTACTATGTTAGCCTGGTATCTGTCCTGTGTGAGGTATATTCAAGTTTCGTAGTCCCTTCTTTGGTGTTCCTTATGCATGGTTTTTCTTTCTACCTGTGACTCTCATCAATCTTTCCTCCAGCATTATCTGCAGCACATTGTATTTTCCACGTCGCGCCAAGTGCCCTAAATAAGAGGACTTTCTACTTTTTTCTATTTTATTCGCTAATTTACAACTTTAACACATTTACATAGAGAGCAGCAAGTAAAATTAAAGAAATTTCGTGTGTAGAGAAACAGTACAACGACGAAATTTTACAAAACCTGTAGGCTACACGGCCTTAAATTCTTTCTCTGCTTTAAATTCAGATGACCAATGCAACTTCAGCCTTCTGCTGAGTAGGCCTACTCATTTCTACATTAAGCGTGCTTTCCAGTACATATTGATGGTAGACTGCTGAAAGTTTGTGTTTCTACGGAAACATATGGAATATGTAGGTCATAGTGGAGTGTCAGGTTAGAGCCACACCGAGGCGCGTTGGTTATTGATTGAGAGGTTTCTGATCAGAATGTTTTGACAATTTTCGAATCAAATGTTTAGGCTGCGAGGATGGCATTCGTGATGTTGCTGAAGGTGATGTCGGGATTCCCGGTTATCAAATCGGGTGTCATGAGGGTGTCTGTTTCTTCAGCATAATCGCGCCATTTGGCTTTCTTGAAGTTCCATCTAGTGAGGGCTTTCTTCTTTGGAACCTTCGTTTTGGGCGCAATAGTGACAACGATGATGCAGTGTCCACAGCCAGAGGGGCATCCACAGTAGTTGGTGCCGGCATCTGTCGGAAAGGTTGGCATGGGGCAAGATGAGGTCAGGTCTGCCAGGTGCCCAGCAAACGACAGGAAAGTTGGCTCCGTGTCGATAGGGATCAAGGATGAGTTGTCAATTAGTAACTTCATGATGTTGCCAACTGGAGAAGTGCGAGGGTATCCCCATCTAGTAGATAGGGCGTTGAAATCGCCCAAGACCACCGTCCTCTCTGTGATTGCTTGCTCTAGTATCAGGTGGTCAAACGTATTCATAGGAGGGTTGTACGCCGTCACGATTCGGAAATGATTTTCGTTGAGCCACGCATCTATTTGTACAGCATCTAATTTGTCCTCTGCGGCCTTTACGAATGTTACAATGTCCTCATGCTTCAGTAGCTCATCTGTCTCCTGGTTATTAGTAAGATGTATGCGCACTCATAATAAGCCACATGAAGCTCATAAGAGAATGTATGCACTATGCATGTGAGACTCTGCATGTTCGCTTGTAAGGAACTCTGAAATTCAGATTTACAAATAAGGTGTTGTAAGTGCATACGCCTATATGTTGTGCGGTACATGTAGTGTGCGACACATGAAGTTCGGATTACTATAGTCTATTGCGCTTGTGCGTGTGCCCAGTACAGGCTAACTGAAAAAACATTATACCGCCTTTATTAATTACGATTTCGAGTTGAGACTTGAACAAAATGTAACTGTATAACAAAAAACTTGCTGTAATTAAGTGTACAATTCACTGGGTTTGGATATGTGTTTTTCTTAAATAATTCTATGTATGACACATACTTGATAAACCATAAAAAGAACATAAAATTACATATAATATCTCTGAAGGTTCAGAACAATTCTTGACCAAAATAAGCCGAATATTACATGATCCGATCGTACTTTATCATTGAAATTACATTTCTGTAGAGAATGGATTTCTACAGATTTAAATTTTCATTGCTTTGGGGCGTGCATGCATTCAATTACTTATTATGCAGATTTTGAAAATCCAGTAAAAAAATTATTTTTAACAAAACGTTTTCGTGTTGACCGGAATTTTGTAGGTTCACACGATTACATTACCTATCGGAGCCGTAGAATATCAGTCAGGATTTAGTAAAGCTCGGTACACATTCAACTCATATCGTTTATACAATAGTGACGCACGTGGTCCATAGATGATCAGTGGATTACGTAGATGTTATGACCAAGTGTAGTTTCGATCGCAGTTACAACAGAATGCTTTCCGTGTTATTGGAAGATTCTCCACATAGGCTTTTGGAAAAAGCTACTCCAAGCGTACTGGATTTGGTGTAAGTACATGATAATAACCCGAAAGTGACTTTAAGAAATCTATCATCTACATTCTTATGGGTGTACCACACAGTTGTTGGAAGTGTTTACCGAAGATCATCAGGTCACCAGACTCCAGCTACGAACATCGCTCTTCAGTCTACGTACAAGAGAAGTCTATATTTTAATATTAACATTCATATCATAAACTTTAAAAACTTTGATGACTGGAAACTGTATAAAACAAACTTTCAATTTTATTCATTCAATTTTAGTTAATCTGGTTCATCAGCAGACTAATTTGTAAAGTAAATCAGTAGTAAGAATTATAAATGTCAGCCATTGTTCAATAATTTAGTTAATTGTTCAATAATTTCCAGTTCGGCTAAAGGAAAGCTAGACAAGAGACGTGTATCAAATTCTATAAGACAATGGCAGTACCAGCACTGCTGTATGGATGCGAGACATGGACTATAAGGAGGAAGGACTGGTGCCAACTACAGGCTGCAGAAATGAGCTATTTGAGATCGGTAAACGGATAAGGAATGAGTGTATTAGACGAGGAGTTGATATAGTTTCCCTAAATGAACTCATTCAGAATTATAGAAATTGCTGGAAACAACATCTAGAAAGAATGGACAATACCCGCTATCCGAAGTTGGCTTTTGAGTATGAGCCGGTTGGAAGATCTGTAGGCAGGGAGTCGCAAGGTAGCGGGAGTCATGAGGCCGGAACAGGGGAAACCCTATCCATGAAGTGATGATGATGACGTTCAATAATTTTGTTCAGCAACTGTTAGTTAATTTTCAATAAACCCTCTTTCCACACCCTCATTCCACATTCCTTGTCTCGGCAATATTAAATTATTATTTATGCTTATCCATAACTTCGCAATGTGTGTGTGTGTGTGGGGGGGGGAGAGAGAGAGAGAGAGAGAGAGAGAGAGAGAGAGAGAGAGAGGGAGAGTATAGAAAGACCACACAACTATTTTGTTTGTAGGCCTACTTCAAATTAACCAGAAAAGTCCCAATTAGCCTATAGGCGATGTTTTTACTTTCGTATTATCCACGAATTCGAATTATGTACGTTCGAATTATCCAAGATCTATTGTAATAAAACAGAGTAGCTTAGATATTGCCAATTTAGATATAAATTTATATCTGTAAATATCTATATTCTCTATATAAATTTATATTGACATATTACATGTTGCAACGAATATAATACAATGTGTGCAATAAGTGGCTGGACAAAAATGCTTTTTATATAACTACTATTGATGAAAGATTTATGGTCCAGACTGTTTAATGATTATAGGTACACTTATCTGTTGAGGTATGGGTAAAAATAATGAATAATTTAAGTACAGGAGCAAACACACGCTTTATTGAAGGAACAGTTTAGTAGCAAGTATACATAAAACGGACACACGAAATACACATTACAAGAGCACATTTAAAACTGAACCTGAACTGGTCGAGTGCATCTCTGTTTATACAGAAAAAAGCTTCCAGATCTTTCCTTTTATTTAAAACTTCCAGAACATTACTTTTCTAGACCTCACAGTAAACATGCATGTGTGCGGGCTGAGGCCCCGCCCAGGCAGCTCGACCCCCCCCCGCACAACACAAACTTTCACCTCTACAATGACAGGTACACCCACTTAAGAATGAATGTAGAGTTTTCCATTATATTCTCAACACCCTCCCTAAAACTCTACATTCTCACAATCACATTAATTTAAAAAAAAAATTCATTTTTACTCTTAAGTCCAAGTTTACATCTTAAATAAACAAATTTTGGTTTTGACAAAGCTTTCGTAAGTATATCAGCGACTTGTTCATCACTTTTAACATAATGTACATCAATTTCTCCATTTTGAAAACAATCACGTACATAATTATATTTCACATCAATATGTTTTGTCCTTTGATGGAATTCAGGATTACTTATAAGTTTTAATGCACTCATATTATCTATATATAAATCATATTTATCAGTCTTACAATCGCATTCATTAAATAGCTCTTTAACCACATTACTTCAGTTGTCGCTAATGCTGCACTTACAAATTCTGACTCGGTTGTTGATACTGATACAGATTGTTGCTTCTTACTTCGCCAAATAATTGCAGCATTTGCATACATACAAGCTACGCCAGAAGTTGATTTACGTGTAACTGTATCGCTAGCATAATCAGCATCACTATAAGCTTTAAAGTTGCCATCCTTACAATATAGTAATCCAAAATCAATCGTACCTATTAGATAACGTAAAATTCATTTAACAATTGACCAATGAGCTACACTTGGTTTGTCTAAAACTCTAGATACAACATTTACAGCAAAACTTATGTCCGGACAACTTACAATTTGCAAAAACATCAAATTGCCGACAGCTTCACGATAAGGTACATTACTTACAATAGTTTTTGATAAATATTAATCATGATTACAATCAATTGGCGTAGATACAATATTAGCTTCTGACATATTAAACTTTTCTAAGATTTTGTTAATATAAGTACTTTGATGAATGAAAACAGACCCATCATTCAATCTACAAATTTCCATTCCAAGATAATTAGTAACTTCTTTAGTACTAGTAATTTTAAATTTTTTACTCAAATCATTCAACAATTTATCAATCAAACTTTCATTTGAAGCTGCAATAAGTCCATCATCAACATAAATTGCTAACAAGAACTTATTATTATTTTTGTTATATATGTATAAACATGGGTCACCCGTACTTTGACAAAAATCTAAATTTACAAGAAAATTAGTGAAGTGCTCAGTCCAGCATCTTGGTGCTTGTTTTAAGCCGTATAAACTTTTCATTAATTTACATACGCGTGAGCTTCCATCATCAAAACCTTCAGGTTGTTTCATATATATATCTTCCTTTAAGTCACCGTATAAAAAAGCCGTTTTATATCAAATTTACCGATATGTAAATTTTCACGAGCAGAAATACTAAGTATCAATCTTATTGTATCAAAGCGAATAACCGGACTAAAAGTTTCTTTATAATCTATATCTTTCTGTTGCGAATAACCTTTAATAACTAACCGCGCTTTATAACGTTCTGTACCATCTGGATTGAGCTTCTTCACAAAAACCCGACGATTGTTAATCACCTTTTTATCTTTTGGCTTTTCCACTAATACCCATGTCTTATTTTCATACAAAGAGTTCATTTCGTCCTGCATTGCAGCTTGCCAAATATCTTTTTCTTTACTTGTAATTGCTTCGTTATAATTAGATTAACAATAATTATAATTAGCAATAAACGTGATCGGAAGTAGAGGGAAAATGAGGATTCAAACTCAGAAAGGAATTCCCCCCAGGCCATATCTGGACCACAGCATCCGCGACTTGGACCACAGCATCCGCGACTTTTTCGTTGATCTGCGTCAAGATCCGCGAACCGCTGGACCCGCAGCATCCCAATGGACCACAGCACCGCGAATTTCCGCGAATAAATTTTTTTATTTTTTTTATTTTATTTTTTTATTTTTTTAATTAAATTGATTTGGTGGGATGAGGTTCAATGGACCACCAGCATCCGTGAATATAATTTTTTATTTTTTTAAGAAAGCTGATTTGCATATCAGGGGGTGGTGGTGGGTGGGAGGTTTTTTTTATTTCATATCAGTGGGTGGTGGTGGGTGGGAGGTTCCAACTCGATGCATTATAGTGTATATTAAAATATATGATCAGGTGTACCAACCTTTGCATGAGTTCAAATTTGTCGTGTGTTATAATGTATATTAAATCTATATGATCAGTTGTACCAACCTCTGTATTATTATTATAGTGTATAGATATTTTATATGAGCAGGGTTGTCAACATTTTCTGCGGCGGGGGGAGGGAAATTCAAATATGTGTTATATAGTGTATATATTAAAATATATGATCAGGGTTACCAATCTTACATTATTGTGTGTATAGAGCAGATCTGCCAACATTTTTTTCTCTTCTGTGGTGGGAAATTCAAACTATATGATCATAATTGTTACTCTCTCTCTCACTCACATTTGAATGTAAGTAAAACTATCTCTCGCTCTTGTTGTCAAACGTTATGTTCAAACCGTTTTCTCCTCTCCCTTTCTCTCACTCCCTCTCTCACTCACTCTCTCTCTCTCTCCTTCTCTCTCTCTCTCTCTCTCTCTCTCTCTCTCTCTCTCTCTCTCTCTCTCTCTCGTTGTCAAACGTTATGTTCAAACCGTTCTCCTCTCTGTGGTAATTACCGCGCATGTATATGAAATTAGAAAGTTTATATTTATTCGACAAATATTAACGCCCTCTCACTCTCACTCGTTTCAACTGTGTCAACAAATAGTAACACCCTCTCTCTCTCTCTCTCTCTCTCTCTCTCTCTCTCTCTCTCTCTCTCTCTCTCACTCTCACTCGTTTCAACTATGCAAGGTTTCATACCCTTTCTCCTGTCTCTCTCTCGTACATTGAGTAGTCGGTGTGATGAGTAAATAATTTTAGCTCTCTCTCTCGTTGTCAAAACGCCGTCTTCATTTTTCAGTGTATTAAATAATTAATTAATAGTTTTATAATGCAGTCAGTGTTAGTGATCCTTGTTAGAAATATATATATTTGACAAATATTAACTATGTATGTGTGTTGTTGTCAATGAACTACTTACCTGTGTGCTGTTACAGATGACAAATCCATACGTTAACGGCTTAGCAATCTTCAATACGCTCTTCTTCATGCGGCACAATACTTCTGTTTAATGGTTGCAGTTTACACATGCACATAGGTTCAGTGGTGTATACAGATGACAAATATTAACTATGTACGTACTTACAACGCTCTCTCTCTCTCTCACTCGTCGTCAAAACACAGTATTCATTTTTCATTGTATTAAATATTAACTATGTGTGCGTGTGTGTTGTCAACTACTTACATGCATATTCTCTCTCTCTCTTAACATAACGCTCCGTGTGAAGCGTTTGTAGAGCAGTCTCTCTCTCTCTCTCTCTCTCTCTCTCTCTCTCTCTCTCTTACCGTGTACATTGAGTAGTCGGTGTGATGAGTAAATAATTCTAGCTCTCTCTATATTTGACAAATATTAACTATGTATGTGTTGTTGTTGTCAATGAACTACTTTATAATGTATATATGTGTGTGCGGTTAGTCCGTCAAAGGGTTCAAAAAATATGTAAAACAAAAATACAGAATATAAGAATTGTTATATTTACAAATAAAATATATTACAGATACTATTTGCAAATACAAATGATGTTGGTAATGTATGATTTTAAAGACAACTTTGTCACTAGCAATCTTCAATACGCTCTTCTTCAGGTGGTACTACATTAAGCCGGTCCCTGGACTTCACTTTTATGGGGCTTCATAAACATAAAGATCACTACCACCAATAATTTGTGGTACAATACTTCGGTTTAATGGTAAAACCTAAGACAAAGCATTAAAGAAAACATGCAATCAGTATTAATTACAAAATATCACTGTAGTAAAATGTACAAATCACACGACTTTATGTGAACGTCAAAGGGTTCAAATAAAAATACAGAATATATGAATTGTTATATTTACATAGTATGAAATAGTGGTACATAATTGTCATCTACCCTGTCTGAAACAAAGACATTCTCAGTGTTTTATCACACACATACACACACACGTACAATACATAATTGTCATCTACCCTGTCTGAAACAAAGACATTCTCAGTGTTTTATCACACACATACACACACACGTACAAACACATTGCGGTCTCTCTCTCTCTCACACACACACAAATCACTAAGTTTTGCAAAAGATCTTATTGATCCGTTTGTAACTTTATACTTTTACTTATAAAAAACCTAGTGTTCCGAGTCGTTAATGTATACTATTTCTTTTATGAATTTGCGTCGTTAATGTATAGTTAGTTAACCATAACATCATCATCATCATCATATATAAATAATATGAAAACAGTCGTATACAATTTTTTAACTAAGTATCAGATATGTCATAAATACTTTTATATTTCATATATAATACCAATGATAATCGATTTTGTGGGAACGACAGTGTATAGGAATGTGTTCTCTAGGTGATAACATAACGCTTCGTGTGAAGCGTGTTGTAGAGCAGGTTTCAACTGTGGAACAAAATCACGTCAACAACAACAAAAGTTGTTTGTGTTTCATGTGTGTGCGTGTGCGTGTGTATCATTGTATATGTGAATTAGTTGAAGCAATACGAGGGAGAATGGGTATGATTGTTGACATAGGTCTATACATAATTTAAAATACTGTATAATTGAATACAAAAGACTTTTCTTTTTTACATAGTATTCGTAATGACCGAGGCACGTCCTTTATTGCATGAGGATATTCAGGTAGAGCAGAGCAGACACGTTTACGCAATATCAAGTGCACACACACAAGAATCAGATTTTTTGTATACGTTCTAGGTGAAAAACTACTGGGGTGTCTCTGACTTTAGTTGGAAATAAATAACATTACAGATATTGATATGGTACTATGAGTAGCCTATACGTGAATACTATACATCAGACTGCATGTATCTGTCATTAGCAATCTAACGTTTCGACGGCAGCATAACGATAATGAAAGTCATACATTATCGTTATTTTGTCTAAGCTATGTTAACTTCACACACACACACACACACACACGCGCCCGCGCGCGCGCGCGCGCGGAAATGGAGGAACGACTAGCATAGGAAATACAATTAAGTGTAACAATAAAAGAAGTGATTGGAAAGCCAACTGTGGGTGTCGAGACAAAACTCTTGCTTGTTCCTGAGTTGATAGAAGCGCCTGAGGGCAAAGTTACGGTTGTTACATGTTGTGTCGCACTGACCTGATATTTATAGATGACTTCCATACAAAAGCAGATAACAGATTTAAATAATAATAATTTCATGCTTGCAATATACAATGTCAAACGTTATGTTCAAACCGTTCCTCTCTCTCTCGTTGTCAAACGTATTATCGTTATGCTGTCGGCAAGTACGGCCGTAACGTTAGATTGCTAATGACAGATACAGACGGTCTGATGTATAGTATTCAAACACCTGACTTGTATGCAGACGGACCTACACGCTTTGAAAGCAAGCGTTGTCACCGTCACCGTATGATGATAAGCGCTATATACTAGACAATGGTTGTGATACATTCGGATACGTGACAAATTAATTGGTGGCGACTCCGCTCTCGAAAATAATCCATCTTAATGACATTGGCTGTCCTAAAAACATACCATATCTATTTCACAGGACGTTATATATTACAGCATTTTTAATTTCGTTTAGCAACACTCGTAGACGGACATGGGCGATAGCTATTTCTGTATGAAAGTAAGCCATGTGTCAAATTAGAAGGTGAAAGTAAAATGCATCGATTTAGACACCAAACCTCTGAACATACATGCAATTATTTTTATAGTAATCAGAAATGTGTGTGTACGAGAGAGAGAGAGAGAGAGAGAGAGAGAGAGACAATTTAATGTGCATCAACTTTCAAACGTGTACGCTACCGCCGTATGATATATATACACACACAAGACGACATGTCACTATTTCTCATTTGTATGAGACACTCATCGTACAATCGACTATTGTGTGTATAACAACAACAACATTTAAGAGGTAAGTAAAAGATTTGCATATGTTACTAAGTAAACATAATTTTATTGAATATTCAGATTTTATTTAAATTGAGCTTATAGTCGTCTATTTGATTTTTTGGTCTGTTGCCTAATGAAGCACATGTGCTTAGGTCAGTTACTGTTGTCTCTCGATAAGAACGGGGTTTTTGTTTGATAGGGGTTTGACAGATATTTTTGATGTGTTTGTAGATTTCCAATTTTAAGTGTTCTAAATACGCTGTCCTGTCATTATTATTATACGAGGTTAATCTGTATTATTACATGAGTCATCAATCGTTTAACATGAACATCAATCGAGTAACACAAGTAGTTATGTCGATTTTAAGAATGACTACGACTCAAGAAGCGATTACCGGGTACGTTTACGTACTAGACATTTAGACAGAATTTACTGATATCACGAGTAGGCCTACTTAAATACGTTCAATACAAAAAGGATTAATTGCCCTACACCTAAGTGCTGTATTTTACGAATGCGTGCGTATTTGCTACATAAGGATTAATATAAATACTCATACGTCTGATCAATAAGATCTTTTGACAAATGTAACGAAATTTTAGAAGTGCATTTTCTCATAACAAAATACAACGTACCCTTTCATTTTATATTCAAACTATTCTTATCTGAAACAGAACGTTATATAGATAATACGCTGTCCTGTTTTTAAAAAAATTTATTCAGGTATTAATCTGTTTGTTTAAACGTTGATCTATGTACGTGACCATACGTACTTGTTTTCGTAATGTTTGTTATAATACCTTTCCTGTTCTGGATTTATGGTATGTGCTGTGTGTGTGTGTGTGTGTATGTGTGTGTGTTGAAAGCCTTATGTATATATTTATATATATATATATATATATATATATCACATAATGTATATGATAATGAAGCAGGTACTGTTATTATTATTATAGAAACAAGAAGATGAATTCTTGTCAGTGGTTGACTGCATCCAAACATACTGTCAGTAAACGGGAGGGGGGCGAGCAGATGAATATGTGTACTTCTCAGAACATTGAATTTAAATCTTTAATTGTACCCAAACACACTGCTAGTACATGCAAGGGTGATGAGGTGAAGACGAACTACAAAAAAATTTCAAGAAATTCCGTAAAGTATGTCTTTTCTTTTGTATTCAATTATACAGTATTTTAAATTATGTATAGACCTATGTCAACAATCATACCCATTCTCCCTCGTATTGCTTCAACTAATTCACATATACAATGATACACACGCACACGCACACACATGAAACACAAACAACTTTTGTTGTTGTTGACGTGATTTTGTTCCACAGTTGAAACCTGCTCTACAACACGCTTCACACGAAGCGTTATGTTATCACCTAGAGAACACATTCCTATACACTGTCGTTCCCACAAAATCGATTATCATTGGTATTATATATGAAATATAAAAGTATTTATGACATATCTGATACTTAGTTAAAAAATTGTATACGACTGTTTTCATATTATTTATATATGATGATGATGATGATGTTATGGTTAACTAACTATACATTAACGACGCAAATTCATAAAAGAAATAGTATACATTAACGACTCGGAACACTAGGTTTTTTATAAGTAAAAGTATAAAGTTACAAACGGATCAATAAGATCTTTTGCAAAACTTAGTGATTTGTGTGTGTGTGAGAGAGAGAGAGACCGCAATGTGTTTGTACGTGTGTGTGTATGTGTGTGATAAAACACTGAGAATGTCTTTGTTTCAGACAGGGTAGATGACAATTATGTACCACTATTTCATACTATGTAAATATAACAATTCATATATTCTGTATTTTTATTTGAACCCTTTGACGTTCACATAAAGTCGTGTGATTTGTACATTTTACTACAGTGATATTTTGTAATTAATACTGATTGCATGTTTTCTTTAATGCTTTGTCTTAGGTTTTACCATTAAACCGAAGTATTGTACCACAAATTATTGGTGGTAGTGATCTTTATGTTTATGAAGCCCCCATAAAAGTGAAGTCCAGGGACCGGCTTAATGTAGTACCACCTGAAGAAGAGCGTATTGAAGATTGCTAGTGACAAAGTTGTCTTTAAAATCATACATTACCAACATCATTTGTATTTGCAAATAGTATCTGTAATATATTTTATTTGTAAATATAACAATTCTTATATTCTGCATTTTTGTTTTACATATTTTTTGAACCCTTTGACGGACTAACCGCACACACATATATACATTATAAAGTAGTTCATTGACAACAACAACACATACATAGTTAATATTTGTCAAATATAGAGAGAGCTAGAATTATTTACTCATCACACCGACTACTCAATGTACACGGTAAGAGAGAGAGAGAGAGAGAGAGAGAGAGAGAGAGACTGCTCTACAAACGCTTCACACGGAGCGTTATGTTAAGAGAGAGAGAGAATATGCATGTAAGTAGTTGACAACACACACGCACACATAGTTAATATTTAATACAATGAAAAATGAATACTGTGTTTTGACGACGAGTGAGAGAGAGAGAGAGCGTTGTAAGTACGTACATAGTTAATATTTGTCATCTGTATACACCACTGAACCTATGTGCATGTGTAAACTGCAACCATTAAACAGAAGTATTGTGCCGCATGAAGAAGAGCGTATTGAAGATTGCTAAGCCGTTAACGTATGGATTTGTCATCTGTAACAGCACACAGGTAAGTAGTTCATTGACAACAACACACATACATAGTTAATATTTGTCAAATATATATATTTCTAACAAGGATCACTAACACTGACTGCATTATAAAACTATTAATTAATTATTTAATACACTGAAAAATGAAGACGGCGTTTTGACAACGAGAGAGAGAGCTAAAATTATTTACTCATCACACCGACTACTCAATGTACGAGAGAGAGACAGGAGAAAGGGTATGAAACCTTGCATAGTTGAAACGAGTGAGAGTGAGAGAGAGAGAGAGAGAGAGAGAGAGAGAGAGAGAGAGAGAGAGAGAGAGAGGGTGTTACTATTTGTTGACACAGTTGAAACGAGTGAGAGTGAGAGGGCGTTAATATTTGTCGAATAAATATAAACTTTCTAATTTCATATACATGCGCGGTAATGACCACAGAGAGGAGAACGGTTTGAACATAACGTTTGACAACGAGAGAGAGAGAGAGAGACATACACAACGAGTGAGAGAGAGAGAGAGAGAGCTAAAATTATTTACTCAATGTACACAGTGAGAGAGAGAGAGAGAGAGAGAGAGAGAGAGAGAGAGAGAGAGAGAGAGAGAGAGAGAGAGAGAGAGAGAGAGAGAGAGAGAGAGAGAGAGAGAGAGAGAGAGAAAGGGAGAGGAGAAAACGGTTTGAACATAACGTTTGACAACAAGAGCGAGAGATAGTTTTACTTACATTCAAATGTGAGTGAGAGAGAGAGTAACAATTATGATCATATAGTTTGAATTTCCCACCACAGAAGAGAAAAAAATGTTGGCAGATCTGCTCTATACACACAATAATGTAAGATTGGTAACCCTGATCATATATTTTAATATATACACTATATAACACATATTTGAATTTCCCTCCCCCCGCCGCAGAAAATGTTGACAACCCTGCTCATATAAAATATCTATACACTATAATAATAATACAGAGGTTGGTACAACTGATCATATAGATTTAATATACATTATAACACACGACAAATTTGAACTCATGCAAAGGTTGGTACACCTGATCATATATTTTAATATACAAATCATCGGGGTGTATAATGCATCGAGTTGGAACCTCCCACCCACCACCACCCACTGATATGAAATAAAAAAAACCTCCCACCCACCACCACCCCCTGATATGCAAATCAGCTTTCTTAAAAAAATAAAAAATTATATTCACGGATGCTGGTGGTCCATTGAACCTCATCCCACCAAATCAATTTAATTAAAAAAATAAAAAAATAAAATAAAAAAAATAAAAAAATTTATTCGCGGAAATTCGCGGTGCTGTGGTCCATTGAGATGCTGCGGGTCCAGCGGTTCGCGGATCTTGACGCAGATCAACGAAAAAGTCGCGGATACTGTGGTCCAAGTCGCGGATGCTGTGGTCCAGATATGGCCTGGGGGGAATTCCTTTCTGAGTTTGAATCCTCATTTTCCCTCTACTACCGGACATCCATAATATTCTGTAGGTTTTATTTTAGTTCTATCGCGCAATTGTCGTCCAGTTTGATTGTTGTCGCTATTTGAAGATTGTAAAGGTTCTCTTTCTTCAAACTCATTTGATTCATTTTTAAGTAAAAGTTCATTATTTTTAGGAGTTGTAATTTCATTTTCTTCAGTTTCTTTATTATTATTGTTCAAAGAATTCAAAATATTGAATCAGCTAATACTCTTTCAGGTTTAAAAAGTACATCTCTACTTATAATGACATCTCGCACTTCCGGAACATATACACGATAACCTTTACAATCATCATGATATCCGACCAGATAACCCCTCATCGATTTTGTATCAAGTTTCTTACGCTTTTCTTTTGATATATGTACATAACACATGGTTCCAAATATTTTAAATCTATCAACAGTAGCTATTTTTCCATTCCATAACTCATAAGGAGTTTTATTATTTTGTTTTGTTGGGCCTGTTCTATTAATTACATGTACAGCAGTATTCATTGTTTCTGCCCATAAGAATAGAGGTAAGTTTGAATTTGAATATAACATTGATCGAGCAGCCTCTACAATGATTCGGTTATCGCGCTCTGCAATTTAATTTTGTTCGGTCGTATATGGAACATTAATCGAATATTTTATACCTTTACTATTTAAAAAAGAGATCACAGCTTTATTATCGTATTCTTTACCACCATCAAAATGAATTTCTTTAATATTTGTTGCAAATTGTTTCTCAACCCCTATACAAAATGATTTTTGTTTTTCTATTACTTCAGATTTTTCTCGAATAAAATGAATTTCTCTATAACTTGAAAAATCGTCTTTAAAAGAAACGAAATATAACTTTCTACCGAGAGACTCTACTTCCATAGGACCACAAACGTCAGTACAAATTATTTCGCGAGTTTTAGTGGCACGATCGATCTTTTTGTGAAAAGGCAATCTATGATTTTTGTCATAAGCGCAACCTTCACAAAAGAAATTTTCATGCGTAAATTTTATATTTAGATTTTTCAAAAAATTCTTCACATGTTTTACATTTTGATGGCAAAGTCTTTCGTGCCATAATTGTAAAACATTACCGTTGGCAATGCTCGATCTACTCTTTTGTTCTACCACGTTACATTCTTTTGGAATTAAAGTTTGAATGTCTAATTTTAGCAAACTACCAGGCTCATATTCGGAACCAGTTACAAGAATTTCATTACCATGCTTTAAAGTACATCTCGTAGCATTATGTGTTATTTCATAATCTATACCCCTTTTACCCGCATGTTTAACAGAAAACAGATTATACATTGAATCAGGAACATATAATACATTATAGATAGTACCTTCTACTCGTTCAGTATTTTTATAAGTTTCAAAGTCAATATTACCTTTACCATATGCAGACATTGTCATACCGTTGCCCATTCTTACACTGATTGGTGTTGTATATTCTTCGAACGTTGAAAACCATTCTCGATGCTTTGACATATGATCCGTCGCACCCGAATCCACAATCCAGAGATCATCCCGATTGTCACAGCTGCCTTTGTCACCTACTAGTGCTATCCTCGATGTTGATTTCTTCTGTCCAGAAGACGAGTTACTTCTTTCTTGATTATTCGACCATCTTCGCTGTCCATTATTCTTATACATGAAGCAATTGTTACTTTTATGACCTTTTCTTTTGCACGTATGACACCTGAAGCAGTCCCTTTTTAAATGAACTTGTCTTCCACAATTACAACACTGCTCTTGTTTCAAATCATTCTTCTCATATTTATAAGAGTCATTCTTCTGTTCCTTATGACCGATTTTCAGATTAGCTAGCAACGCTGTCGTCTCTTCGCGTACTTCCTTTTGCTCTTGTAATCTAAATTCTTCTGCCATCAAGCGCTCAGTCAAATTTTCGAGATTCTTCTTATCGTCAGATACCGAATCCCAAGCACTGTGAAAATGATTAAACTTTTGTGGCAAAGATGTTAAAACACGAGTCATCACCATAGTCTTTTCAATTTTTCCCCCGAGATTTTTCATTTTACTAGCCAACTGTTCTATTTTTGAAATATTATACGTAACACTTTCACTCTCTGTCCACTTAAACTCAAAAAATTGTTTTTGAATCATCGATAGATTTTCATCAGATTTTAGATCATATGCTGTATTCAATTTGTCCCACATCTCCTTGGCAGTAGAACAACCCATTATAAGTTCGAGAGGCTTTCTCTCCACTGTTGTAACAATTAACTTTCTGGCAATTTTGTCCGCCTTCTTGAACTTTTCCAACAACGCGTCACGATCTTCTGCACCTGCAGCTGGCTCGGCTAATCTTCCTTCGCAAACATCCAGCACATCATCATCCTCTTCCATCAATGTGCGTATTACGAAGCGCCATTGATGCCAATTATCTTTGTCTCGAAGTTTTTCAATTTTTATATTCGGTTCCATTTTTGCACAAATATTTTATACTTGCACTCCAATTATTACACACTGCACTCCGATTTTAAAATGCCACTGGGCCCATAACCTGTTGAGGTATGGGTAAAAATAATGAATAATTTAAGTACAGGAGCAAACACACGCTTTATTGAAGGAACAGTTTAGTAGCAAGTATACATAAAACGGACACACGAAATACACATTACAAGAGCACATTTAAAACTGAACCTGAACTGGTCGAGTGCATCTCTGTTTATGTAGAAAAAAGCTTCCAGATATTTCCTTTTATTTAAAACTTCCAGAACATAACTTTTCTAGACCTCACAGTAAACACGCATGTGTGCGGGCTGAGGCCCCGCCCAGGCAGCTCGACCCCCCACCGCACAACACAAACTTTCACCTCTACAATGACAGGTACACCTACTTAAGAATGAATGTAGAGTTGTCCAGTATATTCTCAACATTATCCATTTAAATTATAGGCCTACTGATTTAAATGAAGTGCACCCATATCTGCGTATCGCTAAATATTTTATACATTATTTATATGAAACAACTCGTGTAGACGTTATGATAAAATATGAATGTTAACACACCGTTCAGTTAATAATTGGTCTCTTTCAGGTTCTCACTTACAGACAGTATGTTTTTCGATTTAAAATACAGTGGTAAACGTTTAACACGAAATATGACACAGGTCCCCATCAGTGCTTATATTTTACAGTTACAGTTCGTGTGGTTAACACGAAAGTTTTACCTACAAAATATCAGTTAACTCGAAAAAAATTTATTAAAAATACTTTTTTGCGGGATTTTCAATAGCCTCATAATAAATAATCCCATGCATGCCCACCCCAAAACAATGAAAGTTTAAAACTGTGAAAGTGATAACAGTGCCGACGAACTTAACACGGAAAATGATAATGGAAATTTACGAGTTCTTACCGCTACCGATATGATTTCGATGCTGAGTCGTGTTCGTCGATATTTAGAAGCCAACTCGGAAGCTATGTTTGACCACATTGATAAATTAGAACAACTTGTTGAAAATAAAGTAGTACAGAATTATGTGCAATAGAAAATAACGGACTATTTTAAAAAGAATTGAATTGTTACTATAGGAACTTTAAAAGACTACATTACTGTACATCCAAACATAAATTGTAGGACTAATTTAAAACAGCTACAGCGCGTGTATACTAAGTTTTAAGAAAAATTAAACAATTTTTTCCCAAAAATTAACAAGATCTTATCTAGGAGGATAAATAAAACGTTTGCATATAAGCACTCTCTGAATATTCTTTACTGCTTTATTTTACTACACACTGCAGTAAGTAATCTATACAGTATTTGTTCATTTATGTCATTTTGTTTCACTCTTTGTCCGTTTAACTCGAAATTCTATTAACACGAAATTCGGTTAACGCGAAAAAACAGCTGGTCCCCGTCGTTTCGCGTTAAACGTTTTCCACTGCATAAATTTCAATCTGTTGTTCATATGCAGCGGCGATATTTCAGCCAAAACATTGGTAAATATTACAGAAGACGGACACTTGCTACATCGGTCGGAGGCGGTAACACTACGACAGATAGCTATAAATTATTACGTACACGTAACTGTAACTCTGGTTTAACCCGCAGGCAACGCACACATATACACAGGTTAAATGATTCGAAACAGTGTGTGCGTGCGAAATGGAGCGGGCTACAAAAGTCGGGTTGAGGAGGATTAGTTAGCGAGCAAGTGTGCGTGTGTGTGTGTTACCTGAGGGGCAGGCCACCAGTCACCAACAGCTACGCTTTAACAGTCTTACAAATTCCTAGTCGGACCGTTTCACAGGCGGACCCGCCACCAAATCTGCGTTTAAACAAATGTACAGAACGCGTACATAAGAACTACTCTGATTTCGTGTACTAATTTCTTAATAAATAAAATAAAACAATGTAATTATGTAAAATTATGCCTATATTATAAACTAAAATTACATAGACACTGACAACAGACAACTTATGGATGTAGACTGGTATTCAGTTTTCATCAACATTCGTCTCCCTACAACTACTGAGTACAATTCGAATTTATGTTATCTAAAAAATAATTTGGAAACACACATAAATTTTTGTCTTAAATACTTCCCAAATGTAACCTAAAACTGGTAAAATATGTTCCAGATGTGTGAAACAATTTAAGACAAAACTGTGTAGTCTACAGTATTTAAAATCTCACCTCTTATTAAAATCTTACCTTTTCAAACAAATTAGCAGTTAATTCTTCATAGCAATATTCAACTTCAAACAGGCACCCCTCTCCAAGCTGTTATTTGGCGGATAATTATTGGTGCTCCATCTTGCATCTGCTTTGTTTTTGTTTTTATTCTAAATATTTCTCTTCGTTGAGAGCTGTCAGATAGTTACTTTAAAATGTCCAGTCGTCAGCTTGTGCAATCTTATTAAACATTAAGTTGTGCCTTGATCATTTTCCATCTTCATTCTCACAAAACAATAATATCTAATCCGAAAGTTTAAGACAGGAAAAATATATATTTTTAACTCTGTTCATGTTTTACTTATATTTCATTATATCCGAATTATGGGACGCATGGAAATCGTGTTTTAAATACGACGGCACAGAATTGCTGCAAATTATGGGATCTGTCCTAAATCAATACCGCGTATTTCAATTTGAGAAAAAACGTAAGTGCTCTCCGTCAGATCCGTGCAGCGGACGTTGACACTTCTCGTACTTAACCAAAACGAAACAAGTATTACAATTCACTAAGTTAAGTGAAATTTCGAAAATTAGATCCACAACCACAGTTAGAGCTTTCAAAATACATGTATGAATAGGGTAGCATATAATCTCATTTGAGTGCAAGTGGTTTGGTAAACATACGACATTCCAATATACTTCGCAAGCAGTCTAGTCCTGAAAAATGGACAACAAATTTTCTGTAATTGTACGTTGAAACCAGCACGGCAACTCTGAAGCGCTCCAGGTTTTCGACAACAACAGGTTTTCGAAAAAAGAGGAAAGATGATAAAGCCTTTTGAATTGGTTTAAGTGAATTGACAAATCAATGGATGGTTTTCATGTGATAGCTGTATATATAACGTAAAGTTAACCGTCGGTCCATTGCGGCATGTGGCATCTTAGAGTGGATTGGGGGATAGATTATAATGGATCCAATAACCATTACAACTCAGTAGCCACCGCACATTCCTGACTCCGGAATGGATCGAGTATCGAGAAGTATTATAGTACAAAAGTTGGTAAAGTGCAGAAGCATTATAGTGCAAAAGTATAGCGCAGACGTCATTAGACTAAAACACATGTAGTTCTATTGTAGAATTGTTTATTGTTTTCTTACACAGAACCTTATGTTATATACCTAGTGTGTTCCATATTTTTTGAAACGTGTACGACAATCCAAAAGTAATCTCGAATTTACTGTCATGAATCAGGGTGCTTTACTGAGATCAGTTAGTCGCTCTAATATATTAACGCACAGATAAACATCAAAACTGTGCTATTGGCGAGAGACTACTACGACTGGGAATGTCTCGTGTGTTGCTGCTGTTTGAATTGTTACGGGTATGTATAAATTTATTTGCTTGTATATTTACGGACAAGATGCACAACTATGTGAAAAAAATAACATAAAAAGCAAATTTAAAAGCCACGTAAAATATTCAAGGCCTTTAGCCAGAAGAGTAGAGAAAACTAATGCTATTGTTCCACGGTCATACCGATCGTCGTTTTGTACAGTGGAAACAAAATATTTGACACTTACGAAGTCACTAATTACCAGCTTTAATTAATCACAAATAACAATTTGAAATCAATAGGGTACTCTCACACAATAATTCAAGTAAAATATGTCCAGATGCAATAATAATGTCACCTTTTTACAGCACCGCACTAATTGACACAAAAATCGTATTCCGCTAAGCCGCAACAGTCACTTGATCCGCACTAAATAAATCGCCAACTTTCACTGACAGACTAAGCCGACCGCTGTTGTTTATATAGATCCCGCAGAGGTTCCAGAATAATTTTCCATATTCCAGGCGGCTTGCCGACATAATTTGCGTAGTTACAAGAGCTCAAACAGTCTGGAGGCTACGTTAGTGCACGACCTTGACACAGACGCCGCACGCTGGGCTAGTCGAGAAACGCGTAGAATGACGCTCTCGAATTTTCGAGACCGTTACGTAACTGTAGTAGCAATATTATGGAGTAGGGTGGCTTAAGAGGCGATACTGTGATATCTAGTGAAATAGAAAAGGGTTTAGAATATCTTTTAGAATTATGGTACTCTTATAGAAATGTGTGTTGGTTGGAACTTGTCCCTTAACGTGCCAGTTCAGACCACGAATGTCATAAAATACACGAAGACGGATGAAATTGCACTCCTTTGCAGATAATGAAATTACACCATGAAATAGGGAGTAATGCTGAAGAAGTGCTTTAACAAAATGTATAGAAATGGTTTCCGATAAACAGTATTCATTTTACAGACAATTGGTGTGAATGCTAAAAGACTACTTCAAGTTGCTCTTACATTACGGTCATTGGCGCAAACGCCTGAATTTTATTTGTAGACAACAAATAATAGACACAATAATTACACGAAGAAAATAGAAAAGTTAGAAGAACCGAGTGAATAATTCTAGATTCTCCTCGGATATTTTACGATCTTGCTTGATGGCGAATGTTCTAAGGTTGGTGCATAAGACAGTGAGTCAGTTGTGCGAATTGTTCTGCAGCGAATAGAGTGCGATGTTCGTGCAAGTGAGAAAAGATTTATTTTTACGATTCCAATTCGTGATTTACCAAAACAGTGATTCTTATTGTCTGCTGCGTGTAGTGGGTACTGAATCCATACAACAATAGATTCATTCTCATTAAAGCGTTATTGTTTTGTTTTATAGACCTATTAAAAAATGACGAATTAAAAAATGTATGGAATTCATCCACGTGAACCTCGAGCAATATGTTACTTTAGTTTGAGTATTCTTAAAAATTAGGCCTAATTTAAATTTTAACGTTTAAAAAGTTTTTTCTCTACTTTTAAACAATTATATATTATGAAATAAGAACTCCATCCATTACGTAATTCAGATATTGTAAGGAAACTTTCTTAATAGTATATTCTAAATTTTCACAATTTGAATTTGAACTTTGCTTTGCTGCCGAAGTCGCCGAGATAATTACAAAGAAAAGCAGCCGAAACGTATGTGTGAAGAAATCACCGAACACACAAGAAAGGAAACAGATCCTTTCTACATTATTTACTGTAAGTACCTTTATTTAGTAGTTATATTTAAGTTCGATTCTCGAAACAAATAATTATATACATAACTGTATTAAACAAGTAACATTAGGCCTAATTATTTTATTTCTTTACGTTCGATTATTACCTGTTTCCTGGACAACCTTTATTACTAATAATTTTTCTAGAAACACACCAAATACAACGATTGACTTTAAATATATAGGGTAGTCTTTTCAAAGGTTGATAATAATTTGTAATGATGTTCAGGTTTGCTGGAGATTAATGTACATATATATGTGCCCGCGTGCGCGTGCGCCCAATAAAGACAGAGAGAGTACTGTATACGTGGATAGAGGCACGTACAGACAGACAGATTGAAATAGAACATGATTAATGTAAACTATTAAGGCTTGTCAATTCCATCACTACTCTTGAAGTCTGCATATCAGAGTCTAAAACATCAAAGTTAACTTCTATGCTTCCTACTCGAACGTCTTCGGTGAATTTAGACGAAGTAATCGTAACGTCTTTTTGTTTTCTTCCCCACTTTATCTTCACAGAAAGGAATTTGAAATGTTGCCACAATTCTCAAAATTATAAAACAAAGAATCACGGTTTTCTACAATTTTAAAAATTAAATGTTCACGTTTCATTATCTTCTTACATGTCTATTTCTAATGTATGTTTAACTAAATTTTTGTGTTGGCCAATTATTTCTATCTTCTGCCAACTTTCTCAGCCACAATTCAAAAACAATATAATCATTAAACGTGAACTGTACACCTGCAGTGGATTAACTCCTTTGTGTAAGCGAGACCTGCAGCCGCCAATCTCCTTGCGTTCCGATTTCCCCCTTACTCATGGACGAACGTTACATTAATTTAAAAATATATAACGAACGATTAATTAAAATTTAAGGATTCGGTTTCTTAATTAATTTTGCGTGTGGCAAACGGTAATTACTTTTACGGTGTGAAATAATTAAACAAAATAATTTTTATAATTAATTTTATTTAAAATACGGTTAACGTGGACGCCGGTTAACTCAAACGAGATCTAGATTTTTATAATATTTATCACACATGTTCATGGCTCCCTGCAATTAATAAAGTGCAACAGAGTGAATGTGAGGCATCAGTGAACCCGGGCGCACAGTAAGTTGCCTTCCAAAAGTTAATTTTCGTTTTTTCAACACTAGTCGTCCGAAGTGATATAAAATTTCGTTATGCAAATGATTCCGATATTTCTGTAGATACGGTTAACAACTTGACAAAACCGTAATAAATATTGTAACATGGAAATAAAGCGTGGGTTTTAATTGGCTCGATTTTTAGTTCGTACTTAAAACAATAGAAATTGCTTCTTTACCATACAAAACCGGTAGCAGAAATACGAAGCAAGTAAACAAAATTTTGAGTTTGTTATCATGAAACTCTAGGTATTGACTTCCGCAATAAGTGTTATCTTACTCGAACTGCAGGTGGTCGTTTATATATGAATTTAAAGCTCTAAATTTACACTTTTGATTCAATTAAACGAATAATTGCAGACTTTAATTATGCAGACGTTAAATTAAATTGGTTCATCGAGTCCGGCTTCCAAAATATTGACCAGCAAATATCAAAACAACTGCATATTCATTATAAATCGTTTATGGCGACATCACTTTTAGCAGTGCCTCGTTTTAGCGGTATAATTTCTAGGCCCGACAATTTTTATGTATTACGCAATGATACATCAGATATAACGATCAACAGATAATTTACCTTCAATGTCATTGTAACTTCTGCTGTGATGCGTTGTTTGCGTCTCTGAAACAGTGATGAATAGCCTAACATGTTACAAAATTCGTCAGTTTCCCTGGTAGTCAAAATGTTTCTCTTACGACAAATTAGCCCGTGTTTCGTTTCCAACGCAAGTCAAATAATACTGTCGTAACGTAGTAAGATTATGATAAGTTCTCTGTTCGGACTGGACATGTAGTTATTGTTAGAATTAATATTAGCCAGGCCATTAGGCTGTGGTCGATATAACGATCGATAAAACCTGGTCGATGAAACGTATGTGTTGTTCAAGACAGACGTTTCGGCCTCACTATCGGAGACCATCTTCAGTGTCGGAAAAAACGATTGACAAGCTGTCCGCCAAGCTTCACGTAGAGTTAGTGTTCTACAAAGTGTACGATCTAATGTGAACGCTTACGTACATATATTTATTTACAAATAAGACAACGAGGTTTATGTGAAAACAAGCAGTATGATACGGCGTACAACTATAACCCCGGAAGATATAGTTGTGTGTGTGTGTGTGTGTGTGTGTGTGTGTGTGTGTGTGTGTGTGTGTGTGTGTGTGTGTGTGTGTGTGTGTGTGTGTGAGAGAGAGAGAGAGAGAGAGAGAGAGAGAGAGAGAGAGAGAGAGAGAGAGAGAGAGAGGGAGAACTTGCGCTGCCGACTACATTATGCGTTCGTGGTACAGTCTGTTACAACACGTACGCATGAATAACCAACTAGTGAAAAGCTATATTGTTTCTCGCCATAAGGTGTTGTTGAAGAAAGGTCTATATTAACTCGTATCCGCTATAAATTACGATAAATTGGTAACAAAAATCATGGGTCCGTCTCTCGAAGAGTAAAAAATTATCAACACTTATTAATAATCAAATATATTCGGGTGGCTGCTTAATAGCCATGATAATTACTAAGAGCCGAAACGGCAATTAATTTGCCGCAATTACGTAACACGAATGGGCGATTGTTTTACAACAGGGGTCGCGCGCGCGGCGGTGAAGGTCGGCCGCCTGTGAACCGGTCTCGCTGAAAGATTAGCCTCACTTTATACTAAACCGGCTTCTTCAAAAAGCTTAAAGAATTTAGTGGCCCATAAAAAGGCAAAGTTTAAACCGAAAGTGGATGCGCCAAGACTGTCGGGCGGCGGGGAAAGCGGGAGGGAACAATTTTTTGGATTTAAAGATTGTGGTAGGAACGGCGTAGCGTGTGTGCGTGCGCGCGCTGTTTTTATGCTCCGTATAGAGTAATATCGGTTGCAGCAGGGAAACAACTGAGAGAGCCACTCACCGGCTACAGGTATTTATGAAGGTATCTCTTGTTAAAGAAGAAAAAAGAAATAGTTTATGAGAATTCTGTGAATCAAACGTTAGCGGCGGAATTTTGAATACCTGGAAATCCGGCAGTCGAAAACGTAGACGGAATGTGGATGAGTTGGAATTTAGGCGTTGTCTCTCTCTGTCGTCTCTCTACATGCTTCGAGTCTAAATCGCCAGATTATCCTGGTAGTCCCCCTCCGCCGTCTTGTAAAACAATGACAGCTACCGGCCGACCAGACTCGACAAATGCTCGGCGTTTTTCTTTCTCCATTCTGATAATAATTTCTTCTTCCAATGCGCCGTCGCGTACCGTCTTTTTAACAGCACAGTATCTTTCTGAAAAGTAAACAACGTCCAGCGACAACACAAAGGCGATTTTTACGATATTTACAAGGCTTCCGTTGCCGACAATATTATAAGAAGAGTTACTGACGTTAAACTTTGACCACGTGTTTCACATTTAATCATTTCCAGCGCAAAAATAATGTAAGCTATGTAAACAGTGGAGAAAAAAATAAACAAACAGTGGAGAAAATAAATAAACAGTGGAGAAAAAAATATCTTAAATTTCGTATTGAGAGTGCAGCATTTTCATTTAAAACGTACGCCTCACCTTTTTTATAAATGTGAAATAATTAAATGATGTTTAAAGTTCAATCAAACCTTCCTCCCTCTTTCACCATCTCTCGTGCTCACACGCCATCTGTTTATTTTTCTATCTGTGTATCTATCACTGCTTCTATTGGAGGCACCAATAGAAGACTTACATTTCTAGTTTTTCAAAAGTGGAGCTGTCAGTGTGATGTTCACTCCAGAATATTTGAGTATGTACGATAAATGAAAATTATCTAGGATTGAAAAATTATTATTTTTTATATCTTAAACTTTAATCTATATGTAGATGAACGAAATTTTAAAACATTCACCATCCTAATTACATCCAGAATTAGAGTAGGCAAGAAATGTGTAATTAAAGGTCTCAGTACGTGAGCCGTAAAATTGCCTTTATATTTCCTTATCCTATCTAGTACTTTCTAAATGCTCCCATTAATTAGTTACTGATAAGTCTTCATACAACTTTGCCATTTCATTGCATCTTAATATATTTTTCAAAACCCGCCAGGCTAAATTTCCTAAAACTGTCATCAGCAAAACCCGATAATTTTAAAACTTCGAATAGGCATAATTTCTGAAGTATACTATCAGTTAAATGGATACTATTGATACAGCAAATATATAATTTATGCTTTTACACGGGAAAATTAGGAAATGCTACTGCAAATGTTAAGTCTTCTGCAGTCATAATTAAAATGATTGATAATTCTGTGGTTGAGATTATCCAGTATGACACCGTTACACGCAATTACAGTGTTACCTTTGTTGTTCGTACGGTCAAATCAATTATTGATATCAAGGGAGAGTTTTAACAATTATTCATGTGTCTTGTTTAACAAGTATTTGTAGTTTCAAAATTACTATAATTGTAGTTTCGAAAGGAAGTAGATTACTTTTGTGTGCGGAATAAACGTGTTGTTTGATTTTAATTTACATAAGAATTTATGAGTCCAGCTTAGCTAGCAGTAACAAGAAAATGCTTAAATTATTTAAAATATTAGTAGGCCTGCTTAATCACTTACGTTAGTTAAATTAATATAACATACTAGATACGCAAGTTTACACCTGTCTGAAGACTATGTAGTCTAAATCCTTTTGTCCCGTAAGAAGTTATTCTTTGAAGAAGAAAAAGTAATTGAAATATAATTTTAAATAACTTATACGTCATTTAAAATTTTACGTTCCTACTTTTGTTAGGCATTATGTATCTCTACGTTATGGACAGTTAAGCTAGTTAAGAGCCCTCAATTCAGAAAGTAGGATCCTGCTAGGATCTCCACTGTCATGTGCCTTTTAAAATTCAAAGCAATGAATCGGGTGCTAAAACTTTCAGGAAGAGAACTAAGACCCGAACTTCTATCGTCGCGATATACAAGCAGCCTGTAGCCGTTGCACAAATAACCAGCTTCCTTTGTGAATGCAGAATAGATATTGAAAGATCATTTAACTGACGGTTAAGAAATCAAAATAAGCAAAGGATGAGCCAACGCTAAACGCAACTTCCCTAATTTTTAATTTGTGGTAGGTACGCAACAGTTACAAACTCGCCCTTTTAAATTCGATGATCGGTGATGCATTATTCATAGGATAATAAGCAGCATTAGGGCTACTGCACGTTAACGTTTGGATATCACCTGATCGCCCCGATGTATTATTTCTACACATAATTTTGGAAATGCAGTCTTTATAAAATCTGCTATTTTGAACCGAATAATTCAATTACCTACACGAAATATAACTATGCCGTTCGGATCCGGCGTTAAACTATAGAACTGTAGATCCCAACTACTCCGTGAGAGACTCCGTATCACACGCACCACGGGTATATGCGGGAAGGGTACAAACCAGTCGAAAGACTGAAGGACCCAGTAATAATAACACGAAATATTATGTAAAATCTGGGATATACTTCCTGCTTTCACATTTTTTCAGAAGTAATGTGTCAGCATTAAACGTTCTGTTTATACTTACAGTTAAATGGGAAAAATAAGGCTACCCATTGTATTCACAATTTTAAAACTTATAAAATCGTCACTATGATGCTTGTAACTATATTAAAAACATGTACATTTAAAAAACAGATAATGGTACAAAGAGAACGTACATATATTTTAACGAGTTACATTTTACCAAAATGTTTTCCATTTATAGTATATATCGATTAATTAATTCAACAACCAAATGCAATATCAATTTTACTAGTTGATAGGTATAGGCCTATTTATACTCCTCGAAATATTCTGATGCAATCAGAAGCATTCAAAATATTTTTTATTTATAACACAATCTTACTTTTCTGTTAGCTTATTCACCTGTTAAAAATAATTATATGAGGTTATTTGTGTGTACTTTAGAGAGGTACTTGTCTCAACGACACAACAAGTTAGTAGAAATGAAAAATGTTCTCTTCTTCTATTTAACTAGCAAACATAAAGAGAAAGTAGGCTGTTTACTTAGGTTGGATCAAACTTCACTCGAAACTGTTAACAGAAAACAAACCAATACCGAAGAAACCCTGATTATCCGCAGTAGAAAATCTGAATAAACTTTAGACCGGAAACTGCATCAAACCTCCGATATAGACTCAGAAACTTTGGGTCAATAACTACTTTTAATGATAGCATCCCGGGTACTCACACGTTTGTACAGAATATCAGGTTGTCCTTGTTAGAAAAACTAAACCCGTCCGGTGAAGATAAAATTTCTGAGAAAGATGATGCTATTATCAGTACACGAACTTCTATTCAGTCAGTCTCTACAACTTTGAAGATTATAAACTTGAGGTGAAAGAAAATGTATCCCAGAGAACTGCAGGATAAACCTCAGTCCTCGCCCTAAGACGTTTTGTATATACGTCTTTAGTTACATACTTAACTCTATTAGATAATTTTCTTTAACGTTTAGTAAATTGACTAGATCAGGTGTTTATAAATAAACAATGATATATTTATAAATATATAAACAGGTCCTAATGAATAAAATATCGCTTACTTAAAAAAAGTTTAAATGGTGTTACTCAAATGCACGGTGAATGATTTCTCCTCATCAACCGAAGAAAATCTGAAGGGTTTTGACCCTTTGGATTTAATCTGCCTCAACAACGTTAATGTTGTTTTGCGTTTTTAATCCACAATTCTAATGAACACAAATAATATCTGTAAATATTAAATTCATATATTAAATATTTTACAAGAAGTCTAACCGTACCAAAGGTCTGTCTTTTTTTATAATTTTGTCAATACTTACTGTCTTGAGAAACAGACTGGTTATTCCGTAGATATCAATAAAGAAAACTTACAAAGTTGTACAGCGTAGTTCAAGAGACTCTGTGGTTAACACGTTTTTCTATCCTGTCTTGCCATTGTAACTCGGTACTACAGCGAGTGATGCTGCTTACCGGCGACTCCTAGCAAATTTGCAATCTTACCATTCCGTCTATTCGTCTATCTGCCTGTCTGTCTCTGTCTCTGTCTCATTCAGTGTCTGTCTGTCTGTCTGTCTGTCTGTCTGTCTGTCTGTCTGTCTGTCTCTCTCTCTCTCTCTCTCTCTCTCTCTCTCTCTCTCTCTCTCTCTCTCTCTCTCTCTCTCTCTCTCTCTCTCTCTCTCTCTCTCTCTCTCTCTCTCTCTCTCTCTCTCTCTCTCTCTCTCTCTCTCTCTCACACACACACACTCCCTCCCCCACAGTATAAAATCTCTTTCGCCATAGCTTTCATGATTACTATTCCTACCTAATGGTTTGTCTAATGGTACCCACTGCATAATTATTTTCGGAAGCCAATCATCCCTCACTCAACCTTACCATTTACGTTGTTACCGCTGAATATCTTTTTTGTGTAGTTTTAATTGACGTCTTCATTTCTAGTCATTTTTAGTCTGCATTTTCTAGCTGTTATCATAAATTCGTAGAAATGAAATGTTTTCTCATCTTCTATTCAACTGGCAAACATCAAAAGAAAGTAGGCTGTTTGTTTGTCTAAGAAAGTTCATTTATCGCAGTTTTCTTACTTATTTATGTACACAGACGTCCATTAATGTACTTTTCTTATTGTCTAGCGAATGTGCGTCTTTGTGTTCTTTCTTATATTTTTTCCCTAAGTATACGATTTACGTTGGCTGTGAGTTTTGTAGTACTGTTGATCCTCGCACAGATCCTTCCCTCACACACTTTCCGGTTTTATGAGATTATATTCCCAGTTTAGGGAAGACCTGAATAATGCTGTCGTACAGTTACTTCTGAAAATACGGACCACCGGACGAGGCCAAAACATGCGAATCAGCAAACGAACGTGGCTTTTTTCATAGCCTGCAAGATCCTTTCTGATGTACTACGACAAAGAATTAGCCCCTACGCCGAAGAAGACCTCGGAGAATATCAGGGAGATTTCAGAGCAGGATGATGTATAATAGACGAATTCTTTACTGTCAGCCAAATTATGGAGATAATGTTGGAGTATGATGACAGAACGTATTAATTGTTCATCAATTGGAAGCAAACTTACGTCGGTGAACAGAGGGACGGTTTTGTAGCCGTGGTGGAGTCGGAAGTACCAATACGACAAATAAGTCTGGCTAACTGAAAAACTCCGAGGGGAGGAGAATCAAAATCAAAAGAAAAGAAACAGAGCCTTTTGACATCGTACAGGTATTTTACAAGGCGATGAACCCGTGCCTAATCTATTTAACATTGCCAGTAAAGAAAATCGTAAAAGAGTTGGGCAGAGACATCCAAGGAAATGTACCTAACAAGAAACAACGCAACGGTCAGCCGTTTATGCAGATGACGTTGTCATAACTGGAAGGTCGAAGCGCATACGAAGAAAGAAGAAAGCTGGAAATGTCGGGTTGAGAATCAAAGTCAGAAAGCTATGATAATGGAAACGAGGACGGAAAGTGGACTAAATCAAAACTGGATATCGCAGGTGGCTACTACACACCATACCAGGGGACAGGAGAGGTGGGTAACAACTGTCCGTAGAAAACCGGAGATATGTACATTTTTATACGTACTGCCCTCAATCATGCCATTAATTAGTTTCATTATAAGCTAAGAACAAACACCTCTAAATATCAAGCGAAAGGTAATCCACAATTAATTTATACTTAAAACTTTAACTGTTAGACTCTGTAATGTCTTGAACTTGGGAATGCGTTAGTAACATACAATTTGTTAGAAACATTTCCACGGAAGTGAACAAAGTGAAAGTATCGTGACGAGATTGATTCGTCAAAGTTGATGTTATGTAAAAGGCGAGATAAAGCTTAGTTTAATCTACAACAGCTTCGTTGATTTGCTGTATTCATGTCAAGGGTTTCAATTTTTAATTGTCTGATAAACAGTTGTAAAAAAACGAAGCCGATTTTTTGTGCCACCATGAATGTCCGTTGCGCGTTGCATCGTATTTGAAATCATTCCTGTGTCATTCTGTTATTGTTACTGCAGATATTTTCAATCACCATTACGACACGCCAAAACAATTTCACATGCAGGCTTGGGTACGCGAGCCCTTCCCCCCACACACACAAGAGTATGTGTAAGTGCACATGTACAAAAAAGTCGATCAAGTAAAACATAATTGATTCAATGTAATTAGATAACACAGTTAGAAACCGTATCGTATAATGTAATTTAAAGAACATAATAAAAAGCATAAAACAACTACTTTGCTCTTTGAGTTACAGAGCTCGCTTTTAGTTAAAATTCTCTTCAATTTGATACTCCGCATGAATGACTTTTTGTGATTTTATCAAGATGTTCACCCACTTTTTGGATTCTAACGAAAACGAACAGTATATTCAGATTGTGGTTTAAATTCCCTTGAATTCTCTATATTCAGATTATAGCTCAAACTCCAGATAGGGTTATGCGATTTTTTACAGTTTTTACCCTCTCATATTTTCGTCTCCCACCCACTATTTGGGGGGGGGGGGCAATTTAAAATTCAATAGTATTCTGTAAGGTAAAAGCATGGACGTACGAGCCAAGTTTTACGAAAATAGGTTGATGCGTTCAAACTTAATCGTGAGACATGTCCCAAGAAACAGACAGACATATAGACAGTTATACAGATGATAGACAGATAGATAGACAGACAAATACCAAACTATCGAGTTAAAACTGATAACTCGCTTCTCTCGTTCAATAATTTTATAAAGTTTGTGGTGGAAGTGGTAAAGGTTATATAAACTTTGTTACGAAGTGTCAGTCCATATCTCTTGAACGAGTTTACTTTGAAAATAATGAACTTAGTTAAGGCATAATTTTTTAAAAAGGAAAAAGTAATAAACGTAACATATGAAATCATATGAGGTGGAACTAACAAATTCAAAATGAGTCCAGATGGATACCTCTCAGGAGTACAATATAAGTAAAATTCATTATGGAGCTAATTGTAGAGCGCTGCAAGAAGAGATAATGATCATATCAATAGATCAAGAATGAGATATTAAACATAAGAAGCCCGTTTGATTGGAAGAGATAACAATGAGCATTTGATTCTATTTATATGTTCAATTCAAGTACGATATTCCAGTAACCATTTTAGTAAACATTACGTCAGCTTCTAGGTCATACATTCTTCAAGGTTTTGTATTCCTTTTCATGGTGTTTCTACAAAAAAAAGTTATTCCTACGAATGCCTACGGCTACTGCTTGTCACACTCAAAAATTAACCACGTTTCTGAACGATGCGTGTTGTTGCTACATGTGTGACATGTACAACATTTACTGCCTTACTGGCAGTGGAATCGAGCAGTGTCGTATCTAGAATTTGGCTCTGGGGCCCCCCGGTCGAGTCGGCTACATACAAGAGAAAAAACAACTCAAGACTAATCAATATTAGTTTCTCTAAAGTGGCTCTGAAAAACGTGTGATAACATCCTGAAAACAATCCTATTAAAATAAACGGTAATATAACACAATAAAAAAACACGTTATTGAAACATTGTTTACAAGATAATTACTGACAGAACTGATTTTCCTTATTTCGTATTTCAAATGTACACATAATTAATGTGTAATTAACCTGTTTGTATATTTAATATAATAGTTACTACTATATTAGAGGACGCGGTTGAAAAATAAATAAATAAAACACCCTAAGAGATTAACCAAATTTTTTGTAAACTTTTTTCGACCCTCTGGGAGGTTTGGTTCCGTTCGTCCCCCTCCCCAAAATACGCCCCTGGAATCGAGTGCTAATAAAGCTCTTAATATACTTCAACAGATTTCTTGATCAGCAGGTGGTTGGGTTCATCTTAGAGTCATAATGGAAAATTAACCACAATGAAATAAAATATATTGGCATGAATTTTACAAACAATAGCGAAAATAATTTACCCGTTAATTTAAATAACAGTTCGGTTACTTACAAAAATACAGCCGGATATTTAGAAATGATATTGCGCTGCGAAACTGAAATCATATAAAAAGATAACAGCTGCACTTTACACTTGAATATAAATAGATGTATCGGTAATCGAGAAGTAAGTCTACTTTTTCAATACAAAACAAAATATTGATAGGTGGCCATGCTTAAAACCAGTCTGGGTGCGTTGCATATACCTCAGGGGTTGAGCCGTAAAGAACGATATTAAAAGGATTCAAAGTTTCCAAAACAAAATTAATGGGAACATGGTCTAATACACCACTGTGTATAGGTAACAACGATCTGAACTGTGGTGTTGTGATTCGGGTTGTGCCTAGCGGAATAAAAAGATTTGCTGCCAGTACGGCAACAGCATGTTAGAATAATTAAGACCGTTCAACACTTTGGTAACCAGAATCTATCTGAAGTTTGAAGATAACAGTGCTCTTCGAGATAATGTGGGTAGGTAGGATGTACAGTCTACACCAAGTCCTCACTTAGTTAGGTTGCTAAAATTCACGACATAAAGCGAAACAATTTTTGCCATAAGAAACAATACCTGAGGTCGAGAGTATGTTCTAAAACACTCGAACGTTTTAAGGAAATACACGATGTCTGGATGTAAATATTTAATATGTTGTGATTAAGCCAACATACAGTACAGTAAATATTGTAAATGAATTCCAACCCCAGGCCGATGATACTTATATTGATTATTGTTTTTTTACTTCAAACTAACAATTTTCACAGTTCTATACATGTATTCAGACAGACCAGACTCGGAATTAGAAATAGAATAATTTTCCACCACCATACTCGACTGCTTAGCTCTTCAGCTGCTGCCTTAAAGAAGGAGTAGAGGTTGTGTTCCTTATCTTTTCTTTGTAGATTTCCTGGCAGCACCTCGCATAGCCATCACGGTGCGTTGAACTTTCGAGAAACGTGACGGCTCGTGTCTTCAACCAATATCCAAAACGTATCCTCAATAAGCTGAAATGCACTTTCCAATCCTTTTAATGTGAAACATCTCTTTTGTTCACATTCCTCCTTATCGATTTCTTCTCTACCATCAGGATTTTGAGAAATTTCTAACTAATCCACATTAATAACTTCTTTAAGCGTCATGAAAGCGTCACTTCTTCGATGTCTCCTGTTTCCAGTTCCTGTAAAACTGCCACTGAACATCCATTGAAGTGTTAGAACTTCGGCGATATTATAGCGAATAATTGAAACTTTTCAACTTTTTACTGATGCACATAGATACGAGGGGGAGTCAAAAGGTAGATGCACTTGCATAAAAAACGCAACATGTAGAATATTTATGAAAAAACGTTTATTTATATGAAAGTACAATTAAAGATCTACTTTTCTATAAAGTCCCCAAGTTTATTCAAACACTTATCATAGCGTGACACGAGTTTCTCTATTCCTTTGTTGAAATATTCCCGTCCAACGTCTGATAACCATTCCTGGGTAGCAATTTGGACTTCTTCATCGGTAAAATATCGCCGGTTTGTAAGGGCGTCTTTCATAGGACCGAACACATGGAAGTCACGCGGCGCAAGATCAGGACTGTAAGGAGGGTGTTCCCACTCCTCCCACTTAAACGTTTCGAGAAGTTCCTTCGTAATGCGTGCCGAATGAGGTGTTGCATTCTCATGCAGAAGCACAATCCCTTTTGTCAGTTTTCCGGGCCGTCGATCTTTGATCGCCTTTCTCAGCCTTTTTAAGGTTTCACAGTATGATACTGAATTAATCGTAGACCCCTTCGGCATAAATTCAGTATGCACAACACCTTTGTTATCGAAGAAAATGGTCAGCATCACCTTTCCGGTAGACGGAACCTTTTGGCACTTTTTTGGTGATGGGGAATGAGGATGTTTCCACTCACGCAAACTTCGTTTCGTTTCGGGTGAAAAGTGATGAACCCAGCATTCATCTCCGGTAACAAATTTGTCTAAAACGTTATTACCTTCCTTCTCATATTGATCCTAAAACTTGAGAGCTGACTGAAAACGTTTTCCCTTGTGTTCTTCTGTCAATAAACGAGGCACTCATCGAGCGCAAATATTTCGACATTGCAGTTCCTCAGAGATGATGTAGTGTACACTTCCATACGAAATACGCAATTACGCTACAATTTCGTCTACTATGATTCGCCTATTCGCAAGCAACAATTGGTGAACCCGTTCAACGTTGTCATCTGTGACCAAAGTTGATGGCCTTCCATGCCGGTAATCGTCCTCCATATTCGTGCGGCCATTTTCAAACAACTCGCACCATTTTGAGATGGCCTGACGTGAAAATGCTATGTCAACATACACTTCTCTCAACTGGCAATGAATTTCTGTAGGGTTGCACCTCTTTGGCGACAGAAAACGAGTCACTGGGCGTAATTCTAACTTGGACGCAACTTGCAAATGACGCGACATGTTTGATGGCTAACAAAGGACTAACTGTTCCATCAGAGTCCAGAGTTGAACGGAGCAGCAGCTAGTCGTGCTCCGGTGGTCGCAGTGTCCGGGTGATACCCGATGACTGCATGCTGCCTGCTTGTTACCTTGGCTAGCGATCTCGCGCTTTCAAAGGAATGGAACCTCCATCGATTTTATTTTGGAGGGACAGGATGTTATTATTTTTCTTGGACCCTGGGACCTCGAAGAGACCCGTGACGGCAGAATGGGGGAGACCTCGAAGACTTTTCGCTTAAGAAGCAGGAATTACCCTCCCACAACGGGTAGGGCGCCCCTAGCCGCTCAGGAAAAGTCGCCGAGGGCTGCCAAGCGCCAATGTCGGCGCACGGGAGAGAGCGTAGGAGGAGGCAGCGTCCACCAGAGGTGGCACTAAGCACACCTAGGGCAAGCGCAGACCGTGTTGTCGCCGAGCGCCAGCACGGACAAGAGAAAGAAGGAAGGAGTAGGAGCGTGAAAATACTTAAGGTCGGGGGGATTGGGCAGATGTTCTGTAACTGCTTATGGGGGGTCGTCGAGCAATGCTCGGGGGCGTTTGTGTCGTCTAGGTGGTGGGCCGACATCTGTGCTTAGTCGACGGATGTGGGGATGGGTACTAACTGTTCCAACCACGTAGACGCGTTAATAAAGCTGAGAAAACGGAAGTTCAAACCAGTGTTGCCAACAACTTTTATCAAAATATCCCTTGTAGAAAAAAAATACGGTCAAGTGCAACTAACTTTTTGACTGCCCCTCGTACAAGACGTCATACTAAAACAACCTTAATCGAGGCATTAAATCGAGGACTCACTGTATCTGATGAAACTTTTAATACACTAGTAGGCGAATTGTCGACTTCTAAACTTATTGGCCTTAGAAACTGGCGCTTGACAACTCCGCTTGCCTCATGTTAATAGCCCCAAACGAGACATGACAACTCCGCTCGCCCATCTTACCCACCTCCCTCAGTATTCCCCAGTATCAGTAGACAATATTGTATATCATAGCGACCTGTCGTACAGTAGAACTGTCGTAGGGTGGTCATTAATGCGTCTGTCAAAGCGTAAAACTGAATTATAATTTTAAGTATTACAAGGCCACGTGTTTACAGAGCGGTGAATTTAAGTGGAGATGTATAACAAAAACGTGCAACGCTAAAATTTATTCAGTCGGAACAGCAGAAGAAAGAATTATTTCAAGAAGAGAAGGTAACCATAATCATCCTACCTTTATCCATCAAGATATTCAGTGTCAGATTGTTAGTGCTGCCACGAAACGAAAAGCAGAAGCAGATGTGCATGAGAGACCATAAAAAATTATCCATTCCGGAGCTGAAAATTCGGATTCCAGCAGCATATGTTCCTGCTCGAGGCGAGCTGTCGTGCGGCAGAACGGAGTTGTCGTGCGCCCTTAGAAACAAATCAATTGTTACTTAGTCTTTATGATCAGTTTTTTAAAATGAAATTAAAAGAAATTCCGGAACTGTAACTGATCACGAGAAATACAGGTATATGCGACAAGCAGTTATGTCGCATATGTGGCATAGTAAGCTTAGTCTTCATATTCCGAAAACAAAGAAGAGCACTTGTTTTTATATTGCCAAATCTATAAAAGACGTCTATATTCCTAATATCAATATTCTTGTAAAGAAAAGTAGAAGACATAACATGTTTATAACTTGTAAATACATACAAGCCATAAAAAGATGACAAAAGCATAAAAAAAATACTTGTGTGTGTGTGTGTGTGTGTGTGAGAGAGAGAGAGAGAGAGAGAGAGAGAGAGAGAGAGAGAGAGACAACATGAGCGAGTGCGAATTTGAATTAATGAAATATAATTCCAATATTCGTTAACTTACATTATAAATCTCGATGATGCATATTGTTTCTGCGAAATGTGAGAATGATATCATAAGTGTAGAATAAATTTTTTTATTGTTGTGTTGAAATAATATAAAATTTAAATTTGTGAATGTACTCGCCCACTAGTCTTGTTATTAATAAGGTTATTAATTGTTATTAATTTAGTATCTGTGAAGAATTTGTTACTATCCTGTTGCCCTCAATAAATAAGTTTCTTTTCAACCGCACGGCTAAACATTATATAATCGTATGTATGTGTGCACAGAAATCCTGTGTAAATAATTAATGTGCGTAACTCGATGTTTTGTGCCGATACAGGGGATAAAAGCGACCAGGTCCGGACTGATAATCGTGTACGTGTACATATACGGACGACTGTGTTTTAGGATTAAGAAATTTTAATTAGAGAAACGTTACGGAGTATTTTGTCGTTTAAATTACGTAAATTTACTTTAAGTGAAAGGGATTAACAGTTGTACTGGTACATAGTATGTACGAATAGGTTTTACAGTTTAATTGAACGATATCGTGCTTACACGGTGGCCGTTAAGAAATAAGCCTGACTGCCACGTAAGCCGATGGGTACTTGTCCTTATCATAATGACTGCCTACCTTGATATGTTGATAAACCCCAGTTAGCCGCAGATTAGCTTCAGATTAATGTAAAAACAGTGTTATGAAATTTTATTGACAGTTCTTGAAGTGGCCTCGATCTGTTTGTTAAGTTATTCCAAGACAATTAATCGCCTCTTATCATCTCTTATCGCCAAGTGCAAACACTTAGCCAGCGTCAATTAATTACTTATTAAAAGAATGAACGACAATATCGTTTTGGGAAAACGTACAAACTTTATATTTTAGGTCTGTTTATTGTCAGTAGTGATTGTCTGTTTTTTTTTTTTTAATTTATTGGCGTGCAATAAAATATTCGAGCGTTCTTCGCTTTGATTTCAATGTAATCGTGGCCGTAAATCAGTGGGTATTGTATCTCGCGTGTTTGTAAGTGGTAGCTTCCAATAAGAACAGGCCATACTTAAACTGTTCTATAGTTGATTGTCTATATATGACTATTGGGCAGTAATATCGATTGCTTTCGTAGCGTCGGCGAGTCAAAAGGCGTTTATACTATAATTTTTACTTGGTAATTTCCTTTCTAGTGTTTGCGTATTACACTTCCAGTTTTTAGGCACTGATTTTGTTCCTTCTCGATTCTCTAACTAATCCCGTCTTCTGAGAACCAATCGCTCTGGCATTCCGAATTCCTTGGTACGCTGAAGTAATGAAATTGAAAACCACTTCAACCGTTTGTTTAACGGTTACGACAAATCGATTGACGGTACATCTTTTTCTTCTTTGTGATCAAGAATCGAAAAAACCATCTTGCGAGTTTAGAACCATTCTGAGCCTAGAAAAGCGGACGCAACCAAACGAAAAACGTAGCTTATAAAGTAATTCTTAAAATAGAAATGCGTGATAGTAAAATAACCAAAATAAAGATAAATCGAAACTCTAATAAGTAAATAAAGTCTGGTTAACATACAATGTAAAACAATAGGCCCACAGTATAATGCAAACGCAAATACAGTTCAATTAAAACAATGAAATGTAAGTAAAGAATAAGAAATAGCAATACCTGAAAGTACGTATCAAAGTTTTAAGAAAGAAAACAAAAAAATCGGTATCGAGAACCATACACGACTTCCATGTACTAACATTTATATTTAAATCGGTTACTTGAATTCGGCTCGAATTTCTAAAAAAATATCACCTACCTTGTTAATCGAGTTTTATATTTGACAAACTGAAATGATATATTTACATAGAACTACTTCTTTGTTGTCGATAACGTAGTACACATAAAAAATTATTCCCTCCCCCTTCAACTACCATTTTCATTTATAGATATTTCATCTACCTTTCTACAGTGGATTATTATGATCTTTTTTCAGGATACTTTATTTATCAAAATTAAGACCTTTAGCCTCGTTAAAACGTAAAACGTTGAAGGTAAACTTACCCCTTCCCCTTAACCGATCTTCACCAAATAAATAGGCCTCGAGACCTCTACAATTCGGGCACATATACAAAAAAATTATTTGATTCTGTTTGAATTTGCGGCAGTTATCGTTCGCCATAGAAAAAATTCTATGCACAGGCACACAGACACTTTTCGGAAAATGACTTTTCTTAATGTTTTGGGGGTAGTACAATCAGAATCAACAGTTATCTCGAACACGATTTTTTGGCGATCACCACACTCCATTTTCTTACGGAGCATGGAAGTAAAAAATGTTATTTTATATTCATTTTTACGTAAAGAAACGGTATAATTTACAGTGACGTATAATATCGCTTTCGTTGTATCATAGAGAATTGCTAAGTACGTTAACGGAGTGATAAATTTGGAAATGAAGTGGGTTTGAAGAGATTTAAAAAAACTTTTATGAAGAGCTATGTGTAATAGAAGAGACAGTCTTGTAGAACACTGTTGAGAAACACAAAATCCGTTTATACACATGAGGGAGAACAGAAGGGGATAAATTGTAAAATAAGGCAAAAGTCGGAATACGTGATGCAGGTAGATGAAGATGTGGAAATCTGGCGGAAGTTAAGGGACTTTTTTAACTTCATGATTTCTTAAAACCAGTCAATACATGAATTCTGGAGTAAAGAATTTCATGAATGGGCTGTCACACCGTAGAAGTGTAAGAACGTGATCATACTATTGTAAGTAGGCCTAATACTGTAGTTGTAAGATCCCTTAACTGCAAATTTTGAACGAAATACGTTTATTATTAAATAAATTACAATACCAGATAATTTTTATCGCCTATACGACTCTATATTGTCTGAGCACTATGTGACACTGATCCATGTTACCAATTATATTATTATTATTACAGAAATGGAAACGTTCATTTAGGACTTTAAATTGTCTGTCGATTTCAGACCGGTATTTGAAAATTTACAGGGTTGATTCAGTTTACACCGTAACACTTAAGCTCACAGTGTAACTCGCACAGAGGCCACGTCTGCTCTGGTCAATGTTCTGTAGAACTCCTTGTCTTCACAGCACAAACTCAAGATCCGAGCGACATATAGAAGGTTTTGATTGGTTGAAATAACATTACAAGTAATATGTAAATATGTGATAATTGAAAGCTCTGGTTCGGCTTTGCACACAAACGTTAGACCATGTCCGATCGTTATCTGCAAATTTTACGACCTAATTAAAATTTTCAACATATAAAACTGTATTAAAAAACACATTCAATTACTATACGCTGAATCGTTCATACGACATTAGAAAGCTGTAGCGTCAGTATCATTTCGATTCGTTAACAAATAACGGACTTATTCTCTATGAACAATTTGATGTGTCCCACTCTACAATCCTAAATCTAATACAATACTGACGTTTAATTAACAAAGTTGAAAAACTTATTGCCTATACATGTTTATACGCATGAAAAAGAGATTCTACAATATTTATTTCTCATCCTTCAGTAATGTTTCGTTGCAATATATTACACTAAAATATACACTGTAGTTCTATTGTGTTACTTGCTTTCAATAACAGTATTTTACGGTAACGTAAAAGTAGTGTTTTCGAATATTTTTGTTCTACTCATATGTGTCGTTGCTTGTCAAAACCCATGAGGATATTATGATTGTGTTATGGACAAGTCATTCACGTTTTTCCTTTCAGACTGTATTTCACAGCATTTTAAACTACTAAATATAAAAAAAAAAAATTATTTCAATTGTATAATTTATTAAAGATATTAAAAGCGGATACTAATAGGTATGCAATTATTTGTTTTATCTTTACGATCTGAAATTCAAATAAACAGACAAAATTATTTTCCTTTTCATAAACTTACAAATAAAAACCGATTATATTTAACAACAAATTTGTTTAATTTTTAATGTAAAAATCTATGTAATGTAGATTTTGATTGATTTCTTTAATGTGTGTGATTATGATTATGATTTCTTTACTTTAGACTTAATTTATGAACTCGAAGCGCGATATAATTATTCAGGTGTGTGAGCGTTAGTTTAATAAACTACGTCCTCGTGACTGCATTAATACTGAAAAAGTTTAACCAAATCTACACGAGTACTACAATGCTGAATTATGCAGATTTGTATAGCGCATTATTCACGAATTTCAAAAGTAATTAATTATTTGGTCTATAGTTCTTCTTATTTTTCATACAGCACTACTTTCAAAATTACGTATAAGTAAGCATTCCACATTCATTTTAAAAGTAACAAGATTGCTAAAATTGCTAAATTAACTGGTAAAAATAACAAGATTAGAGAAAAAAAATACTTTTTTTTACCCATGCCACCAATGGCACACATACCAAAGGTTGGCCGACACTGTCCTAAAAAGTAATAAAGCTGAATTTTTCTCTGCAAAATCACAGCAGTATCAGTCAAAAATGCAGCAACTGATATCTACTTCGGTTACTAAGTTACTTTAAGTTACTAGGTTACTTTCATGGGAATTTTCAGTTTCGTAACCTTACTAGATTTGACTGTGCCATCATTTTGGGAAGTTTTTATTTTCGAGACAGTGCCAGAGGAATACTTAACAAATTAAAACAAGACTACGGACTGCATATGTTCTGCACTGATGTTGTTAGATTGTTCAACGCATTTTACTTCCATGTTCCTTAAGGAAATGGCAGTATGGTGATGGCAAAAAAAATCGTGTTCGAGATTATTGCAGATTCTGATTGTACTACACTCAAAACATGAAAAAAGTCGTTTTTCGAAAAGTGTCTGTGTGTCTATAGATTTTTTACTTCCATGTTCCTTAAGGAAATGGAAGTATGGTGACGGCAAAAAAAAATCGTGTTCGAGATTATTGCAGATTCTGATTGTACTACACTCAAAACATGAAAAAAGTCGTTTTTCGAAAAGTGTCTGTGTGTGTGTCTGTAGATTTTTTATTTTGGCAAACGATAACAGCCGCAAATTCAAACAGACTCAAATAATGTTTTGCATACAGCCCTGATTTGTAGAGTACTCGCGACCTATTGTTTTTGGTGAAGATCGGTTAAGGGAAAGGGGTAGTTTACCGGCAACGGTTTTTTTTTATCAAGGGTAATTTTGTTTGTTTGGCAAACGATAACAGCCGTAAATTCAAACACAATCAAATAATGTTTCGCATACAGCCCTGAATTGTAGAGTTCTCAAGATATGTTGATTTTGGTACAGATCGGTTAAGGGAAAGGGGTAGTTTACCAGCAACATTTTATGTTTTAACAAGGGTATTTCCTATGGCAAACGATAACAGCCGCAAATACAATCATAATCAAATAATGTTTTGCATACTGCCCTGAATTGTAGAGTTCTCAAGACCGTTTGGTTTTGGTGAAGATCGGTTAAGGAAAAGGGGTAGTTTACCGGCAACGTTTTATGTTTTAAAAGGGTATTTTCTATGGCATACGATAAGAGCCGCAAATTCAAACAGAATCAAATACGTTTTTGCATACAGCCCTGTTTTGTTGAGTACTAAAGACCTATTGTTTTTGGTGAAGATCGGTTAAGGGAAAGGGGTAGTTTACCTGCAACGTTTTATGTTTTAACAAGGGTATTTTTTCTATGACGAACGATAACTGCCGTAAATTCAAAGAGAATCAACTAATGTTTTGCATACAGCCCTGAATTGTAGAGTTCTCAAGACCTATTGTTTTTGGTGAAGATCGGTTAATGGAATAGGGTAGTTTACCAGCAACGTTTTATGTTTTATCAAGGGTGTTTTCTATGGCAAACGATAACAGCCGCAAATTCAAACAGAATCAAACAATTGTTTGCATACAGGCCTGAATTGTAGAGTACCTAAGACCTGTCGTTTTTGGTGAATATCGGTTAAGGGAAAGGGGTAGTTTACCTGCAACGGTTTTTATCAAGGGTAACTTTTTTCTATAGTAAACGATAACAGCCGCAAATTCAAACAGAATCAAATGATGTTTTGCATACAGCCCTGTATTGTAGAGTTCCCAATACGTATTGGTGTTGGTGAAGATCGGTTAAGGGAAAGGGGTAGTTTACCAGCAACATTTTATGTTTTAACAAGGGTAATTTTTTATATGACGAACGATAACTGCCGTAAATTCAAACAGAATCAACTAGGTTTTTGCATACCTTTTTGAACTAAAGAGAACTCAAGGTCTGTTGATTTTGTTGAAGATTGGTTAAGGGAAGGGGTAGTTTATCAGCAACGTTTTATGTTTTAAAAAGGGTAATTTTTTTATGAAGAACGATAACTGCCGAAAATTCAATGAGAATCAAATAATTTTTTGCACCCCCTGAGTTGCAGAGAGCTCAAGGTCTATTGATTTTCGTGAAGATCGGTTAAGGGAAAGGGGTAGTTTACCTGCAACATTTTATGTTGTAACAAGAGAAATGTTTCCATGACGAACGATAACTGCCGCACATTCAAACAGAATCAAATATTTTTTTGCATGCTTCGCTGAATTGTAGAGGGCGGAAGGTCTGTTGATTTTGGAGAACATCGGTTAAGAGAAAGGGGTAGTTTACCTGAAACATTTTATGATTCAACAAGAGTAAAGTACTTAATTTTTATAAATAAAGTATCCTGATAAGAAGCTCATAGTAATCCACTGTAGAAACGTAGATGAAATATCTATAAATGAAGAAGTTAGGTGAACGTGGTGGGGGTAATTTTCTATTATTAAAAATTATAGTTTAAGGTGGAGGGGAAAATTGTTTATATGTGTACTACGTTATCGGCAACAAAGAAGTAGTTATTTGTTAAAATTGCTTCCCGGGCTCTTTAGCCGTAGTCCAATGTTTTCTGCAAAACCAGACTTTTCGGCAGTGCCATCGACTGCCATCATCGGTGAAAATCGAGTGCGAAAACGTGAGGTGGTATAAGTTAGTGACCACAGTACTGTGGTTAATGCTGAAGCAATAAGTAGAAAGACGTAGTTTCTATGGAAATATTTCATTTCGAATATGATTTTAAATATAAATCTTAGAACATGGAAGTCATGTATGGTTCTCCATACCGATATTTTTCTATGGCAAACGATAACAGCCGCAAATTCACACAGAATCAAATAATGTTTTGCATACAGCCCTGATTTGCTGAGTACTCGCGATCTATTGTTTTGGTGAAGATCGGTTAAGGGAAAGGGGTAGTTTACCAGCAACGGTTTTTTTTATCAAGGGTAATTTTGTTTGTTTGGCAAACGATAACAGCCGCAAATTCAAACAGAATCAAATAATGTTTCGCATACTGCCCTGAATTGTAGAGTTCTCAAGATCTGTAGATTTTGGTAAAGATCGGTTAAGGGAAAGGGGTAGTTTACTTGCAACGTTTTATGTTTTAACAAGGGTATTTTATATGGCAAATGATAACAGCCGCAAATTCAAACATAATCAAATAATGTTTCGCATACTGCCCTGAGTTGTAGAGTTCTCAAGACTTTTTGTTTTTGGTGAAGATCGGTTAAGGGAAAGGGGTAGTTTACCAGCAACGTTTTATGTTTTAAAAGGGTATTTTATATGGCAAACGATAAGAGCCGCAAATTCAAACAGAATCAAATAAGTTTTTGCATACAGCCCTGAGTTCTTGAGTACTAAAGACCTATTGTTTTTGGTGAAGATCGTTTAAGGGAAAGGGGTAGTTTACCGGCCACGTTTTTTGTTTTATCAAGGGTATTTTGTATGGCAAACGATAACAGCCGCAAATTCAAACAAAATCACATAATATTTTGCATACAGCCCTGAATTGTAGAGGAATCTAGACCTTTCGTTTTTGGTGACGATCGGTTAAGGGAAAGGGGTCTTTTACCGGCAACGGTTTTTTATCAAGGGTAATTTTTTTTTCGGTAAACGATAACAGCCGCAAATTCAAACAGAATCAAATGATGTTTTGCATACAGCCCTGTATTGTAGAGTTCTCAATACCTATTGGTGTTGGTGAAGATCGGTTAAGGGGAAGGGGTAGTTTACCGGCAACGTTTTATGTTTTAAAAGGGTATTTTCTATGGCAAACTATAAGAGCCGCAAATTCAAACAGAATCAAATAAGTTTTTGCATACAGCCCTGTTTTGTTGATTACTAAGGACCTTTTGTTTTTGGTGAAGATCGGTTAAGGGAAAGGGTCAGTTACCAGACACGTTTTTTGTTTTATCAAGGGTATTTTATATGGCAAATGATAACAGCCGCAAATTCAAACAGAATCATATAATATTTTACATACAGCCCTGAAATGTAGAGTTCTCAAGAACTGTTGGTTTCGGTGAGGATCGGTTAAGGGAATAGGGTTGTTTACCACCAACATTTTATGTTTTATTAAGGGTAATTTTTTTTTTTTATGAACGATAACTGCCGTACATTAAAACAGAATCAACTACTCTTCTGCATACCTTTTTGAATTATACAGAACTCAAGGTCTGTTGATTTTGTTGAAGGTCGGTTAAGGGAAAGGGGTAGTTTACCTGCAACGTTGTATGTTTTAACAATGGTATTTTTTCTATGACGAACGATAACTGCCGTAAATTCAAAGAGAATCAACTAATGTTTTGCATATAGCCCTGAATTGTAGAGTTCTCAAGACCTATTGTTTTTAGTGAAGATCGGTTAATGGAATAGGGTAGTTTACCAGCAACGTTTTATGTTTTATCAAGGGTGTTTTCTATGGCAAACGATAACAGCCGAAATTTCAAACAGAATCAAATAATTGTTTGCATACAGGCCTAAATTGTAGCGTACCAAAGACCTGTCGTTTTGGGTGAAGATCGGTTAAGGGAAAGGGGTAGTTTACCTGCAACGGTTTTTTATCAAGGGTAATTTTTTTCTATAGTAAACGATAACAGCCGCAAATTCAAACAGAATCATATGATGTTTTGCATACAGCCCTGTATTGTAGAGTTCTCAATAACTATTGGTGTTGGTGAAGATCGGTTAAGGGAAAGGGGTAGTTTACCAGCAACATTTTATGTTTTAACAAGGGTAATTTTTTATATGACGAACGATAACTGCCGTAAATTCAAACAGAATCAACTAGGTTTTTGCATACCTTTTTGAACTAAAGAGAACTCAAGGTCTGTTGATTTTTTTGAAGATCGGTTAAGGGAAAGGGGTAGTTTATCAGCAACGTTTTATGTTTTAAAAAGGGTAATTTTTTATATGACGAACGATAACTGCCGAAAATTCAATGAGAATCAAATAATTTTTTGCACCCTTTCCTGAGTTGCAGAGAGCTCGAGTTCTATTGATTTTCGTGAAGATCGGTTAAGGGAAAGGGGTAGTTTACCTGCAACATTTTATGTTGTAACAAGAGAAATGTTTCCATGACGAACGATAACTGCCGCACATTCAAACAGAATCAAATATTTTTTTGCATGCTTCCCTGAATTGTAGAGGACGGAAGGTCTGTTGATTTTGGAGAACATCGGTTAAGTGAAAGGGGTAGTTTACCTGAAACATTTTATGATTTTACAAGAGTAAAGTACTTAATTTTTATAAATAAAGTATCCTGATAAGAAGCTCATAGTAATCCACTGTAGAAACGTAGATGAAATATCTATAAATGAAGATGTTAAGTGAACGGGGTGGGGGTAATTTTCTATTATTAAAAATTATAGTTGAAGGTGGAGGGGAGAATTTTTTGTATGTGTACTACGTTATCGGCAACAAAGAAGTAGTTATTTGTTAAAATTGCTTCCCGGGCTCTTTAGCCGTAGTCCAATGTTTTCTGCAAAACCAGACTTTTCGGCAGTCCCATCGACTGCCATCATCGGTGAAAATCGAGTGCGAAAACGTGAGGTGGTATACGTTAGTGACCACAGTTCTGTGGTTAATGCTGAAGCAATAAGTAGAAAGACGTAGTTTCTATGGAAATATTTCATTTCGAATATGATTTTAAATATAAATCTTAGAACATGGAAGTCATGTATGGTTCTCCATACCGATATTTTGGATTGTCATGTAACTGTGGATCATCGCCATCATAAACGTTTACACTTTCATCAACGTTTTCTACTACCGGCATCATTATAATTGTCCGGCCGCTTGAAGGTTCTCCCTGATTCGGTCGGATAATGAGTTGGTAATGAAATTACTGAAAACTGATTCGAGCCCCGCTGATAACAATACCCATTCCCCTGTAGCATAACCCTTTGGATATTTTACTGTTACTGGATATATGCTGTTATTTTACTACTGTCTTTATTTAGAGGGTAATTGTAGCTGTTACTTATCACGCTCATACGTCCACTACTTGCGTTCAGCTGTGATATTAGTTATATTTATTTAAGTCGTCGAATCAGGAAGGCACTACGAACTAGAGAAAATGCGACGCAGGTGAGAGATCTCATGATGTCTCTTTTGATACCAGTTGGTAACGATTTGGTAATAACTAAATTTAAATCATCAAACTTTTCATGAAGTATTGTTGTACGATTTTTTGAGTTCGGCCAGAGATTGCTGATTGTAGAGTACTTCACCATGATAACATTCAATGTCCCGCCGCATTTTCTGTGAACAATCTTTTTGCCAAAATGGGCATTGCTGTAGTACCACAGACTCTTTTGGCCTGGATTAAGCCGATTTTATTATTCTCTGTTTCCTAAAAGACAAAGGAAACTCCGGGATAGCTCCTTTAAAAGTGTTTAGAACATCCAAAAGTTTGTAACCGACGAGCTAAAGGCATTGGCAGCTGAAAACTTTCAGTGCCATTTCAACCAATGGGTACAACGTGTCCCAATGTGAATGATTTCCCATGGTAACTGCATTAGAGGTAATAAAATTATTTTGTAGTGAATCTGACAATAATTAATTTTATCCAGTCAGTTTTCTTACTTTTTAGACAAACCTAGTAGACTCGTAATTCTTTTCTCATAGCCTATAATCCATTATAATTCAGGCGCATTTACAAAATTACTTCAAACTTTCTTATTTTTTTTTGTTTTCATATTTATTCCAGCCTCTGACTGTAACTTATCTCTTTGACTTAAACTATGTTCCGCGTATTCATAGTTCACTACTTTTTTCGCAGCTAGGTAAATTGACCATTGTCGTTTCCCTAGTCAGTCTATTAGGTTGGGGTGGGTTGCGAGTTGGTTGATTTGTTGCTTATCGTAGCCACATAGTACTTTATTGCCTTCATTTTTCACGAAATGTGCCTCAAAATCCTTGTGATTGGTTACTATCTTTACAAACTTACAATAATAATATTTATGCGTATTAATTGCATAAATTGATTAATTATTAATTATAAAAATTATTGATCTGTAATTATGAAATTGTTGCCGGTACGAACTTTGTCGTACTTACGTGTATCTAGCCCCGTAGTTGGACGCCATATACGATGTTAATCTTCATGCAAATTTATTTGCATATATTAATTATTCATTAATTATATAAAAATTGATTGATTACTTTTATAGGTACGTATATCTTTACTTAATATTGCCCGTGGTGTTGGAGCACCATGTACCACAATAATAATATCTGTGCTAATTATATGCATATATTAATTAATTATCTTTGTTCTACAAGAATTGGTTTTGCACTGCCCCACGTTGGAAAGCCATATACGATGTAATTAATGTCATGTGTTGAACTCCCATATGTAATGTTAACAAGTTCATTTCTTTAAATAATAACTAATTGTATGAATTTGAGTTAGAGTTAATTAATTATTTGCACTCAAGCTTGCTACATTTGAAATTACTTTTGACTTAAACTGTCTTCGAAGCTTCTATTCTGTGCATCTTTCTGAGTAATTTATTTGATAATCGTTAACTTGAATTATAAAGTATAGATACTGTTTGATGAAAGGTTAAGTTGTGAGTCAGGTTTTTACATAAATCAATAGAATACTAGCGAATCCATTCTAACTTACGTTTATTAAATCATATTTCATTCTTATTCATGTCATAACATTAATTTAAGAGCACTTACAAATCTTCAACAAAACAATAAAATTCTATGCCACATTTAATAATTCAATAAACAAATTTAAATAATTAAGTGAGCGATCAAATGTAGACGCTTCTTCGTCTGCAATGACGTTACTAACTAAAATGTGGTGTGCTCATAATTCGTATTTAGAATTTTACGTTAAAACCCATTAAACATTTATATGCATGAAATAATCATAATTAACAATACACATATCAATCATATATATAACTAATATCCTGTTCCTGCAACATACACATCAAAATACATACATAGTACAAAATATATTAACAAGAAGACATGTATAATATTCTAGAACATAGTATTCCTTACTTATGGATTCGTATCTATCTGACTCATATTTATATAACTTTCTCAGGTGGTTTGGTTCTAAGTGTCAGGTCAGTGGTATTTGATAAATTACTAATTATAAGAAGAGATTAGTTTTGTACTTTACTCGTTCTGCCGTGATGTGTCGCTCCCATGATGTATCTCTGCATTGATGAGTTAGGTTAATCCATATAACACTCGATCGCAAACACTTCCGCACACCGCACAGTCACTTCGAGCCTTTGAGTTTATTAAAATACATGACGTGGCATTGTACTCGTAATCGGTCGGCTAAGTTTTACACGCGTGTATGTGTCTATTTCGCGGTTCACCGTTCGATACCGTATTGTTTCTAATAATTGTCCATACCGCACGACCACTCTTTTCGGCGCCTAGATCGTGTTCGAGTTCATTAGGCACTTGTTCACAATTCTACTTACTTGAGTTAATTACTAAACCTTGTAGTATTACTACTTTTCTGTAATTGTTCAAGAACGTCACTTCACAATGTCAGTATCTTTATGACGGTGAATTACATAGAATCTATATGGATTGTTACTCGCGCTTCATCACGAAGACTACTGTTCTGTTTTACGCTTTGAGTCTTACTCGCGCACTTCCATTTATTCGTAACAATGTCTTAATCGTCTCTACCGAAATACATTTTAACTTACGCACTGCCTTAAGTTCTTGTACTTGAACTATTATGAAAATGAAATACAAGTTCAATAGACTGTTCGAAACTCTGAGTAAACCGAGTTAAGAATTATAATACACTGAGGCAAAGATCTTAATGAACTGAGCCAATGATTGTAGTACACTGAGATACAATTTTAATTAACTGAGCGAAAAATTAGAATGAACTGAGATAAATAAAGTAAAACTGAGCAAAATTTGTAGTAAAACTGAGAGCGCGTCTCCCTGTGTAAACGGTTTTTATTTCTTCTGATGTTCCCACTCTTGGGATTCTGATGAACGCTCAAACTTCCCACCAAATCATCTTTGATAGGTTCATTCCATGGACCTCCCTGTGTCCCTTCGTCTCCAGTCAGTATTTCCACGAATTCTCCACCAAGCGCCGTTTGGAGAGGGACGTTCATACACGAGATTCGCTCTCTGGTCTCAAGCTTCTCTCTGAACCATCCCCTACAGAAGTTCCCTCCGGAATTCTCGTTCCTTATTGGCTGGTTGGCTTTCTCGACTCGAATTTGACGTAGTCCACGTGGACTGGATGAGTCGCTGTCTTACGTCCGTTGCCCCGTTCCTGGAATCAGTGTTAAGGCTTCGTTTCAAAATCACATCTGCTACTTTTGGTGTAGCGTGTCGAATTCTCTCATTGTTGGTACGCTGACGACTTCCTTCGTCAACTTACGGGTGGCGTAACATCTGTGCTCTTCACTAGCGTCACTTAGTCGCCTGTCCCATTGTCCTTGCATAAACCATTGTCTTTGAGAAGTCACACACATGGTTATGAACAATACTCTCGCCGTTGGTTCTGTGTTTTTCTCGCTACAGGACAGATGTAAGGGTAGTCTCCTTTTGTCCTAATTGTGGAGTCGGGCATTCCCACGCATGGCCCAGTTGGCTGCAACATGTGCCGTACAGCTCATTGTTCGTGAATAGTTTTTACGACGTCTTAATGGAAAGGAAAGGTTTGTTCCTTTTCGTCGCCCACCCTCGAACAAAGCTAACATGTGTCACTTTTGACGGGCTCTAATTGCTGGTGTACGTCTCTCGCAATAACCCAAAAAATTAAAAAAAAATATATATGAAATATTAATTATATTACAAACTATTGAGTACCGAATATTCCAAATCTTTGTAGAATTTTTAAATTTAAAAGCTTACCCGAGTCCCACATTTCCGTAAAGGGATTGATATGGTCTTATTAATTATTTAGTTTGCATAGATATAGGAATTTTTCCTAATAATCAGTGCTTTAAAGTTTTGTGAAATCAGAGTATTTCTCATTTTTAAGGCTAATCAGAATTTTTTAGCTTTTACGTGAGCTTTCCAGTTTGTTTGTAATCTATGTGGAGTTCATCCACGTCGTACCTATCTGATTTACAAATATCGTGGGTTTTTTACACTATCTTGTGTGAAACAGCTTGTGTTAATTTCTCGTTCCTAGCATTGATTTTGTATCATTTAAAATAATTCTGTATAGAGTGGAGGTATCTTCAAGTTATCACTAGATCTCTCTGGCTCTATGTCTATGGCAGAATTGCTGTGTTGTTCACAAATATGGTATTATATTAGTGTCATCTGACTCAGAGTAGCGGTTGTAGGAATCGGGCACAGAAGAGATCCAAGTACGATACCCTGCGAAACTTATCATTTTACGGAAAAATAATCAGAAAATTATGATGAGTTATATAAGTCTCTGGGAAGTAACAGTCGTTTGTGCTTTTGTTTGACATGTGCCCTTTTTTACACACACGAGCCCTTGATGCTATACCCTACCAAAGGCTGTTAAATCTCTAGAAATAATGAAGCATATATTTGCCTCTTCGAGACTTTCATTGGTTTCGTTGATTATTTGGTGACCCTGCTGCATCTGGAGTAATTATGTATAAATCAATATGGTGTTGAAAGATACGTTCATTGAATACACCAACTTCTTCCATTATTATTATTATTAATATAGGTCATTAGATATCTTGGAAGTTAGTGGTCTAAGACTTATAGGTCGGTAAAATGCAGTGTCACTTGACCGTTTGATGATTTTTGGGATCATTAAAACTTGACTGATTTTCCGCTTTGTAGGATATTGAACTTTCAATCAACCTGCACATTAAGCATGCAGTGAAGGATTTTTCAGAAACCATCAGGGCTGTTGAGCGCTGTAAAGCTTTGCTTTTGTAGATGGCATTATTCCTTCATGAAACAGTGAAAGAAAACTACAAGAAGCACTCCACAATATGAATCTTGTCGTTACGGATAAATTCATATTGATTTATGGAAAATCAATATGTAAACAAAATCATAAGGCGCACCGGAAACAAAGAATGGGGATAGTTTGAAGAGAAGAAACAAATATTTTCATAGTTCTATAACGCCGGATGACAGACATACAGAGCAGACATAGCACAAACCGAGGAAGCATTTCCCAAGTGAATTTTGTTGAAATGTTCCTCTGGAAATGAAAAGGCAGTTGTTAAGAAGATTCATTTGGCAAATTTAATCTAATGCTTCAGAAACTGAGAGCTTAAGAAAAGCAGAAAACAGCTTGGTATCTTGCGATTAAGTTGGACGAGATTAGGCTACTGAAGATATGGACAGAGTGAATAATATGGACACGGTAGGTAATATGGACAGAGTAGGATAAATGAGCACGCTCTGAGATTAGTTGTGGAAAGGAGAAATAATATGGTCGGTCATTTAACGCGACATTCAAGCTGGTTGAGGGAATGATGAAGGGTTGTGGTAGTATGGCAAAGACGAAGACAAATTTTGAATACCTGGGCTACAGTGTGTCTTATAATGCATGCGACGACGTTGTGAATAAGTTGCATAAGTTCAACCTTATGTGCGGGACCATCAGGAGAACCCTTAAGTCAGCAAGTAAAGGAACAGGCCTAAAATTCTAAAAGGTGATGGCTCTTCCCACACTTCTTTATGGGTCTGAGAATTGGACTTCAACGAAAGGCCAGGCCAGTCGCATCCAAGCGCTGAAATGAGATTTCTCACGCACGTGTAGGGTATACTCTCCATGATCATAGCATAAACGCAGATATACGGCAGGAACTGAATGTTATGAGTGTACTCGACAGGATCGCTCAGTATCGGGTGAATTGGTGGGAACATCTTTGCCGAATGGATGACTGCCGCATCCCCAAACAACTCTGGAACTATAAGCCGAGGGGACGGAGAGGTGTGGGACGTGCGAGGAAGCGCTGGAGTGACCAGCTCTAATCTTTGCCTATTTAAGACCGGAACAAACCACCCTTGGTTTAATGCGTGAAGATGATGATGATGATGATGATGATGATGATGATGATGACGAAGACAAATGTATATGGACGAGATAAAGAAAGGAAGAAAATACAAGGAAGTAAAGAGATTAACTCTGGAACGAAAGAATTTACAGGCACACTACCCTGCTGCGGTTTGAGAGCGAGGGCATTATTGTATTATGTATGTAAACATTGGCCTCAGTGAACACGTACCATATGTTAACGCATGCGTACGCGAGTACTGGCAGATCGGAACTGATAACGAGGGTCTACGGCCTACACTCTAATTACATGCATATTGGTGACGTCCACAGCAATGGGTATCTATCAAGAAAGTTTCCACTCGTTTGAAGTTTCACCCTAATTCGTTTCGATAATAAGTCGGCAATTAAAATTACGGATACAACTTGTGCAAGCCGCACTATTGCAAATACCCACCCGCCATTGCTTTTCGCGTTCAAACATCCGATGATTGCGTTCAGCTGTGAAATTAATTATATTTATTTATAGTAAGTGTATGTAAGAATCAGCAAGTGTACGTACAAACGCTGCACTTAAAGACTGATTAAATTAGAATATCTTCGAAATTAATTAGCAATCTTATAATAATAATAATGTACATACAAATATGTATTGTTCGGTTCCCCCATTTTGTCGGTAATTAATTTCTAATTACTACTGAACATGGCTTCAAAAGTTAATGGCGTGAGTCTGACGGTAATAACGCATGTTTAACTACTTGTTTATGCGTTGGGCAACTGTATCGCGTATTTATATTTTGCATTTACCCTGACTGTTCAACCATTATCGACGTTATCATCATTATCGTAGCGTACAATCATACGGTACAGCACTCTCCTGTCGGAAGTTTGGTTATTTCTCTGTCTAACCCTAACCTGACGACTAATTTATTATCTCTAATCATAATTATTCATAAAATTCTTAAATACCAATGCAGTAAAATGATAGTAAAAGAATTAAAAACACAACTCACGGACACAAAAACAAATTTTTATATAATTGCACACTTATACAATACACAGGAGTATAGGACAGTATACACAAATACAATGCGGTAGGCCTATATACAAATACGTAATACAGTTATTTTCATTTATTATCAGAAATTACAATAATTATGATAACGTACCAATAATAAAGTCAATATTAATAATAAAGATGGTAGTAAATAATAATAATAATAATAATAATTTTATTATAATAAAAATATAATTCAGAAACTTGCAGCTAGTATACACACCGGTACCAATCTGAGAGCTTGACCTTGACGACAGCTGGCAAGGACAACAGCTAATTGTCAACTTAAAAATATCGTGTCGTTACTCTATAGGTGATTATTTGCATTACTTTATACCGGATCATATTTTAATATATTATATATTATTCATATATTCATATTTCCTGTCGGAACTGTTTCAAGGTCAAGCTCTCAGATTGGTACCGGTGTGTATAACAATCAAAACCCATAATAAAAAGTTAGTAGTGATCAGTAAACTACACAGAATTTAAATTGTTTAAAAAATCCAATAGTGAAAGGCCTACAACTAGTACTCAAACTTAAATTGTCAGTAATAATAAACAATAAAATCAGTATAATTTTTAACACAATGCCATAAAATTTGAATGACATGTTTGAATTGGTATCCAACTCACTTATTGACAAAATCTGTATAATTTGAATTGTGAAAGATATCCGGGCTGTTTGGCCGTGGTCCCTGGTTAAAAACAAAACCAAACGTTTCGGCAGCTCCACTGGCTGCCATCATCAGTGGAATAAAATTTCTGCACTTTGGGTGTCTACGTGCAGGTCCACAGGGCCTGCACGTAGACACCCAAAGTGCAGAAATTTTATTCCACTGATGATGGCAGCCAGTGGAGCTGCCGAAACGTTTGGTTTTGTTTTTAACCAGGGACCACGGCCAAACAGCCCGGATATCTTTCACAATTCAAGTGACACCGGCCGTGAAAGCCTAAGGAATAATTTAAAATCTGTATAATATTTACATTATTTCTTCCGTCGTGTGACTTCGTGTTGCGTTTTGATTTGAATTTACGCGTTTCGAGACATATGTCTCGTCATCAGAAATAAATAAAATAAAAATTCACTCTTAGCGAGGTCGTTACATATTAAATACAAACATTGGAAAACGATTACACACATATCCGCTTTACTTGAGTGCGCACTCGAGTCGGACCGATCGGACACTGACTATCAATAGCTATTGTGTAGACAGGTTTATTGCGGTATCGTAGACCGGGTTTGATTTAAAATTTAAATGATCGTTTAGCACGAAGTCACGACTGTGTACGTCATTGTACGCCCTATATATCTCAAATTCTTCCAAGGTTGAGGGTGAACGCATGCGGGAGCTCCAGCCGTGCTTCGTATAACAATTCAAATGAGATTTGAAGTTTTATTTTATTTTATTTTATTGACATAACCAAAATCATGGTTACGATTGTATATTGTATTAGTTTTTCATATTAAAATCAGTGTTATCTGAGGATGGGACTTAGTCCCGAAACGCGTCATAACTAGACGAAACTTTGTGTCGCTAGAGTGGATAAAAAGGTAATTATATAATTATTTAAAATAAGTGACACGGTACGCTAAAAAAGTATAGTTCATGTAAGTGCCTTTATTACAAAAATGCATGGGTTTCAAGTTGGAAACAAAGCTTGTACAATTATGATTTTCATTTAACAAGTGACGTGCATAGTTAGATTGTATGTTTGATGGTGTTGTCTGACCCTTCAGATTGTGCTTTGGTGTGTGTTCAATAAAACGTTTTTGGAAACCCCTTCCCGTCTGGCCGATATAAAAGCATTCACAATCGTCGCACGATAATTTATACACCCCCCCCCCGTTTTCTTTTCTAAAGGGATAGTTATTTTATTACGGAGTATGTTCATAAGATTATTGTTGGTTTTAAATATTACGGTCCTATTGTTATTATTTAACACACTAGTAACAACTATGCACGTCACTTGTTAAATGAAAATCATAATTATACAAGCTTTGTTTCCAACTTGAAACCCATGCATTTTTGTAATAAAGGCACTTACATGAACGCCTTGGAAGAATTTGAGATATATAGGGCGTACAATGACGTACACAGTCGTGACTACGTGCTAAACGATCATTTAAATTTTAAATCAAACCCGCTCTACGATACCGCAATAAACCTGTCTACAAAATAGCTATTGATAGTCAGTTTCCGATCGGTCCGACTCGAGTGCGCACTCAAGTAAAGAGGATATGTGTGTAATCGTTTTCCAATGTTTGTATTTTAATATGTAACGACCTCGCGAAGAGTGAATTTTTATTTTATTTATTTCTGATGACGAGACATCTGTCTCGAAACGCGTAAATTCAAATCAAAACGCAACACGAAGTCACACGACGGAAGAAATAAGGTAAATATTATACCATCAAATTTGTTCTTATACATTGCCTGTGAAATGTATTCTTAATACAAAATTTGAAAAACAATGATACATTAACTAAAAATCCAAAGTTTATAAAACAGCAGTATAAAAATTTGAAGGATCTATAATAAATTGTATTTCAAAATTTTATCTTAAATTAATCAGAACGTAATGTGTCATAAAAACTGGAGTGACATTTTGGAATTGAACTCTGAAGATTCTGGTAATTTTTTCTCGACATTAGAAGTGTGTTTGTATAATACGTGTTTAATTTAACCTCATTAAAAGACAATAATCGTGAATATCTTGTTCTCCTCTCTGTAATGTTGACGGTTTTATAAGTTTTATCTTTATATAACATTTTATAAAAGAATTTGTTTTTCATTCTTTTTAACTCTAAAAACAGAAACATCTGAAAACCTGAATGTCTCCCCTTGTTTGTTTGTGTTGAAATTTGATGTCGTAATTTCAGATAAACATTTTAAGTCAAAGAAATTGCCATAAGACATTTTATGTAATTTAAAAGGCACTCCAGTTTTTTTGCAGTTCTGCTCAAATTACTGTATTGTCTTGGTACATAAATTGGCCCAGACTTCAAGGCTCGTTTAATATTTTTTTCTATTAATGAATGTGTTGCATCTCCCTCATTTTGAGTTGTCCACTCACTAAAAATGTATGTGTAATAACATTAATTTTCAAATTTGCTACTGCATACAGGTATAGAGTGATTATAAACTTGTTTTTCTGCTGCCCACAGCAGTTGTCTGAGTATAAAATTAATTGTAAATCATCTGAGTCTTGTCTCTTTAGCTTTTTCCTGAAAAAATGTAACAGGCATGAACCGATTTCATTGGCTTCATGTCTGGCTTCTCCCTCATGCCACAAATAACAATGTACATTACCATTTCTTTTTTTGCAGCTCGCTTGTAGTAAAGTTGTACGTTGATAGTACAACTTAAGAAAAAATGCTTTGTATATCTGTATTTAGATATTTGTTTGGTATATGTGTTGGTAATTACAGTAATAATGTGTCGTCTATGTCACCTTGCCAGGTAGGGTTGCTTGAGGTACACATAACCGCTCGCGCATACGCACAGTTGCAGTTGCCTGTAAACACATATACGTTATAAGGTAACAAGATTCCACCTCCAAAGAAATACAAGTATACCATCAAAATTCGTAGTGAAATATGCAGAAACGCAATCTTATTAATATTAAAAGAAATAGAAGAATAAAATAAACTAAATAAATACAGTAATGAAGAGACAATATATTACTTAAAGATAATTAATATTGTCAAGGAATAAAAAGAAATCGAAACAAAAAGGGAAATATTATCATAAATGAATAATTAAATAAATAAATAGGGAAATATAGAATGCAAATTTAGGAATTAAATAATGCAATTAACATGAGAAAACAATAACTGACGATGACAAATACCCAGAAGAGACGATCAAATGATAAAAAATGTAAATAGTTATTAGTAAACCATTATAATGTACAAATATTAAACTTAGCATGTAAGAAATAAGACATTGAGTATAGCCTTAAATTAAAACTACGAGGAAGTCTGCCAACTTCAAACAGCTATTGTGTATAAGTGAACTACAGACCTGTAATTAATATAAAATTACAAATATAATAATATTGAACAATAATTATAAAAGTTAGGGAGTGTGACAGTGTAAGAAGGTGAGAACAACGGTGATAGACTTTAAGAAGTAAAAACAGTGTATAGTGTAAGTGAATAAACATATTTACAATATGAACATTGCATGAAACATATAATTTATATGAAATAACAAGGTAACTCATATAGTGCAATAAAACCAAGGAGAAATAATAAAAAAATAAAGAATCTTCCGTTACAAACTCATAATGTAATAGTGACGAAGATAGAATAAGATTCTACGGAATAATATTAATTATAAATTGAGAGACCGAACCTGTGACCCATAAATATATCATTGCCAAGACCTTAACTGAATAAATTAGTGTTTTCGTAGAAAGGATTATTGTTGGAAAAAATATTGAAATCAGGCAGAACGTGTCGAATTTTAATGCTGGTTTTTATACAAATTAAAGGCGAATACGAGTCGAAACGATACTGAAAGACTATGAAAATAAATAGAAGAATGATGTTTTAATCGATGGTGCAAAAAACTAGAAGTCCAGACGCAAAGAATCAAGAAAGAAGATCGTAAAGAAAACTACCATTTGGTGAGATCTCTCCAATAGTCAACCATGATATTTGAAAAAATCTTAACATTTAAAGTTCGAATCACAGCGACATACTATCGCAAAAACAATAAAAACTTTAGAACAGTGAATTCTAATTGTACACAAATAATTATTAGTAGTAAGAGTTTCTTTTTCAATTGTTCATTTGCACTTTTGTATGATCCAAAGAACCCACTGATACACAACATACATCAACAACACCTAATTACCAAACATTAATTTATAAATATTATGTTTTATGATGTTTCCGACTTATGTATTATACTTTGACATGACTTATACATGAACCCTGAGATTGAGATTTTACATGCTGTACAACAGAAATGAGTTTCAAAAAGATTAATAAAAAATGATTGAATACGAAAAAAGAAAGTAAGGAGTTTGAGTATTTATTTTCTACCTGTAAGAGTTTTCTAACAAATTGGCGCATACAACGTGAGGCGCTTCACTACATAACCACATATAATAATTAGAAGGCAGGAATCACGTTTTCTAACAACGTATATACATAATAAATGTGTGCGTGTGTGTGTTTTTAGTGACTTCTGGTTTCTGCCTTTAGCCCTTAAAAGATCACGTTCCGATGCTGCACGGCGTTTTCACATCATCCCTGTTATTATTCTCAGACTTACAGGGCTGTGAATGTCGAATACCAATAGAGCAGAGTAAGCAAAGGCAATTGGATTATAGTATTACCAAATGTTTTACTGATCATGGTTCGTTTAAAACTTATTGTTTTAAATACTTTGGGCCAATACGTATTTAAGGAGGAATCCAAAGGTGGAGGACAACAAAGCATCTATTGAGGAGAGAGTGACACTTTGGAGTAAAGGGCAATAACTGTGAAACGTCGCATACCCACCTGTGATCCCGATACAACGACAGAGAGCTTGATGCAAAACAAAAAATAAATAAATGGGCAATATGCGACAGAATGATTAAGACTAACACGATGAACAAGTGTGAAATAAAGATAAGAACGAAGGGCGGACCAGCACAGTAGAATGTGGCAAGATGGATGCTGGACAGAAAATAGTAATGAAAAGACGAGTGATGAGAAATGTAATGCCTGCGTATCTATGAGGAAACGTCGAAAAACGGTTTCAGAGTATACGCGGGGCGAAGAGTAGGATAGGTGGCTTTAGTAGATGAGAATTTCACTCGGCCATTGTAGACGGGTGCGCTGGTAGTTATAATGAATTTCATTTCTTCAAATAAAAAGTTAAAAGGTCTCAGGGTTATAGAACGTGGAAATTCTACAGTTCGTTCTCAGGACGACATAAGAAAAAAACACACATTGAAATACGCGCACTAATCAATATAACTCTAAGAACAGTGACAGAGGAATCGGTGTGTGTGTGTGTGTGTGTGTGTGTGTGTGTGTGTGTGTGTGTGTGTGTGTGTGTACAGTGAAAAACGTTTAACTCGAAATGACGGGGACGAGCTATTTCTTCGTGTTAACAGAATTTCGTGCTAAAAGGACAAAAAGTGAAACAAAATGAGAAAATGAACAAAAATACTGTATAGATTACTTACTGTATAGTGTAGTAAAATAAAGCAATGAAGAAATTCAGAAGGTACTTATATATAAACGTTTATATATAAATATGATTAAAACTTAGTACACACGCACTGCAGCTGTTCTTCACTTAGTCTTCCGATTTAGGTTTTCTGGTGCAGTAATGTGTCTTTTTTAAAGCCCCTGTAGTGACAATGTTCAATTATTTTAATGTAGTCTGTTATTTTCTTTTGCACACAATTCTTCACTACTTTATTTTGAACAAATTATTCTAATTTGCCAATGTGGTCAAACATTTCACCTTCCGAGTTGGCTTCTAAATATCGATGAACACGGCTCAGCAACGAAAACATATTGAATCAAATATATTGCAACTTACCGTCTGCGGCTTCCAGAAACAACGTCTTCACAAAGTTGACATGTTTCGGGACACTTGTCCCATCATCAGAACTTAAAATAATGGTGTGTCATTTAAGTCGATACATTTGTCAATTAATTAAAATATTAAAATTCAACATGAAATAAATAATTTAAAACAATATAAATACGTAAATGTCTAAAAGCGAGCGCGAACGTTTAACGATAAACGATTTTAAGTTCTGATGATGGGACAAGTGTCCCGAAACATGTCAACTTTGTGAAGACGTTGTTTCTGGAAGCCGCAGACGGTAAGTTGCAATATATTTGATTGAACAACACGTGGCTTGGTACTAAATATTTTGAATTATTCCTTTTAAACATGAAAACATATTGGTAGCGGTAAGAAGTGGTAAATTCTCTGTTATTTCCGTGTCAAGTTCGTCGGCACTCCCATCATTTTCACAGTTTTCAATTTGCACTGTTTTGGGGGGGGGGGGTGAGACGTATGGATTTATTTGTCATGTAGCTGTCCAAAGCCAGGAAACAATTATTTTCTAACAAAACTTTTTCGTGTTAACCGATATTTTGTAGGTAAAACATTTGTGTTAACCATACAAACTGCAATTGTAAAATACAAGCAGCGATCGGGACCTGAGTCACATTTCGTGTTAAACGTTTTATACTCTATGTACTAATCTGTATAATACTAATCTGAAGTGGCATTATAGGAAATAAAAATACATTTAAAACTGGGATAGTAGTTCAGGAGAGAGAATAAACGTGTTAAGATTTGCTGATGGTATTGTTCTAATTGCAGAAAACAAGTAAAAAGTATTAAATAATACTGAAAATTATTGGAAGAATAATTTGGTTTAAACGTCTCAAATGCAAAACGAAAGTCATGGGGCGCGCTACACCTCCGCTCGGCCGGGTAAACATTTTAGAATTACATACTAAAGCTCCGCTCGCCTTGTGTTAATGGCCCCAAACGAGATATAACAGCTCCGCTCGCCCATCTTTACCACCCCTTAGGTATTCCCCACTCTCAGTCCCATTTCAACCGTTCCACAAAAGTAATCGTCCCAAAATAGCTGTTACAGGTATGTCGGCCCACCTATACAATATACGTGGTCATACCGAGCAGAGCTGTCGTGCAGTGGTTATTATGGCGTCTGTCGAAAGTCAGCGTAAAACTGAATTAATAGTTTTAGATAATTTTAAGTTTACAAGCCCAAGCATATGCAGAGTGGTGAAGTGAAGTGGGGATGTAATTGATAAACGTGCAACGCTAAAATTTATTCAGTCGGAACCACGGAAGAAAGAATAATTTCAAGAAGAGATGGTAACCATAATCATCTTGCCGTTAGCCAGCAAGGTATTCAACGTCAGGTTATTAGTGCTACCGCGAAACGAAAAGCTGAAGCAGAAGTGCATAAAAGACCATCCAAAATTTTCCGTTCCGCAGCCGAAAATATGGATTCCAGCAGCATATGTGTGAGTGACGTGCGCGCTATTAAACAAACAATTTACCGTGCTAGAAGGAAAATTTTGCCACAATTACCAAAAAGTGAGGACGAAGTGTTCTATGTTTTACAAACCCTTGAACCAAAACAAATCGCGAGGAAAATTTCGTATACGTAGTCGATAGACAGAAACATATTATTATTTTTACATGTTATACGAACTTAAAATCTTGTGCGAGTCAGCTACTAGGCCTATTTATATGGACGGAACATTTCAATTTTGTACAAAATTTTTGTCACAACGTTTTACAATCCACGGTTTCCGAAATAATCATTACATACCACTCGTGTTTTGTGTTTTAGGAAATAAGACGACTGAATCTTACAAAAATAAAAGCGGCGTGTAATTGAAAAGATTTACTTTGGAATCCCCGGAATGTGATGATTGATTTTGAGAAAGTGATACATCGGGCACTCGAAGAAGTCCTACCTCAGTCAAATGTAATTGGTTGCTGTTTTCACTTAACACAATCTTGGTGGAGAAAAATACAAAACTTAGGTTTGGTTAGTGAATATAAGAATAGGGATTCCGAAATAGGAAAGTCGTTAAAATTAACATTTGGCATGATCTTTTTACAACCTGACGAAGTGGGAGAGTTTTTCACCATGGAATTAGCTGAAACAAAACCTAACGACTTATGCAGATTCTATCTATCTGCTTATGCAGGTTATTTGGTTGAAATTTATGTGGACGAAGAAGCGGAATTCTCATCGCACAACATCTGGCCTTCTTTATCGGCAGACAGTAACAGGACCACAAATGGCTGTGAATCTTTTCATAGTCATTTTAATCAAAAATTCTGCCATAGTCATCCATCTTTGTATGTTTTTATAGACGCCTTACAGAGTATACAAATGGAAACGTACATAAAAATTCAAAGTTCGGAAAAGCCGAATAAAAGTAGAAGTGAGAAACAAAGTCAGCTGCGTCAAAGGACAGACGTGACGTGTATAAGCGACAAGATATTTCGAGGCTGCAATATGCTAAAATTATGTCTAAGTGGTACAGTGCATGATACGAAACAGTACTGATTTTATTTTATAATTATTTATAAAAGTGTTATAAAAATTAATAAAAATAAAAATATATGAAAATGAACAAAAAATAATAAAAAAGCATATATTGTAGTTCCGCTCAGCGGATATCTACAACTGATGATCGCTAATAAGCATGAAATATACTTTCTATTTTAGTTTAAAACATTGAAATAAGTTTGACAAGCTCTCTGAAAGTTAGTTTCACTATGCTGGGAGGGGGGGGCGTGTTTCTCCTCTTTCTTCTTGAATTTACCTGCTGAACTCGAGCGGAGGTGTTATATGGGATTAAAGTCATAAAATAAGACCCGAGCGGAGCTGTAGAGCGGTCGAGGGGAGGAGTAGCGCGCCCAAGTCATGAAAAGCTCTAGAAACAAAAGTGGGAATTTTTAGGCATTAAAATGGGAAGACTAACATAGAGCAAGTGGGTGAAATCACCTACTTGGGAAGCAGTATCACGGATAATGGCTGGAAAAAACGGAAATGACATTGGAAGCAGAACGGCACAAGCCAAAAGAATTTTTTATAAGAAAAAAATTGGTGGCTATCAAATATTAGATTAAGAATGTGGAAGAAATTTGTGAAGTTATACGTTTGGAGCATCGCACTAAATGGATGTGAGGCCTGGAGAGTAGTGGAAACTGAAAGACGAACAATAGAGGCATTTGAAACAAATTGCTATAGGAGCATGCTAAAAGTAAAATGGGTAGACAAAGTAGTCAAAGACCGGGCCCGGGACATAATGGGAAAAAGAAAACATCTGTGGAGAACTATGACAAGTAAACGAGACAGGTTGGCGGTGATCTGGTTGAGACATCCAGAACTAATGGCTATGGTGGAGGGTGCAGTGAATAGGAAGAACTGTAGGGTAAGGTAAAGTTTGTATTTCACGAGACAGATTGTTGAGGACGTAGGATGTTGGAGATATTCAGTGACGAAACGACTGACTCAGGAGCGGTGCTGGAGGACCGCATGAAACTAGTAAGGCGGCTGACGACACAAAGAGGGAGACACACCTTCTTCAAGAAGAAGCCTGGTTGATTCTTTTGCACCGATTATTGGCCACTGATAAGGAAAAAATTGGTTGCTGAAGTGTTATGTCAATGACGGAAACTTCACTATTATAATATATAATTAATTAAACGAGCTAAGTGAGTTCTCAGTTTTAATTCGACCGTTTGCCATTTGTCTGTATGACTATCTAGCTGTCTCTTTGGGGAATGCCCCACGATAACGTCCGAATGCGTCAACCAATTTTCGTAAAATTTGGCGGGCGAGTCCATTCTTTTATCCTTGAGAACCCTATTGTTTTTCAGATTGATCCTCCAAAAATTAGGGGGGAGAGACAAAAAGTGAAGGGATCAAAATTGTGAAAAAATCGCAAAAACCCATGTGGAATATAAAATTAAAGTTAATTTTAACCATAATCTGAGAATAGCGTTGATTTTTGTAAGTCAGGGTCCAAAAGGTGGGTGAAAATTTTGACTAAAACGCAAAAATTCATGTGGGTATCAAATTAATGAGAATTGTAACTAACATCTGGGCGTAATTTTACGTTTTTAATAACTCAAAATTTTTGGCTCCCAGAGCTGGAAAAAGAGATTAAAAATTAGAAATAAATTGTGAAAATCCAGCAGTCCAGCAGCGTGTCAGACTAAAAGGAACTGTAACCCAAATGCGAATGTTTCAAATTTTTAGTGTTTATTGTGTGACTGTGTGCTCTACAATTGTTATATTATTAATAAAGAAATAGAAGAGAAATCGGGATTTTTATTGCTTTTCCATAATTGAAAAATTGTCTAATATCGAAACTTATGTAATAATAAATGTCCTTCGTTCAAAATAGTGACGAGTTCAGCAGCTGAGGAAGCTTACTATATATAGTCTATATAATCGTTTACATGTTGTATGTATGTGTGTGGGTATGTTTTCTTATAATTCTCGTGTAGACAGTGAAACGGAACAATGTGATTAGGTAGTACGGTCCAGTACGATGCACTGTGCGGTGATGTTACAACTAATTACGTTAGAAATTACAAGACACACTAACACGGGCTGAGTAGCAAGTACAGTAGTGTAGGACCAAAGCAGGCAGGAAAGCAGGAAAAATAATTAACTTAAAGGTAATGCGACTTCCGCAGTAGCAGCAGCAGCAGCCGCCGGCGGTAAATTGGCGTGTAAACGCAAGATCGCAGCACCAGGCACACTTATCCATATCTAACCCACTTGTGTCAACAATATTGAATTAAACTGTTATACACCACTTCACAAAAGTTATAACTGGATTTCTTAACCTCATCACCGTCTCGACGCAAACAGAATTTCCCTTTAAGGCGGGGCACTCAGAGCGGATGTCGTCTGAGCTATCGATTCGACGGATTTAGTAGCTGCATCACTTCCGCCACACTATGACCAGCTTTGACAGTAAAGGATATATAAATCAAATTAATGATATAAATTATACTTACAGGTATTCTGATACTACTAATTAGCTAACAATCAATAACACTCTATTTATATTTAATTATTAAACTGAAATAGTGGATAGTTTATACTTAATAATACAAACTAATATTATTATTTATTAGTTTATAGAACACTGAAGCCACTTATCTACCCAAGTGTACGAGGAACTCGCAGAATCATATCATTGGTTCTGTATCATTAACGCTCTCCATTTTGCCTTTGCTAACTGTTGTCATCAGTCTGGTAATCGCTTTGTCTGGACGATGCCTTCAATTGTCTCTTCCAATCAAGTTTTATTCTGCAATGATGGACTTGGAGTATAAAATGTAAGAATGCTAGACAGCGTAAGGCCTCAGCCAGAACCAATAGATTTCAACCTTTTTGAAGCAACAGTTCCCCAGACCAACAACAATCATTCGGTAGTTGGCAGAAATTCAAGTAGCATATACAGATTTGACCTATTACCTAATATTTTTCAAGATAAGAGCTTTGTAAAGACTAAAGGATAGATTTTTAAATAATAAAGTTGTGTTAGTGGTTATAATCACAAACATAAATTACGCTGTTGCACACCACTATACAAAAAATTCATATTATGAGATAAAGGAATTTTCTCGTTGTTACTATTGTAGTATATTTCCATCTGATGAGCTGAGAGGGTCGAAAGTGCTAGTCGGGAATTTTTTTATATAGTGGTGTGCAACAGTGTAATTTCGGTAAAGGGTAGTTTGTTAAGGTGGGGAAGAAGAAAAAAGAAATTAACAAAATAACAGTTTAATAGTAAACGTTAACAAAATGTTAAAAACTGAACATTTTATGAGGAAATTACGTTAATTAACAATGAAATATGCATACATACAAAACACAAATCAAAAATGCTTACTATAAACAGGAATGCCCACCATCCCTACGCTTGATGAATCACCCCCCCAAACTTTATGAATACCCCTTCCCCCAAGGAAAGGTATTTAAATTTAAAAGAAAATGTGATTGTAATAAGCGTTTTATTACAAATAAACTAAAGCTAAAAATAGTACAGTTTGGAAATAAATTCTCATTTGAAATTAAACAAATATATAAATAAAAAATCTAATGAAATTAATAGCTACGTGTAAGACAATATTTCAAAGCAAAGGAGCAAAATATCAACAAAGCGTATTGTAAAGAGAAAAAATGAAAACAATAATGGTTTGATTAAGTCCTAGTTGCTTTGACTTATATTCGGCAAGGTACCTTCTTCCTCTGATATGACGATAAAGAAAAGGCATCAATCATTTCTTCATTAGGAATCGACTTTTATAAGTCTTTCTCTGAAGCTAGAACCATACAGTTCGAAACCCATGAATCTCCCATTGGAGACCTGAGCCTGTTTTTCATTATTTAACTCAGCTCATAGCTCTTTCAGCCGAACAGCTGTTTACGGCCAAAGATTGCAAAATTGTATAATAAACATTCAGTCTGTTAAAGCCCGACAAATTAAACATATGACGTTAAAATTGACTATAAAAAAATTTTACGGGGATAAAGTCATGTCTTATTGATATTAAATAAAATATAGCTATAGGAACTATACTAAGAAAGTACCGTTATGAAATAGATGTGCGGGGTTTTGTCAAAGAAACGCAGCATTGAGCTGGTGACAGTCAGACGGCTGGAAAGTCTGAAAAAGTCACGCAGCAAACACCCTATCATAAAATTATATTGTGTTAAAAACTAGAAAAAAGTAATTGAAAGTTTGTGAAAGTTGATTGTCTTTCAACAATAGGACCGTTATGTGTGAGAGAGAGGGTCGAGAGAGAGAAATCATGTAACGCGTCTTTTCCCACTATTTTTGAACGCGCAGTTATTGGACGAATAAAAAAACGCGTCATTTTTTTTGCGGGAGAATTGTCGTGATCGGTTGGGTAGCATTGAATTTCGCGGCACATGTAGCCAATCGGGAAATGCTCTGTAAGGATTAGGTGAGGGTAGTTCTTAGTTGAGTATAAAAAAAAAACGTAGTTGGAGAAAGAGGCAGTCTGCGGAGAAATTACATTCATTAGACTCGCAAATAGTGTTGTTAAGAAATAATTATTAGTGAACATAGTATTCAGTATACGGTAAAGTTACAATACGGGTGAAACTAATAACTATATTCAATCGTCTAAATAATAATAATAATGAAAGTAAATCAGTAGAGAAGTCAGATGTAATTAACGGTATTCGAGTAAAATCATAAGCCTTTATCGAATATACAAAAATCGCCTGAATCTAAACCAAATTTCGAAGTGTGTGCGTACGGTGGGCAAAGTAAATGCCACAGCGGAACTTGTCACGTATCAATTAAGCTGACGATTGCTGCATATTGTCGTGTGTTGAAGGCACTTAGCGTCAATAACTTATATATTATGTGCTCAGTAAATAGTGTGTAATACAGCACATTCGCGTTTTCTCTAGATCTTAAAAGTGAATGGTATCTAGTGTATGTGAATATTGTGTATAAGTGAAATGGTAATCAACGAGTGAAATACACCAGGATCTACGGCTCAGCAGCGGACCTGAGGACTTCAAGTACGGACAACGTTCAAAGGAATTTGACACAGCGCTTCGCAGATTTGTGGAATTCAACGAACAAGTAAAAATTTTAATGAACACTCATGTAATATTGTAATCTAGTGTCAATTCTTGAAATTTTACTATTAGTGACTCAATCAGTTTCAAAGAACCCACAATCAAAAGAAGATTATCATAAAATTTATATGTTGATCTTACTAAATCAATCAAGATTATTAAATGTAATATTTAAATGCAAAAGTTATTAAACATACAAGTTATAACATTTAATATTGTGTTTATTTATTACTGGCGCCCTGGAATAAACTGTAAGAGTCGCTGCCCAAAGCAAGAGTTAAGTAAACAGTTATTTATTAGTAAAATTATACCTAACATATCAATTACAAGATAGGTGTAATAATTAAAACTTCAATAATAATTAATATTAGTTTAGTAGTGATTCCATTCAATGCTTGATTAGAATTTTATAAATTAACCCTTGCTTTGAACGGCTCAAGGTGTAAATATTAAAATTGTTTCACCAAGAAAGAGCTGAAGGTGGTAAACAAGCCCTTATAAGGCTTCAAAGAACCCTATGTGACCCAAACCCCCTAAAATTTCAATGACTGTCCTATTTCAATGTCCCCTGTGGACACTCCTATTATAAAGAAAATAACATTGTGTGCTAGTTAAAGAAATCCAGTTTTGTAATTTTTGTAGGTAAAAGTTAGCAAAATTTAAAAAATTATCAAAAAACACCGCAGACATTTTAAAAGTGCCAAGTTTATACAATTTGCTCTCACTGCACAGTTTCTAAAATCTTGGCATTAACTAACGCACAACCAATCTCATCTACTTCTACACAGTCTTGATCTCTACTTAGTTCTTGTGACAGCTACTACCGAGAAGGCTTCTTCACAGAGTAGGGTGGTTGCAAAATGAATTAATATTTTCACTGGTCTCTTCCTCAATTTCGGGGACAGAGATTTACTCAGTTTACTAAATTCCAAAGTTTTGATGAAACCATGGATCGGAAAATTGTTTTTAATGAAGCGTTTGATGTTATAACAAACAGAAAATAAAGAATTCCACAATCACTCGTAGCGCAGTCATTCGTGGCGTCCCAGAACTCCGCGACGCGAGGGTTAAAAACAACTGTCAGATTACTAGCAGAAATTGACATCGTCGGGACAAGTAAATTGTTCAAAGAAAATGTATATGTAAAAGCTCCAACAATAAAAGAATTCTAGACTTCCTATGTTTGTACTTACCCTTTATGTTAATAAAATTATCCGATATCTCTTAATTACACGCTCCATATATATTATAACAACACACAGGTTGCAAATTTAATGTAATTTAAATTTGTGGAGCCCCACGTTCTTTGGGACGCCAACATTTATAACAATACAAATACAAATCTATTTGTGTTTGAATAGCCCCACGATCTTGGAGCGCCAAAATTTATACAACGATACCTTTTGTGCTGTGTATACATTCATACAACATTACTGATACCGTGTTTATAAATTGGGGTTCAGGTGTAATCGTAATAAGAGTAGTCCTTTTAGGAATCGTAATATGTTTTCATTTATTTATTCAACAAACAAAATAAAAAAATAATAATATAATAATAATATTTGCTTCGCCATAAAATATTCATTATCTATGGTTTCAAGCTCATCATAAAATTAGATTTTATATCTTATATCTTATATTAGCAATTTTATGTAAAACATTTCTTCATTATACTATAAATTTTCGACTACTCAGTCTGAATGTGTGCTTTATAAATTTGTTAATATTTCCATTCTTATTCTATACTTGACATACCTTTTACGGTTTTATAATCATTTAAAAAAAACTAATTGAATATTTCTAATTACTTTACTTTATATGCTTTCAATAAAAAATTTAAAGTATTAAATCAATTGTTAATTCTCCAAGCAAGGATTTAAATTATCTTCATATTGACTGTTCATCATTAAAGAAAATATCATTAAAGAAAATTCTTATTACAAGTAAATTACATTCTCTTATCTCTATCTACATAATTTTTCTTTAATTTAAAATATTTTTTATTAATGTCTTTCAATGTCTTTATTCTTTTATAATTATAAATTGGTTTTTCGTCACCTAAATTCTGCAGATTGTCCCATGTCCTTCAGTGATCTGTCGGTCCTCTCCTACTGGATGTCCTCTTGCGTTTTCCGGTTCCGCTGGTTGTCCTATCGTCTCTCGTCCTTCATGGTCCCATCGGCTGGCTGTAGAATGGAATGACGTGTTGCTCTGGATCGGCTGCTGTTGTTATATAAACCGTCTCTATTGCTCTGCTTATCGTTCCTCTGCTTGATGTTCTCTCGCCATCTGTCTAGAGTGTAGATGTTTGTCGTTGTAGACTGTTTGTAGACGTCCGATAATTGTAGTTACAGTTCTTTTTTTATTACTTGAACTAACATGTTGCCCCTAATACTTTATAGTTTATAAATAAAAGATAAATAAAAGATACTGTCGATATTGTCGTCTAACTATGTCTGAAATAATTAAAATTTCGCGTCTCTGAAGGACATAGCGTACCGCAGCGACTGAAGACTGTTTGAAGAGTAAATTTGGCTCTCCTGGGCTTGTATTTATATTCACCAAAAAAACCACACCTGTCGCTACAGAATTCTGCAGGTCAGAAGCTGTCCACAGAGTCTGTTCCCCCACTCTCGTCTAATTTCACATATTCGCACTTTTTCGCCAATTGCAATGTCTAATGCGGATTTCAAAGTGATCTAACGTTGTCTAATTTAATTATACACATTATACGTAATTATCATAATGATCGCATCATTAGTGTAATTACTATGCTTTAAAAATCCCACAGAATTCGCACTGAACGTCATAATTACATAGAATTCGCACTGCACACGTGTCTGATTTTTATGCATTTTTAGAAATCACTACACTCTTTCTAATATTTATGGTTCGTTTATAATTAAATAAAACTTTAATTTAGCATCTATTTGGGGTGAGATTGCAAACTTTCAGGCTTTAACAGGCTTCACGCACACACACTATTTAATTACGTACACGCTCTCAGCGGCAATCGCGTGATGTTCCTGTTGATTCATGTTTATAAGCCAGCTTCCAATTTCACACCTGCTTGTCTATTACATATTACTAAAATTAATTTAAATATTTATTTTATTTCATATATGCGCATTACAGCATATGCTTGTATTGTCGCAATATATATATACCATGACAAATTAAAACGAAATACTGCAAAATAAACTGTTTTACGCTCATTAATTCTCTAAAAAACGTAGTTGATAAATTCAGTAGACACACCCATGTTAAAATTAGCAAACCAAACACGCATGTGAGAGAGTTCTCCCACCCTCTCACCGCGTACAAAACAAATATTGCTCTTTTGTAATACCAATTAAAAATAACAAATATCAAATATCAATTTAATTTTAAAAACCAATAAATGTAAGCTTGCGAAAGTAAAATTATACGTATAAAAAAACGATATTTTCCTAAAAGTTACCTTTTTTAACGTCAAATACCAGAAACGTAAGTAATTAACTCGACTTCCAATTAGTGTGCACACCCTCGTTACAAATTACAATTGTATTTGCACCAGGTTCGCTACGTATCTTACAGTTAACTTACTTTTGTCCTTTACATTCGATAACATACAGATCCTAATGTAGGAAATAGGACGGTCGTTGTAGGTAAATCGTGTTGTTAGACGACTTCATAACACAATCTACAATTGTAAATATATTGTCTTTCTCATCTACGGATTAATTCTAAATCATTCTACGAAGTCATTCTACTGAGATTGTTTTTAAAAATTGAATTATGTTTACTTTAGAAATACAATAGTATATTGTCACCTTTCAAATCACTGAACAGGTTTGTGATTGGTGTCTGTGACGTCCTGGGAAAGTGTAACTCGCTGTGTCTCAGACTGACTGACTGCTACGACTGTTGTTCTAAATGTTACGTTTAAACTCAGTAAAACGTCATACTTTGTAGCGTTCTTCCACAGACCTTCCAAGACAAAATCCTGAAAACCTTAATCGTTGTGAAGTGTCATAAATTATTTACATATAACAGTATTTGTGTTCGTGGAAAAACAGACACGGCTCTTCATTTAAATTTTCTCCCCTTTAAAACATAGGTTTCTTCCTTACCGTTACTTGTTCAGACTTGAGCGTAAAATCCTTGAAATCCATTTTTAATTTACTCTCTTTTCCTGTATATAACAACATTAGATACCTGAGCTTGTTCGCACTTCCATTTATTGCAGTATAATTTTACTGTTTGGGAAGCTTAAAGTTAATAACTACGGTCGCCGCAGGTATTTATTGTATTATGAAATCTGATTTAATTCATATTTTAATGTCCCCTACTGACGGAACGATTTTAAATAAACATTGCCGATTCTCGTCAACGAACGTTAAGTCCTCTTAGAGCGCTGGGCAACGATTCAGGCTAGCCTTTAGGGCATCCGTCTTCATGCACCCCTGTCTGACCCCTGTTATAATCGCTGACTTGTATTTACTCGCCAATTTTAAGTTTATTAACAGATTTATTCTGTTTGCTGAAAACGTATTATTCGATGCGCCCAACACTTTTGTGATGCACACCGCTGCACAAAGGAGGTCGAATGGTTTCGTGTATTTTGTTGGAAGGCAACTACCTTCATTACACGTTCGTTGATTTTTGGTTGTACACAACTTTACGGTTGTTCTTATACTTAATTAAACCTAAGTTTGCGCTAGTGTAGCATTAGGGTTTCAGTTTCTTCTTAATCGTAAGATACAGCGATCGAATTTCGCAGGCGAGAGAAGATTGGTTAATTTTATTCTAATAACGTAGTAGAGATCAATAAGATAATAGGAGACGGCAAGGTGTGAAAAGAAGGTTGCATGTAGCGATTATCGTTATAGTATTTCACTGTCCCGCCGATTCTGTGGGTTAGTGTACCCCGCGTACACACATACAAACTCAGGACTTACTTAAATTCAGGAAACATTTGATACCCAAACTTAGATCGAACGCGGATGGTATATTCGATGCAAAACGATCGAAGCAGAACCTGATTCCTTACGTTCCACCCATTTGCCTTATACTTCTTTGTTTTATATTACATTTATTTCTTAAGGCGTTCACAGTCTTAATTTCTGAAGATATCTCTTTTTAAAGTACTGAAATTGAAGCACTGTTTCCAAACTTTTATTCACATTTTCCAGTAGAAGAAATTTTACATGCGTATAGCCTTAAAGCTTTGATCGTATAGCCTAGAATTTTGATAAAATTTCACAATAACACTATTGTATTATTTTCTGATCCTCTTTTTACGGTTCTATACACCCTTTACTAAATGGATAGAAATACAATTCCAGTTACTAATTTACCGATTTTTAAAGCCCACATTTTAATTTTAATTTTACGTTCGAATACTACAGTTATAGGCTGCAAAATTAGCTTTCTGAGACAATTAGTACCGTCACACAGTGACCAAACAGTCATAGTCTTCGTAACTCCGCTGAACTTTATCTCGTGCAAGTATAACAGCTGCATTGTGACGCTGAGGCAAGGTCTGCAGACTGACCACAAAATTGCCGGACCTAACAACGTTTTATAAACAAGAGTATCAGAGACGACGGCAGTGGGCAGACGAACGGCTCGCCGGTGTACTCACGGCACCGGTTAGGGGGTTGCACGAGGAAAGGGTTGAACAGAGACAGATAATTACATTCTTGTGCGGACGCGAGAGTGCCGCCTTTAAATTAATTGTCCCCGACTACGATTCCACACTTGGGCCAGTATAAGTGTGTGTGTGTGTGTGCAGGAAGTCTGTACAAGACTCCGTCTAACCTGGTTAAATCATTAAACTGGCTGCTTTGACTTCATCAGCCTTCCACTTTATACTCTCAGCTGTACAGCCACTTCATTTCAATTCAACTCCGCTACACTAATATACTTTATACTGCTAATTGATTATTCTCTCTTATATCACGACTTTTCAAAGGGTTTCACATCTTAATAATAACTTTGATAATAATTTTATTCCATCAAAAGTTAATTTCCTACAACTTCTTCTGACGCTCTAAAAGCAGTCAGTCGAACGTCTCTCTTTCGATCTTTATGCTCTGTTCGTAGAATTTCGAGTAAATAGACGACGCCTGAATTAATAAATAATTTTATCTTATTTTATTATACTCAGCAGATCTTCTGCTATGCTTTTGCAGTCTATTACAATAAAATAAAAAACTGATTATATTTACAAACGTTTCTCCCACCTTTTAAAACGTATACATTATAATTATTCTAAATTATATTTATTAACTTTAGTACCTGCAATCATAATAACCAAAGGAATAAATATATTTCACTAATCGAATCCAATCTGCAAGCACTTTGGATTTCAGATCTTTACATTGAAGACCAAGATGATGGCTTTTCATGAAGCTGATCCCTTACGAGCAAACGTTGTTGTAAATGGTAGTGTTCTGAAGCAAGTCAGTAATATAGAACACCTGGGCTGCAGTGTATCTTACTTTACAAACAATGATGTGGTGAAGACGTTGCACAGGTTCGACCATATGTGTGGGGCCATCAGAAGAACTCTAAAATCAACTGGGAAAGAAATACCAACAAGATGATGGCCCTCTCACACTTCTCTATGGGTCTGAGGATTTGATATAACGAAGTCCCAGACCAGCTGTATTCAAACGGCCGAAATGAGATTTCTGAGGCTCGTGGCAGGATATATTCTTCAAAATCTAAAAAGAAATGTCCATGTAGGGCAGGAGATGAATATTATGAGTATTCTTGATAGAATTGCGCAGTATTCTTGACCGAATGGATGACTACCGCATCATCAAACAATTATGAAATTATAAGCCGAAAGGACGGAGAGGTGTGGGGCCTCCGAAGATGCGTTGGAGTGACCAGCTCCAATCTATCCGCTTATGACCGGAACAAACCATTTTTTTTTTAATCATTGCTGAAGATAATAATGATGAATAAATACATTTATTACCTGCTTAAGGACAGGTATTTATTTTTACATTTATTTAAATCTCAAGGAACGACACCTTGAGAAACTAAATAGTTACGATATGCAACATCCCATGCCAGATAAAGTCAGAATGATAGGTGGACACTAAGGACAAACAGAAGGTGCCCAGGCGCCTTGGGTCCAGGGGTGTGTTCGTTTTCCGGGTCGCAGCTCGGTGAACGTCAGGTGCTTCCGGTACAGCATGTCATTCGTTCGCAGCACAAGGAGTTAAGATGCGGGACCCCTTTGCACGATGGCGTGCAAGAGAGGGGTTCATTGATTTCTCCGGCCCGGCTCCGCACCAGGGGCGTAGCTCTATGGCTCTCTTAAGGATTGACCCGCAGGAGCTTACAGCCACGCTGGCAAGGTGATAGTTGCGGCTGCCTTATGGCGTTGGCCGGATCCATGGACTAGGGTACTATTTCCCGTACCTCGGACGACACCACAGACGAGGCGGCTCGAACTGATCCTGTACTATATCTGAATCTGAAATTTTGAAGGTCGCTGGACTGGTCAGTTAAGTGTGGGAAAGCAGCCACCGTAGTATGTGTGTCAGACAGGGCAATTGTCATCGCAACTATCAATCCCTCTCCTGTAAAAATTCTGGTATAAGGAGCAGGCTTCCCTTCGTCTCTTCTGTCTGGCGCTAGCTGTCACGCAAGACGTGCAAAACACACACACACACACACACACCATTGGGATTCCTGACCCGATGGATAGGGCAAGCATCGATTCTAAGCATAAGACAACCACATGTATATAAAAGTACCAAAATCATTAAAAAATATTCAAGTATTCACTTGTTTGTTTAGCTGTGAGAAAAAAGATTATTCAAGTGTAATTACTGTAGTATGAGGATTAAAAAAGTGGCATTTATCGACTTAAACCCGTCTCAAGGTATTCTCATAGCTTCCAATAACTGTTTTTCACATGACAAGAAACATGTGACTGAGCCGGGACACTGCTAGCGCTCCTAGCTGGTTAAACTACTACTAAAGAGTGCTTGCTTTGTGCTTCCCTGAGAGCCAGGTGCTGTGCGGTTTAGCATTCTACGTAGAAACTAGCATACCATCGTACTCGTAGATTGTATTGTTATAAGTTTGAGTATTTCCAAGTATAGCCTAATGTAAAAAGAAGGCTAGGTAACAAAAGCGTAGTTATCTTCTTCTTCTTATTCTTATTCTCTTCAAGAATTAGATGATATAAACCTGTTCCGGCATCCATCTCATCCTCGGACGACCCGCGTCTCTTCTACCAATGGCTTTATAGTTAGTGCCGCTTTCGGCAATCGGTCCTGTGTCATCCTTTGCAGATAATCCCACCATTGTCTTCTGTAAGTTGAAATAATTTAATTTACGCCCTTTACTTCTCTGATAAGTTTACTAATAAATGCTAAGTTTTCTGAAATTATGGCCAACTTATAGTGCATCGAAGCACTTTTTGAAATGATTGCCTTGGGGGGCTGAATGGTCAGTCAGCACACAACTTGAAACGAAGTAATATTAACTACTTTGATCAAATCAAGTCATCAATATCATTTAGACCGGAATATAGGTGAGAAATGCGCCGCCGATTTCAAAAGATAAGAGCTAAGAAGGCATGTGAAACAGTTTTTGGTGACAACAATACGTAATCCTTTTCCCTGAGTTTCTTTGGGCAAGCACTGCTTGCGTCGCTTGCTCTGAGAATTCGCCTCTGACACACACATATAATAATGTATATGGTTAATGATGGCATGTAATGCACAAATATATTGAAGTTTAAATCGAGCTGCTCGCGTTTGATCTCCACTAGACTTGGTATTTATCTGATGCGTATTAAAACGAATAGCTTATACAAACACATTGTAAAATGCGTATGCCGTAATTCAAAAGTCTCGATAACCCTAGTGGTTAACATTTGCTGTTCACCACTAACATTGTTTATTGTTTACCCTCTCATCTTGCTTGCTTATACCAACTGTTTTGCTTCTCTGTCTTGCGTTTTAGCAAAGTTTTGTTTTAATTAGACTGATATTTGTAGTCCAATTTACGTATACGATGTCCTTTTCTCCGTCACGTAAAAATTTATGTTTCGGTGCGTAAGATTCAAATTTAAAGCTTTCCGTTTTGTATTGCTGAGCCCGACATTACATCGCGTAATGTGTGTAACATATGTATGGTAATAATGTACGTAATAATACTGTTTGTGTATAATAGAGTAGCCGGCCTATACGCCTAACTTGCTCGATATAAAACACTAGCGCGTCGCAAGTTGTCCCCTGTGGCGGGCCGCAAGTGTTTTCTTACCCCCCCCCCGGCATATACTAAATTGTTATTACGCCCACGCCTCGCTACGACAAACGTCTTCGAACCACCGCCAAAGCTTTACATACATATTATCTAGTGCACGTATGATAAATCAAAGCCTTCCTTTTTGGCATTATGTCTGTCTTCCTTCCGCCCACCTTTCTCCCTTCTGGTTCACACTTTCATCCTCTTTCCCATTATAAATCCTTACGCATACTATCGCTCCTACCCTCCGCCCTTCTCGTTTTCTTTCTCAATCTATTTCTTCCCCTTCCTAACGCTTCCCGATGTCCACCGTCGTTTAATGTACGTTGTTATTTTCTTCATTCCCACTGCCTTTCTCGGTTCTCATCTGCTATTTTTTTTTTTTAATTTATCACCATAGATTTAGATTTCAATTTACAAAACCTAATAAAATAGGTTTCGCTGCAGTAACGAGTACATCGTATTTCCACTCGTGTAATAGAATAAAATGCCAATTTATACCTCCGTACGATAAGGGTGTAGCGTAAGTTTACTGAAATATTACGGCACTTTTGCGAGTCCATTATTTCGCTCGCCGTATTATTCCCCGAAACGGTTATTTCAATATGCTACACTACAAATCTTTACACTCTTCAGGCACCAGTACACATGCAGCTTCCAATTTTGCAGTAGATGTTATGTAATGTTATTAACCGTGAACTGCTTGTTTGGAGACAGCAACAATATCACAAAAATTATCACAACTCTTATTGATTTATCGGAAGTAGTCGTAGTTCCTCGACACACAGTGCTAGTTTTCTTCCGTGTTTACGAATTAGCTTTTTTGGTCGAAGGACATCACGGAACAGAAAAACAAAATTACTAGCCAAGAGTGTGTTAACTGATATGTCCGGAAAGTGGGAAATTTTCTTTTTTATTTATTATAATGCAGTTTTACAATCTACTCACTTCACAGAGTAATAAGTAAAAGTGATGTATACGTCGTCACTTGAGGTGGGAACCATCCAGCGATGATTACCACGTTCACCGGGTCAGGTCATCTGGCCACTGTCTCTTCAGCCTTCTTACATCCAGTGATGGATTGAGGAGCTCGTTGATCAGGTTATTGCTGTGTCCTATGTTGCGGTTCCCGTACTTAGCGGCGTGCATCTTGATGACATCAGAAATGTATGGAATGTTGAGGTCTTTGTGAAGAGTATAATTAGAGATGAACCAGGGAGCATTCGTTATGCAACGCAAGATTTTTGACTGAACTGTCTGCAGAATCTTTGTGTTGGAAGGTTTAGAGCAGCCCCACAATTCTATACCGTAAGTCCAGATTGGTTATGAGCACAGCTTTATATATGATTACTTTGTTTGCGAGAGATAGGTGAGATTTTCTACCTATGAGCCAGTACATTTGCCTAGCTTTTAAGTTGAGTTGTTGTTTCTTAGCCTGAATGTGGGCTTTCCATGTTAATTTGTCGTCCAAATGCAGCCCCAGGTATTTAACTTCTGATTTTATAGATACGGGGGCATCGTTTATGGTGACTTGTGGACAAGAGCTACGTTTCATGGTGAAGGTTATTTGAGTGGATTTTGCAGAATTAACTCGGATCCTCCACCGCTGGAACCAATCTTGCAGGAGGTAAAGATGGCTTTGCAGTTTCTCAGAGTCTCGTTCCGGGTTGGGATCTACTGCGAGGATAGCGGTATCATCAGGGAAGGTGGCGGTGGTAGTGTAGTCTGTCACAGGTAGGTCGGCAGTAGTGGGAAATGAAAGAAAGAGATAAAAAGAATTACTGGCGCATAAGATGGTCTGCAAGAATATCACAATCAGAACTAAAGAAAACAAATCGGTAAGCGGTGTCTTCGATGAGAACAACTGGTCGAGAGAAGCTAGTTTTGACGTTTGACATTTGCCTGGCTGTCTATCTATTTGGAGTAGGCACATGGCTCACAATTACTTTGAAAGCGTCAAACGATTTTCGTAAAACGTAGCTTGCGTGTTCTCACTTTTACCTCACAGACCTCTGTTATTCTTTTAGATTGATTCCTGCCCAAAATCAGGGCAACAGGCAAACAATTTAAGAAGTAAAAATTTCAAAAATATCGCAAAATATCGTAATAAAACTTTACAAATAAATGGCAAAAATGAATGTCTTTTTTTAACAAAAATTGAAATCTTTTAATTAATTGTAATTTTAAAAATTCTTTAGAAAGCAAATGTAAGAAAAAAGAAGGAACTCCACAAATTTTCTACATAAATATTGTCTTCAGTGTACGGTCCGCGGGCTGTAAGCAGACGGAGAAGCAGACGTAAATCTTCAGTCGTACTTAAATGGTGGCGTTAACGTCATGTACCTACTAATTTTCCCTGCATTGTTGTTGTGTGGGTCACCAAATTAAAGAAAATTTTCACCAAAAACTAAAAATAATGTTCAGTTTTGGAAATTTTAAAATTTTACGACACCAGGGTAAAAAAGGGAATCAAAACTTTGAAAAATTGCAAAAATCCCTGCCGGGTGTCAGGCTATCGAATTTTAGCATAAGTCTGAATGTTGTGTTTACTTGAAAATGTATTGACTTTACAGGCATTCATGGGTAAAAAATGGAAACTAAGAATCATAAATAAGTAAAACTTTACTCACAACTTTAATAAATTAAAATTTTTAGTTTTTTTTTCTAATAATAAGAACGAGTTGTGCAGGTCAGGGAGTACTGCAGAAGGTATAACGGCTCTTATAGTATGGCCTTATATGAAGAATGGATGAAGGTCAGCTTCCAAGACAGATATTGGTGCCAGTACTGTAACTACACAGGGTGAATGAGAGGGATCAATCACTCCCCCAGAGCTACACAAATTTCAGCTAAATTGCGTAATCATTTAACGTAGATCTATTTCTAAGGCAGTTGCGTGTGTTAAAGGCTGATAAATAATTGGAGAAATAAAATTAATTACAATATTTGTAAATTAACAAAATAAAGTTTTCTTAATAATGAAAATCACTCAGTTACCAACATTTGATAAATAACGTACGAATTTGCAGCCTTAAAAAAAAATTTACGCACGCATCAGAAAACGAAAGCAGAGCCTATTAATTTACCTTTATCATCGTCGCCCACACTTCTACTATGTCATGTAGTTGTCTATGTCATGACTTCTCTAGTTAATATCTTTACGGTTTAAATTTTTGTCTTTTGAGAAGTAAACTAGCATCGTCTTGACTATAATTAGGAAAAATGAGAATAGTTTATAGCAGAATTTTCCATAAAAAGTAATATACTTTAAAACGAACTATAAATTGCTTAAAAATTTCTTGGGACAACATCCTTAAAATAAATAGCAAAGGGATAATAAAACCGGGTTCCTCAATATATCTTCTGAAAGACTCATTTTCACAAGATTTATTATGAATATAATTTTAAAATGAAACTGATTCCTATTGGCATGAGATTTATTATTTTTAATTTGAGTAACTATTAACCAAGACAGACTGTATGGAATCAGCGATTTTTCATATATTGTTTTCAACCCTTATCAGCTAATTTACGTTGGTTTCCTCAGAAAACTTTGACACGACAAGAATTTACAAAATGTATTTATAAAATTGTATGGAAGAATCCTGAATTTCTCATTTGTCCTTTGTGAGGAATGTGGGGAGGGGCGAACTTCAAGCTACTCTCATCCCTCCAGGAGCATTTACTAGTTAGGCCACTGATTGGGGTGGTCACTGTAAGGTAGAATAGGCACGAGGGCCGTGAATCTGAAAATGATTGAAGAGATAAAATACGATATATGTGTGTAAGGCGCCATTAGACACTATGAAGCTATATATAAAACTTTACGAACAGATGGCAAAATTAATGTATTTTTTCCATAAAAATTGAAATCTTTTTAGATATTTGTAATTATAAAAATTCGTCAGAAAGCAAAAGTAAGAAACAAGTAGGCCTATGAATTCCACAAATTCTCTACATAGCTATACAGAGGGAGAAGAGACTTTTACGTAAATCATCAGTCGTACTTCAATTGTGGCGTTAACTTCATGTACTAATTTTCGCTGCTTTGTTATTTACGGTCGATTGCCCACTCGTTACTAATATTTTATTATTGTACTCATTACTATTAAAATTTTACACAGCAATCGTACGTAAGAACAATGTTACTTATGGAAACCAAATTAAAGAGCTTTTGATATCTATTAATCCTGTAGCTACAATGTTTAATCACATTGTGGAATCATGTTGCAATTACCACATGTCAGTTTGGGGTTAATCCACGTTTTAATTACGGTTTCATAATTTTATCTGGGCTTTAGACAGTTCATCTAGTAATGGTCAGTATCGTCTGTAAGTAATCTCTGCTATACTACAGAATACTTGTAATTGTTAGATACAATCCTCCCCCGAAAATATTTTTTTTCAGTTTTGAAATGGAAATTGTTTGATTCATTTAACTAACGTTTTTGTTATTGAAGAAGTAACTGAAGAACTGAAGCGAATGGCCAATTTTTATATTCCTCAATGCTGATTACTTCATATAATTTAGTTTTTCTTGTCCTGTATTAAAGTACACGAAATCGTGATTTTTCGTCGATAAGACTTGTCGATATCGAAGCGTGATGGACTTTGATGTAAGTATACGTAATATTACTGAAGCTCTCTTTATGTTTGAAGTACGAATTTGCTCTGACTTTGTTTTTAAAAATATTATATAGAGAGAAAGAAATAGAGACAGTGATAGATAGAAGGAAAGAGAGAGTGGGGACAGTATATGGAGGAGGAGAGAGCAGAAGTATATTCACATGTGCTGACATTTTCGTCAAAATAATATTTGAGAAAACGTTTAAATTTATTTATGCTTGTAAAACTTTGTTGTACGGCTAGAAAGATAATATTTGTTAGAAATATGTGAAAGAACAGTATACATTTGAAACCAATTGGTTACTATTTTACTAATAATTTTTATTAAAATAATCATCACCATCGTCCCCAACAAGGATTAAACAAAAATGGTTTGTTCCGGTCCCAAGCAGATAGACTAGAGCTTAGGACATTTACTGATGTACACAAATTTTATTACTTTCAGACATTCCTTCTCCACAATATTACTAACATTCAGTTTATCTCTTTCTGTTTGATTTAAATGCCGTATTATTTTGTATGCTTAGCTTTCCTTACCCTGCAGTTATACCGTGCTCTATATCACTTACACATTTGTCCCAACTATTTCGTTTGATTTTTGTTTCGTCTCTTCTGGCAGTGGCACAGGGAAGCTTATATTCAGACCTTGTCAGACCACCTATTATTTATGCAATATCGCCATCCCATATACGCAGGACTCGGGTCCGTATCTTTACGTCTCGTTTCCAGTGCTTCTAATGCTGCATGCTGCGTGGAATGTTACCCCATTCTTGATTTACATTATTACTGATGGGTGTTTGTTGCACAAACTGACTCAGCCGAGTCTGGTACAGGTGCCGCATCTATCATCTTGGAGTAGATGTACTTTAAAAGTTTGTTTGGGGCACTGGCGCTCTATTGGTCGCACCTTCGTCGATCTACTACAAATAATAATCTTTGTTATGGAGAGAAAATGGACAGAATCAACGTTACATCTTCTAAAAATCCTTATATACTCCACTAAATTCCTTAGTTTTCCATTCACTGAAACATAATCAATTATTTACTGAGATCGTCTGACTCACCACGTATATTTTTTATGCGAAAAGAACGTGTTGGTTGTCCTACAATTGTTGAATGCGCAAAATCAATGAGCCATCGTCCATTCCCATTTTCTGTTCTTTCACCGTGACTTCCCATTATAGGTCTTACAGGAGAATTTCCAACACGGGCATCGAAATGCCCTGCTATTATTATACAATCGTTTCTGTTTATATTATTGTAATTTTCTGTTATAAAATTCTTCTACGTCTTCTTTGCTACCATCCGCCGGACTATATAAAGCTACCAATGTTGTGTATCCCCTTATTGTTTTGTAACGAACTGTTGATATTCGTTCCTTTACAAACTGGTACCTAAGTCTACTGTTTTCAAGTTCAATCTTTGTCACTACTGCTACTCCTGCAGTAGTAATCGCAGTGGCAATCGTGTCTTCCAGAAGCTACACCACTACAGCAGTTTTCTAGCTCTTTTGAGCTGTTCGGTTTCTTTGTGATTCATCAATTGTCGGTAGGTTGTCGCCACACAGCCATCCCCCAGGGAAATCCCTATAACGATAACTTGCCATCCGCTAGTAGCGCCCCCACAGCCGGGAAGGAAGCCGGGAAAAATCTCCGCTCTTCCTCTCCAGTTTATTTGTGATTTCAGGAATTAATGACAATATCCACGTTTATTAGTTTAAGTCCTTGTTGAAGTTCCTCCATGTGTGAGCCTTCTTACATTCCACACGCCAAATTTAATTCTCCCGAAATTCCGAGTCTCTGTTTTTTTTTTTTTTATTCATAGCTATATGGTCGGGAACGTTTGATCTTGATCTTTGCGAACGTTTAGTAATTAGTGTGTCCCCTGGATATGTTACTAGCACATCGCAGGGTAAGACGATGGTGGACCTGCCACCTTCTGATGGCTTAACGTCCAGCCCGATTTTTTATCTGGGCTGTCTCCCATAAACTGGCTGTCTTACCGGACTTAAAAGAGACCAGTTTTCCCTGTTTGAGATTTCCATAGGGATCTTTAATGTGGTGGTTTTTCCTTACCTCCCACATGCTACGCCATAGACCATTAAAGGCTCATCCGCCTTTAGGGACAATTTGTTACCCCAAGGTAACAACTTGCCTTTTTATAGTTGTTATTAAAGTTCTATAGATTCAATAGATCTGGAATTACTGAGGAATGATATAATTTCATTACACTAAAAGAACGGCTTAGTAACATTAAAAAAATTATAAACACTCTACTGGATAATAGAGAGGAGAAAGTTGTATTGCATAAACCGTCAAGGTTGTAGGTTTTATTGTATTACATTTTCAAGGAGCAACGAAATATGCTATATTTTTTTACGCTATCACTTATTAAAAGTTGACTTCTATTAAGACATATGGAAATATCAATAGACTAAAAACAAAAAAGAAGTAATTAGTATATTGAAAACACCGGTTTAAAAAACAGAGTTTGTAGTAACGACAACGGTGACATAATTCCAAAAAATTCACAAATAATGCAAAGAAAACACACACTAAAAGACCGTACTCAAATAAACCAAATGGAATAAAGAATACAAGCTAACTGAAAAACATCAGGAAAACTTGTTAGTTCCAACATTGAACAGCAACAAAAATGTAGCGCTTAAAAGAAAATGTGCATTGACAAAAGATATAGCCTAGTAGAATTTTTTTAAGATTTATTAATTTTCAATAAACTTTCCTGTACATGGACTGCAGTATTGTATGATAGTACCTTCGATCCTCAGTGTGGAGAAGAGGAGGGGTGAATAAGACTTATTGATTAGACGCTGAACGGCAGGAAAAACTACACGAGATGATAAGTAGACTTATCAAATATTGGCCCTTCAGTAAACAGATCGTGCTCTGTCTCCCTCCACTTTTCTCAACCGTTTAGTCTTTCCATCTTACCACTAACTGGCTCACGCGCTATCTCTCTCTGTCCTTCCTCGAAACGTTCTCACTCTTTCTGCTTGTGCCTTTCATTCTTTTACTCGCCGACAAAAAAAATATATAATTACGAGAAACATTTTTCAGTAAAAAAGAAACATCAAAGAAGGAAAAATATCCTTTCATGAATAAGTATAAATAAGAAAAATACACAGAAGCAAGAAGGAGGAATTAAGTGCATCGCTTGCTTGCGTTTGATTCGACGTTAATGTAAACGACAAACGCTTCCAGATGATTTAAAAAAAAAAAAGAAAAGATTTTTCTTTTGGTTCTTCTTCTGCTTTAGCGTATTATGATTATTACTGGAAACCTTGTTACACAACGTGATCGTGTTGTGTGTGTGTGTGTGTGTGTGTGTGTGTGTGTGTGTGTGTGTGTGTGTGTGTGTGTGTGTGTCTAAGACGAAATAAATAAATACGTCCTTATACAAAGGTGTACACTGCTTGACAATTGCCACGTGGAAGTGAAGGCGACATCATTAGACAGTGTTCGTGGAATAACAACGAATTGTTTAACACGTCCTCTCCACCCGTCTTACCTTCATTAACTCTCTCCGCAACACACACACACACACACACAACAATACACCACTACTACGCAGTTATCTACAATAACCGCATCGGTTTCTGAGTATCACTATTTATATTATATGGTGACAATTATTTTTTATTATTTGTTTTGAATATATTTAACATTCACGTTGTTAATGTATTCAGCAATTATCTGGTGGCTTTTAATCGAGAGATGTAATGCAAATAACTAAGTGTTCATGAACTATAGCTTGCTCCGCCAGATTAACAGCCAGAAGCCTCTGATGTAATAATGTGTTTTTAATTTCGCATCACTTTGCGATACTGTCCCTGTGCACCAACCAAATTGCACCATTAGTAAGATGAGATTACAGTTTTGCGTTCACGTTGTCACAATTAGCACTCTCCAACCGCATCTTATCGCCTTCGATGGAACCGACCCATTCATGTGCAGAAAAATTACGATATACGATATAAAAAATAATAACAACAGATAGAATGGCGTATCTAGAATTTGGCCAGGGGGAGGTTTCGGGATCCGGTCGGTTCGGCTTCATACAAAAGAAAAAACAACTGAAGACTAATCAACATTACTATCTTTACAGTGCCTGAAAACTTGTGATAACATCGTGAAAACAATCCCAATAAAGTAAATGGTAATAACATTAAAAACACGCGTTACTGAAACATGTTATAGAAGATAAAAAAATATTTACTGACTGAATTGATTTTCCTATATTTCATATTTCAAACGTATATCCAAATGTTGTGTAATAAACATGTTTGTATATTTAAAAAAGAGTTACAGGCTAAAAAATACAGCTGAAAAAATAATAAAATAGCCTAAAAATTAAGAAATTCACAAAATAGCCTAATTGTAGTACAAGAATCGACAGCTGTTTAGAATCAATGAAACGATACAGTAATTTCTCAGGTAGATGGCTTCTTACAAAACTTCTTGAATGTGAAATGTTAAGTCTGTCTTTCAACGGTTATGGATTCCCTGTACAGTCGTTACTGTTCCTCGTAAGTTACCCTCATAGAAATAACTCAGCTGAGAAGGTGACTGAAAAAAATTAACACCACATCTGAGAAACTGTTTTATTGTTGTGCTTGAGTAATTACGAACTATAAAGCATTATTATTAAAAAGTGATTAATTATTGAAGGAACAAAGACAAAACAATAAATAAATTGAAGACAAGTTTGGAAACATTTGGTTATTCTACATTCCTCAGTTCTTTCAAAATCTCCGAATATGGAAGAACAGCAGCTTCAACTTCCCCCTTGAACACCATACATCTTTCCATTACATTGTCGTAATTTACTGTTTGGTCTACTAGGGCTTGTTAAAGGTGTAGAATTTCCATTAGTCGTTTGAACATTGAAGCTGCTCGGAGACGCAGTTTGTTCTGCATATCCGTTATTTTTCTAAATCTTTTTCTTCGCTGTCAAACTCCATAAAGTCCTCTACACTATGCGTCTGAATTGATCAAATCCTTATTGCATTTTCTGTCTCTCCTCTGACCGATGTGCCAATTTGACCAGTCTTAATATTGTTCAGAAATAAATGACAGGACGCATTCTTCCTCGCAATTTAAGGTGATTTTCTTTTAACAATCAAGCCTTGATTATAGACGGTTTTATTTCCATCAATGATGCGTCAGTATCTATAATTCAGCCCGAAATTTCTACCGCAATTTTCTTTCAACTTGAAATCACTGATTATTGAGGATTTTCTTCTATGGAATCCAAAATTCGCTCTGAAAGATCTTCTGGTATAGATTTTTCTTTTCCTCCAACACCTTGTTACTCAGTTGACACAGTTTTTTGTACTAACCGGCGCCCTAGACGTAACAATAACTCTAATTGCAATATTCTTCTTGTTAATTGATTACACGATCGATTCATTTATAGGTGTATATAAAAAGCAGAAGGCCTCTCTCTTGGAGGTATTTTGTCCAGCACCTTGATTTTATCACAGTGGAATTTAAATTTGTTGGTGCTTGTATAGATTTGGACAATTTTGGATGTTGCGATTTTTATTTGTCAACGTCCGTGAGACCCTATTTCAACGGTGAATGATGTCAGAGTGACCAGTATTACCAGTTAAGGAAAAGAAAGCAACCAAATGTGATGAGGACCTCACGTATAGAAAAATAAGTGGTGGGAGAGTCATAGCAGTTCTTACCATGGGCATCACCAGTGACCAGGTATTGAGGGGGGGGGTAACATTATGGTAATATAAAATATTTGATGTATGGTCAAATTTCTGAAAGACTCGGGGCATTCTTTTCTACTTTTAATCCTTAAGTTTTAATCTTTTATTGTTACTAATGTAATTGATATAATATTATAGACATATATAATTTATTTTTAAATTGTCAGGTAATTTTAAGACTGTATTAATTCACTAGATTAAGATTAGATGTAGGAATTAATATAACTCAACTAGATAAATCCAATATTTATTGAATAATAAGTACTGAATACTTATTTAATAATAAGTATTAAATAATAAATTGTAAGGTAATTTTAAGATTGCATTAATTCACTATTTTAAGATTAGGTGTAGGAATTAAGATAACTCAACTAGATAAATTCAATAGTTACTGAATAATAAATACTGAATACTTATTTAATAATAAGTATTAAATAATAAGTAGTGAACATTACTTTGGTAACTTTTCTGTTAAGTACAATAAAACTATTAAATAGTTCCATAATTCAAAATATATAATTCAAATATATATTCAATTACATAATTTAAAATAGTTCGATTATTCAAAATATTCTTAGCCCCGTTTAATCATAAAAAGCTCCAAACACATTTCTCGTACCATCAACATGAGGAATAAATACTTTAATACTTTGGTTATCTTCTTATTGTCAATGTTGTCCAATACTTTTTTTTGTAGACATAGCATAGGGTTACATGGGTGAATCTTGTCTGGGCCATAGTCGGATCGAAGGTAAGTCTTTAGTTTTCGAAGAGCACTGAATCTTCTTTCTGTCTCACAACTAGATGCCGGGCACACAAGCAGAATACGATCAAACTTTCTACACTTCTGAAAAGATCTCTGACCTCTTTAGCCATCGAGAGCAAGGCTATCCTTCCATCTTGTAAACATGTGACCTTGTATCTTTGTAGAAACAGTTCTATTTCTACTTTAAACGAGGATACGTCAATTTATGGATAAGGAGCTAGTGCTTCACACCCTTACTTTTTCAAAGGAATTTTTTCTAGGAAAAACTGTTCCTTCACACCAGGATGATTCAGAATTCGATTTTGGAGCCCTGCGACAGCTGTGTCTATGACTTCAAAATACTCTTGCCAACAATATTCATTACATGACTGACAATATACATGTAGGTCAGTTCCAACAATTCTTGTTGGTACTTTTTTTTTGTCTCGGAAGTTTCAACTCTTCCAAACCAAACTCAGCAATCTTATCATTGCATTATTTAAACGGAGACGGAAACTTTTCGTTTGCCTTCAGGTTGTATCCATGGTTTTCATTTTCAGCTGATTTATAAAGTCCTACCACAGGTTTGTTATTCACCTCGAAGGAGTTGTTTAAAATTTCTAGAAGTTCAATTACGTGTCATCCTATGATCAAACCGAGATATACCGCTCCGTTCTCAAATACACTAAGTAGACAACTAGCGCCGCCACAGCCTTGTTATCCTAGTTCAGTCACTATTTTAATTATCGACTCATAACTGTTCAAAATTTCCTGTATTTTTGACCCCCGACAAAGCCATATTGTGAGACACAGTGACTTGATCTTACCAATGTTACCTAGCCTACATTCTCTTGGATATGCATAAACGCAGATTTTGCTTTAGTGTTTTTGCTTTAGTTTGAAAATAAAATTCCTAATTGATGGACCCATTCCATAGCATTTATTACTGTTCTAGAAGATTCACAACTTCCCTTCATGATAAATTACAACAATGAGCTCCACAGTGCACATTATCAGCCAAAGGCTGCTTCTGGATTATGTTGGCATGTATGCCTTTATTGATGCCACTCATATTCCCAGCTTCGTCATAGGTCTGGCATCACAAATGAATGATGTTGTGGCTGAACCACAAGTTATGTAAGTTTTATAGAAACCCTTAAAACGTACTTCAGTTTCAAGGTTATCATCACACCAAGGAACACAGATACTCTCTTGTTCATGTCCTGAAATACCTTTAACAGCATCACAAATCACTGAATAAATTATAAGATTTGTTAACGTGTATTTTTTAGTGATATTATCAAATATTTAATTTCCTAGAATCTGGATGATTTCATTTTGTAGCGCAGGGTGTATATAATTCTGTTCTCTTTGAACATGAAGTTTTCTTCAAAATTTGTGTGACCTCTAATAGCCAGTCCCTGTCTAACGAGATATTTAATAACTAATAACTAATAATAACCATTAATGACTCTAAAGCTACCTTCTGCGCTTCAGCTTTAATCTTTGACAACTGTCTTTTATTTGGTAGCAAATAGAGCTTGGGCATCAGTAGCACATTTTTCATGGCTTTGAAACCTTTCAATTACCTTTATCCAGTTTTTGAATCCTTTTTCACTTCAAGCCATGTCTGCTTCGGTTGCAAATATTTTACCTGGACATAACTGAACATATTTTGTACAGTAAAAACAGCTTACTCCAATCAATCCAAGATATTGCACCCCCGGAAATTTTGTGTACCTATTTTGTTGAAAACTTAGTACTCGTCCTGTGTAATTATTATAGACTGGAAAACCATCAGGTAAAATTCCAGGCTGGTATGGAAGACATGCTGATTCAGTTTCGGGTGTAACTGGATCACACGCTGCAGTCACTGCTGTCACTGGTTACGGTAAGCTTTAGAAAATTTTTGAAACTTGAGATTTATTGGTTGGCAGTGGATATTTTTCTCGTGGCGGCCCAAGAACTGAAAATAAAAGATATTGTACTTGTGGGATCAAGAAAATAAATTTAGTTAGGAGTGAATATTAGAAGGACTATTTGACAATCAACCTCTGACTGGCTCGCAAGAAAATGCAAAAAGTTACGTACATATCTACATTACTTTTGCTCATAGTCGTAACATCGTCACCACCCAAGTTTAAGTTCAGGCAGTTACCATATTTTGCCAGTAGCTTTTGCTTGGTAGGAAAATTTATCTCGAAGGTAACCAGTCAATATTTGACGCCGTTAATGAAATTTCGAAGCTCTGGGTTATCAAGGTTATCAACCACACTTTCACCCTGATAACAAGACAGCATCCCTGCCCAGATTAGTTCCGATGGTGTACCGACGTGGCTTCAGTCGCCAACAATTTATGCAAGAGGTTGCCCGCAAGTTCCCAAGTGTGGGAAGTGTGGGCTCTCCGGAAGGGAAAGCCTCTTAAGTACATGGAGCCTGCCGTCGGCAATTGTTAGGCCCATGTCGGCGGGTTCTTGTCAAAGGAGAGGAGGACAGACAGTCTGATGAAGGTCTGATGAAGATACAGCGAAAGCTCACAGCACCCCGTATTAACGTGATTCGACGGTGATTGGTCGGAATGACTGCTGTCCACACCGGGTTGTTTGGAGGGAACGCTTCCGTACTAACACGGCAGCGTCCAGACGATCTTGCTCTCGACTTTTAATTGGTTGAAAATCTTCTCGCCCGACGTCGTCGATCAATTCTGAGTACAGTACCGAACGTACCTGCAGGAAACGAAAGGTTTCATTAAATAGCACAATACACCTCACAATTGGCGTGAGAGGTAATGACAGGCTCTCGCGAATTGGTGTGTGAAAATGTAAAAGTCTAATGGTCGCAACTGTGTATGCGTCGTTTTGCTATTGCAAACTTTTCGCGTACGGTAAACCTCGTATAGCATCCAGTCTGTAGTCGATTATTGAACAGCCCTCGTACATCTGTGTCATCGCATAAAACTCCTTTTAATTTCATATTCCAATTTTTGTCGTTTTTGCAAGATCTGGAGACTGTCATTGGTTGCTAGCTCCTCATAAATTTACTTCCTTTTATTACACAAACACGTACAGAGGCTTACGAGGCCCAAGACCTATAAACCTGATTTAATATATAGATAACATTTTTTACTTGTTGCAAATTTTATTCTTTGTATAAAATATGGAGTTGTAAAGTGAGAAGTGTAATCTTGATATTAATTCGGAACAAAGCTCTTTTAAACATGTACCACAACGTTTGGTAATTAGAAGCAATAAGGTCCTGTGATCAATCAGAACTTTATGATTCAAAATAAGTAACTCTCCGATTTGAAAATATCGAAACGGTGCGTTTCGAATATCTTTCCAAGCGCTACATTATACATTTTTTCTATACATAAATGGGCGTTCTAATAATTCTTCTTCCACTTACCATTTGTATCCTCTTCGATTTTATTCACAGTCGGAAGCTTCTTCTTGTTACTATTACATGTCGATGTCTTCAGCTAAGATTTAACTGAACCATGTTTCTTGAGTTCCCATCTACCCCCACTACTTCTCTTCATTATATCAATACAAAACACAATTAAACTGAACTTAGAAACAAATTGGTAACAAATACAAACTAACTGAAAACGCAAGACGTAACCTTAAAACCTGTGACAATTGAAGACCTTGCAGCAAGAAGGGGACAGCTCCAAATTTGTTAACTTTTGGAAAACTAAAAAAATAATGTTACTAATCACAGGTTCACAGAATTTTTTCCATTCATAATCTACATAATTACACATAATTTGGCACTACTACTAAGCAAAAATATGTTTTTTTTATGGCAGGATGAATTTTCAAATTTTGGAGCTGTCCCCTTCTTACACCAAACTGTTTAAAAACCCTCCTATCTTGGGGAGTCAATTAAATTCATTACTACATTGTGGTATAAAACTACATATTTATACTTGAAATCATATCAAAAAACATCAAACTACGCAATTGAAAATAAAATACAGTAAATTATGCTTACTAAATCATGAAATAGTCTTAAAGTTCATCAGCTTGATCATCGTCATCAGTACCAGAATCTACAGAACGATTTTCACCATCACTTAGCTCACACTTTAAACCTTTGTAAAATCTAATTTCGTTAGGAGGGACAAAGTTAGTCGCTAGATGCATGACGTCCTTGTATTTGGCCTTTTTTACTGGTAGTGAAGAGGAGTAGACAACAGATTGTGGCTCAAGCAAGAGTTCCGTACCAACATCTTTTTCGATGGAGAATCTGTCATAAACAGGTAGGGAAGTCGATACACTGAATCTAACAGTGTCAACATGGTCCATGCTGTATTCAAAGATTCTATATTGGGAGATCTTGAATTGTTTTTTACATTCATTCACAATAACGTTATTTAAATGTCCCTTATATTGTTGTGTGAAATTCAAAATCATATTTTGCTGTACAAGAATAGCTGTAAAGTTTCTGGACGCTTGAAAAAAGTAATGCACATATTGGTTAGGAGAAAACACATATTCTTTTTTCTTTATGAACTTTTCAATTACCGGCTCCAAAACAGCGATCACATGGCAAGAAGGAATGTCCGGTTCAGGAAACCGATGTACAATCTTCTGTATTATTGTTATATTCTTAGTTGAGCAGCGGCATTGACAGAAAAAAGATATAATACTTTTACAGTTTATAGAACTACATCCTTTAATAGTGATTCAGAACGGAAAATACTTCATTTGCCAATTTCCTGGCTATTGTTTTGTCATATATATATATAAGTGTGAGAACGACCAGTCTTTCCAGATTGGACACAAAAGTTGTATGTCCAAAGCTGACGTCGATAAAAGGCATGAGCAGAGAGCACGTTCAGCAACGGAAGATTTTATTGAAAATCGAATGTATCTCCCAACCCTTCTCCTTCTAGCCGATCTATATATCTCAAACCCTACGTAGAGTAAACTCTCCATTGGTCAATTGGTTTCCACGAACGCTTTCGTTTTTTTGACGGTAGTCTGCCATGTCGTAAAAAATATACTGATTTCCAGTTTAGAATGAAATGTGTTTATTTGTTACTGATCGATTTGGAGAATTTAGCGTTTTTGTTGTGAGTTGCGTACTGTACTTAATGCAGTATAGTCTTTGTGAAAAAGAATTATCGAACTGAGTGTAATTCTGTTAATTTATTACTAAAAACTGTAGAATTCTTGAGTTACGTATTTAGTTGTTTCCAGATCAATGCGTTTAATGGTTAATGCGTTTCCTACTTTCAGTATAATACCCTTTAAAATTTCAGCTTTGTGGGTCTTCTAACTTCATGTTCAAATATTCCGTGTATATACCCACATATCGTGTGACGTCTACCACATACCTAGACTGTCGAAAGTTTCATCGATGTTCATTTGGATCCACAGGCACCGACGTTAACTACAGCGATTAAGTGTTGGATTGTTAGTGCGCACGTCACACTGTGGTGCTTGATGTGTGGCCAAGCTAGTCCGGCGCGATGCAACATGAATGTAATGTGTTTATTTATCACTTACTGATGTAAATAATATAGTGATTAGTTCAATTATGTTGTAAACTGTACGTATTGCATTATAGTATTTATGGAAAAGAATGACTGAAGTAAGTGTAATTTTAATAAATTGATTAATCAAAATTGTGTAATCAGAGAGAATATTTGTTCTAAATACATACACTATGTGACCTTTTAATTGTTCTTTCTGCCAAAGCTAACCTAACCATGACCAACTGCGTCAGTTCCCATTAGATTTGATTCTTATGTTGCTACATGCAACATGTCCCTTACGGTTTTTTTTAATTTTTGTAGGTATTTTCTTTCTTATTGGTATCTGCATGACAGAAAAAGTAAATTTTATGTTCTATGTCGGATTATTTTTTATTTTAATTTTTGTTTTCCTTTCTAGAAAACTCAAAACTCTTGTCTTGTTATTTTTTTACTATTTTTTTTTAATGCTCAGACGCAATCACTCACATAATACACAGAATACACAAAACCCGATGAATTAACTAAGTACAGACAGGTTTAAGACAGGAAAGACTGCTTGTGATAAGACAGGAAACTGTTATTAAAACTTTGTTATTAAAGCTTAAAACGTGTGGAAATTGTGTGTAGCCACCATGTATTAAATTGTCAGCACATTTCAATTCTGTCCGTGAATCAGATCTGAAAATATCGAGAAATGTACAAACGGAAAATGTGTCCCTACGTGCGGTTGTGTGTATTTCGTGAATTCCGTGATTTCTTACGGAATGAATAACGAATAGTTTTATCAGCGGTTGTCAAAGGTCAAGCAGTAAATTCTCTTAAGGAAACATCCCCTAGACTAAGAGACAGAACTGAAACAGATAAAACGGGGGTCGTATTCATACTCACTCACGTACACAACTGTGCTATACCGTATTCAATATCTGTCGTACAACATAAGGTAAAGAGAGACGAAAGATAGGAAAAGAATGAAACAAAACAAGATTATTTTCTACTGGCTCCAATAAATCATATTCCAAACGTCAGATATGCCATCCGCAATATGCTTTATGTTTGTCTGTCGTCTCCAGTATACAACGTCCACTCTAGTGTACGTTCGATAAGTTTTCTGAGTGCCAACATTACGAATGTGTAAAAATATTTCTTATTCGGATGAACCGTCACACCACACCAGTACTTTACGAGCACACTAGAAAGAATGATTTTTTAAATTTGTGTTTAAAATTTAGAGTTACATTGTCACGGTTGTTAAATTACAAATTTGTTAATTAATTTATAATTTTATTCTTAAATATAACTATTATGAAGTGCTTAAATAATTTTCTCAAAATATTCTTATTATTCTTATTTTACGTCCCAAATTTTATTTTGTGTAAACATACCCTTGGCATTTATGCAGATATGTACCGTTCCATGCAGTATATTTGATCTTGTATCCTAAACATCATATCATTTCTGGTTTATATTAACGATAAACATTTATTGTTTATTAATAATACCCTAACTGGCTATTAATAAAGTATTAAAGATCATTTTGGAAGAAGAACTTAATTCTTAATTTAGCAAAACAATCTTGAAAATATGTTTTTGTATTTTGTACTAGAATAGTGTGTACTGTTTTCTAAAAACTTTATCAAAATATTTCGAGATAATAATATTTCTCCTAAACAAGTTAGTACTGTTTTTAATATTCTTTTTTTCTCAAGAATGGAAGTAAAAATACACACAAGAACGTAAAACGTATCATTCATATTACAATATTGATGTACAAACGAGTACAATGTGTAAAAACCTGAGTGTGTGTGTGTGTGTGTGTGTGTGTGTGCGTGTGTAAAACTCAGGAAAGGTGTGGTTGTTTAAAGAATAGAAAAATAAAATAGTAACTTGGCTTACAATGCATTTTATTTAATGTAAGTTACTCAATTAATATAAACTGAATTAAATCAAATGTGTTCTTTAATTACATTAACAGTGTGAGATTTTAGTTAATTATAAAAACATTATTCTGCATATAATACATTATTTTTTAATATAATTTTTACACAAACTCACAACGTATAATACTATATGTTACATGTTATATGTTACACATTACATATAATGTTATGTGTAAGTATTTATATACTTGTGTGTGTGTGTGTGTGTGTGTGTGTGTGTGTGTGTGTGTGTGTGTGTGTGTGTGTGTGTGTGTGTGTGTGTGTGTGTGTGTTTTCCACAGATTTATTTATTGGTATTATTTTTGATGTTTGATAATATTGTTTGGTAATACAATACATTCTGCTTTCAGAGGCTGTTCAAGATTCAAGAAACTTGTAAATGACGAGCGAGAGGAATTAAGAGTCTGAAGAAAATAACTCTTCATTATACTGAGAAGTGGATTCAAAGTGCAAATAGAATGGATGGAAACCTTATGTACTGGAGTGTTAGTGGTCTCAAATATTTCTACTAGTAATTTTGTACAAACCACTATGTTGTCTTTGGTATTGATGAGCGCTTGGTTGGTAAATGACCTGAAGATGGCTTGACTGCCGAAAGCGCTCGTCAATACCAAAGACAACATAGTGGTTTGTACAAAATTACTAGTGGAAACCTTATGATGATATGTAGACATGTAGGTCGAAGACATCTGTGAGGACTAAGAAAATGCTGGATGTGTCATACGTGAAGATGGTCGGTTGGGGGGGGGGATTGAAAACTAGCCTAAGAAGGTGGTGGTTTGAGGAGTTGAAAAATAACTTCCCTGAGGTAATGAGAGGATCCGTTGACCAGTTTTAATATTAATCTGATCTAACCTTAGTAGTGGATAATAGTCAATTTTTATTAGAAAGATAAATAGTATTTTATGAATAACACTAATACAAGTAAAATTTTGAAAAGATTAATATCAAAATTAATCTTAATTAAACTAATTAAACTAAACTAAACTTAAATCCCTTAGACTAAATTTCTACTATTATTTCTTTTATCATTTAACAATTTTTATTACCATTATTTGTTTTATTAACTAACATTTTATTACTCGTAAATAATTTAGTATTTAATTGTTACCTGAGAGTACTCACTGTTAAACTTTAAGTAGTTAAAATATTTTTCTTACAGTTTGTTGTTGCGGTAACACCTCGAAACTTAACACGTACATTCTATTCCTTAAAATCTTCTCTGGAAAAATTCCATCTTCCATCCTTCTGTAACTCTTATTTATTAACTCCTTTCCCTCACCTTTTGGGTTATCCCTTCATTTTTTAATTAGTTGTTGATTGGTAATTAGGAAGATAAGAATGGATAGGTGTTTTGGGAGCAATATTTCAATACGTGTAAAGCTGAAGTTGCTAACATGTAGGTGCCCACGAGAAGTTCTCTGACTGTTCTCGCTGGAGAAAAATTTCAGTTTTTAAAAGTTTTAAAATTAATTTTACTTATTTAGTTTAGCAGCTCAAGCGTACAAGCGCACTAGTATTTCCTTTTAAATTACCCACACTTGACAGTTTCTTTGTTCTGGAATTTTCACACGGTCTTACATCCCTAAAGTTAAGGGCGGATTGTACCACTCGATCTGTAAAGTCCTATGTGGTATAACAGGCAACTATTTCTCTAGTAGTTCTTGTCGTTAGTTCTTGGTTGTCACCCGATGGAAGTTGTGGGTTAAATTTAATTGTGGATTTAAATTATAAAGAAGATCTGTAAAGGATGGTTACAAGTGTGGGTGTTTTGCTTGTTCGACCAAACCTAACAACCAAACATAACCCAATTTCCATACTCAGTGAAAAGAAGTTTATTTTATTGGCATTTATTAAGTAAAATTACATGCTGAACCTGTACAAGAAGGGACAGCATAGAAGTCATAAAAGAGTAGAGATGAAGAATTTTTTTAAAAAGAATACATAATACAATAAATTAAGTTTTTTCTTAATACGGCGGTTAGAAAATGTAAACAAAATAAAAACCTACAGAATCCCTAAATGTGAATTTGAATTTATTATAAAGGTACTAGAAGGAGAGGAAGATCAAAACAGAGAAGACCGATAAAGGGGATGATTTAAGGGGGATGAGAGTCAGAAACTGGAGAGACGATGTCTCACATGGCAGAACCAGATGTAGGTGGATCGTAGTAGAGGCCTGACTGACGATGAATTTTAGCATTGCAGGGTAGCGTAATATTTAAAATAATTAAAGGAAGAACTCTTTACAGAAATAGATGCGGAACGTGGCAGAGGTGATATTACTTTAATAAATACCCCTCAATCAGGTTTATAAAGATAAATAAAATTTTACTTTTATGAAAGTGGTAAGTAAAGTAAAAATATATCTTAAAAGATAATTATATCTTAAATAATTACGGAAAAAATCTGTACCCCCCGCCACTACAAAATCACTACACAGCACACAGAATCGCAAAAATAGATTAGTATATTATTTTGTGTTTGTGCGCGCGTGTGTGAATATTAGAATATTATATTATTCTACTATGTGTAGAATAATGTTGTTTGTAATTAAGACTAAAAATTAACACTAACACACAACACAAATTCACACCATTATTGTAATTAAAAACATATTTGATTTAATTTCAATTATATTAATCAAGCAATTTTACTTAAAAAAATGTTTTGAAGACAAGGTTCTGTTTGATTTTTATAATCTTTTAAACAACCTCACGTTCCCTCAGATTTGTACTCATCACATACTATTAATGCAGAGTAGATACTTTGTATAAATTATGTTTTCAGTGTTCGTTTCTGAATTCAGTATAATAATCAATCTACATTGCTGTTTATCAACTGCAGCAGAATGTATAGAAATGTGAAACGTATTCTGAAATTAATTGTTTTTACAGAAACACATAGAAAACTATTTAAAATATGAAGGTATTTTAGACACAAGTTAGACAGGAATTATTATTAATATAGTTTAGTTAGACACGAGTTAACTATAATATGGCTAAGTTGTTACAAGTAATATAAAAAAATTATTATTTTACTATTAGTTCGAATCGGTTGTAACATGTGTAAATATTAAAATTGAATAATAAAAAATAAAATACAGACCTACTTGAAACTATCTTGTTTTTCTTAAAGATTTTCTGAAAATCTTCACCGAATGCACAACTTCCATATTTGATTACAACTTACGCGGGCTTTCAAATACAATACGAATCAACTCGTCCAGACGCTAAAGAATGCACAATGTGTCTTCTTTTCATTATGCAGTACACGAATTCGGTTATTAATTTGTTTCAGCTTTACAAACGATTGTTTTCTTCGCCATTTCCGTGGTCTTCACTTTGCGTTTTCCGTTCATTCACTGCTCACTGTTGTCATTCCCTTCTGTCTTTACGTTTGTTGCATCTTGAACGACCTCTGAAAGCAGAATGTATTGGAAAGACTTATAGCAGAATGTATTGGTTTCTATGAGTATCTAATCCAAACTGTATTTAACTCTAATTCTAACTATTCTATTCCTAATAGTAACCATTTATAGTATTTAAAAAATATAAATAATAAAAAGTTAAAGTAATCATAATGTTTTAATACAGAATTTGAAGTCTATCAAGACTTGATGAACTGTGAAATACGTCTGAGCCGATTGTACAGCTTTAGTGTGGTAATCTTAGTGCGTAGGCTTTCACGGCCGGTGTCATTACGATTATTTTCTAAAACTTCCGGGCTGAAAGGCCGTGGTCGATTGCTTAAAATGCTGCTAAACGTTTCGGCCGCACCACCGGTGGCCATCTTCAGTAGCAAAAGAAAGAAATGTGTTCGAATAGATGATACGCCGAACACGTCTCCCAATGGACTGGGAACAAGCAACCCAGAAAATAATCGTTTAGTGTGGTAGTTTAACCTGAGCGGGCGCTCGCTCGCGCGCGCGTGCGCGCGCACACACAAATACACAGACCTAACGTCTCGTGTTTCGTGTCCCGTGATGCATTTTTCGAACTTTTTTTTAGATAGATCTTTCTGAACTGATAGATATTGGGAAATTAAATTTTAATGAAGTGTGTAGAACACGTTTAAGATCTGAAAGAATATATTATCAATCGAACTTGGTACAAAATCTTTAAAGATTCAAAACGGATTTGTGTGTGTGTGTGTGTGTGTGTGTGTGTGTGTGTGTGTGTGTGTGTGTGTGTGAACACTGGTTGTAATAGTGATACAGATATCAAAATTAAAGTCATATAGAAGTATTTAAGTCAGAATCCACTGAAATAACTGTCAACGAAACGTGAAAAGAACTACAAATTATGGATTTGAATTCTTGGAAGTTTATCCTAAGGAGGCTAAACGTAATGGTAACGATTATGAATAGCAGATAGGAGATACAACGAGTAGGAATTAACATTGATGTAATTATTACTAGAATATACAAAAGATTTTGATGCCAAGAAATGACTCTATCGATCGATTGACGGTTGAAAACTATGTTTCAGTGAAATCTTTCGCACCAATGAAAAGCAAAAGTCACAGAATAAGTGGTCCCTGGAATAGCATGTCCCATTCAGTTAAAGGATTGCAAGAGAATAACTGGTCTGATAGATACTAGGATGGAGAGTTGAGACAAGGCATATGTAATTTGGAATGAGTGATGTTGTCTGATAAAGCGAGAAAACTGAAACATTATTGAGCTGGCAAGAAAAAGAGAAAATATCGGATAGTGCATTTAGTTTATTATATTATAACGTTATAATGATTTACTAACTGCACTTGTCATAGAAATTGAATATTATAGTTGTATAGCAAAGTTATTTTAAATAGCCGCTACAAATAACCACTATTAACAAATTCAGAGTTAAAAACATAACACTGGTAATGGCTTGTCTTCTTTGTATTTAGGTAATCTAAATTACAGTTACATTAAAATTTCACTGATATTGAACACTTGTCAACTGTTGGCTGGATAGTTTTGTAGTGTACAGAATTACAGTTTCAGTTATTTTGAAAATATCGTAGGAATAGCATCTATTAAACTTGATTTCAAAAATTTGTGGAAACTAAAACAACCGTCATCAATAATTAATGCACATATTTTGTATATAATGAGGCTTAACATAAATGCTTATGAGAATGTCAATACACTGGTTGCCTAAGTGCTACTGTATACATCGCAGACATGGGTTCTGAGCAGAAGCACTGAGAATGCCCTGGGAACATTTGGGATGAAAATACTTCGATAAATATATGAGTAAGTAAAGGAGAGAGTTGTATGGAGAAAAAGAACTTATGAAGAGTTATATAACATGCTACATGACACATCACCATAATCAGAAACATAAGCCATAGGACGGCTTAGATGGGTAGGTTATGTTGTCAGGATGTGCCCCCAGGACTCTGTAAAGCGCGTCTTCCTGTATTACCCAGATGGCAAAATGAAAGTAGGAAAGCTGGGGTGGCAGGTGACGAGATAGAGTGCAACAGAATTCAGAAAGGGCAGGAATCCGCAATTGGAGGACTGCTGCATCGGACATGGCTGTTAGCGAGGTCTTCTTGGACAGGACCCGCCAAGGGTTGTAGGGCCCCTGAAGATGATGATACACATATCGACAGTAAAGTATTTGTATAAGCCTACAATAATAGACGATTTTATCAATTATATGATAACTGTAATGAAAAATCAGCATAAATAACAAATACCCCATGAGTATGAGTAAATTATGTGCCATGATTATTTCAGTACATACGTAGATATATCCATAATATAACCAGTGGAGCATTAACGTAGTTATTACGTAATCGTTTAATTAATGATTTTGAAAAATTGTTTTATAATTTAGCATATCAAAAACATTTTATTATAACTTTCATTGCATGCATTTTTGTGAAGAAACTCAGTAGGAATAAATCTTTTTTATGTTTTGCGATTTTAACAGAAATTTACAATATCTTTGTCTTGAGCTTATACATTTAGCTTACCGCCGCTTACCTTTGGAATTAATTTTTAATAACTGTTTGTCTCTTAACCACATAATTTCTTATCAGCTTTGCTTCATTTTTTTCTAGACGGTATAACCTTGGAGACTGAGCCGATTTGAAACAGAGCAAATATGGTGTACGTCATGAAGAATTTATTTGGTGAGATGGGGAATAAACGCTAAGGTCTGGATCAGTGTGAAGACGGCATGTGAACGCAAAGCCACAAGCGGATCTGCCAGCTCTGCACTTAGCAACTTGCCACTCCGCCCTCAACCCTTAAGAACACTTCCTTGCTTGACAAACACAGTCTTGGTCAGACATTCCTCCTACACCCGGTTTATTGGAAATTTACAAAATATTTTGTTCCTCAAACTTACTCACTCGTTAATGCTAAAGAAATGATTTGGTGTAATTTTTGCGATTATTCAGTTTTTATGTACTACAAACGGTACAAACAAAAAATAATAAAATGAAATTAACATAGGAATGCCCATTTCAATAAGAAATGAGGATTTAGCTGCACTCGTTTGAGTTTCAAAATTCCCAGACGTGTACCTGAGTTTGAACGTTTTAATATGGCTTTAAAACTTATGGACAAATAGCGTATAATAATGATGCAATTATACATATGTTTTAATGCAGGTATACGCATATGTGAGGGGATAACAAACTATTCATCATACAGTGGAAAAATCTAAGCTATAAAAATAAAGTAGTTATAGGAATGAAAACCTAAATATATACGTTCAGTAGTTTAACAAAAACAGCAAGTACATTTTAATAGTTATGACGAAATTCTAAAAGCATTGTTGCTATTTCAAATATTGTAACTTAGTTATGGAACTGCCGGTTCAACAACTATTTCTGAAAAAATTTAACTAATTATTGTTTTTTTAATATTAGTTCGTTACCCTGATGTATATAGCATAATAAGAAAACGAAATGCCGTAAATAGTAACATATTAAGAACAAAATAATTCCAGTCTGATATTTATTTTCACAAAAGTTTTAAATATCAACTTGTATAAAGAACAGTGTAGCCTAACCTAACCTAACCTAAATTAGGAAGCCAAATATATTAATTTAAAATATTCTCAACACGAAATCTTTTCACCTCCCTTATTTTATTATTTATAATGAAAATTACATATAAATTCCATTAAAAATAAGAATTCAGAATTTTAAGAAACAAAACATTATATTTATCATTTTTTTCTGGATCGACTTATTTCAGATTGAGTCTACAATTGAAAAGATGTATTCCATAACCATATTACCACTGTATGTTATTAATGTTCAGGAAGTTACTATCACAATCGCCATCGTCATCATCATACTCAGAAAGAACAGGAATTTAAATACATGATTGAGGAATCATGTGCAAACATATTAACAGCAAAGACAAAGTGAACAATTAAAATTATCCAACTAAGGTACCAGTAAAATGTAACTAACATTTCTCAGGATGGCTAATCTTTGGTGTTTCCGACGCTTTACACACTAGAAGTTTGGGAAATCGTGCTAGTAACTGCATGACTAGAGTTTTACATTTACAGTTACTCTACTGACCGTAACTGGTTGTCCTGAAACAGTTTACTAATAAAGTCAAGATTTATAAATATTATTTTAAAAGTTTTTACTATTATTCATAGACAAATAATATACTTATCACACAGACTTTGAATAAGCATTTTTTGTTACATTCAATATCGCATTGTTAAAATAGAAAAAATATGGCTAGGGTATATAATATGTACACCCCTCCCCCCCACACACACAACGTACAAAAGTTATACATAGTCATACATAAATAAAGTCATAAGTCATACAATTCTATTAAAGTATCTTATAACTAACAAATTACAAACTTGTATAGAATAATACTTGAAAATGTGACAACATTATTACATTTTATTTTTATCTTCATTTTTAATTCCTTTTTCATATCTACTCTTGCGGGTGTAACGTTTGTAAATATAGTATTCAATACTTACATACTAATTGATCCATTAGGTGTTAATACTAATTAAGTTAATGTCACAATCCAATTACAACGTTGCAGCTAGATCATTAACAAATCAAAGCAAAGGCAATGTTCATATTACGTACAAAAATAAAAGACATGCTCAATTTGTACCTTACATCACTGATATGTTTGAATCGATGGTGGAAGGCAGGATTCGCAATCATGGTCTGTTTTAACGGTACAGAAGAAGTATTATGAAAAAGTGGAGATGATCACGCTACCAGTTGAGATGATCAAGGCGTGAGTTGTGATTTACTAGTTAGGGAGGGATCGAAATGCTTAAACAAACAAGACATGTTAATTGTTCGGGTATATTAACGCATGTTTCACTTGGTTTGGCGTTGTTTTGATTTTAATAGATATTGAGGTAGAATGAGTTACGATTATTATGTTTAGCATTTAGCCGTGAGCTGAATATTACATTTGAATTGAATATCACGTTTAAAGAATTGCTGTAATAAATGGTTATCCGTTGTTGGTATCGTTACGAAACTGGTTCTTGCCACCCGGATCTGCAACTTTCGTTGCATTGCAGTCAGGAAGTTAGTCTAATGTACACGGCAAAAGGGGAAAGTTCACACTGATGACGTGTGTCCAAGTTTAGAGGTCTCCTTGGAATTACAGAAAAACGTCACTGAATTACAAGTTCAATGAGAAGAGGCCGCAACGCGTAAATACAGAATATGATGAAGTGCAGTATCGAAGCGCAATCGTTTGTTAGTCCGCCGTCAATTTTGAAACATTTTTATTTTATGTCGTTTAAAACAAATAAATATTCATAGTTTTAGTAATTGCCGTGATGGTCGTATGAAAGGAACGAAACGAAACTGACGTGTTACAGATCAAATTAAAATTACGCAGCCTTGGAAACGATTATGTGTTACGTTTACCCAAAGAAGAATTTGCACAGCAATAGAAAACTATACGAGCACTTTAATAGATAAGTTTGTTTTGAATCCGAATTACACAGTTAGAATCATGTTCTTCACTTCACGGAGTAGGCACATTTCCTATTCCGTCTTCACAGTACTCGCTGTCTTCCTACATTCCTTGTTTCAAAGGGCCTGTACTTACATGCTATTTTAGGTAGCCGTCTATCCTCCATTCTGTACAGATGTCGCTACCATTCCACGCGATATTTCTGGAATGTATCGTCTTGGTTCCTCTTTCTTCCCTTTGTTTGTCTCAGAAGACTCATTTTTGAAATTTGAATTTGGTTTATAAGCTTCCTTGTAGGTACCCATGATTCGCACCCATAGATTAACGCAACTACCATTGTTTTATAAAATTTAATCTTTATTCCCTTCCTTGTTTTATTCTTTAGTGTTCTATGTATGATACTACAAAACCACTGAAACGTCGATATTTCATAGTGACATCTCGTCCAGTTTTATTCCCAATACTGATAACGCAACCTAAATAATTAAACGCAGAAGCCTGTTGAAAAACTGTTCCCTCAAAGACCATGAACTGAGTTTTCTCCTTTGCTATCATGAAATCATACTGATTGCAAATATGCTTTAAACGATGTAAAGAGTATTGCAACTCATCCTCAGTTTGTTGTATTAAGACTGCATCGTCAGGGTATAATAAAATACCAAACTAGTGTTCTCATTAAGTTTAATTACCGAGCTAGTATCTCGTCTCCATGCTTGGATGATGTCGTCAAGATACGAACAATAACTAAAATAAAGACCGTCGTTCGTATTTGAATAGGTTAAAGTGACGCGTTCAGAACATATTATGCCCCATGTTCAGACTTCTGTCAGTCTGCTGATGTTGTTAAATCATAAAATCGTACACGTTACACACCATAAGTCTCTGTGAGTAACCTGTTTGTAATGTGTAACCTGTCATGTTCACATTTAAAGACTTCGTCAGAGTGATTTTAACTCTGAAGATGTAGATCACGTCCCGACATTCATCATGTTAACATACACAATACGATTCATGACGGATCTAAGGTTATCTTAATTTAGTATATGAAAAACTTAAAGACGTGTATAGGGTCCACTTAAAAACTCTATCTATTAGGCTATACTTAAATGTAGATGCCTGTCGTTGAATTCTCGCAAACTCACATAGAAAACCCATACAAACATACTGTACCATCAATTATCAGACTACATTACATTAAAGTCACAATTCTCAATCAGTTGAATTTGTTAGATTCAGAAAATACTACTAATAACACTATTGGATATTATTCGTTAGTAGGCTACAGCAGTAGTGTTAGTAATAATATTATTGGATATGCGTAGAGAAAAAGTACGATTCCCCTATAAACGTGATCAGTCCCTTCTCTTTCCGATACTGCTTAAGTATCACAGTCGTTTTGCTCTTACAACACTGTTGTGTTTCACTTCATAATTTCGTATTATTTTTTATTTTCCTCCATGTCACAATCCTAACGGTATTAAATTTTTCTTAAACTCGATACCTTCCTGAGTTGTATGTAGCCTACTTTCTTTTAATTTTGTATACATCGAGTTCAAGATTGGCAGACATTTTTATAAAAATTATAACACCTCTCCTCACAACGCATTTATTAAAATCATCTAATTCTATTATCGGTTTTGGGGTCTCATGTTTTTTATAGAATTTGAAACTAACACTGGCGTCTTTTGTGGATTCCAAGTTCTTTTTATTCTACGTATATCATGCACTGTCCTGACGGAAACACTACACGCATCAGCTGTTCTCTCTTCACACTTATGTCGAACTTTTGTAGAAACTGCACTTCTAAAACTTTAATTCACTGATTGCCACATCATTTCGCAAGCTCCACTTTATTCCGTGAGTTAATTTAGAACGGAATTTTAAAGTACTTTTCATTTTCAGTACACACAGAAATCAAAATATTAATAAATTGGTTATTTAGTAAAATAAATAAGCTGTTAGTGAGAAATAAACATGCATAAAAACTAAATAAAAATGTAAATAAAACTATTTATAAACACGAATATATCACGACGAAATTAACAAACTGTAACTGCCGTATGGCACACAAATTCAGCTTCACGTTAACTACCAAGACCCTAAACAGTTCGCTGATATGCTTATAAATGTTTATAAATATTGTGCGTAACAATTCTCAAGAAGTGTGTGATGACTCGTGCTTTTTTATGGCATTCAAATCAGACTATTTCTTATTCCATTCCAAACCTTCCCCATCGACTCGCTTTGCTTCATTACAATAACTATATTGTAAGTAATGTACCTTCACCTGAATTAAAACAAAACAGACTTCTTAAACGGTGTTTAGTTTTTATAATGACGTACGCCAAAATGATACAAAAATAAACGATATAATAAAAAATGTAAATAACAAATAAAATTAAAATCTAATAAAAATTGATTTAAAATAAATAAAAAATAAATAAAAACTGTATAAACTTTGTACGATTTCACTGGAATTATGGAAAGCCTGAGGAGGCAAAAACAAGAAAATGCAAGAAAACAATAGTTAATAGAAAAACATCCTAACTAAATTAGATGGTACCTTTTACAAAATCAACAAAACAAACAGAGACGGCCAGAGGAATCGGATGGTACAAAGATTGCTAACAAAATGCTAAAGAATAAAACAACGAAAGAAACAAGGATTAAATTTTTAACAACAATGGCAGAGCCTGTGTTAATGGGTGACTACAAGGAGGATTATGAACCAAATTCAAAGTTCAGAAATTGGTTTCCTGAGACGAACAAATGATTGTACAAGGCGAGATCGTTTTCGTAATGAGGACATTAGAAATGAGCTACAGGTAAACGATAAAATCCAGTAATATTGCCTGTCATGCTAGCGACATCTGGACAGAATGGAGGATAGACGGCTACCTAAAGTAGCATGTAGGTATAGTCCCTCTGGAACAAGGAATATAGAAATATGGCGATATATAGGCCTACTGTGTAGACGGAACAGGCAATATGCCAACTCCGTGAAGTGAAGGAAATGAAGAAGAATAAAGATTGGTAGGCATCAAGAGACGAAAGGAAATCTACGATCGCCTTGTTTAAAACAACCTGAAAGTATAGCTTGTTTAATTAAGTATTCTAATACCGTGAAACGAAAAAGATTCTCTACAAAATGATTAACGTTATCTCAGCAGTAGCAAAAAATTAATAATGATTATGATACACGTGTAACACATGTTTGTGTGTGCTCAGATTTAAAATGGTAATGATTGCAGCGACAAGTTTAACGTTACAACTGATACTAGTAGGCTGATATTGTAATATACAGCTATTAACGATTTGAATAGTAGTATCGATAATTAAAACGCCTTTCACAAAACACTACGCCCGCGCGCGTGCACCCCGCACACACAACCACACAGCGATTCACATATAGCTATATACGTATGACAAAAGACAAACACATATAAACTCAATTATATGTTTCCTAAACCCTGCAACAGTATACAAATCAATTGCACTTACAGTTGTCAAACAAGTCTCTTTGTAGGGGTTGATTCTGTGCAGGGGCGACAGCGGTTTGCAGAGGGGCATCGTATCTTGTTTAATAAGCGCATACAGCGATCTGTTCAATAACCGGAAAAGCGGAGGAAAAGATTTACTGGAGTTCTTAATAATGATAAAGTCGTTTTATTGTTGATATCGTTCTCAGACGAAAATGACTGGAAACGAATTAAGAACGAATCTCTGTTGTATCTGTCTCGGAAAATCCCGCTCCATTAAGACAACGTTAATGCTGAAATATCTTTGGCTACCCCCATCAACACTGCCACCATCCCGTCTTTTAATTAGTACTTCCTCTTTCTTTAAATGTTGTAAGTGTTCTTCTAGTGTTGTCTTACTAAACCAACTCTCGATGTCTCAGTGTCTTTGCCTAATATGTAATAGCATATTACATTAAATTTTGCGAAGAAGAATTTACTAATCAATATCAACTATCCTATTGTGCTTTCATATGCGCAAAACATACGTTGAAAAAACGGGATTACATTTTTATAAAACAAGTGTCTGAAAAAGAATCCGAACAGAGTAAACAGATCTACATTTAAAAATTGTTTTCTAAACTAAGAACTAATTATTGACATACTTTTGAAGCGCTGTTTAAAACAAAAACAAAAAAAAAATCGATCAAATACCATTTTCTCACCAACTAGAATTCTTCTAACATACTCAGTATACTCAAGATACACTGACAATGGTCATAAGGTAAGAAAATATCTTTTAGGTTTGGTGATTCAATGATCTTGAGTGAAATACACAGTCACAAGGATGGCTGCTACTTTTATTTCATTTAACGTAAAACGGTTCAACGTAAAAACTAAAAAAAGAAATTTTGTATCCAAAATTTACTTTTAGCAACGCGAAATGTATCTCATGGGTTTGATATTTCTGTGTCTTTAGTTCCAGAAAAAGTAGAAGATATATCAGAAGACTTTGAAACAGATGTCAACGATGACAACGATGATGTTTTCTTTGGCGGTTCGGAACCTCGACCACTTTTACAGCAGGAACTAAATTACTATATGGTCATTTCGTATTTAATACCGAAAAGATTCATCAGAACTGTTAGGCTCTAAATTAAAAGACAAAAATTTACTGGCTCCTAGTTCCTCTTGTTCATGGTTCAGAAATGGAGGCTAAGATTTTACTTCATAATTTTTGAACACAGTGACCTAGTTTATTGAAACGATGTTCTTAGTGTAATGGAGAAATTTAAAATATGATGTGAATGAATGGAGGCTTTTCGTAAATTCTTTTAAAGGAGGTTCAAAGCAGTAGTTCTACACAATGGCAATAAATATGCTCTCAAGAGGATACTGTTTCAGATACCGTATTAAACAACACGTTGCTTATTAAAGAATACGATTACAGGGGGATCAGAAGCAAAAATGAAAGGCGTTTTTGTCGAACAAGACATTAGATAACTTCTAAAGATGACGTATTTGAATCAAAAATAAAGGTAGGACTAGTTAAAAAAGCGGCGTGGCGAGGGTTTAGAGAAGTAGTTAATAAATTTCTTGGGAACAACAAAGACCTTGGTTAAAGCGTACAGTGGATAAAATTTTAACTACTTTTGGGTTGTTCAATGCGCTTGAAGATAAACTTTTTAACTTCCCATATTGACTACTTCCCCGAAAATCTTAGTGGTTAAGTGATGAGCAGTGTGAAATCAGGCAGAGACGTATCTTGAATTTGGTTTTGGGTGGGATCCGAGGTCGGGTCGGCTTTACAAAAAAGAAAAAACAAGTTAAGATTAATCAACATCACGATCTTTAAAGTGGTTTAAAACGTTTGATAACATCCTGAAATCAGTCCCATTAAAGTAAACGGTAATATCACAATACAAATACGCCTTATTGAAACATAGTTTACAAGATACTTATTGACTGAATTTATTTTCCTATACTTCATATTCAAAACGTGTAACCTAATGCTGTATAATAAACATGTTTTTATATTTAAAAAAGAGCTACTACCATACTAACGTACACAGCTGAAAAAAATAAAATAAAACAGCCTCTCGAAAAGTAAACTTTTTCGACCCTCTGGGGGGCCGGTCCCGTTCGCCCCCCTTAAATACGCCCCTGAATCAGAATAGTTCATCAAGGAGATGGAACGTCAACACGATCGCTCACTACTGCTGAATGCTCCATGGAGATGAGCCGCAAAATGGCAGTACCGTATAAACCTTTTGTAAACGTAATAAATTTTTTAATATTGTTTTCTTTAAAAAAAAATCAGTACAAGTCTGTAATTAGTTTATTTTTGTAAAAATAACCTCCAAAGTGAGAATTCGCTTCTCACCAGTTTTTTTACACGCAGTGTGTGAAAACGTTTTAGATGATGGGGGAAAAACGGTGATTTGAAGTGAGAACACCAAAAAACATAAAACTCAGTCGCTAGATTTAAAACACTTGTCAACTACTTTCGTTTTATATGCATGTTTAATTATTACATATTTAACGAAATCTGTATTGCACAACATACCTGAGACAAACATTTTTTAAATGAAGTGCTGTATCAAAATTAATGCAAGACATATTCTATTAAGGGAACCTGAGACGATCTAAAAAACGTAAACATTAATAAACGAAAACGTACCAATTGAAACTTCAATTGGTAGTAAGTGGTGTGAATTGTAATCCGAAAACGAGAAATATTGTTATCGCCAAAATCGTGGCTACAATTAATTCGAAATCCAAGAATTATGCAAGTAGTAATAATCTTTAACCAATAATGAATTTACTTTTTATGATTCTACAAACGCTCAAGACACAGTGTTTGATTGTCGTCACTTTAAAATTTATTTATACTTAATAATTTTTGCTTTACTTACATTTGTTTACAGAATTAAATATATTTCAACTAAGTATAAAAATTATATATTTTACATTTATGTATTTATTATATTTAAATCTTTTGATCGAACGTGAGCGTGGAATCGTGCATTTTATTAAAGTTTACTTACGGTACGCTGAAGTATGATGTGTTGTTTTAAATTGTGTGACGTATATAACAAACCGTGGGCGTCATGGCACAGGAGCACCTTAGTCGCCTGCGTCATTGTGCGAATTTCAGTGTTTTAAACGTTCAATACAAAAGTAAAAATAATTCACTTACTAATTACACAACAAAACTGAACTTTCAAAATTAAGTCAGCAGTATTTTCATTCGTAAGTGAATATTTAAAAAATGAAAAATACAATGTTGATAATGAAGACGGTTTTGATTACCGTGATTACGATAATGATAGCGTCGACAAAGAGGCTGACAGTTAATTATGAGCGATGAAGGGTAAAGGGTTTGTTAAACGTCCACGCCGTTGAAGAACTCCGAGAAAAATTACTCGCTGAATAAAAAATGGCGAAGCAAAAAACTGCGTTCAATGTGATGTTTCATTTCAGCATTATGAAAGCTATATTTATTTCTGCTACTTTTCTTCTCGCAGCAGCTAAATTAATGTTCTTTGCATTTTATATGGATCACGTTTTTCTACCCGGGGTTTAAAAAGAAACACATTTATATAGACAACCCTCACAGCGGCAAACGACATTTTAATCTGTGGCAATTCTTAAGCTCTTGTCTCTTCCAACTTAAGCCCTACGCCAAAGATCGTACGGATTTTTCCTTCTCCTCGAACAATTCTCTGTCTTTTTCTGAGACGCAAAATAAATGAATCTCAAAGAGAGATTGGTAAGAGGGTCAGTGCGAAGGGAAGGGGTCGCTGTGGCGCGTGGAAAGGGAGGTTCCAGCAATTACACTCCACCAACTGCATCTTTCGCTTACTTTTTCTATTGCCCTTGAATGTTTTTAACAAAAGCATCTGATTCTGAATCTGTAAACTGTTAAATTTTCGGAAGTTTGTGATTTCACACATTCGGAAATTGCATAACTATATGCTTAGTTGCATACGATATTTTTAGGACGTAGTGATATTCACATGGTTCCTTGTTTCATCACTCACTACATTAGTCTTTCTTCGTATCGACACACAATTACACACGAATTTACAAGTTTATTTCATAATAATTGCTTTATGCTGCATTTGTAATAAAGCTTTGCTTTATGAGGCTCTTATAATAAACAAAGGTAACGCAGAGGCAACCAAAAGCAAAAAGCAACAAGATTTTATGACCGGAGGCAGACCCCACCTTACTACGTGAACCCACCTTCGGCTTTCTTCTAAGGACAATTTTTATTTATATTATTCTATAAAATGTTTTGTTATATTTGACGATATCTATTTGGTATTGATAGATATGATAAAGTCAGATGACGACCAAAAAGAGAGGAACAGGAGAAGGGACAAAGCGATTAGGTAGATATGTTAGTTAAAAAATACCGATTGACGGCTACATGATACAGATAATAATTATAATGTCGGTTTTGTCCATCATCATTTTCCACCGTTACCGCCTAATTCTGTTATTAAAATCTTTGAAGCTTAATCAGGAATGCCTCATATCCCTGTTGTTAATCAGTTTAGTACAGGCCTACAGTACTACTGTCGTACAATACATAAGTTTGCAAAGCTGGCGCAATAAAACTATAAATACCAAAGCAAGGTCTATATATAGCAAAGATAGTAAGTATTCGACCGCTCATAGGCTCTGAAACGCAAAGCTAAAACTAAAAGCAGGTTTCATTATCCAAAGGATTGTTACTGTAATTTTAATTTTAGTAAAATTACTGAAATTACATAGAACGTTTAAAATTATAATTAATGTATAGAAATAAATATTTACTACAGACGCATTTATCTGCAGCGTATTAACATGATACTGCGGAATTAACCAGGTTACTGAATAAAACTGGATACACGAATCACTCTGCGGAATACAAACAAAACTCGCTCAATATTTTGAACGAAGTAAATTTATTACTACATAAATTTCGATATAATCTAATTTTTCAGTTCACAAAAATTCCGATTTCTCTACTATTTCTTTATTGATATAACAAGTGTAGAGCATACAAAAAACACTAAAAATTCGAAACATTCGGATTTGCGTTACACATTCGGATTTAGGCTGACACGCTGCTGGATTTAAAAATTTTTCAAAATTTTTAATATCTTTTTTGGGCTCTGAGGTCTAAAATTTTGAAATTCTCTAAACGTAACACTACATTCAGATGTTACTTAAAATTCACTTTAATTCGATATCCACATCAATTTTTGGAAGTTTATCAAAATTTTCACCAACTTTTGGGGTCTGACGTCCAAAAATTTTGAAATTTTCAAAAACGAACAGTGTATTCAGATTTTGGTTTAAATTCCCTTTACTTTTATTCGTCACATGGGCATTTACGATTTTTTCATAATTTTGACCACTCACGTTTTTGCCTCCCAGCTCCCTATTTGTGGATGGATCAATCTAAAAAACGATAGGATTCTGTAAGTTAAAAGTACGCATACGCGTGCCAAGTTTTACGAAAATCAGTCGATGCGTTCAAAGTTATCGTGACACTAACCCAAACAGATAGACAGACAGACAGGTTGACAGACAAACTCCAAGCTAAAAGCTCGCTTCGCCCGTTCAAAAAATTAAACCAACGTGTTAAATGAACGAACTGTCAAAATGTAGATGTGACGTCACCACGGCTAACACTGTAGAGGATGAAATGCCTGCTGATTACGGCAATGTGTGTGTTTGCGAGCACGTACCTTTGTATTTTTCTGTTCAAATAAAAATTTTAAACAACTTTTATTATTTATTATTGTACTTGAGATTTTAAAATAAGTCACACCTGATTACTGTTTGACAATAATTAAATTATTAAAGTAATAAGGCATTGTTAACTCCTAAAGTAATAAATCTTTCATATTTTCACAGACGTATAAATGCTATTGTATAGGTACTCCCTCCAGTATAACGTAACAATACTTAACAATATTATTGTTTGAAATATTTACTTGCGCCTAGAATCTTATTTTTGGGCGAACCAATTTTATTGTATTATATTTTATTTTTCAGTGAATTTAATTATTGTTACGATCTACTCATTATGAGTAATTAATAGTATTAATGAAGCTAAATAGTGGGATACAGGAAACAGTTCACAAAACAATTTTAGTAAAATCGAAACATTATTATAATTTAAATTCTTATTGTGGATACAATAAGTTATTGATTTTCACTATTTTAGATACGTTATCCGTGTGGCAGTAGTTTGAGATTCAATCAGTAGAGTGCGCTATGCATGCAAATACGGTAAGGAACACTTAGGTGCCGCTGTATATCCTTAGTATACCACAATCCCACCCTTGGATCAAGATACACCGCAGTCTGTATAATGCACTTTAATGCTCTTACACAACTGGTGCTAATGTTGTCGTGTTGTTTCCTTCCTTGTACAATTACAAACTTTACCTAATCTGCCGTAGTAGCTGTCGATACGTACTCACGATTTCAGTAATTCCGAATAAATCTGCTCTCTCGGGTAATGTTTTGAAAACAGCCGACATTACCGCTTCCTCCACTCCAACAGGGAAAAGTTTGTTGTAGAGATTTCCACTTGATATCAATACTTATGCCTCTGGATTATTCGTTATCTAAAGTAAAGTTTTTTTATCGATTATGTTAAACAGAAATCGACATTTAAGGTAACAGTAAATAGACACCGGAAACATTAAAAGAATGTTAGATGTCAGGTTTTATTAATAGTACACTTTTATCCAACTTTCTTTTCTCCCATTGAATCTTTCGGAGTTCAGCCAACTGTTATAATCATTTCCGTCTTTTGCCAACGCCTTTATCCATTCTACGGTCTTCTTTTCTCAGGCTGCGTTTCTAATGTTGTCCTCACGTACTGCTGTTGGGTCGTCTCATTCAAACACTTCCTTCGAATATATTTATTCCTTCACTTATCGAAATCACACTTAATTAAACATTTCCTTTATAAATATAACTACCCATTATCCAATATTGCAATAAAACTAAAAATCATTAAACTGGGTTTTAGTAAACCACTGGGTGTGGAGTCTGTCTACTAACATAGATATAGCGGGTCGAATCGCGAGCAATATCATAAAATCGAGTTTTAGCTTTCAGCCCCCAGGTCGGTCTACCCTGTGAAAATGGCTACCTAGGATAATAATGGGCAGGTGAAACGTAATGCCGGCCACACATTGCGTCCTTGTACATATATCGTTCGGCTTAAGCTGGCAGATTCGGCAACTTTGCCTGGTTCTACTACGCTACTTCGGGCCATTAATGTCACCAGATTCACTAAGTCGCAGTTACAAGCAAGTAAAAAGCTAATACTTCTTCACCCCAATTACACTACACAAAACTAATTACTGTCTACATTTAAACCGGTAACACAAAATTCTACCAAAATAATATCCTGTAAAATAATCTCGGGGTGGCAATTATACTCTCGATAGCTTTACGATGTTCTCGAGTTTACATCTCATTATTAGTTGTTGAGTCATCATGTTGTTAAGTAAGCAACATCACGCTACATGTTACTGTGAGGTCTCACTTCTATTTCTGCAGCGTCTTGTGTAGGCCTAATCTGTATCTTCTTATCATTGCCACAACAGGCGGATTAGGCTGCTCTTGGAATTGGAATTGCATTGTTCCTTATTTTGATATCACGTTTAGAATTAAAATTAGAGTTCTAATGTGGAAGTTTAGGTACTGACAATCTGAAGTACAAATTAAATTAATAATTAAATTAACAGAAATGTTATTACAAAAAGGTATAACGTCACAAACCACGTCTTTTACACAACGTTATCCTAACATTCTGGACTTTAGGTGTCAAGGCGAATGTAGTAATCACTTATCGCTTGAAGTTTGGAAAGAAAATTTGAAGTTACTTAGTTTATCATCGCGTTAGTATGTGGTTATTGTTTTTTGAGCTACGTTCTGCACTATTAATTAAAATAAAAATATTCTTTCGTTTACAGAATTAGTGAATTATGTAAATTTAATACTTCATAAACAACAGAATAAAATAATCCTTGCGTTTTTTAAGCATCCTGTAAACCTTAATATTAAACTTTTATACATTTTAACTATGAGAACTTGACAAAACAACTTTAGTCGTATAAACTTCAATAACACGATGTTGCCACATGCACTGTTGAATTATCGCCTAGATTACTGATTAATTATTTACAGATTATCATTTGTATTAAGTAACAATCACAATTTAATTTCAGATTAGTTTCTGTATCAAAGAAGCCGCGTTTTTTTGTAGTGAATGTTGGACACTAAGTCAAAAGGGTAAACTTACTGTCCAGAAAACATAATCATTAAATTATAGATGTCATGTTTTACAAATAAAGTTCCCTGTCACTAACAGAAGTAATACTGAAGATCTGCTCAAACATGAGGATCTTAAAATCAATAGAAATAAAGGAGGTGGTTTTTAAAGTACGAAAACACCAGCTTGAGTGGTATGGGAACAGCTTTCTCTAAGGATATCTTAACGATCGTTTCCGCTGAGGCTTCTTAATTGCTGACTCAATGGTTATAGGGACATGGGAAGACCCAGAAGATAAATTTCTATTGTAAAAACCATTGTGCTAATCGAAAGAACCATTTACAGACAATGAAGAAGCGTTTAAATTTAATCATTACAGCGTGATGAAGACATATTTAAACATTACAAAAAAATGTTTACAGGCGCCAGATTCACGGGTCACTGAATCTCAGCGATCGTGAATCGGAGCCACAAGGTGACGACCTATCCAGTCATTGTTATAGCTAGAAACATGTCAGCCATGAAAGTGTACCCGAGACAAACAAATAATAAATGATTTGTATTTTTTGTTTGTTTTTCTTAGTCTTTTCAATAACGCTTGATAGTGACAGTAATTTTCCGTATAAAAGTCGTTTGTAATCTATCTCCTCTAGTGAAGTCAATTTAACAAATCAATTCGCAATTAATTTCTGTTTCTATTAATAAAACGTGTAATTTGTATAGCAGAAAAATCACCAATAATTATCGTCATTGCCTTATTCTGTTATGATAAGTATTCTGTCTAATCAGCAGTCTATAAAACTTTGTTAGTTATGTGAAATTAATGTACAGTATTTACACACGTTTCAAACAATTTATAACGAGTTTCATAGGTCGTCGTAATTAATGACCTGAGCCGTCAGTTGATATTCGTCACTTTTTAACGAGCTAAAAAAAAATGAGACAGCAATCGTGTAAATTATTTTATACAAAATTTAAAAATACATTTCATGAAAACAATCCGACTTTTATCGTACGTAAACTTGGTTCATGAACGACGAAATAAGCAATGCTACTAAATATTGATGTTTCCACTTTATATTCGTGTGATTGTACATAGCCTAATTTTTTAATTGTTGTCATGACATTGCACTAACACGATCGCCTTTTTTGGAGTCACAAACATTTGAAAAAGTAAACACGTACTATAAAAAGTGTCTTGTTCAGAATCAGTTCATGTCATCACAAGTCAAAAGTATATTCTCGATATTTCTCTTACCTTAAAAATTAGAACGGTGCTTACACTTGTGCTCTTGTTCACTGTTCACTAACAAAACATATGCATTCATATATGGACATGAAATGAAGATTTTTGGGTTCTCTGCTGGCGTTTGAGTTGACGAATGGCCTTCAAAAGGGCCACCTTGTTCCAACGTTTCGGCACCACTCCTGTGCTTACCCATGTACTCAGCTATGACACTCTTATCTACCATATAATTTACTATTACAAAACATATTATTGTTTACAACTTAATTTTCCTTCAAATGTAACTATTTATTTTTTCCTCTTTGTATGCATGTTATTAGTAGGGAACGGATTTTTAAATGCTAATAAAACTGAAAATGCAAAGCCTGTTTGCAAAACTACCACTGTATAATAACTAAAGACACATATAAAATAAACAGACAATTACCATGACAAAAGCTCATACCAATTATTTACACAAAAACACAACATGAAAAATTAATAAGCAAATAAATACGTTTTGATACTTATAACATATTAACAAATTAAAGAGCTAATAGGCCTACATGTTTTACCGTCGTCTTGTAGTGTTCAGATGAGTTCCACTTTGTAAACAAACGTCTTGTGAGTGTTATCAACGTGTGGTCGTCTGAGTTACACGGGGTGAAACTGTGGTCGTACACTCTCGTGATTGCTGTCGTCCATTGGACTTCTCTTCGGTTACGCCTAGTGAAACCCAGACGATAACAGGGAAGGAAAAACAGCTCGTACAAACAGCTGAAATGAAGTCTTTCCTGCAAATAAAATGTCATCGGCTGAAATATGGGAAACGCAACGGATATGTAAAGCCCGAAATAAATATACTGTCAGTGAATAATAGAATAGATGAAAAACCATTGGATACAGATCCATTTGGGAGAAGATCTGTATACAGGCTCCTGCGGAGATGACAAAACACGTTATAAGTATAGGCCTATACCATGAAACTAAGACGGCTACACGCTTATTAAAAGATGAGATTTTTGAAGTTGTTCCCCGTATGCCTTCCGTTTCTTCAGATCTCTGTATACATAGTATAATACGTGATTTATTGAGTTACTGTACGTGGCTCTAGTGTTTTCACTTCTATCTTCTGTGGTGAAACTACATTGAAATAAGAACAAACTTTAATTGACGTTAGTGCTTTAAACCGACAATTTATATCTATAAATAAAATTATCAAATAATAAAACCTACGCTATAAGTTTTATAGACACTTATTGAGAACTAAAAATAAACGATTAACGAAACAAATGTTTGAATATATGCGAAACATGATAATAACATTTGCACGGCACAAAGAAGTACAGAAATATTTAGAACAGATCCCAAATACAGACGAAACAAACAATTAAGGACAGGAAAAAATAGGGAGAAAAATAATAAAGGAATTCAAGATGGAAGAAAAGATCAACAGACAGGAGAGGCGAGGTGAATTCGTAGAAGAAGAGAGAAAGATCAGAAGTTAACTAAGGAATCCTAGTGGAAAAACGCACATAAGAACGAAATGCACATCGCGGTCGGAAGTGATGTACAGTTTTTTCCTAATCGAAAAAACGCACACTATTCACAGTTCACATATACACAAGACGTGAACAAATCCCTAGTGATGGGTCATCGTTACAAATCGTTACGGTGAAACGAAACTCAATGGACCGAAACCTCACATTCACTTGTTAAATTAGCCATCAAAGGTTCAATATCAGTTTGCGCGATATTTTTGTACAAGCACTATATCGCTCTTTGGTCGTGACAAGTACTCATATTTGCAAAAAAAGAAACACTATTTGTGATTCTGAGACTCGAAATATCAGGTTGATGTGGATCAGCGATGCCTCAGAACTTTTGTAATACGTGTTTCTCATTTAAATATCTGCAATGCATTGCTGTAACAACGTAATTGCTGTGTTATAAGGGAACTTCTCTCTGGGTGGCACCGTGATACGGTTTTCATACAAGGAGTATGTAATCTTGTGTAATGAAAAGATTTGTATTCTTCTATTTATGTCATTTCCAAATCAACTTAATTTGAATATTCGCACGACTAGTAAATAATTCAACTCCTTATTAATAAATTGTAGAAGAGTAATATACGACTGGCAAAGTGAACATATTTTTAAATTTAATGTGGTTTCATAACTGTCTGTAAGCTGGATTGTGACATTTTAGTATATTAAAATAATAATGATTTTGATATTTTGGCTCAGGCCGTTTTGTCTGTCTCCAATATGGACTTGTGCTAGCAAATACAAGAATCAAATTATGTGGCTAGGGTGACGACATTAGTGTGATGTACAGATTTATTTACCACTGAGAATAAATTAACTTGAAAACAATGACAAGGACAACTGATAGGAACTAAAAACACAGTAAAGATCTACGTATCATGTTCGGAGTTAGGAAAATCTTTGTGCCAAAAAAAAAAAATAACCGTGACAACGATTAAACAGGTCTTAGAAATGAAATGTAATGCTTACATAATTACATAATTCAAGACGTATTAACAATTTTATTTAATAAAATATAGTATACGTAATTGTAGGCTGCTCTGTGTCCTTTCTACTTCTAGTAGGCCTATAGGGTAACCACCTGTACTTATTACTTTCGCAAACTGTATGGTATAAAAGGACCATTACGCTACAGCTGGCCATTATAACCAAAGACTAGTAATCCTAGATTACCACAAACTGAGTCACTCAACGAGCTGATTTATGGCGTTCAGTATTTATGAAATTGCATTTTGAAAAGATAGAAACAGACTCTAAACTGCCAGCCTCCTAAACAAATAAAGTTTACACCTTTCAAACAGTATATGTTATTTCCTTCCTTGGAAGGGAGACTTAACAGTCAATTTTATCGTTTAGACATCGTATACCTTCACCCCCCTTAAATAGATGAAATATTTTATAATTTTCTCAAAAACATGTATTTTTAATTTACAATATTGTCGCATAAACATTTTTATATTCAATGCATCTGCTTCCTTTAATGTAAATTCATTTTTTCAGTTTTGCAGATAAAACAGATATTGCAACTTATATAGCTTATGTTTGACCTAATGATAAGTAGAACATAGGCCTATACTTATACACCCATGTATAAATTTGCACATACACACTGCACGCAGATTGTAAAGACAAAATTAAAAATTAAATGTAGGCCTAGTCATTAAATTTACATTTACACACAGCAGATGTGTGTGTGTGTGTGTTTCGTTTTTATTTTAATAATTGTTTTTCTTTCATACTTGTACGTACGAATTACTTCTGATGACATGGGCTATTTCTGAAGCCCTCATGAAGTTCATACGAAGAGGAAAAAATAAATAGCTACATTTGAAAGAAAATTACGTTGTAAACAAAACAGTATAAAGTATACGGTATAAAATAGTTTCATAACTAACAGATATTACACTGTTTCACACCACTATAGAAGAAAATTCCCGATTAGCACTTTCAAGCTTCAAAGCTCATCGGAGCTTCAGATCAGAAGCATATCGGATATCTGATCTGATGATGAACCGTGAAGCTTGAAAGCGCTAATCGGGAATTAGTGGTGTGTAACAGTGTAACTTCTGTTTGTGATTATAACCACTAACACAACTTTATTAATTAATGTTTCATAGCTGGTACATGAAGAAGCACATGGGGTGGTGCCGAAATGTTGCAATAATGTGGCCACTTTCAAGGTCATCATCAACTCAAACGCCGGCAGGGAACCCAGAAAACTTCAATTCATGTCTATGTATGAATGCAACATTTTGTTGTGGACAGTGAACAAAGGCACATGTGTAAGAAGTATTGTAATTTTTAAGTAACGAATTTCTCTCATTTTACATAAAATACATTTGTAAAATGGACCGTTGCAAAGAGAATAAGCATGTGAAGAGGATTTCATTAAGTAACACGGTTATTAATAAAAGTAGCCAGGAGCTAATGTGTGGAGATGACACTGTCATAACAGGTAGGTTACTAAAAGCAGTGAGGACGCCTTCTTAGATTTAAATAAAGCAGCAGTAGCTGTGGGTTTGGAAGTCAATGGCCACAAGACGAAATTGAAGGTGCTAAAGTGAAAATGAAGGTCAACTCATTGAACTTTGAAAAATCTTTGAATTTTAGAGAATCTCATCTGTTAAATGATTAGGCTCTATTGTGAATACCACAGAATATGCAGAGAATTTTAACTGGTAGCAGAGCACATTTTTTTTTCTTAATAAAGATTTTGAGAAGCCCACTTTAGCTCAGGCATGCTGGGATTTCACCTTGCAAAAAATTTAGCACGGACCAAACTTTGCACAGTGAAATTATATATAAAAACAATTTTTCAAAGAAATCTTTACATCCCCATCCCGTGGACTTTTTTATTTATAGTTAATAACATTTACAAAAAATTTCTTTTTTAAATAACTTTTTTAATATTTGTCCTAAAGTAAAAATACAACCTTTTTCTTGAAGTGCGAGAAATTTTGCACAAAAAAGATTCTATTTATTTTTTTCGTAAAATTGATAGTTTTCTTGGAAAACGCGATAAGGAGACGTAATGCGAATTTGCTGCCATGACCGCTGCCGCGGCATTTTCTGTTCGCTGATACGTTTTTCGCTCAATACATTTTTTATAATGGCTCTATAAAAATCGTGTGAAGACATATTTTTTAGAGAAGAACTTAAGCTTTCTAATGGTGTACATAGAATTTATGTCGCTACTTTTACTAAAAACATACGGCAACTCGAACATACGTATAGAATTTCAACTGACGCGAGTTAGAGAAAATTCTCGTACTATTAAAAATATTTTATGAAATTCCTTGTACTGTTGAATCTAACTTAACAAGAGTATGTATATTTATGTAATGCTTTTTTGATATAAATTATGATTGTTTTTATTACCAAGCATTATAAAATTTAAAAATTTTGTCGTTTTTGAAAATTTTAATAATTTCACACTTTAAGTTGCTATTATTCCGTAAACATTTGGTATAAAACAAAAAATTCAGGAGCCATTTTGAAGCTGAAAGTGTCTACTTTTCAACGGTGTGTAGTAATTTTCCTTATGGATCTTCCTTTTTTATGTATTATGAAAAGTTGCGGAAATTTTGTTCTAAGATACTTTTCTTACGATTAATAATTCGGTTTAAAATTTTGGGAAATGATTTTCTTATGTACACTCTGTAAGCCTACAAAAGGAATTTTTATCTGAGCGTTTCTGTAGAAAGTACGAAAGGATAAAAAACAGGTGTGCGCGCTAGATCTGTCGTCGCCGGGATCTCGCTGCCGGGACCTGGAGTTGGCACATGCGCTGACGACTTTCTTCGCAGTTCAACAAGCCGGCTGTTCCGTTGTTATGTGCGTTTGAGTACCAACGATCATTTCGGAGTCTTCACTATTGTTTTAGATTTATGTAAAACTAACTGAAATAATATAAAGGATATAAATATATTTAAGTTTAAGGAAAAAGGTGACACGTGTGGGGCCCCAAAGTGTTCCTTGCGCGAACAATAGGCCTGCAATAAACGTGACCCTCGAGAAGTCTTGGGGAACAGTTTTACAGCCTCTTCTCCTACCTGCAAGTATTGCCTTACACTAATCATTTTGAAAACGGAAGAACTAGTTCCTTCTGACTGAGCCAATACAGATCATTGTTCAAATCACGTACTCGCGCACACACTTTGCCATTTACAATGCACAAACTTACGTACCTACAAACCTCTCTCTCTCTCTGTAATATACTCACTACTTCTCTCACGTCTACCTTCACCTACCGTGTCACCAACACCCTAATACACATGTAAAGAAAAACACTTATTTCAAGCACTTACTTCACGTTAATTGCAAATGACAACAGAACAGTATTGTACTGTTACCATTTAGTTTTGATAGGACGCGAATAGTTTTGATTTGTGCTTGTATGTACACGCGCGCCCGGTGTGTTTCGTTTATATGGGAGTTTCCCTTCGTCTATTCTATATATTTATATATGAAATGAAACGCGCACGTGTGTATACTGTTCATGTGTACTGCAACGATATTCTTAACAACTCACTTTTGCACATATGCTATTACTCATTTGTGCGCACTTACCCACGTCTCGAAGGTATACTCTTCTTCTGCAGTATTTACCTTGATGTTTCCCCAGCTAGGTCGCAGGCTTTGGTAATTGAGGGTGGATAAGCACGTGAATATCGTTACAAGTAAAGAGTACAGAGGATTTAGTACTGGTTGTGAAATTAGTACGACTTTGTTAATCAAATTATACTCATTTTGTTTATTAATTAAAAACTGGAAATTGTCATGTTATTAATTAGTGTGTGGGTCTACTAATATTGAAACCCTTATATTCACTTATATGAATATCGTATAATTATAACGTGGCAAAATCTTAGCTCTTATAGTCTAAGACACATTATACACAAAAATAAGACATATATGACCTGAAATATTTACACAGACATATAATACATAACACATATATTATTACAATGCGTGATTAACACGTACGAAATTGAATATTAATATTGACTTAGCAAGTGTGGTTTTTCTTATTATGTACCACTCAATTAAACAAATAAATAATTAAAAATTTATAAAAATTCTAATAGAAACCATTCTATTACTTTATTTAACTGTACTCCTAATGTCTCAATTAATTAAAATCTACAATTGAAATAAACTTTCGTACTTGATTTTACGTTACAGTTACTTGATTTTAATTATTTAATTATAATATAAAAATATAATAAAATATGGTTTCTCTAATTACCATTTATTTATGAGATTAATAAGTTTTATGTTCTTTGTTATAAATTATTATTCTCTGAACTTTTATTAATTATTCATTATGCAAATAAAAATAATAAAGTTTATGTAAACATGGATACGGAATCTAGAGCCTTCTTTTGATAGACCTCAGGGTCATTTATAAGATTGAATAAATGTCTGACTTCACCTGCATATTTCTGCAACCATTTAACTGTGTTGTTACCGTCACCTGGGCTCTCGAGTTTTGGGATCCCCTTCCGGTATCACCTTCTCTGTCTCTGCGTCGTTTGGAATTACTCTCTCCGTCTAATGGATGCTGAGTTCTGACATGGACCTCTGTCGTGATGATGTACGGCTGGCTGTAGCTGCGTGTGTCTGTCCCTGCGTCCTCTAGTATCTCTGTTTCCTCTCCTCTCCTTGTCTTTTCCCTCGTGGATGTCTCGAAGTTCTACGTGGACTTCTTGAAGTTCATCGACGACGTTTCGACTCCTCGTAGTTTACGGTATTATTGTCTTTTACATCACTCGTGTATATCACTAATTACTTTCACCGACGTACTGCCGGTTCCATCGCATTTTAGTTTACGTAATACGATTTAAAACATTACTTAAACTTTGTAAAATTTGCGGTGGCAAGATGCGTGGACTTCACGTGCTGTCTGTTGATGATCTGAGCAAGAGTGTGTCGCTCGCTGGGGTTTTGTACTCCTGCCGGCGTTCAACTGCTGTTGGAAACTGTTCGGGCAGAGTTGAACAAGTCAGCGCGTCAGTTTATTAACTAATTACAACCTACGCGTCTTTCTATGAAACGCACACTTTTTTATAAATATTATTTGACAAATCGTTAGGTACATTAATAAACTTAACCTATGCAAATTACGAACATTAAGGTGTGTAAACTATGGAAGTTATGGCAAAATTTCACACGGTAGCTGAACGGTTCCCACGATCATAGACCTCTTAGTATCGAATTGTAGCGCCGGGCGCCAGCTGTGTTTCTACATATGTCTCTGATTCGTGTGACTTCTGGTTTTCGTTCAGCACTTAAAAAACTGTGTAAAATTTTCTATAATCGTATACATAATTCAACTTGTTCTTCATTTACACACTAACACTAACACACAGACACACCAACTGATACCAAACGGTTGCCTGCAGCAATGACGTCACAGCTGCCGGTCGAGGCGTGTTTCGTCTTCCTTCGCTGCGTTTAAAAACCAACAAGGCTTGGCAATTCCATATGCATGTTCACTTACAATTATTTCCTTATTTAAAATTAATTAATACGCTTGTTTCTTTTATTTATGTATTATACCTAACGCTTAATTATTACATTATTTTCATTATTTACATCTTTCACACGACTCATACGTGCGTTCGTATGTTCTCATACCGCAGTCAGGGGTTGATACGGAGACTTATGCTAAACGTGTCGTTGCAGTACATATATTGTGTAGGTCAATAGAACAATATTCGTACTGTTATCGTTTATTCTTTTGTTAGTGTCTGTTTGTGCGTGTGGGGATCCCGCAAGTGTTATTGAGCGTGAATTGGGAACTATTAGTTTGCAACGGCTCAATACTAGAACTTTTTCTTACAACAATGACTGTGGGCAGATGTGTCAGGAGTAGAGGTGGTTGTAAAATACCCTTCTTGGGTTTATTTTTATTGTACCCTAATTGCTCAGTCGAGATATTCTTTCTGGCCCCACACGTGTCACGTGTCACTTTTACCCAAGTTTAGTGTACAATAAAAAACTTTTGATTGAGTGTTATTCCAATACAAATATATTAACATCTTTTGCTTTCTGGAATTCGGTAAGGAACTGGTTTCATTTGACACGACATTTAATATTTTATGTTATCAATATTAATATATCAAAATTTTACCTGTATTAATGTATTTGTTATGTAATTTTTAACACTATTTTAAAAACATTTTCAATAATTGTAAATAATTCTAAAACGTATTAATTAATTATAAATAAATTACTTAAGTGAGTTAATATACCATTTTTAATTAAAAACCTAATATTAATTCAAAAACCGTTTAATTTATATATTCAGCATACAAAATTATAGAATTTGTTCAGAGCAAAAAGACAATGGAATAATTTTAATTTGTTAATTAACTAATAAACATATTGACATTGTTAATGGCTCATTTTATAGAGAATTAAATAAGCTACAATTTTTATCTGAAACGTTTTTTTGAAAAAAAGTGGGAAATTACTGAAAATTTCAAAAACTACGCCCAAATTTCCCGGACGAGCAAATGTCCTAAAAATATGACACCTTTAAATCTTCGTAGCTCGACGAACGTTGGTGGTACAAAAATAAAGAAAACCCCAAAATACGCAGTATGTTATCAGCTAAAATTTTTATTTTGAAGATTTAACGGAAAAATGAAGAAAAATAGGTGAAAATTCTGAAAAACTGATTTTTTTCTCCTTTTAGAGGGGTGGACAAAAGTCCCAGCTAGGGATGTAAAGATTTTTTTTAAATAAAAGTAACACACTTAAAGGTCGTAATTCCAAATTTTTATCCGTCCTAAATTTTTTGAAAGATTTTGTCGTTTTTTGTCTATAATGACTGGTCTACATAGTGAGAAGGAAAAAGCTACAACTTCACAGAACGCTTGTGTGCCTTATAATAATAATTGTGTACCGAATTAATAATCAAGAATTACGTGAGCTAAAAAAAACATTGTTTCCATACAAAAAATTCAGAGAATAAAATCATGTGGCCATATATGGCGCTTCGATGAAGCAAGATAGCTGAACATAGGCTTTGAAGGGGCATTGTTTGACAAGAAAGAAAAAGGTCGCCCTAAAAGGAGATGGAGGGATGACGTTGAGGAGGAGATAAGAAGGTTGGGCATCCGTTTTGTTGAAGATAGAGTCGAGATGCTTGTGTGATCACATCAGTCTGCAGTGCTCAAAAAAGAAGACATACATAAAATTTATACTCACGAGTCATCAACACTGACTGACATTCTCAGAGTTGTAACTTAAATGTAAGAAGCGGATGACATTAAAGAATAATTAAAGAATGCCATCCGGAAATAAAACTCTGTGCATTACGTAGATGATAACATCTTTCACACATTAATGTGTACATACGTGTGTATTAAAATGCTTGCATATAAAAAAGTATAGTAACACATTTCCACACATCCTAGAGGTTTGTTGGGCGGGGGTTGGAAGGGTACACGCAGGGAAACGGAACAGTTGAGTCGTATCAACGTAAATCCAATGGCTACAAGTTGTAGATGCGGACGTCATAGCCGAGAGCATCATCATGTATCTCGGGTTGACAACATACGTCATCGGTGATCCCTGCTTTAAATTAAACCTCTGCGGGTTTTTACGTGCGCGCGCAGTCCTTAGGGATTTCAGTCGTGTTGTTTAACCTCATACATATTGTGTGTCACGCCGGCTTATGTCACAGTTACAAATCCGCCGCATGTTTTATCTGCCAGCCGGCAATCTATTTTCTAGATTATTCTAACTGCTGAACAAAGACGACGTCCCTTCGAGATTTCGACTCACCCCGTCCGTCCACGGCTGTCGCCCTCTAATCCGCAGACATCCAGACAATAGCGGTTTCAAGTGCTTAGGACGGAGCATTGATAGGACAATTGAGCTCTTACAATTGATAATGCGAGTTCGTATCTGGTAAAAATAAATTGTAAAATAAAAAGTATTTAAACGACTTTTATTTTTTTTATTTTTATAATTGCCGACAGGTCACTTTTAACTAACGTAGGACCAATATTAATCTAACTATACTTAGTACCAGCAAGGCGTGGATCCCTAGGGGGGGGGGAGTTTCCTCCCCCAAATGATCACTTCAAACTAAATTTTTCTCGTCGTCTTATGATTGTAGAATGATTTTGTGATTGTGAAAGTGATACATATCACGTTATTGAGGTTCCTGGTTTTACTCTAAAATTAGGCCTACTTTAAAATGTAACTGTACCTTACCACCTTACCAGCAAGTTAATTTTTGTTTTATACATAACTTAAATGAACAATGTGACTTTTAAATGTAAGTAAATATTATTATATGTACAATGGACTACCAAACACAGATGCATTACGTTAATAAACGTGTTTGTTGATTATAACATAGGCCTACTGTATTTTTATCTTCACTCATTCCCATCATTTATAATTTAAACAATTAAAAAAATGGACCAACTTTTCACATCCCCTCCTCAAATTCAACACTCCCACTCCCAAATTACTTGCTGACTTTGCCCCTGGTACTAGTTTAATTTCTTCTGATTTGAATTTCTACATGTATTTTACATAAAATGTTATACTATTTTAATGTAATATTATTTATTTTTATTTGTAGAGAAAGTTTATATCTCTTGTCTCTGATATTTGTGGAATTTCATAAAGCGTGGTACCAAAAACATGCTCAGAGATGCAAACCTAATTTTGGATCTAAGAGTTTTTCGTAGAGACTGTGTATTTTAGTACGTATAATATTATTATACGAAAAAGACCACACGTCAACTCAACACGCGGAAATAAGTACTTGGGACAATATCACAGAGTAAAATTGACGGTTTGAGAATATTGCTGGTTACGCTGCCTTCCTCGTTTCCGAACGGGTTCCTAGATAGCCTACCTTGCCCCACCTAAACTATTTTGATGGTAAAAAAAGGGATCAATCATTTTGGTTACATTAAAATCTCCCTAAAACAGCTTTTATGAAACCCTACGTTTCTCCGTTACGGTAAAATTTCGTACAGGGAGAATTCAAAATTTACATATTTTTCTATACTTCATTACTAGTTATAACAAAAACATTTGATCTAACAAAAACAAAGACGAGCGCAACTTGAAAATAAGTATCTTCTAATATTTACTAAAATACATAGAATTAAATTTAAAATTAATATATGCTTACAAAACTTACAGTGACATGCAAAGTAGACAGACACTACAGACGACACTAATTATAAATCCACAAAAAAGGCTAGTTTATAAACTACTTTAGCAATTTAATGGTACTTACCCAAACGTTGTACAGAGTAAATAATGCATACGATGGAAACACTAAATATTCAAAATGAAATACTTTTTACCTTTATAGAACAATTTAACATCTCCTTTCGTGTAACAGAGTGGCTGAAATATGTTCCGTAAATTGTGAACAGCCAGATTTTACGGTATAGAGAATTTTTCGTAATGTCGTATTTCTTTTGTATTTCTTCAGGCATCAATATGTTTTGCGTTTTATGTTGGCGTGTATGACATCTTTCCTAAATCTTCACGACAGTACCTTTATACTGTACATATTTATTAGTGTTATGTTTTTTTTTTTTTGGGGGGGGGGCTCTGTATTTACAGTACGTGAAGGTAAAATGAGTAGTTAATGTTCGGTTTCAAGAGTCAGTAATTTTATGCTTCTCGTGTTGTGCACCCCTAAGGGGATAAAGTCTTTAGCTGTATAGTACATCTAACATTGAATTGAGAGGTAACAGGTGAATTAAGAGGAAACTAAAAAAAAAAAACTCATTTTCTTTTACAGAGGACAGGAAAAACGGCGAAGATTACCTGTGTCTGGTGGAAACATCGGCTACACTCCAATTAATTACTTAATTAAGTGAAATATTGAAAGTAAAGCAAGGTAACGTAACGTCGGTGTTGGCAGTGACTAATGCATCAAAGTGTGTGTGAGTGTGAGTGTGTGAAGGAGTCTGGGGGCGGGGGGGGCGGACGGTCAGCCAGCCTTTGATGATGAGCCGTGGGTACAGTTTAGTGCTTCAACAACATTGACCCAGCCCAACGTCCCGTCGCCGCCATAATGTGATTAACTTACTACACTACTACTGTAACGTTTTTATAGCAAACAATTTATTAATAAATACGGTGTGCTGTGTGCGCCGCCCCCGACACCGACCGACCACTTCCATCCAGTTCAACCACTTTAATTAACGCAGATTATTTCGCAGAGTGGTGTGCTCACACACACAAGCACACACGCACGGATGTCTCTATCTCTTCTTTATTTACTCAGCCCTTCATCTCGCTCACCAAAACAAATTACTACTTCCATCTTTATTATCACTCAAAGATGGAAATACATAGAATCCCATCTCCCCCCTTTATCTCTCTCTCTCTCTCTCTCTCTCTCTCTTTCTCTCTCTCTCTCTCTCTCTCTCTCTCTTACCCGTTCTCATCTAGCTACCTGACTCTATCGACCTGACACCATAAAAATAATCTCGGCATTTCTAGAATCTTCTCGAGTATCATTATTATCGGCATACACGTTGGTCAATACATCCGGCCGTCGTCGAACAAAACTTTTTTTTGGGGTTTGTTTTTGTTATTTGATGTTTACACTTTTAGACAGTTCTAGCTTTTTTTTACTACAGTAGAGCGTCGATAATCCGGACGTCAAAAATCCGGAGCGTCAAAAATCCGGACCGTCTCCACAGAAAAATTCGACTCATCGGCAGCGGTATCAAAATCGAGATTCCAATAGATCGGGAACGTTTTGCGCAAGCTTGTTTAAATAAACTTACTGAATGTCTTTGAGCCTAGCCTCTATGCAGTGTTATAGTAGACGAATGGAATGTGGGAGTGGTGGGGATGACAACAACAATCCCACTCCTGACTCGATCGTCAGGATTTATCAAATTTTAAATGATGAAGGAATAACTAACACTATAGCTGAGATCGAGCCCCCCAGACGACATCGAAAACGACGAAAGTGAAGACATCGCTGATGAGGCATCAGCCGGACCTTCACACGCCGAAGCATTCACCGCATTGGAAACTGCAATGTCTTGGCTGGAAAAGCAGCCCCAATGCTCTACCACCCAACTTTTGTTACTAAAGAGACTCAGAGACCTGGCTGGCCTCCAATAAACGCACCTCAAGCCTTGTTCAAAAATTAATTGGTGACTTTTTTCGTAGTTCTGATCTGTGTATTTAAATTTCTTCATGATTTGTGATTAAAACAAAAATTATTCGGTATTTGTGTAAGTGTCTGAAATAATTATAGCGAAAATTATGTTTCACACATAACGCTGAGTTTTCGTAAGTATCCCGTCTATCCTCATGTATTAGGTTCTGTTGTTTAGCTTCTTGCATACGATTGTTTGTCAATCCAGCCTATCTTCTTTTCCAGATATTTATTCAGCCACACATTTCATAATTTGTTAGCTAATAAAAACGTGCGACTTCTGGTACTGAATCTGATCACCTAATTTGTGAAATCTCTTTCGTCTTCCCTTTGTTAGGCGTATCTAGGTCCATGTTTCATTCTTATAAAAAGAAAAACATCTCTGATCTGTTTTTCACTCTTCTCAGCCACAGGTTTACTAAACGTGCAGCACAGATTTCGTGTTCTGAATATTGTGTTAATTTAATGGTGCATATATTCAAATTTAATTTATACTTTACTCCACTATAATTTTTCTATTGTTTTTGTTCATTTTATTCTTTTGCTCTAAGCTAAAAGAATTATGGGATCAAAAAAGCAATATTAAAAAATCATTTAATTTATTAAACTTAAGTACAGATTACATTTGTAAACTGACGATTCAGTTACAGATTTGAGAGCAAAAATCTCACGTAATGAACATGCATGTTTCATTATTTAAGGACAAAAGGTCTGAAACACCCCTTCTAATAACCGGATTTGTGTTAAGCCTTCGAATAATACTATTTTAATTTTAATTCCAGCGCGTCCGTAAAATAAAATTGGTCTGTATAATGATTTAAAAAGCAAAATAAATAAAATTCGTTATATTTTGTCGGTAAGCTGCGAGTGACTTTGTAAGCTACCTGTTAGAAGGTGCAGAGAAGGGATTTTAAAACAATTCAATTCTGTTTTCTTTCGTTGCGAAATTCATTGATATTGTGTCGGTGTTTTTTTAATACGCAACGGGATTAATACGAAATTGAGATCGAGGAAAGTAATCCTTTCTTTTCATACAAAGCCTTCGCTACGGCTAGGTATTTTGTAGCGATTAATTTCAATACTATCCTCGAGTGGTTCTCCTTTATTTTTATCTGAAATTACTGCGAGATGAAGGTAAAAAAAACCGCTACGTTTGAAAATCGATATTCTCTCTGCTCACCTTTTCCGATATAAACGTTTTACTCTATTCCGAACTCCGTCGCTAAGAAGCTTGGCGCGAGCCTAACGTACTTTAATATGAATACATGTGCTTAAACCTGTCTATTCGTGTATTTATTGTTCTGACTTTTATAAACATCGTAAATTGCTATCACTAAGTATAGCAAAATTTCCGCATGCTATATGCAAATAATTTTAAAAATTGTTGATTTACAAGTATTTTCCAATAAATTAATTTTTATACTGCTCTACGTATGAGATTATATGTATAGAACAAAATGTAAATGCGTACAGATATGTTGTATAGTATGTTAGTACTTATTGTTAAGTACGTGGAATACTCTTAGTGGAATGTGAACTTACACGAGTCGTTTTATATGAACACAACAAACTATACTAATTAAACGTTTCCCATAAAAGGTTTCTCAAATCAACGTTTCCCCCCCCCTTTTTTTTTGCTGTCATTACAAAACGTAACAAAGAAGTTAGGAATAGAAAGAAGGTTTTAATTGTAAAACTGAACGATGCGAATTACAGTAGTTGCTATAGTTGCTACATGTAGTCGCGTCAGAAGGGTTCCTCGCTTTGTTTGTTCGCAGGAATACTCAAGAGTTTCGTTCGATAATGTTCATACCGACAAAGCACCGAACGTCTGGGGTTCGCGGGAAATCACACTAAATGAAAGTCCACCTTTGAGTGCGTCTCATTCGTTTACAATTTAAAAGAATCAGTGAATGTTTCGTAGTGTCTCTACAAAACACAATAACTAAATTTAATATAACAGGCAGTGTAATAACTGACTAAAAGGCAAAACGTTTTGTGAGGTCCGGTCAGTTTGTACAGCGAAGCAGAACATTTGTGTCGTCGATTCGACAAAGTTACTGCCATCTTTATAATCAGTTCGAAGGTAGTGCAAATAATTAATTAATACACATATTGCCTATACTTATACGCGTGCGCATGTGTAGGTATTAGCGTATGCATACTCATTTTTGTGAGAGAAAAATTTGAATGAGTTAACATTAACAGTATGGAATATGATTGTGTATCATATGTCAAATGTGATTGAATTAAATGTCGAATGTCAAAGCTATAATTAAATTATTTAGGCTATTATTGTCTGTAGGCTTATAATAGTAAAATACGCAACGTACATATTACGTAGGCCGATGTCAACAAATGCAACATCATTCTGTACAGTATTAAGTAAATTAGAAATGTAACGCAATTATAGGCCTACTATTGGACTATAGTTAAATTCACACAAGTATGTACTTACACACACACACACACACACACACACACACACAGTATATTCACAAAGCTCTACGAAGACAATTTTGCCCCCAGAGCAATTTGACACCTCTTTCGGAATATTCGGAATAATGTACACTTAAAAAAAATTAGCTCGTATGTACATTTGAAAAAAATGTGTATATTATAGGCGTACTGATTACTGTTACCTAAGATTCTTACTACAAGTAAATTATATAAATATTTTGCTTTACATAAACAAAGCAAAATACAGTTTTCTTAGAAAAAACTCTATTGTAAGAAGCAAACTATGTTATCTGAGATAAAGAAGTTTTAGGTTTACATCCTTAAATAAACCTTTTTCCTTTTAAATCCTTTATTTCCTTTTTGTGTTATATTTCGGTAATAAGTAAAGGTTGCATATTTTATATTGTCTTTATTAACCTTGTTTTTAAGTATAGGGTTATTACATATCAGTTTAGTGAGTTTTGTTTTATTTTAATTTATTATGTTTTTTAGTATTTATTTTGCGTCGTTATCCAATTCTATTTACTTGATAATTTTTTCTTTATCTCTTCCTTTATTACATAGTGGGATCCTAAACTTTCTGTATATTAACGAATTGTATGCAGTTATTTTATGTTAGGTGGGTGCTTGGAATTATCAAAATAGTTTCAGATGGTTTGCTATATATAGAGTATAGAAAATTTTTTAATTTCTGTTTATGGCTAAATATAAGACATTTAATTTATTATCAGATTATGTTTTCATGGAGAATTTTATTTTATTATATAAATTGTAAAATATAGCTTAATATATTTTAATATTTATTATTTTTGAGAAATATTTGTCCGAATACCTCAAGTTTTTTTCTAATGAATCCCTTATTTTATTATCTTTATTACTTATTTATCTAATTCTTTTAAAGATATTTTTATTACTAAATAAATACGATAAATACGATAAATACGATAAATTTTTCCGAATTTTTATAGTTCCTTTTTTGACGTATCAACAAATTTAGATTATGTTATTTGTCAAGAATGTGTAGTATGTAGACAATGAACCTGTAGTTTAACCATTCCTAACAATTCAAAACATCTACCACAACACAAAATGGCAGCTTTTCTTGTACTTTCCGATAAGATAGCTCTAATAGTACAGAATATATAGAAAGAAAGAAATTTAATCTATGAAATTGCCAAAGAAAATGGTTACAAAAAACACCATAATTAAAATAAAAATAAAAATAGCGCTTAAATCTAACATAAAGAAATGAACACAAATAAAAACAACACCATAATAAAGTAGGCTACGATCACTCACATAAATAACACCATGGAGACAATTACAAAGCTATCTAAAAACACGGGTGTTAAAATAGCACGCGAAATAGACGACAAAATGTAGACCTACAGGTAATTAATACCTCATACTGCAATAATATACACTAAACAATGGAATATAACAAAACAGAATGCAGAGATTTGCAGTAAGTTTTCAATAGGCCAAGCATAAAGTTTACAAACAATACTCTGAAAATTTAAAAGCATACTTTGAAAACAAACATTAACAAATATAATTTAAAAATTCATGCTATAAGTACGGACATGAATTCCCAGACATTGACAATATCACACTAATAAAAGATATACCACGTAGTAAAGGTAATACAATGAACATTTGGATAAACTTGCAGGCTTGTGAACATACAACGCAAATCAAATTAATTCCTGAGCAAATACAAATCAACAAAAAACATAACCACGATTTTTAAAAGTAAATATCAATAACACTTAAAAATTAAAATTATTTATCGAAACCAATTACAATCATAATAAGAATAAAACTAAAAGCTCCCAATGAACCAGAAGCCAACAGGAATTATCAAAACACACACGTGGAAAGGTACTTCACCAGACAAGTCAACATGACAGACAACGAACAAAATACCTCAATGCATAATGATCGAAACATGTCTCAAGTAAGAAAGAAAGCGCGCTATCGGTTACCGTGTGGTGTACACCGAAAATTGTCGTGTGCGTACTTTGTGTAATGTGTTTGTGTTTTGTGTTATGTGGTTTTAATATTTTTTAATATATTGACGACTGTGCCATCGTAAGATGGTATAAAGAGACCTTTTTAAATATTCTGATGATGGGACAAGTGTCCCGAAACATGTCAATTGAATAAAAGACATTTACTTAAGCCACAGACGGTGAGTTATAGCGTTTAGTTGATTATAAAATACGTGGCTTGGACTATAAGCGGATTTATTCCATTAACAATAAGAAAGAAAGCTACTTGATAATAATATAATATACAGATTATATTTTTGGTAGATACTATCATGTATTTTCAGTAAATAAATGATATATTAACAAAATTCCACATGTTTTAAAGTAACACAAGGAGAGTATAATTGAACAGAGATATTGAACAACACAATAATATTTCTGGAACGAATCAAAACAATAAACATTTTTAACGCTGCAGTCTTTAATTTCTAGGTCCGAATCCGTTATTGATTCGTCTAACACCGTGGCGTGTGATCCCAGTGTCAAATATGTGTGGCGTTACCGTGCATAGTGTAATTTTCTCATTAAATTATTTCAAACTACGTATAAATTATTTTCGATAATATCATGTATTTAGTGTCTGATTTCAGTGCGCAGGATCATTGAGCTGTTCCCCCGTTCGCACAGTTCTGACACGAAACATGATATGAGCATTAATTAGTCCTTTGTACTGCCCTTGAACAGGTTCAAACGGTAAAATAAATTTTGTGGAGACTTCGATACAGATATTTTAAACTGTGTTCATTAAATCGACTGTGTGTTAATAATTCTTTGGCAACAGTTAAAGTGATATTTCGTTAAAAAAATTCTACCCTCCTAAGAGAATTTTAGACGGCCCCCAGCGTATAGTGCAGTTATAAATTACTTTTAAAACAACGGCGTCGATACCCACTGGCAAATTACAGCCTGTGGTGCAATAAAGAAATATTTATAGAGCTTAAAAACAAAGCCAAGGAAGTTGGGCTAGCCATAAATCTGGATAAAACAAGAATGCTTATCCAAACAAGAAGGGATCAGGTTCATAACAACATTGAGATAGAGGAGGACACAATTGAAGTGGTGGACAATTTCACGTATCTCGGAGTGAACCTAGCAAAGACTGGATCAGAGGAGCCGGAGATCCAAAGACGGACCACCATGGCTAACAAGGCATACTTCGCATTGCTGCCATCATTTAGGTCTGGGGATGTACACAGGGCAACAAAAATGAAAATATATAGGACTGTCATCAGACCGGTGCTATGCTACGGGTGTGAGGCATGAACAAACACACAGAAAACAGCCGACATAGTAGACACCTTTGAAAGGAAAATCCTCTGACGCATTATAGGCCCAATACAAGAAAATGGCTCATGGAAACTGAGATACAACAATGAACTGTATCAAATATATAAAGAGATACCAGTCTCAAAATTTATAAGAATACAAAGATTGCGTTGGGCCGGACATGTTATGAGAACGGAGGATGGCAGGAACCCTAAGAGGACTTTGCTGGGTACATGGGAGGCAACGAGACCTAGAGGCAGACCGAGGAAGAGGTGGGAATATGGTGTTGCAGAGGACGCGAGGGACATGGGGATAAGAAACTGGATGAGGGTTGCAGTGGATAGAGTGGATTGGAGGCGGAGATTGGTGGAGGCCAGGGCCCGACTTGGGCTGTAGCGCCATAGGAGGAGTAGGAGGTACAATAAAGTGCAAATCTACATGTGACATTGTTGGGTGTGGAATTTGACAAGACATAAGGTGAACACGACTTTATACGTACCAATTGGCAACCGGCATATAAAAGATCTGAATTGTGACGATGTGTTCTGTGACGATTTTAAAACATCGAAAATCGCAAAAATAAAAATTTTTTATTTTTTATAAGTAAGAGTATTATCCACCCTTACCTATACCCAGATTCCTGAATCAACTTGAAATTGTCCAGTATCAACACGCCAAGAAAGGTATTAAGTAAAGAATAATAATAATAATTACTTTAATTATTAAAAATGCGACTATATAAATAAAGGAATCTCTAAGTCGTAATAAAGTTAACATAAAGTATTTACATTCTAATTAATGAATAGGTAATAACATATAAAAGAACGAACTATTTTCTTAGTGCGTAAATACGCACCAGCTAACTGAGCCCTCGCCCCTAAACTATACGCGCAGCCGCCAGTTGAACTTCGACATGAAAAGATGTGAGTTTTGTGTTGTCTACATACACGTAAGTGTATGCCGTTAAACGAATATCCAGTGTAAGATGATTTTATTTTGAAAAATGTAGTGTGTGTAGAGTTAGGAAGAATATACAGAAAGGAAAAATTAGCTAACACATCTCTTTTAAAAATATAAAACTGTAAGTTGTAAGATATGTAACTACCAGACTTTAGTACCGCAAAGTAAGAACTATAATTAAGGTGTAAAATGTGAACTACAAAATCCGGACGAAGAAAACTCAAACTACAACAGTATGAACTTCAAGTAAAAAACCGATCGTCGAGAGCAGATATAATCAACCCGATGTAGCTTCAAGAGGAACCATGTACTCCACCCTAGAAGACGACAGGAGATGACCCCCAAGGACCCAACAACAACCTCATATTAAATTCAGGTGATATCCAAACACAACATTTGTAAATTTTCGTTTCAATAAGAGAAGTAACAAAAGAACACTAAAGAACTTTAATAATGTAAAGAAGAAATTATCAGATTTGTAATTTTTGTAATGAAGTAGTAGTAACAGCACTATATATAAATGTAAGATAATAATGTAGATTACCACCAATATTATTCTTCCAATAATTTGGTTGAAGTTTGTGATAAATTAATTATTTTGAGAAAGTTCAGACCAGGATCCGAGGTATTTAAAACAAACATCTAGATGAGTATTTTTGAGATAAAAGAAATAATAAACTTAATATCTTCAAAGCATTAAAAGCAGAATTTACTAAAGAAATTTTTCTTTAAAAAGAAACAAAGTCAAACATAATATTTGAATAGTAATAAAGAGATGTTTTCGCTAACACCAAATGAGTGAATAAATTTGTGCAAACCTTGTCAATTTCCTATGTCATAATTGTGTTGTAATTTGTTGGTAAGGATGTTTTACTAACAACGGCAGCTAGTTTAATTAACTGGCAAATAAACAAAAAATAAATGAGTAAAATTTTAATTATTTTATAATAATATTAGTATCGCGACTTTGCCGTATTAAACAAGTTATCGCTGGTAAGTATTCCATTCCAAACCCGTCGGTAGAAGCCAGTCTGTTCATGTTAAATACGTGTTGTGGAATGTAAACTCTCCTCTTTGTATGCACTCATCTCATTCATAACCTCCCCTCGCTAAACCAAACAAACCACCTTAGACACGCTCTTTCCTGTTTTGAATTGTCCTAAATTACCACCCTAGACGACTCCCCAAAACAGCTGACCCTTTCTGCCATTGTTAAAGCAATGAACATTTCATATATGAAATTTCTCTCCACTATACGATGGTATTAGTTTTCAACCATACCATGAACGATGGTTACGATGGTTATGTTGATTAATTAATATAAGATTTCAAATGCAATAAGATATATATGTGTATGTGTTTAAATGAATTAACGTTAACTATTTTAAACATTGATAAAACGAATTAAAGTAAGTGACATAAGATTTGTCGTTCGTAATACGTCGTGTATTTAAAGTTGTTATTATCAAAAATGGCTCAATTTAACCCCGACTTGTTGTTGAAAGACGAATTAATCTATGAAGCATTATTGCGTGGTCTTCCCTACTCTAATGTAACTGTCGCGGAACTTCGCAAGACGTTACGTGAAAATAAACCGGACAAACCCTCATTATTAAATCGTTTGAGTGTTTTAGATTTTGAAAGCGAAAAAGAAACATGTTATGAACAGAACTAACTTCGATCGCACAAACCCTGCGTGATGAAAAATCCCCCGCAGTAATTTTACGCACCACCCAAAGAATCGAGCATCTGACCCGCCGTATCACCAATTTGTTGAACTGGCCATGTGATAAAGATACCCCTCATGATGTACAAAAATTCGCCGAGGAAGCATTACAACAATTACCCGAGATAATGCGCGAATTACGTCGACGATCCGAATCGTTTAGATTAGACGAAATCGAAGAAGCAATGACGAAATTAAATATTTCACCTACCCAATCCCCGACTCAAGAACAGCCAAACGGTACTGCAAAAATTCAGATTCTGCAGGAATCAAATATAAATCCATTCAAGGAACGGTTAACTGATAGTCAAGTAAACATCCAACCAGTAAACGTTACGTTCCTCCCTAGTGAACAAGAAAATATGACCCGTACCTACGATTTACCTTCTCACTTGCGGACCAATCAATCTGCGGAAAAACCTAGAATGATGAGTCAAATAAATCTAACTACCGAGCTCTATGGAAAGATAACCCACCCTGTAGAAAGTATTTTGTCTGACATACCAATCACTGATGGGCTGAATATTACAAAGCTCCTTGATTTTATCAAGCACATTTTACAATTAAAGGACCTGCAACAACTAAGAGATAACCAGATTTTGCAAGTAATTTTGCCTAAGTGTAGACCTCCATTAAAAGATAGAGTGTTAGAATCCCTAAGGTATAATCACCCGGTAGAAGAACTTCATACCACACTAATAAGACATTTCATTCCCACCAGTATCTACGAAGAATTGAAGCGAAACTTAGTACTTCGTGTACAAGGCACATACGAGAGATTAGCTCATTATATATCTGAGGTAAGAGAATCTGCTTTATTGCTAAATGGAGTGAACAACAGTTAGTAGACACTATCTTAGTAGGACTATCCCCCGAGGAGCGATCTCGACTAGCACTCATGAAGCGACCTACCACTTTCACCGAACTAGAACTTCATCCAACGTCTGGTATTCTGACCAGAATAGACGCGTTTCTATGTCCCAGAGTCAACACAGAGATTCATTCCAAACTCGACCAATTGGAAATGATACCCGAAACTACCGCGATAAGCGATTCGTAAGTACATATAAAACCCAAAGCTATCCCCATGTTTCATACTCTAAACCAAAACCCCGACAACCTACGAGCGAAGTAAATGAGGAAAGAAGATGTTATAACTGTGGAAAGGCCGGACATATTAGCAAGTTATGTAAACAAAAGCGCTATCAACAGAAAACCGACCAATCCAAAAAACATGTGAAGCTGGAAGAACGAAAATCCTACGTCTTCCGAAGCACCAGAAGGAAAGGTAACAACAATAATAAGCATCAAATAAAAATAAATAAAAATAAACGCATAGACCCTTACTTAACAAGATTTATCGAGAAGTGCAACTCTATTGGTGCATGTAAAACAAGTATATGCCAACTACCCTATGTACAGATAGACCTTGGAGCAACGAATACCCTTGGTTTAATTGATTCCGGATCTACCCGTAGTACAATTAGTAAACAGTTAGCCACCTTATTAGCTAATCATAATCTGATTAAACGTAGCCAAATGGTGAACATAAAGTGTACCACCGCAAATAAACAAAACCTAAAGATATCGCACAGTATTACGGTGAAATTAAAAATAAAGAATTTTACTTGGTATATTCCCCTACTAGTAGCTGAAGAGTTAGGACAAAACTTAATATTAGGCGCGGATTTTATAAGAAAAACTGCCTTACTCCTTGATATATATGCAAAACAATATTTCTTCAGATTTGATCGTACTCGAAAATATCAGTTCGACTCCGAATTAAGTAACGACGCTATTTGTGAAACCGCAACTATTCATTCAGAGCATCATGAATCGAGTCTGAGTCATTTAAAAGGAAATGAGAGACTAAGAATCCAAAAGTTAATAAAAGAATTTTCTACTGTACTCACTCCCAAGTTAGGATTAACCCATTTAATCGAATATAAAATAAATCTTAGTGACAACAAGGTAATACGACTCCACCCATACAAATTATCTCCGCCCAAGATGGAAATAATGAGAAACCACATTAACAAACTCCTTGATCAGCACGTCATTGAACCGTCAACGTCTCCATACTCATCACCTGCATTCCTAGTACCAAAAGGAACTGACAAACATAGACTAGTCGTGGATTATAGACAACTAAATAAGAGTATAGAATTTGAATCGATACCACTGCCCGACATTCACAGTGCGTTTCACTATTTTACAAGAACGAAAATCTTCACCATAATGGATCTCAACCAAGCATTCCACCAAATCCCACTAGCTGAGGAATCAAAACATTTAACTGCTTTTGCTGTCCCATTTAATCTATATCAATTTACGAGAGTACCATTCGGTATATCACAAGGAAGTTCAGTATGCAGCCGACTGTTAGAAAAAATTTTCCATAACGTTAAATTTAAATTTGTATATCATTATCTTGACGATATAGTAGTATATAGTGAGTCAATGAATCAACATATTGATCACTTGCGTGAAGTATTATCCAGGTTAAAGAAAGCCGGACTGACCGTAAACCCGAGTAAAGTTAATTTCGCAGTAAAACAATTCTCCTTCTTAGGTCATATAGTATCAGCCGAAGGTAAGGTTAGCATCGATCCCGAACGTACACGCGCAATCCGAGAATTCTTACCTCCGAGAGACGTCAAAGGTATAGCTCGATTTTTAGGTATGATTAATTATTTTCATAAGTACATACCCCACTTAGCGGATATAGCAGCCCCTTTGAATGCCTTAAGAAAGAAAGGAACGAAATTCGAGTGGACTACTCAACATCAAGAAGCGTTTGAAACACTTAAAGAAAGCATTATATCCCCACCTGTATTGCAGTTAGCGGATTTCAGTAAACCATTTATCGTACAGACCGATAGTTCAAGTGTAGCATTAGGAGCCGTAATATACCAGGAGATACATAATACTAGACTCCCGATCAGCTATGCATCCCGGACATTGACCGAGCAAGAAAGGAAGTTCTCAGCCTACGAACTTGAATGTTTAGCCGTAGTATTCGCCTTTGATAAATTCAAACCATTTTTGGAACACAAAGAATTTCTACTAGAAACCGATAATCAAGCTTTATCATGGTTATTGAATCACCCAAAACAGTTAGGTCGTATCGGAAGATGGGTGTTAAGATTAAATTGCTACAAGTTCAAAGTGCAACATATTCGTGGTACTCAAAATGTAGTAGCCGATACTCTATCCCGCATGTTCCAACTACCCAATACAAGATCTGGAGAAGACAATATTGAAACACTACCGTTAATACACTAATTACTAACTTTCCCCTTGCTTTTAAGGATATAGCATATCACCAACAACAAGATCCGAAATTGTGCAAAATAATAGAACAAATAGAAAAAGGAAATAATTCTGACAAATATACCTTGAGTAAAAGAGTACTTTGTTTTAAAAAGGCAAACGGAAAATTACTGAGAATAATCGCCCCGGAAATAATCAAACCCATGTTAATGGACTACTACCATTCATTGACAATTGGAGCTCATATGGGAATTAGGAAAACTATACATCGTATTCGCAAGGAAAACCACTGGGAAAACATGAATAGTGAAATAAAAAAGTTCGTGAAAGAATGCGAAATTTGTGCCCTGAGCAAACCAGCAAGAACCAGTCAAGTCGGAAAATTAATCTCCGAAATACCTACCACTCCCTTCTCGAAAATATACATAGACTATTCTGGACCTTACCCCCGCTCTAAATCCGGAAATACTATGCTGTTAATTTGTGTAGACTCCTTCACTAAATTCGTGTGGATGTATCCTATGCGTCGTGCATTAGCATCTACGACAATTAAAATTCTACAAGAAAGACTATTTAAAGATTATGGTACACCTTTAAACCTAATATCTGACAATGGACCCCAGTTTAAGTCGAAAGAATTTAACGACATGTGTTTTAAATTAGGTATAAATCATATTACCGTGACCGAGTACAGACCGCAAGGAAACCTAGCAGAAAGATACTTGCGTAACTTAAAATCAGCATTAATATCTTATCATGCTAAAGACCAGACAACCTGGGATCAAAATATTTCGTGGATACAATTTGCATTCAATTCAGCGTATCATGAAGGTCATAAATCAACACCATTTGATTTACTGTACAAGTACAAACCCAACCATCCTTTAACCACAAAGTGGAAAATCAATGAGTTATTACCCCGCGACGTAAATGGGAATAACATACGAAAAATATGGAACGAAGCTCGTGCAAATTTGAGAGCGAATTTACAAAAATCAAGGAAGTATCATGAGCATAATAATAGGCAAATAAAGTATAAAATGGGTGATTTAGTAATGTATAAAACTCATCCTATGAGTAAAGCAGTTGATAGGACCACTTCGAAACTATCATATCGATGGTGTGGCCCCTACCAAATTCATAAGTTCATCACCCCCGTTACTGTATCTCTGTATGAACCCAATACAGAAAACTACGTTCGCAGAAGCCACCTGTCTCAAATAAAAAAATGTTTTTCGTGTCAAAATACAGAAGAAAGACTACGAGAAAGATAGAAAACCTAGAATACTATTTAAGTATTAAGAATAAAATATATTGTATATACTTATACCGAAATAGGATAAGATTGTGCAACATCCTATACCATAAGTGAGTATAAACTCAAAACCCCTCGTACGAATACTAGCGAGGCCTGATCAACCTTAGCTAATGTCCTGCGAGAATGATATAATACATGAGAAATCTGATGACGAAGATGAAGAGAGAGAAAGAAAGAAAGAAAAATAATCCCTAGCGCTGTAAACTAAAAGTAATTCGATTGTTATTACAATACGTGATTATTATTAGTAACATACTCATGAGTATAACTCCGTAAAACGAGTGACCAATTCAAGAAAAAACCGGTAGTAGATGTAAGAATTAAAATAAGGTAGATTTACGTTTTGTGTATTTTATGTATAGTAGATGTAGTAGAATTTAGATGTTACGTAAGTGTAAGATAATCAATTGATGAATAGAAATAATCTGAGAGAGAGAAATTTCAGTATGGAATTCTGTGTCCAAATATAATTGTTTATTAGATTTTCTATTAATATTCCACCACCCCGTTTTTCATAGTTAAGTGCAGGAGGATGTGACGATTTTAAAACATCGAAAATCGCACAAATAAACATTTTTTATTTTTAATAAGTAAGAGTATTATCCACCCTTACATATACCCAGATTCCTGAATCAACTTGAAATTGTCCAGTACCAACACGCCAAGAAAGGTATTAAGTAAAGAATAATAATAATAATTACTTTAATTATTAAAAATGCGACTATATAAATAAAGGAATCTCTAAGTCGTAATAAAGTTAACATAAAGTATTTACATTCTAATTAATGAATAGGTAATAATATATAAAAGAACGAACTATTTTCTTAGTGCGTAAATACGCACCAACTAACTGAGCCCTCGCCCCTAAACTATACGCGCAGTCGCCAGTTGAACTTCGACATGAAAAGATGTGAGTTTTGTGTTGTCTACATACACGTAAGTGTATGCCGTTAAACGAATATCCAGTGTAAGATGATTTTATTTTGAAAAATGTAGTGCGTGTAGAGTTAGGAAGAATATACAGAAAGGAAAAATTAGCCAACACATCTCTTTTAAAAATATAAAACTGTAAGTTGTAAGATATGTAACTACCAGACTTTAGTACCGCAAAGTAAGAACTATAATTAAGGTGTAAAATGTGAACTACAAAATCCGGACGAAGAAAACTCAAACTACAACAGTATGAACTTCAAGTAAAAAACCGATCGTCGAGAGCAGATATAATCAACCCGATGTAGCTTCAAGAGGAACCATGTACTCCACCCTAGAAGACGACAGGAGATGACCCCCAAGGACCCAACAACAACCTCATATTAAATTCAGGTGATATCCAAACACAACATTTGTAAATTTTCGTTTCAATAAGAGAAGTAACAAAAGAACACTAAAGAACTTTAATAATGTAAAGAAGAAATTATCAGATTTGTAATTTTTGTAATGAAGTAGTAGTAACAGCACTATATATAAATGTAAGATAATAATGTAGATTACCACCAATATTATTCTTCCAATAATTTGGTTGAAGTTTGTGATAAATTAATTATTTTGAGAAAGTTCAGACCCGGATCCGAGGTATTTAAAACAAACATCTAGATGAGTATTTTTGAGATAAAAGAAATAATAAACTTAACATCTTCAAAGCATTAAAAGCAGAATTTACTAAAGAAATTTTTCTTTAAAAAGAAACAAAGTCAAACATAATATTTGAATAGTAATAAAGAGATGTTTTCGCTAACACCAAATGAGTGAATAAATTTGTGCAAACCTTGTCAATTTCCTATGTCATAATTGTGTTGTAATTTGTTGGTAAGGATGTTTTACTAACAACGGCAGCTAGTTTAATTAACTGGTAAAGAATTGAACTAGTTCCCGACTTTTGTGTTGTCTTAACAAGGGAGACGTCACAGTTCCTATGGTGGTATGTCAAAGTAACAGACCAGCTTCCAGAGAAAGCTTTGACAGTACACAATAAAAATGTTGTTTACTTTTTATGGTAATACCATAGTTCAAATAGAGTTAGTTTTAGCAAAAACCACAACGCTAGAATGTTTTGCCAATGTATAGGCCTATTGTTAGTCGTCTACAATAAGATCTGGCGACACTATATAAAGACATAAAGAAGATTATCTTGAAGATAAATCTTCACATAACAAAGCGTATACACAAAACGTTCACAAAATTATGACAACGGAACGTAAGATATACAATGTAAATTGTATCTTACCATACAGTGAAAACAAGACAGTCACCTTGAATATTTGGCATAATTATTGGAAGGAGGTGGGAGATACCGTAAAGAAGTAAATAACAGGAAAGGTATAATAAATGATTTTCTAAAAACATTATAAACAAATATTTCTTATGGGAGAAATTATAATAAAAGCCCACATAACGAGTCAAGTTGAAATTTAAGTGTTACAAAAATAAAAAATCGTCAAACAAACAAGGTATAAAAAGAAGCTGAACTGCAACGCTGGTAGCAGGAAATAACGCGTGAACGCTCACAAGAAGGAACAGAAAGTGAATAAATATTGCCGAAATGGGATTTCTAAGGCAAATAGAAAGGACGTCAGTGAAAGGTATAATTGGAAGTGAAGTTTTTAGAGAACTGGTAAAAGACAAACCCAGTGACAGCAAACATACAAGCAAGGCGGGATTTGGTTGAATCTACAACTACTCCTACTGTTGCTATAGGCCTACTGCTGCCACTACTATTACTACTACTACTACTACTACTACTACTACTACTACTACTACTAATACTACTACTACTACTACTTCAGGTTTAAGTTTTATGTAAGTTTGTATTTATAGATTGTAGTTCAAATTCGTATTCAAATTTCATAGTCTAACCTTGATAATATACAGCTGATAAGTTATACGCTTTTAGGAATTCAATATTCAGATTATTACAATATCACTGTAATAAAGTAAACAGAAAACCATATTACAAAAAACTTAACACAGAAATGATTATGGGTTTTGCAGTAACCCATAATCATTATTTTTACTATGTTAATATGTGGCAGTTAGTGTGTGGCGTAATAGGCCTATAGTGCCTATAGTGTCAAATTGTGTTATTGTTCTGAATTTTTCTAAAATTGATCATTTTACAAAATTGGTTAAACATTTAGTGAAATTCTTTCAATACTTAATAATACTGGCCGGGCCTTACCCTCGTGCCTGGCGACAGCTAGACGGCAGAAAGTACGAAAAAATCACGTACGGGACAGAAGCCAGTAAAATTGTATTATATTTAAAAAACAGCAAAAAGTAGGTGAAATCTGTAAAAGTTAACTGCTTATAACAATGGGTACCGTTACGTTAAAGCGAGAGCGTTAGAGTTAGAAACTAAGTAAAGCGTCTTTTCCCACTACGTCTAGAAAATTTTGGAACGCGCTGTTTGTTAGCAAATAAGAAAACGCGTCAGTTTTTTAGCGGTTAAACTCTCTTGTTACATTGGATAGAATTGAATATCGCGGCACTTAAGTCCAATGGGAATGTTTAGTGTAAATATTAGGTGAGGGTAGTTGTAGCGTAGTTCATGTATAAAAAAACATAGATTGGAAAAGTGAAGTCAGTCAGCGGAGATATTACAACAATTAGACTCGTAACCTTTATTTTAAGTCAGCTGAGTTTTACAACAGAATTATACCAAGAGTATTATCAAGATAATAATAATATCACGTGGGTAGCAAGACATCTCGAGGGAGAGGCTGCCATATGATGGAGATTAATTAAGGACAGTGTGCACACCTTCGTGGGATTTACCGAAATTTTTTGTTAACAAATACTGGAATGACGTTGAACAAGAATGCGTGCGGGACCAGCTGGAGTTTGGACGATATCACCAAGAAGCAGGGATGAATATGATCCAGTACTTAGAAAGACAGCTATTAGAGAACCGAAAATTGATTCCTCCCATATCGGATAGGCACCTAATAAGAAAAATTGCGAGGTACTATCCACATGAAATCGAGGTTGCCATTATTACGCGTGGTGTAAATACAATAGCTGGGTTTGAGCAGGTACTGTTAGAGTTTATGAATCTACGGAACGGTACTAGGTCAGTGAACCGGGGACAATTCGACCACAGGCGTGAAAATAACCAGTGGGCGCGAACGGATGAAAAGAAAGAGAAGACTGTGAATCATGAACAAAACAAGGAGAGGGATCATGACGGGAGACAACAATACTCTCGATACCCAAAACGACAAAACCAGTTTAAAACAGAAACGAATGTTGTTCCCTCGACAAGTGGAACACGTAGTAACAAAACGATCGCTGCAATGTCAAAAAACTAAGCAAGTCTTGTAAATATGTGTTAGATGTAAACGATAGTATTAAGTATGTGAATACTGCATTTATAGATTTAAGGGATGATTTAATAATAGAAGATAATATAAATGTAAAATTAAAAAACAATAAATGTCCAGAAATCCAAATTACATTGAACGGTGTGCCAATTAATGCATTGGTGGACACGGGCAGCCAAATCAATGCTATCTCGGAACGCTGGTTCAACAATAATAAAAAGGATTTAGGAATGGTAGAAATTTTAAAGTTGTCCAACACAGTATTCAAGGGAGCTACGGGCAATAAATCGAAAAGAATAACACAACAGGTGTTGCTGACAGTACAAATTGAAAATTTAAATTTTGACAGCGTTTTTATAGTAGTACCTGACCTGATAAGGGAGTGTATCTGAGGAGTAGAAATGTTAGCGGAAAGTGGCTGTGTGATTGACCTGAGCAAAAAACAGCTAAGAATTAAGGGAGATCACACCCATGAAGAGGCAACAACAGCATAAATCCTACAGGTAGAACTTTCATCAGCAGAAGAGGGCATCGAGGAAGTAATTAATGAAAAAATTCAAGACATCGAAGAGATAACAGATTGCGAAAGGAATGAGCTGCGGAGAGTATTGGTAAATAACAAGACTGTGTTTCGTGATACACCAGGAAGAATTACAGTATACTGCCACAAATTCGAGGTAACTGACAAAACACCATATTTACTATTTCTTTTATGAATTTGCTAACTGCTATAATTTTTATTGTTCGAGCTTAGTCGAACAATAAAAATTATAGCAGTTAGCAAATTCATAAAAGAAATAGTAAGGATGGCTGCTAATTTAAACAATACGAAGAATAAAACGCCATATTGTCAAAAGGGTTGGCCAGTACCGATGAAGTATCAAGATGCGGTAAGAGCGGAGATTAAGAAGATGGAAGAGCATGGGATCATAGAAACAGCACAAAGTCCTTACATAAACCCAATGGTTACAGTAATTAAAAAGGATCAGACGGTCCGATTATGTCTGGACGCTCGTAAACTTAACTCAGTAATTATACCTGATTATAAAGGTGCCATCCCGATCAACGAGGTTTTGACCAAATGTGGGAACATCAAGGTTATGTCGACCATTGATCTGCGGAGTTCCTTTTGGCAAATTCCTTTGCACCAGGATTGTAGGGATTACACCGGATTCCTTTATGAGGGTAAATTTTATCGGTATACCGTGACTCCATTTGGCTTAAAAACAAGTCTAGCTAGCCTGACTCGCGGATTGGATCGTGTACTGTCTGAAGAAGTAAAAAACTTTACTATATTGTATGTGGATGATTGTTTGTGTATTTCCAATAGTGTAGAAGAATATTTACAACATTTAAAGTTATTATTCCGTGACTTGAAGACAGCTAATCTTACAGTGAACTTTAATAAATCGCAATTATTCCGTAAGGAAATCAATTATCTGGGGTATTGTCTAACGACTCAAGGTATTACAGCTGCACCAGATAAAGTGAAAGCAATCCAAGAGTTCCGGAGACCAAAGAATCAGAAACAACTTAAAGGATTTTTAGGATTGACAAATTTTTACAATAGATTTACTAATAAGTATGCCGAAGCTACCCACCACTGCTGAAACTATTAAAAGAGAATTCTACGTTCAAATGGACCAAAGAGATGGATCAACACTTTGAAAGAGTTAAGGAATTATTTATAGAAACAGTAATTCTTAAACACCCGGACCCAAACAAGCGGTTCTACCTTCAGACGGACGCAAGTAAATATGCTCTGAGAGGACAAATGTACCAACTTGACAACAATAATTAAATCGGCGTAGTCGCATTCACCAGTCGTGTGTTACGAGGCGCAGAGCTGAATTATTTCACAACAGAGTTGGAGTTGTTAAGCGTAGTGCACTGTCTACAGAAGTTTCGAACATATGTGTTTGGAAAACCTTTAACTATAATTACAGATAATAAGGCCCTAATCTTCATAAAAGTGTCATTTAAATAACTCACGCATTACTAGATGGGTTCTCGCGATACAAAAGTATGATTTTGAAATAGTCCATTGTAAAGGGCGAGATAACGTCGTAGCAGATGTCCTTAGCAGACACCCCGAAGACATGTACGATGAAAGATTAATAGATAACACTGAAGAATTAGAAATAATAAATCATATAACCATCTGTATCTGTAAGGAAGCGAAAGATAAATTGAAGAATATCAAAAATTACCAATTAGCGGATCAGAAGTTAAAACAGATTGTAGACACCATTCAAGCAAATAAGGATCACAAACTCACCGACAAATACATTTGGCACAACAATAAACTTTACAGAAAGGAAAAGGGAGCTTTGAAACTTATGTTGACAGAGGACCTGAGCCGAACTCTGCTCTATGAGTTGCACAATGCATACAGCCACGTGGGAAACCGGCGGGCATACCAATCACTTAAAGAATACTTCACGGGGAATTCCGTCAACAAATTCACACAAAATATCATAAAAAACTGTAAGACATTATAACCTCTTCTTTAGAGTTATAACGGAGGGAACCCAAAATAATTGGTTCTGCCAATTATTTCAGGCTGGCTTATTAGAGACGAGCTGAAATTTAAATCAGAACAACACACAGTAAGACATACAAGGAATCAGGGAAGGTGAAACTGTTGATTTATATACTCAGTATATGTGTGTAACAAGAAGACTTGCTTTATTAAACATTTGAAATATAACATTTACTCCAAAGAACAGATCCCATGACGTTATTAATTAAATTAGTAAAATTAAGTGAAATGCTTTATTTAGAATATGGGATCACAACAAATTTATCTAGCTATACCCCCGGATCCGGGTAACCATTGGTATTTAGTCTCTAATCTTTTAATTATATTTAATTCAAAATTTTATCTTGCAAGACTTTTACCTTTTTGCTTCATATATCTTCCATTAGAAGAATGGTATTAATAACACTACGTTACGTTAATATCTAAATTGTTACAATTGAATGATATTGAATAGTTACAATTAAATTCTCAAATTTAAGTTTTTATATTCTTATAAAATCAATCGTCTCTGAAAGTCTCTTAAATAGAGTATTGTGTTACAAAAATATTATCATTATTCCTCGATAGACGTGCTATCGAGTCACCTCTATTTTTTGGATGTAGTAATCGCCTCCATGTGGTTCCGTCTTGGGAGTCCTAAAACGTCGTCCTCGTCTTGGTCTGGTCTCTGTTGTTCATTGCTTAATACGTCTGCAGGATAGGTAGAGTCTTCTACACAGATACTCGTTGATTCTCAGATGTCTCGAACTGCATCATCGGTAGGGTATACTAGAGTTCTCATTTAGATGGTCCATGACCACAGGTCAGATGTTGAAAAGATTCGTCCATCGGTGAAGATTGCAGTCATCGTTTTTTCTTTATTAACACTCGTCGTTTGTAGTTACATCTTTCTTCTTGTTACAAAGTTTTTGGAATTTTCTTTTTGTTAACGTTACATGTTACACTTTTGTAACGGTTAGTAAAATACAAAATAATAATTAATTAATCCACACTAACAACAAATTGTATAACTTTTGAACAGAGCATTTTGCTCGTGCGTCTGCACAGCTGGGCGTCGTCATCGCAAGAGAGCGATTTTTCGTCCGCTACCCTTGTACATGACGAGAGAGAGTGGGGTGTTTATTCCGCGAGCATATATAGTTCCTGTTTTCTCTTTAAATAAACTTTTTATTTATACAAACTATCGCTAGATAAAAATACATCATTTAAATTAATTGTTTTAGTTACTATCTGTGTCTACAGATACTTTAATTATTAACATTAGTTTACTCTATTATTTTTAATTACAGTAGACTCGGAAAACAGGTCGAGTCCGGTATCAACAGGTAGGCGCTTGATAGCAAGCAAAGGGTTAAATACGAACATAATAATTATTTACAATATGCCTTTTTTTTATGGATACTTTGCCCTTATTACTTACTTCTTCCATTCACACTTAGTACCTACATGTTTTTATTATTATTATTGTGAGATTTAAATGGTTAATTGTACGCAACCTTAATTAATTAAATTTTTTTTTTTTATTCTGTAAATGTCACAATTTAAATCGTCACATACTCCGCCTCCTTACCAACACAGACTCCTAAAATTTTGGTCATCTATGTACCGAGAGTATGCTTGGGGAGTTCCGTGTGAAATTTCTCACACCCGTTTCTGGCTGTATATAATTACTAGCAGCATAAGTCATTCTTGACTGGCTGTTTCTTACCATCTATACATATACTTCATGTTTTACACGCTAATTCTATTACTACATAAAATTTACATTATAAAGTATTTTCAACATTCTACATTTCCTTAACGCTACTACTTATTACTACTACCGGATTTTTCCTTTTCTTTCGAGAGAGTTTTTCTTCGTTATAGAATTTTACTCTTTAATTACTCCATTACTTTTATTGGATGTCAGCTGACTTCTTGCTTTGCTCTACTTTCGATGAAGAGGATTCAAGGTTGATCAGGCCTCGTACCTACTTATACGACAAGGTAGCCAAAGGTTACTCAAGTACTTTTGCGGTTGAGTACTAAACATTGTTTTCACATTTACTTATTTAATTAACTGGCACTCTACTATTTTCTTCTTCAAGATAACGTTTTATCTGTGAAATATGTGTCCTTCGCACATATTTTTGAGTAGAGGGTTCGTACAGGCTCACAGTTACCGGAGTTAAGTATTTGTGAATTTGATAAGGACCGCACCATCTGTAAGATAGCTTGGAAGTTGTCTTATCGACTGCACTACTCGTTGGGTGCGTGTTATACATAACTAAATCTCCGATTTGGTATTTTACTTTATTATTCTTACTCTTTTGCTCGTAATATTTCCTTGATTTCGCTAAGTTTGTTCGTAAATTAGCGCGCGCTTCGTTCCATATCTTTCTAATATTTTTATCCCTAATTTCAAGGGGTAACAATTCATGTATTTTCCACTTTGTGGATAATGGGTGATTAGGTTTATACTTGAACAACAATTCGAATGGGGTAGACTTATGTCCTTCATGATATGCCGAATTAAAGGCGAATTGTATCCAGGATAGGTTCTGGTCCCACGAAGTATGGTCGTTAGCATGGTAGGCAATTAAAGCAGATTTTAGGTTTCGCAAATACCTCTCAGCTATATTACTTTGCGGACGATACTCTGTAGTGGTAATGTGGTTTATACCTAGTTTGAACACATGTTCCTGAATTCCTTGGACTTAAACTGTGGTCCGTTATCCGACACTAGATGGACTGGAATACCGAAATCTTTGAATAATCTATTCTGTAAAATGCTTACTGTTGTCGTAGCTAAAGCTCGCCGCATGGGGTACATCCAGACGAACTTACTAAACGAATCTACGCAAATTAGTAACATAGTATTTCCTGACTTGGAACGTGGGTAGGGTCCAGAAAAGTCTAAATAAATTTTGGAAAATGGGGTGGCAGGAATCTCAGATATTAACTGGCTTATTTGACTGTTTCTCGCTGGTTTGCTGAGTGCACACAACTTACACCTTTTTACAAAGTTAGCTATCTCACTGTTCATATTTTCCCAGTGATATTCTCTCCGAATCCGATGTATGGTTTTATTTATTCCCATATGTGCTCCAATGGTGGAAGAGTGATAATATTCCATTAGCATAGGTTTAATAATATCCGGGGCGATGATACGCAAATATTTTCCGTTAGCTATTCTACAACATAATACTTTCTTATTTAATAGGTATTTTTCAGACTTGTTTCCTTTTTCAAGTTGTTTGATGATCGGACTCAAACGTGGGTCTTGTTGTTGGTAATGGGCTAAATCCGTAAATGCAAGAGGAAATTCGGTAATTAACGCATTAATAATAGGTGTCTCTCTACTCTTGTTTTCGTAATTATTACTACTAGGCTGGAACATACGTGACAGGGTATCGGCAACTACGTTTTGGGCGCCTCTAATATGTTGTACTTTGAATTTAAAACAATTTAATCTCAATACCCATCTTCCGATTCGACCAATTGTTTTTCAGTCCAGTCGACTTGTTGTATACGTGAAAATTCTCGGATATCCGCAATATAGTGGGCCAGTCTTTCGCGAGCTCCTTGTACTCTAAGTACAGTACTTCTTTTGATATCCTCATAAATTCCAGTGGGGATAAAATATTTGATTATATTCGTATGAAGATCTTCTACTGAAAGACTTGAGTTTAATGTTTCTAGTACACGATCTCGTAATGGTGGTTTACATTTGGGTAATATTACTTGCAGTATTTGCCGATCGTTTAATTGTTGTAAATCTTTTATTTGCAGCAGGTATTTTATAAAAGTTAACAGTATCGTTATACTTAACCCATCGGTGTAAGGAATCTCATTAATTATTTTCTCTACTGGGTGGGAAATCTTTCCGTAGAGTCCAACATTCAAATTTACGTTTTGTATTTCCTTCGAAGAATTAGTGGTCGCATTTTGACTAGTACGAGTACGCTGAACTTTAGGTGGTGGGGGTTCTTCTACATTAGGGGATTGAACAGGGGAGATATATAATTTTTGTAAGTCTTGCTCAATTTCCTCCATTCTCGATTCATCTGGCTTTCGACGTAAGTCGTTAATAATTATAGGTAATTGGCGTAATGCCTCGTCTGCAAATTTCTGCACATCGGCGGGGACGACGGTGACGTCGGGCCAGCTTAATAAATTATTTAATCGGCGGGTTAAATGTTCTATACGTTGCGTAACGCGCAAAAGTTCCGTGGGTGATTTCTTGTCCTTAAGGTTCTGAGATAATACTATCAGTTCCCGATATTTCGCATAACAGGTTTCTCGTTCGCCGTCATAATCGAGTTCACGCAATTTATCTAACTGCGAGGTTGTCTCTGATCCGGTTTGGCGTAATGATTTTCGTAATTCAGACACGGTTACATTCACGTGTTTTAGACCTCGTAAAAGTGCTTCGTAGCATAGCTCATCTTTTACTAATAAATCAGGATTAAATTCAGCCATTTTCGTAAAGTGGCAAGAACTAATTATTCTACGATTAGTATTTACTACTATACTGCGCTATATCATTTTACACAAACATAACAATATGAATAAATCGTATTCTTACACGTTTATTAATAAACAATTAAAATGAGATGACAAAGGTTGTCATTTTACATAGAAAGAGAGAGAGAGAAATCTCACACATGTTTACAGATGCTTACGGCAAAAGATTCCCCCTTCGGTTATCAACACATGAACAGACACGATTCAAATAACAATACACCACACAAGAAGGGTGACCGATTGTTCTCACTCTAACTGGGGAGACCGACTACGATAATATTAAACAATCGCCAACAGGAAATTTACATGTCCCAGATTGTCGTGAATGGGGGTTGTTTATGAATGGGACTTTTAACAAGTACCTACATGGTTTGTTTACCTTGGATTATATGTTACTCTTACTTTACACATATCATATTTACTAATAAAATTATCTATACTATATTACTATAATATTAATTATTATTTTATCTTATTTAAATTTCTGACACATAGTAAAATACACGAGTAAATAAATCAACAGCTTATGAATAGGGACACAATGTGTTTAGCAACACAAGTCACAAAATTTTTTTTGTTATTAGTAGCAAAATTTAAACAAATTAGCAGAGTGGCGCATCTTATAACCTCTTCTTTAGAGTTATAACGGAGGGAACCCAAAATAATTGGTTCTGCCAATTATTTCAGGCTGCCTTATTAGAGACGAGCTGAAATTTAAATCAGAACAACACACAGTAAGACATACAAGGAATCAGGGAAGGTGAAACTGTTGATTTATATACTCAGTATATGTGTGTAACAAGAAGACTTGCTTTATTAAACATTTGAAATATAACATTTACTCCAAAGAACAGATCCCATGACGTTATTAATTAAATTAGTAAAATTAAGTGAAATGCTTTATTTAGAATATGGGATCACAACAAATTTATCTAGCTATACCCCCGGATCCGGGTAACCATTGGTATTTAGTCTCTAATCTTTTAATTATATTTAATTCAAAATTTTATCTTGCAAGACTTTTACCTTTTTGCTTCATATATCTTCCATTAGAAGAATGGTATTAATAACACTACGTTACGTTAATATCTAAATTGTTACAATTGAATGATATTGAATAGTTACAATTAAATTCTCAAATTTAAGTTTTTATATTCTTATAAAATCAATCGTCTCTGAAAGTCTCTTAAATAGAGTATTGTGTTACAAAAATATTATCATTATTCCTCGATAGACGTGCTATCGAGTCACCTCTATTTTTTGGATGTAGTAATCGCCTCCATGTGGTTCCGTCTTGGGAGTCCTAAAACGTCGTCCTCGTCTTGGTCTGGTCTCTGTTGTTCATTGCTTAATACGTCTGCAGGATAGGTAGAGTCTTCTACACAGATACTCGTTGATTCTCAGATGTCTCGAACTGCATCATCGGTAGGGTATACTAGAGTTCTCATTTAGATGGTCCATGACCACAGGTCAGATGTTGAAAAGATTCGTCCATCGGTGAAGATTGCAGTCATCGTTTTTTCTTTATTAACACTCGTCGTTTGTAGTTACATCTTTCTTCTTGTTACAAAGTTTTTGGAATTTTCTTTTTGTTAACGTTACATGTTACACTTTTGTAACGGTTAGTAAAATACAAAATAATAATTAATTAATCCACACTAACAACAAATTGTATAACTTTTGAACAGAGCATTTTGCTCGTGCGTCTGCACAGCTGGGCGTCGTCATCGCAAGAGAGCGATTTTTCGTCCGCTACCCTTGTACATGACGAGAGAGAGTGGGGTGTTTATTCCGCGAGCATATATAGTTCCTGTTTTCTCTTTAAATAAACTTTTTATTTATACAAACTATCGCTAGATAAAAATACATCATTTAAATTAATTGTTTTAGTTACTATCTGTGTCTACAGATACTTTAATTATTAACATTAGTTTACTCTATTATTTTTAATTACAGTAGACTCGGAAAACAGGTCGAGTCCGGTATCAACAGGTAGGCGCTTGATAGCAAGCAAAGGGTTAAATACGAACATAATAATTATTTACAATATGCCTTCTTTTTATGGATACTTTGCCCTTATTAATTACTTCTTCCATTCACACTTAGTACCTACATGTTTTTATTATTATTATTGTGAGATTTAAATGGTTAATTGTACGCAACCTTAATTAATTAAATTTTTTTTTTATTCTGTAAATGTCACAATTTAAATCGTCACAACATGCCAAAAATGTAAGGATTACTATCGAAGGATGATGGGGAGAGACGCAACCCGTCATATCAAAATCAAAAGGGCAGTTAGTTAGTATTGATTACTACGGTCCCTTACCAACCTCTACAAGTGGAGTTAAATATGTATTATTTATGAAAGATAATTTTACCAAATTTGTAAAACTATACAAGTTAAGAAAAGCTACCACAACAGTCACCATAAACAAAATTAAACTCTATTGTGAAGAAGTCGGGAAACCAGTAGCAATATTAACTGATAACGGAACCCAATTCACGAGTCAGCGATGGACAATGGCATTAAAAGAATTGAACATCAAACCAAAATTTACCGCTATACGCAACCCCTGCACCAACTTAGCAGAACGAGTTAACAGATAGTTGGGAAAAATGTTCAGAGCACTCACATCTGAAAAACATTCCAAGTGGGCAAAATATCTAAAACTGATTGAATCCTGTATTAACCAAACTTATCATAAGACTATCGAAACCACACCATACGAAGCTCAATGGGGAAGAAAGCCGGAACGTGACTGAACTAAATACATCGACAGGGAGATGATACAAGAAAATCAGCAAATCAACTACCAAAACATTTATCTGAGGATTAAAGAAAAGGGAAGGAAACGAGCAGACCAGCTAAATTTAGCAAACAAAATTACGAAATTTCAGTTAGGAGATAAAGTACTATTGCGAACATACCCGATATCCGACATAAATAAAAGAGTAATAGGAAAATTTTACAATATGTTTGAAGGTCCGTGTAAAATATGTAAGGAGTTAGGAACGGCTACGTACCAGCTGGAAGACATCCTACAATCGGGACGAATCCGAGGAAACTTTAACACAATACAGTTGAAACCATATTACGAAACTTGACACATCACAACACACAGAGAAAACAAGTTTAAAACAAAATATTATCAAAACAGATTGTAAAAACACAAAATTCATATGTGTATGTAGTAGTTTATAATTAGTTTATAACAATTTTGTGATAACAAGATTTAGAATTGGTAAATAAATAAAAATATTTTAGTTAAAAATGTGTAGGATTATCTTTTAATTAAATTATGTATTCAAGAGTGTATAAAAAGATTATGATGTGCACTGGAATAAGAGTAGTAGAAATAATGTGTAATTAACGATGTCAGAAAGAAAGGGAAAATAGACGGAACCGTTACTGGGTTTATTTTGACAGCAGGTATCGTGCTGACAGGTTTTGTTTGTAAACAACAACTGGGAGCCGACTGGCAGGTTATAAACAACTGATTGTTTTAAAGGGATAAAATGGGTTAAAAGAAAAATAGAGATGTACATTATTGTATAGAAATAAGTTTGAATTACATGAATTGAAGTGATGTATACGTAAACATGTATCAGAACATAATACTATAGTAAAGAGTTGCAAATGAATTTTAATCAGACCCATTCAAAGGGACGCAACAACAGAATCATTCTCAATTTTCAATCTAAAATTAATATAATTCTATTGGGGGACAGATATAACGTCAAAATTATATGCAGTGCAATTTTACGGGAAATAATCAATATAAAATACGGTAGATATCAAAAACAAATATGTACAAATAATATTAAAGAAATACCGTTAGAAGATATCAGAGCGGTGTTTTTTCAAAAGAACGCACCCTCGTGCCTGGCGACAGCTAGACGGCAGAAAGTACGAAAAAATCACGTACGGGACAGAAGGCAGTAAAAGTGTATTATATTTAAAAAACAGCAAAAAATAGGTGAAATCTGTAAAAGTTAAGTGCTTATAACAATGGGCACCGTTACGTTAAAGCGAGAGCGTTAGAGTGAGAAACTAAGTAAAGCGTCTTTCCCACTACGTCTAGAAAATTTTGGAACGCGCTGTTTGTTAGCAAATAAGAAAACGCGTCAGTTTTTTAGCGGTTAAACTCTCTTGTTACATTGGATAGAATTGAATATCGCGGCACTTAAGTCCAATGGGAATGTTTAGTGCAAATATTAGGTGAGGGTAGTTGTAGCGTAGTTCATGTATAAAAAAACATAGATTGGAAAAGTGAAGTCAGTCAGCGGAGATATTACAACAATTAGACTCGTAACCTTTATTTTAAGTCAGCTGAGTTTTACATCAGTTAGACTCGCAATCGTTATTGAATAATATAAGTAATCGTAATTTATGAAGTTAAATCGTCGGAGAAGTTACAATCATTAAAGTCGTAACTGTTAATTCAGTCATCGGAGAACAGTTATTAAGCAGTTAAAGTGCTCAGTCTTTACAGAATCTACCGTAATACGTCTGAGACATTATCAAAGTCGAATTGTGAATTGAAAGAGAATCGGAGAAATACCACAGTGAGACTCGTCAAGTTACTAAATAATCCGACGGTATCGGACTGTGCTATCCGTGTTGCAAGCACTTATCTTAAATAATATACGTACCAAGGTGTTAAGAAGATATATTGATTAATACGACATATACGTAGTTTAATTAAGATAATTAGAAGTGAATGTATTAGTGTGAATGTGATACCAGTGTATATATAAAGTTGTGATAATCAAACGAGTGCAACCAACGAGGATCTACAGTAACAGCGGATGACCACAGAGCGACAGGACGGGCGACGTTCGAGTGGATAATTTTCATCGCAGATTCGGAATTCGACAAACAAGTAAAGCATATAGAACATTCAAATTGTATTGTATTCATATTTAAAGTTTATTATATTCATATTGGCAACTCAATCCGATCTAAAAGAATCCACTATAAGAAAAGAGAAAACGTTCTAAGAAAACTGACATTTTAATATTATTAATTATTATAAAAACTTGTATCACTGTAATAAGTAAATGCAAGAGAATTATTAAATAACAATTTATGATATCTATATTTGTGTTAATAAGTTATTTTTAATCCCCTGAGTAGAAAGTTGTACTTCTCACTACAATCTGGGTCTTTCTTTTTCTTTAAAAGACGTCAGTGATATGTATATACCCATATATGTATAAACATACATAAAAATTACCAACTATGAAATCACCAGCGCACACACACACACACACACACACACACACACTGAACACACAACACAAGACACAGAAACTCACATGGACACGCACGCCTCAAGGTCACTCGCAGTTTGCAGTTTCTACAGATACATCAACGTAGCTGGAAACCCACAGAGGGGAAATTTCCCCTCCGCTGACAAACTTCCCACTACTACGTGAGTACGCGTGTACTAGTTGGTACAGTTACCACTGCAAGCAGTGTTCGGAACGCTTTGTTTGTGTCAGTGTTTGTTTAAATTTCAATAATTTAAGAGCTGTTTTAAATAAAAAAATTGCACACTCGTGCGCTCATAGCCCCCAGGTGGTAGCAAATATGCCTTATATTTTTATGTCTTAAGAAAAATATCCACTGTCACTTTAAAAATAGAACCAAACAACGAAATGCAAATACTACTGGTAATTATGTGCTACTGTAATTTCTAAATTTTGTAATGCAAATTATTTTCTATTTAATGTTTTTGGATCTAAAGAACAACATTTATAATCGTTAACGTACTATAAATTAAACACAGAACACTAACAAAGCATACCGAAAATTATTGTAAATTATTGTAAATTATTGTAAAATTATTGTAGGCCTATAAATATGCCGACATTATCAAATTAATCCATTCATCACCTCACCCCACTTGCTCCTATTTATGCAGTAAAATAGATCATTGGAACTACGTACTATAGAAGTAGGCCTACACAAGACAACAAAAATGAAAAATGGAATTATGTTTATACAAATTACCTTTCATGATTCCAAGGTCATCTTCAGGGCTCTTTTTCGTTTCATGTCAGTAGACGATCAGTAATATGCAGTCCTATGGTAACAAATAATTGCTAACTGTTCAAATAGAAAATAATAAAATTTTTACTGTGCAAGTCATATAGTAATATGACTTTTTTTATAGTAATGTACTTTTTTGTAACAAAAAAATTTTCAACTAAGTTAACAGCTATGACAGCAGGTAAACCACACTTCACATTATACTTTGTTCACCGAGTGTTTGCAGAAAATATTTCACGTGAATGACATTGACGAGGGTCGGATCCTATTGTTATCGGTAACATTCCAACGCCCGTTTCACAGCAGTCCTCCAACTCATATTTCCTGTTCGTCACGTTCTGTAGGTAGGCTACTGTGCGTAATTTACTGAAGATCAGTTCCTTCCCTGTTTTCACCGTAGAATAACGTGTCATTTGGGTCTGTTTTTACTGTTTAGTTATTATTAATAGCTTGGACTAAAACTGTACAATATGGAGACTCTTTCCCCAATAGCAAGGAACAAACGCGGCAAAGTTATACATACTGCTAAGAGATTGTGTATAGTGAATAATTTTAAACATTTAAGTACAGAGAATCCTACCATAAAAAAGTACAAGGCCATGGAAAAAGTTGCTGAAATGACCGGTGTTAGCAAGCGAAGTGTTTATAGTGTTATTAATGTATATTTGAAAAACAAAACGTTAGGCTTGAGTTCACCAAAAAATAAAAAATCTAGAGTAGCGGCAGTAGATAAATTGGACGAATTTACAAAATGTGCTATTAGGAGAAAAGTTCACGAATTTTTTTTCAAAAATGAACAACCGACAATAAATAAAATTTTGAGTGCAGTTAACAACGATAAAGACTTACCGGATTTCAAACGGTCTACGCTATATAAACTGTTAAAATCATTGAATTTTAAATTTCATGAAAGAAGACGTAACATGTTAATCTATGACAGGGATGATATAGTTGTATGGCGACGAAATTACCTACGCAAAATTAAACAGTTTCGTGAAGAAGGCCGTAAAATTTACTATCAAGACGAAACTTGGGTAAATGCAGGCCATGTCAAAAATAAGGTTTGGTAAGATAAAACTATTAAGTCGCCGAAAGATGCGTTTTTGAAAGGTCTGTCGACAGGACTACGAAGTCCGAAGGGAAAAGGGAGCCGCCTGATAGTTGTGCATATGGGCTGTGAAGAGGGCTTTTTGAAAGATGGATTAATGGTGTTCCAATCAAAGTCTACTGCTGACTATCACGAAGAAATGTCCGGGAATGTATTTGAAGATTACTTTCGAGAACTCTTACCTTCCCTGGAAGATAACTCTGTTGTGGTGTTAGATAACGCACCATATCATTCAGTAAAGTGTGAGAAAATTCCGAACATGTCGTGGAAAAAAAATGAAATAACAAATTGGTTAAAACAAAAAGGTTTTAATGCTGATAGTAGTTATCTAAAGAAAGAACTTCTTTATATAGTAGAACAAGAAAAAGGAAATTACGACAAATATGTTATTGATGAGTTGGCCAAGAAGGAAAACAAGACAGTATTGAGATTACCCCCCTATCACTGTGAGTTTAATCCCATCGAGTTGATCTGGGCTCAAGTGAAAAATCATGTTGCGGCTAACAACACAACATTTAAGCTTGCAGATGTAAAACGGCTGTTGGAAGAAGGGGTGGAAAAAGTAACTGAAGAAGACTGGAAGAAGTGTATAGAGCACGTAAAGAAAGAAGAGGCGAAACTGTGGGAATTGGATAACTTAATAGAAGAAATGGAGGAGAGTGGCCCTTTGATTATAAATGTTGGTAATGATGACACTAGCAGTGACTCCGACTTAGCTATGGAATTGGAATAAACGTAGTTTCCATTGTTGTAAATAGCCCAATGTACGTACATACTGTAGTAGATAGGCTGATGTAAATATTGTAGTAAATGGCATGTTAGTATTATCATAGCAAATAGGCTTATTTTATAATTAATTTCATTGTAGATTTTAGTATTGTGATAGCAAATGGGCCTGCCTATGTTATAATTTTAGTCCGGGGTTCTCCGTACCACAGGTTTATGTGATCTAGGCCTGTGGAAGCCTCTTTCCCCTAGCATAAAAAGAGTGACCTCCGACAAGGCGGAGGGGTTGACGTTTCCCTCGGAGGCTTATTAATACTAACGTCCACCGATCACAAAACATCAATTTATTAGATGCTCGGTAGCCCGTGCGCCCCCCGCACGTCCGCCTGTGAACCGGCCTCTACCATTCGCCAGTGTCGTAATAGGCCAACATTTTCTGCAAACACTCGTTGAACAAAGTATAAGTCTTCAATTCCTGATAGAGTTTCTTCACTGTCCGTGTCCATTTGACTACATCCGCTGGCGTCATCCTCATCTGTGTCACTGGTTTCCCCTCCAAGTTGAATGATGAAATTTTCAACAGCGTTTTCTATTTGTGGTTGAGATGTAACGTAGTCTTCTTCAACCTTTTTTACATGGTCACATTTTTTTTGCCAGGATTCTCTGGTGATTTCCCCGAATTTTCGTACTGTTAGCTGCTTCACGTCTTCAATTGTAAACGTTGTGTTGTTGGTTGCTACCCAGTTCTTCACCTCGGCCCAAATAAGTTCTACTGGGTTGTGCTGCGGATGGTATGGAGATAAGCGCAATACAGTGTGGCCGTGTTGTTGAAGGAGCGAATCGATTACATATTCTTTGATCCTTGGTTTATGTAACGAAATCAACTGCAGTAACTGTACCTTCAGCATCGAATCATCGAAAGGTATTCGGTTACTTCGAAGCCACTCTTGCATTTTACTTTTAGTTGAAGCTGAGGTTGGACACTTTTTTGACTGCACATTATGGTATGGTGCATTATCAATGACAAGTACACTTTTTTCTGTCAGGTTTGGTATTAATTTTTCTGTCAACCACTTTTGGTAGTTTTCAAAGTTCATTCAACTGTGATAGTCTCCTGAACACAGACTTGATTTCCACATGGTGAAGCAGTTTTCAATAAAACCCATCTCTCCTCCCGCATGAATTATTATAAGTCTTGCTCCTTTAGTGAGGGGTATAGCGACACCATCATTGTTATTGTCTGCCCACGATTTCTGGTTCACATGTGACGAGTGAATATAAGTCTCGTCCATGTAAACTACTGGTCGTCCTTCTTCTCTGTATTTCCTAATGTTTTTTAAATATTCGTGTCTGTGGAAGGCTATGTGTTGTTGTTCAATAAGTACAGTACATGTCTGTTGTTTCTCGTCTTTTTCCATTTAAATCCCAACTGTTCGATTACTGTCCTTAAACTTGTCTTCACTCCATTAAACCCTATATCTTTCACTAATTTTGAATGTAATTTTGGTAGTGTAAGTAGACATTTTTCGACGAGGTAAAAGCCGTTGATCATTCGGCGTATAACAGATTTATCAAAATCGTCCAAATCTGTCACAGGCTTTTCTCTCTTCCTTTTCTTACTTGGCGTTTCAAATAATGGTTCCCCTTCGCTTCTCTGCCTCTTCGCTTCCTGGTTTATTCTCGCTAGTGTCATCCGACTTATACCAACTGCAGCCGACACTCTTTCTCTAACTTTTTTACAGTCTATTAAAAACCCTCCATGATCTGCTTCCTTCTTCATAAACTCCATCACATTGTATATATCTTCGCGAGTTTGGCTTTTAAGCACCTTTCCCGACAACTTACTCATTGTTAAGCAAAAATTAAAGATAACAAAATACATTTAATAACAAAAATTAAAGATATAAAATGTATCGCGACGAAAAACAATACAAACAAATTAGTTTTAAATAACGTCACAGAAAGGTAAACCTAATCACTAAGATAGCTATTAAAACCACAGCACAGATTGCAAAACACAAAACACAACAGAACTCATTAACTTTTGGAATGCTTGCAGACTGTACGTGTAAACAACACCACACTTACAGTCACACTGTATGGTGGGAGACGCTCATTCATTGCGCATGCGCTAACCAGGCAACTTCCTAAATTGATGTGTGTATACTTACTTTTGTTTGTTACCTATATATTATGTAAATCCTTTAGTGTGTTTTAACTTTCTTTCGGTTGTGGGACAAAGTATTGTGTTTGTTTAAATATTTTAGTTTTGTTTTTGCCTGAAAATGGCTACCGATTTGTTTTGCAACTGAAACGTCGCTTTTTAATAGAAAAAAGCAGTAATGGAAGAAGTCCGTCTTACTAGTAGGCCTGGGTCTTCCTCTTCTTCTTGTACCTTCCGGTTTTGGTTCCCACGTTCTTGTTTTCTATTCTACAGACGTGGCCAAACTGTCTCAACAGTGAGCTTCCTATCGTATCAATTAGAAGGATCATTCCGATGTTCCTGCGGATAGTCAGATTCGTACTCTAACTCTTCTTGTTTTATCTTATAGACTTCTAAGAAATCTCATCTACACTTCATAAATTTTGCTTTTAGTTTTCCATTCAAGGCCCGTGACTCACGTTTTGTGTGTGTGGTGTCTAAAATTTCAACATGAATTTGCCTTTTCGTTCTTCATTTCTATTACATTGGAGCCTAGAACATACCCGAGCTCTTAGTCTACATTATAGACCACAATTTTATAATTGTACGATTTACAGATTACACAGGTAGAACAAGGGATTGCTGCCAACATTACGATTGTATGTGCTGTTCTGAATTAGTTGAGGTTTGAGAACATTTTCCTAACAGGGATCACTGATATCTCACTGGGCATTGTATAAACTAGTGTTTCTCTCTTTAAGGAATGTGTCGAAATTAATGAAAGTCCACAGAAGGTTATAAAAAGCAGACCGACTTACCCTAGTCCTTTGGGACCCCTCCCCGCCATCAGAACCATTACTGTAAACATAACCTGTCATGAGAAGCCGAATGGAGCATCTTGAGTTTGGTAATCCAACGTAGAATATAAATTCTATTATTTAAAATTAATAAAAGTTCAAAATGTGCAAATAATAGTACTCAGATATACGTTATAAATATTCTAGTATGCTCCTTGAGCTGCTAAACACTCTCGCAATTTTGAGAGAATACATTATTATCAGATTTTGGTTAAAATTGGATATGCCTAACGGAATTTGGAATTTTATCAATCTTTTGCCCCACTTTTTAGGCCCTAGTGTCCAAAAAGTTTGAAAATTTTAAAATTTATTCTTACACGCAGATTTTAATTTAAATTCCTTTTAATTTGATAAGTCACATACATTTTTGCGATTTCATCAAAATATTCACCCACATTTCGGCCCCCGGTGTCTTAAAATTTCGAAATTTTCAAAAATGAACACTAAATTCACATTTTGATTAAATGTCCTTTAATTTGATACCCCACATGGAATTTCGAGATTTTTTTTTTCAAAATTTTGACTCCCTTCCATTTTTGCTTTCCTCTACCCCTACTTTTGGGAGATTGATCTAAAAAACAGTAGGGTAAAATTGTGGACATGGATGCCAAGTTTTACGAAAATCGGTCGAAAAAGGTATCAAAAGGGGTCAAAAGGTATCATGAGACATACAGACAGATAGACAAATGCCAAACGGTCATGTTGAAACTGAGAACTCTCTTCGCTTGTTCAACTACTCCTTATATGAGAATACTTGTGTTATTTTCATTTGTTAACAACTCACTCTGGACCCGAGTGCGTAGTGACATCATTAAGTAAATAAACCTCTCAGCTTGATGAGAATAGCACAGCAGATATAAGGAAATTACTAACATTGTGTGTACAATTAATAATGACATACAAAGATAATGAAATTGGATTCAAATATGACAATAGTAAACTGAAGTGTAGGCTTGAAGCATATTATGCAGAGGCTTGTAAACAAGAATTGAGATTACTCGAAAGCAAAGGTTTCTACGTTGGATTCACTTTTGTTAAGCAGATGAAGTAATAACGTCACGGATTGATGTCTCATGACATTTGGGGTAGAATGAGATTCTATCGCAATTGCCGTCTGCTACCACTATAGAAGATGAGTGGCACCAACTTAAAGGAGCTATACAACAGGCACGTTTTGAAGCTTTAGGTTTTAAAAAGATGAGCAAAAGGAAAAACGGTCTCAAGGTTTGGAATACTGAAATAGAAAATGTTGTAAAAGAAAAAAGAAATGCATTTTTGGAGTATTTAAGTACACAGTCTGATGAAAATAAAGAGAAATATAAAGAAGTAAGGAACAGAACAAAGATAATAGTAAGACAAGCCCATCAAGAGTCTTGGGATTAATTTATCAGTGTTGTAAAAAGTGATATTCATGGACAACAAACAATTGCGTACACATTTTTGAAGACACTGAATTTACAAGAGAAGGCCAAAGCAAATTTAAATGTTATAAATGAGAAAAGGCGAATTCAATACTATAAAGAACTGTGGTGTAATGATGTACACACCCAGGCGCAAGACGAAATCAGCGAAGATGAGAAAAATTTGAATAAAACATTGGATTTAATAACAATGGAAGAACTGGAAAGTACCCTGAGGAGCTCAAAAAATAGGAACTCGCCAGGTTCTAATTGAATGAAAACAGAATTAATCAAATATAGTAGTTTCTCATTCAAATTACGACTTTTACATTTATTTAATTTGTGTTGGCTATCTCGACGGATTCCTCAAGATTTGTTAGAAGCCCATGTTATATCAGTTTTAAAAAAGGGGATAGAAGTAATTGCAAGAATTATAGGGGAATTAGTTTATTAAAAACAACTTACAGAATTTATTCTAAGATAGTAAATGACAGGTTATCGAGAATCGTTGAGAGTCTGATCTTAGAAGAACAACATGAGTTTCGGAGGGGAAGGTCCACAATTGATAATGTCTTTATGTTAAAACAAATAGTGGAAAAGAAAACTGAATTTAATGCAGAGACACATTTTGCGTTTGTGGACCTCGAAAAAGCATTTGAAGGTTGGATAGAGCAACATTATAATGCAGAGAAGAGGATACCTTATTCATTTAATAAAGGCAATTAAAATTTTATATAATGGAACTCAGATACGGATAAAAACTAATCGACTGTCAGAGCCCATTGGAATAACCCAAGGCGTTAGGCAGGGTCCAGTCTTTCTCCTGTTTTAGTTAATATCTATATTGATGATGCCATAAGAAAATTGAAATTGGACGCCCGCAGAGGATTATACTTGGGGAAAGGATTTCATTTAAATATTTTAATGATGTAAACGATCTTGTGATCATCCAACAGAATGAAAATGACCTCTAAAGGTCGTTGTTTTATCTTCCTGACATTTTGACAGATTACAATCAAACAATTTCCATATCCAAAACAAAAGTTATGCTTTCTTTCTGGGGCAAATCATATTAGAACAAAGATTGTCATACACAACTCGCCACAAGAACAGGTGCCAGATTTCAGGTATCTAGGGTGTAGCATCATATACCAAGATGATGAGGTTGAAAGCAAAATTAATCTCTTCCAGTCGCTTTGTGGCTGTATCATTAAACACTTAAAGAAGAAAACAAGGAAAGAGACGCAATTGAAATATTATAATGTAATGGCCACACCTCAACTACTGTATGGTAGTCAGACTTGGATTAGAAAGACTAAAGACATGTCTAGAATACAAGGAGCGGAAATGAGGCTCTTGAGGGCTGTAAAGGGTTGTACCAGGAGAGATCTTATCAGAAATGATCATATTAGAATGGAGCTAGGCATATTTGAAAGCTTAAAATAGGAAATCTCCCGGTACAAAACGGAGTGGCGATTACACGTAGAGAGAATGGATCCAACTAGACTTTCAAGAAGAGCCCTTGTCTATCATCCACGGGGGAAAGAAGTGTGGGAAGAGCCCGTACCCGATGGTTGGATGACTTCCATTCAGACTGGAACAGGCTACTAACCTAAGCCGTAAACGATTATGACGACGACAATTGATGTCTCAAGACCAGACTTACTGACGTTATAAATGAAAATTGATTTGTACGTATTGGAAAAAGTTTCACGGCAGTTTGTCTGAAATAATTTTTTACAAAATAGTAACATTTTACCATAAATGTATTGAATATGTTATAATTACAACCTACAAATATCCGGTACATATTTCTGAATACTGATTGAACAAAAAGAAAAACTCATCCTTAGCTTACACATAATCTGATGTGTGTGTGTGTGTGTGTGTGTGTTTGCAATAGGAAGATTAAGAAATAATAAGTACTTTTTCTTTTTAACGTAACAATGGCGTAATAGGTTTCTTTCATCAAATGAATGAATTAATTAATAAACTAACTCAAAGAATAAGAGTGACGTATGAAATCTTAATGTCGGCATTACGAAAACCCACAACACTTTATCAAAAAGCTTTATCACTGAGGCCTTTTTAAAAAAGACGTAATTAAGTGATGAGGGAGGACAGCTTTCTAAGTAAGCGAACTCGTACTGTTCCTTCACAAGAACTGAACGAATAACAAAAAACCAAATGCTATTAGGGTTGTACAGACAATGATAAGGATTTAAGGAGTTCTCCAAGAAATGTTTTAATCTTTATTGGCCATTGTGTTACATAATTAAAAGCAGCCATCGAGGAAAGAAAGAGAAAGAAAGACAGAAAAGAATGAGTGAGACAGAGCGAGAGAGAGAGAAAGAGAGAGAGCAGTCTTTGCGCAATTAATGACTGTGACCTCCTCTTCCTCCCCCTCCAACCCTGTTCTAATCCCTGCTACCACTTCTTCTACTCTGTGATTTTTGTACGTAGAGAAAAAACCTACTTAATATTTTCCGCCGTTTTCCATCACAAAAGACTCTTAAACCCACCTTCTCAGTTTTCATAATTAGAAGCGTGACTCTATTTTTCATGGCAGATCATATTTTAAAAGGAAAAAGAGCTTAAGCGCTCTATTAAAATACGGCTACTGTAAGGAGGAAGCCCCGAGAAGTCTCGTTCGCTTGGCACGATCCACTTTGCGATGCCAAGCCACCCTTACCACCCACCCTCGGTATCAACAGTTCAAACCCCCATAAAGAGGATTGCAAAACTACATTTACAATTCGTTTTGCAATCACATTCTTTCATTTTTTAAGACAGTGACAACTGCTTATGGTTCTATGAAATATTCAGTATACGGACGGAAGTGCATATATTAAATTGAGAGGAGTATATATAATGGTTTACTATAATGTACAGTTATAAAAAGACATAAAAAAGCTCCATTCTTCAACAATCGTACAGACTTAGTACATAAGACGCACTGCATATGTGCAATTACTGTAGTGTAAATAACACACAATTACATAATACAGGTTAACTTTAAATCTACGCAATTCGATTTTAATGATAAGAAACGAGTGAAAGCTAAACATTTTCTCCTAGGCCTGCATAAGAATGGTACATATTTACACATTATATCATAAGCAAAAATAATTCACCGTTTAAATAAACACTTACGAATTAAATAAATCAAAACAAGTTTAATATTCACTGAAACAAGTGATGATGATTCCTCCTTGAGAATGAGTTGCGGCAGTCATTCATTACTTCTACGGCAAGACAATCAGGATTGTATATGACACACACACACACACACACACACACACACACACACACACACACACACACACACACACACACACACACACACACACACACACACACACACAGATATGAGTACAGGAGGTCTTCGATTTTCAAATAACATGTGTTCCTGAAACTTGTTCGAAACTCCTCGATTTGCCCGGAAGTCGAGTACTGTACAGTACCTACAGTAGGCTGTAAGGCTGAATTTAATGAAGGCGTACTGTGCACGTAAGTTAGTAAGTTCTTTGATCTGTAATATTTCTTTGTACTGTAATTAAATCGGATATTATTCTCGCTTAAATTTACACATGTGACCAGTCTTAGTACAAAAATATACATAATATATTAACATGCTGGATTAATCATTTTCTTACATTAGTAAAATTATACGCTGTGTTTGTGAAATAGCCTGCAGCACAGTGTTATTACATACAAAATGAATTACTTTTAACACTTTGCATTCTTTGTATCAATAGAATAACAATAATTATGAAAAACCATGGTAGGGGGAATAATAAGGAATATGTGCACTTGTCTTAACGCTTATACACTTCCTCACATCGCCCCGTCAGTGTTCTAAAATCTGAAGATGTAGTACGATACTTGAATAAAAAGTGTCATTTTTAAAATTCGAATTTCTGTCCGAAATTAGAGGACCTCCTGTATTATGTGTATATATGGTAAATTTATAATTACGGACACACCTCATTCGTTATAGTATCTGGAACTTAGGTTGTAATTAGCTACACATCTTCGAAAATAGATTAAAAACGAACTTATGTATTTCACTTCTCTGCCTTCTGGAACGAACGTCTCTCCAGGTATTCACTATCCAGTAATGTGACCAAGAGAAAATCTTGTCGAGTTCATTGGACCACAGTCTTCGAGTACCTAGAGGCATTTCTACGTCTTGAAAAGTAAAGGCAGACTAACTCTTCTCCTTCATTCAAGCATTAGGCCTGCGCCTTATTGCACCTCCCCCCCGTCCGTGGTACAGCTCATGTTCTACCACTTCTCCTTCTTCTTCAGCGGCACAACAACCAATTCCTCCTTTAGCAGTCTCCGCCAGTTGTCCCGGCCAAGTGCAGCTGCTCTCCAGTTTTGGGTCCCAATGATATGGCGCGCATCATAGTTCACACCGTCTTCCCAACGCCGTTTGGGTCTACCAACTCTCCTGGTGCCATAGATCTGTTCTGTGAGTGCCTTTCTGGGTATTTCATTCTCCCCCATTCTGATCACATGTCCAGCCCACCTGAGTCTACCAAATTTTATAATTCACAGTATCTGGTTCATTCAGAAGAGTGTTCAGTTCTTAGTTGGCCTTTTCGTCCATTCACCTCCCACACATTGGACCAAGCTGGGGAGGATCTTGCGTTCATGAACCAGCAGGCTTGACTCAGACTTTCTAGAAATGGTCCAGGTCTCTGAACCACTGGTGAGAACTGTACGGATCAGTGTTTCATACAGGAACAGCTTGATGCTCCTGGCAATTGTTCTGCTCTGGAACAGGGGTCTGAGATCAAAGAAGCACCTATTAGCTGAGATGATTCTTCGCTTTATTTCTTCTGTTGTTTCCCCATCGAAGTTAACTTGGCATCCTAAATAAACAAAGTTGTTGACTGTTTTGAAGGAATAGATGCCAATTTGGATGCTCTCTCCTTCTCTAGCTTCCTGTCCTGTGACCATGCACGTTCTACCACTGCCAGAGAGAAATCAGCCATCTGGTAACAACGTGTGATGGCAAGATGCACGCACGGTGTAAACAGATTTGTGTGGTCTTTGACACTTAGGTTATACAGGAGACGCATGCCATACAAGACCACTTTATAGTTTGTCTCCAGCTATATTATTTTTTAATAATATATTTTTACACTGTATCGACAACTGTTTTTACACTGTTTTTCATTATTAACTGGAAAACTGTCGAAACAGTGTCACATACAAATAAAGAAAAAGTATTCTTGTAAAAAATATTGTTTATTAAGTCTATACACGCACACACACACATACACACACACACAAATCGCCATTGTTCAACCAAGGACATAATACGTCTGGGAATTATCTGCCACCAGATAAAAGAACAACTGAAAATCACCGTGTCGAGGTTCGGATTATGGGCGGGTGATCCAAATGATCCCATTTTCAACCACAAAGCAGCTCAGTAGTGAGGTTGTGAGGTATTCAGTAAGGGGCCGAACATTCACAGACGTCATGTGCCAAGATTCTCTTCCGTTTGTTTTGAATAGCAAGTTGAAGGTGGTTCAGTCAGTATCAGAAGAAATTGTATTTGTGCTGCCTTCAGGTATGAAGTCAGTCAGGGGAAAATCTCTCCTTTATCTGATCTTTTTAATTTTTGGGAACGTTTGTGGGGTCATTGCAATAACTGTTGCTTATAATTCAGCACTATATCATAAACGTAGATTTCATAACCAGTTACATCAGACTCCAGGATCTCATTTTCTTCCTTTGTATTACGTGTAAGAAACGGAAATGCGGAACCCACCCGGTTTTTTTGTCTTCTTCTTCGCTAATGTTTTGGGAACTTAACACTTTTATAGTCTAATTTTGTCTTCACTCTTTAGAAATTAATTTATGCAATGATGTTATCGTGTAACTGACAATATTCAGTTTTGTGAAGAAGGTCATCAGAGATCCAAGACGGCCTACCGCGTTTTCCTTCTCTACGAAATTCTTTGGTACCACTTTGAGACAATTTGTCGAGTCATAATGTCATCATAAACAACTATATTTGTCTTTGTATTTCCGGCGATTAAATTGTACTTTACAAAACATATCACGGAACAAACATTGCATTTGCGAGATTTTGGATCGATAATGCAATTTTTAAAACGTCTGTCGAGCGAACTACTCGAGTGAAGTGTGGCCGAATCTGAGGAGTCGGCATTGACAGTATCACCATGATAGCTAGAAACAAATTTTCTTACGGCTCGAAAGTGTATCTTTACTTTCTGAACACGATTCGTATTTAATCTCTTGTATTTGATCACATCTTGAGTGTCCTTTAACCCTTCTTAAAAATCTCAACTCTGATAATTGTATTTTGCTTTTAACTCTTTGTATTGTAATCCAGGATTCACTGCCATATAATAGCACTGGAACAACCGTTGTTTTGTAGAATTTTAATTTTGTTTCACGTCTTGTTTCTATTTACAGTTCCATATATAGGTAAAATTTGAGGTCTGTTCCAATATTTTATCCTCAATCATAATCTTTGAACGTACTGGATATTTTCCGTAATGAGCCATTACTTTTGTTTTGTTGGTAGATATCTTAAGGTTGTAGTATTGTCGTACCAGTTTGTGTAGTCTGCACAAAGAGCTTGTAAGCCTGCTTCATTATTTTGTAATATAACTACAGCATCTGTACTAATACATTTTAGTGGTAATTCCTTTTCAACTGTATGCATTGATGGACTTCAATCTTTCAACGAGGTTGACAAGAGATTTGAAGATACTACCTTCTCCGCAATTTTTTTACCTTTCGTATAGTTTTCATACTTTCGTATACTTTTCCTTTCTTTTCTGTTTCATTCTTTTGACCTGTTGACTTTTGTATATACTTTGGACAGATCAGCAAACGATTCTCGTCCTTCTAACGCTTTCATTATACTTTTGAGAAGACCGAATCAAAAGATTTCCCAATGTATTATATAAAAAGTGGTTTTGCCCAGCATTCGTAAAACTTACTTATTGCTTATAAATTATCTACTATAGTTCCAGACACTGATTAATCACACACCAGCAGCCTGCGAAGTCCTCTGTTTAGTCCATTTCTGCAAATTGTTGTTACAGGAATAGCAGAAATAAAATTGCCCTGTATTTCTGAGTCATACCTTTGCGAATTAGATATGCGAACTACGGTATCCATAAACAAGCACGGGATTTCTCCGGCAAACACATAGCCCTACAAAATTACTTTGACTAATGTACGATTCACGGATAATATTTGTATGTGCTTTATTAGAGCCTTATTAGTGTACAACGTTTGGTCGGTTTTGACACTTATTCAAATTGTTACTGTATATTTACGTTTATATTCAAAGTGATAGTTGTTTACGCTTTTATTTAGAAGAATTGTTATTAGTAATATGCAAAATTTGAAATGCATCACCTTATTTTTTTTAATTTGTTATATAATTAGTTTTTTAATATGTTTATATTTTGAAAACATATATGTAAAAATGTGATGGTGTATTTTTGTAGGCTGCATTTTAGCTAATCAAACGATTGGTTGTTTGTTATTTAGCGAGTGTGTGTGGTTAAATTAATACATATTCATTTTCATGCTGATCGAATTTATCATATGAAACGTAGAATTTTTTGGTCTGTGCCACGTAGAATTTATACAAGGTGGTGTATTCTATTCTATTGTACTATCAACGTTACATTTTGTTTCTTGATTTTACTTGAATTTAGGAGTATGTACAAATTGCAGCATCAGAAGAAGAATGAAAAACCTTATACGATAAATACCTTGGTCGGGATAGATGCAAAAGGGGTGAAATGGTTTTGCATCTATTATGTATACGGGATTCGAGATAGCCGGCTGGATTCGGGATACTTATGGAAGCCTGGAAGCCATTAGAAAGGAGGGAATTGGACGTACTGTATTTGCAAATCCTGGTATAAGGAAATCTGTATCACTATAATGGAAAGGACTTGGCCGAAGAAACATCTTATGACAATGTAGATTGGATTAAAGGTTTGGGTGAACAAAAGTTTGTTGCATGATTATGTACAGTATTGTATGTAGTAAACAATTAACCCAAATATACACTGTATTTACTCGACAATAAAACAATCTTTTATAGCAGATATTTGCTCTAAAGTTTAGAAGGTTTTTATATTTGAGTAGGGCTTTAGAATCGAGTATATAAACACAGAAAAAAATAAAAACAAGAAGAGAAACTGATGGTTAGCGAGATACATAAATGGTTAGCGATATTTATTAAAACAATTTAAACGATCATAGCACCTTTGAACCACCATTCTCTTTTGATACATAAGACATGTACAAAGATTTAAGTAGCTTATCAATATAAAATAGCTTAGTATAATTTTTTAAGTATATTTTTGTCAATATAAAATATGTACATAAAGAAGCTTTTTAAAAAATTCACCCCAAAAGTATAGAAGGGGCCTTATTTGCAGTAAATTCTGCCCACGCATGTCTGTGTATTAAAATCGCAACGTGGTAATGTATACAACATACACATGCACATACATTTGTATCTAACTATTTGTTTACACGCATAACTTCTGGCACACAATTTTCCTTTCTACCAGGACATTACGTAAGAGTTCAGTACAGCGTAGGCGTTGTAGTGGGCGTTCCACTGAGTGGATCGTTTTGTCTGATTGCGTTTGTGAATTCAGTGAAGATGCCGCTGTAGTAATCACGTTACTTTTCTCATCACTGTTCACTATACATAATATAAGCGCATGTTCGCTTGCAACATATCTGGCAGAATGTGTGTGTGTGTGTGTGTGTGTGTGTGTGTGTGTGTGTGTGTGTGTGTGTGTGTGTGTGTGTGTGTGTGTGTGTGTGTAAACCATAAGTAACAATCGGCAGTCAAAACCTGAGCTCTGGGAGCCACAAAACTTGCAAAAACCAATTATGGGATCCAAATAATGTAAAAGCGCATTTTTTTTCATTGTATGCGTGGAATCCACGTCTAATTTAGCTGCGTGCGCGGTAAATAAGGTAGTTTTTGACGTAAATAAGGTAAAATTGAAGTTGTTAGGTTAACACGTAAACTAAAATTACACATGGAAACCAATATGCCTTTAAAATAATACTCGCCCAAGGGCCACCCCTTGCTTGTTACTGTACACGTCTCCTTTTTGTGACAGAACTCGTTTTCCACTAATACTCGTTTTTTAAATTATACTCGATTTTTGTGCACGTCACAGAAAAACAACCAACTCGAAGTATTTACTATACATGTCTCGCTTTTTTGGCGGAACTAGTTTTCCCCTAATACTCGGTTTTTGTTCAGATCACTGCATCAACCAACTCGAAGCAGCATTGTGTTTCAATGCTGTATTACTATAAGTAATTATGCATTTTTTTGCAACTTACAAATAAAAAGCACGATTGTGTGTGTGTGTGTGTGTGTGTGTGTGTGTGTGTGTGTGTGTGTGTGTGTGTGTGTGTGTGTGTGTGTGTGTGTGTGTGTGTGTGTGTGTGTGTGTGTGTGTGTGTGTGTGTGTGTGTGTGTGTGTGTGTGTGTGTGTGTGTGTGTGTGTGTGTGTGTGTGAAAGAGAGAGAGAAGAGACATCTGAGGACAAAATATTGGGGATAGACGCCGTGAATATGGATCAATATAAAATACATAGTTATTTTCAGGATGGATAAATTTATAAATCAGAACGTGAAGGCAAGTCGCAAAGGATATCAAAATAATAGAAACGAATAGGCGGGATTTAAGAAGAAAAATGTAGAAGGTGCGTACGACACCTATAAAATGAAGGTTTCTAACAGAAATTTTAGAATGACAGTTTAAAAGAGATTTAAATTAACTCTGTTCAATTGTGCCTGTGGCTTATATTGATCTATATGAGGTAAATCTTATTATATGTAATAATATTCTTATGTGATATGACGTTTCACAAAATACAGTCAAACCCTTGTCTCTGGAATTCGGTTCCAAAATGACTGCAGTGAGGAAAGTACACGGTAAACTGTTTACCAATGCCTTCGGAAACTAAAAGGTAATAGCACCACTCGATAGACCAAACTGATCGGAGAGGGCAAATATGATACACCTGCTTTTTCGGCGGTGAAGTTATTGTAAAAGCGACCTGCGTAGTTTTGGCAAAAATCCGGGATAAAGTAAAATACTTCTATCAAGATTGTGCTTAGAGTTACTCTTCTCATACCGGAGGTTTTTTTTTAGAATGGTATTGTTTGTTACAAAGCAAACGAATAGTCGGGTATATAGAGTAAAATCTTAGTAAAACATCTTTTAAATAGTATTTGTCAGCTTGTTACTATAATCAAAAGGTCACAGACTTAATGTTAACTATAAAGGCTCTAAATGTTTAAACTTTCTTAACTTAGTTTTATCTTCCACATATTTCAATATTTCAACGATTTAAAATGTGTACAGTTTGTAGACAATAATTTAGTGGACCTGCTGTAGACTTATTATGAGTTAACTATTAAATTAGCAAATTGGATTAGTCAGTAATCATTAAAATTATCAGCGTATTTAATTTTATTTTACATTAATTTAATTTTATATTATTTATTACTTGTGTTTTAAGTCTCTCAACGTTGTTATCCGACTTTGGGTTATATTGCGGTCCATGCATTTACAATCCTACTGCACTTCTTTCCTATCACTACTAGATTATGTAAACAAATGGCACGTTTTTGTTGCAAATATTAAAGCGCTTATGTCAGTCCTGTAGACTCTTTAACGCAACATATCTTTACATATTCATTTACTACTGTTTATTTTCATCTTTTTCTACTTCATTGTCAGAGGAGACGTCTTGGTTCTCTTCTTTCACTGTGGTTTAAAATTTCGTCATCGTAAAAAGGTAAAAGTTACTTAACCTAATAAATTATAAGTTACTTCAAAATAAGTTCTAATAGTTTCAATGTTAATATCAAAATAACTTATCCATTAAAATTTATTTATTAAACAACATTGACTGCTATGCTGTTACTAGTGTATTTAGTAATTCTAGGACTCCTAAATAGTGTATTTAGTATTAACAAATTAAGTACTGCTTTAGTACGAAAATAAATACCGCTCTGTGAAGCGAACTGTCGGCTAATAGAAGGAGACTATACTAGCAAAGACTTGACACATTTTACAGATTAACTAACCATATGTTTTGAAAACAATAATATTATCACACTACTAAAGCAAACGAGAGCCTAAGAATGATAATAACGTTGTCAGAAATCTGTCGAGATTCATCATTAACGGTGATTCTGTCACGTGGAAGTAAATTGGTACATCGTTTCAAGAATCTAGGGCTATAGGCAAATTGCCATACCATGACCGCGCAGACCTTGGACGCGCTGCGTTATGTGCTGTTTGCGTTATACTGCCGTTACGTGCCTTTCAAAGGGTTGTCACCTGATTTACTTTTAGAGATTAAAATAACTCCATCAAGCTAAAACTTTCCTTTCAGTTTAACGCATGATATACATTTTCACAAAGTAAGCATCAAAAGCTGATAGTCCCATCATAATTCCTTGCGAAAAACTTTAAAAATTAGCATTTCAAAATGTGAAGTATTTGAAAAGGCCGTTGCTGTTTGTGTAATAGGTTTTGCACTACGTTTAAGATTGTTAGGGCGTTTAATTAAAGTATAAACGTTACTGAAAATATCTGTCAATGACCTGAACACAGAAAAAGTCATATTAAGTAATATTCGTGAAAAAAAAACAGTAATTGATATTAAACACAGTGGCCTAACTAGAATCTGTACTTGATTGGGGGGGGGGATAAGACTAGCTTCAAGGTTGGATCCCCTCATTTTCCTTACGGCTAATCAGAAATTCAAGATTCTTACCAGATAATTAATTGTATAAATATTCGATTATAAATAATTTCTGTATACACGCAGACACACACACACACACACACACACACATACAAAGTATTATTTTTCGGGTCCAAAGGTCAGTAAAGTCGATTACTTTATACATTATTCAAGTTTTTAAAAACTTACAATCTAACCTAACAAAAATTAAGGTTAGGTTAACCTAACGAAAATCTAACCTAACAATGTCAAAATTTAATCTTTAAATGTGTCTTTGACGTTCTGGTACATTGAACATATATTTCGCAGATATGGTAACAAATGAAATTTTTACTGCACCAATATTATTTTTACTATATTATAGCAAATGTCCGTCATTACTTGTCAAACATGTATCCTCACAAACAGCTCATACGTGAAGGGTTTGCTTTATTAATGGTCAACACATAACAGTTCTCAAGGTCATGTACCTCCCCACGCGGCTGTGATGTGGCAGTTTACTCACGTTCATCCTTTGCAATTCGGTGTGGCAATTCAGATATTTCTGTAGACACTAAAGCGGTGTGATAAATCACCTTCAGCCGATTCTGTCCGGCTCAGCTGACTTGTTTTCTCCTGCGCTGCGTCTCTAAGAGGTCTACAATTTCGCCCCATCATAAAATACGTCAGCATACCATATCTTCTTCTTCTTCTTCTTCTTCTTCTTCTTCTTCTTCTTCTTCTTCTTCTTCTTCTTCTTCTTCTTCTTCTTCTTCTTCTTCTTCTTCTTCTTCTTCTTCCTTTCTCCTCTGTAGTTTTTCTTCTATTCTTAATTTTTGATAACAGTTCTTTTTCAAGATAGGGTATAATCAATTCCTCGTAATAGCTTTCCTCCTTTCGCCACTTTAACAGCTCCAAACAATTTCCTCTCATCATTCGTTCTCCTTAATAATTTTTCTGTTCTTCACAACAATCACTTCATTCTTTTCAATTCTTCGAAACTTTTCAATATTTCTTTCTTTGTTTTTGACGTTATGCTGCAGTGTTTCTGACATTAGAATGTGCCACTTAGCAAAATACAGATTGCTACACAAAAGGTTACACTACACACAGGTGGTCGACATAACCTAGTACACACGATCCTCATACTTTTGCATACAAAACTACAGTTTTTAAAACTAACCTAACCAAATGCAGTATGGTTATTAACCCGTACTCATAGTAGTGAAATTTCTGAGCCCTTCCACTCTTCTCTTAAAATCTTTCTCGTCACGTCTGGATCAAACAAATGATGTAATCAATATTATAATGATATGATTATGTACATAAACGTTGAAACCTGCTCTATAAAAGCCTTATGCATTAAAATGCAGCATCTAACCGATTTTAAAATATTATAATATAATTACATAATGATATTGTCCTATGTCATTTTACTTTCAGGTGTGTGCTGTAAAGATAGGAGACAAATATTAGTTGTAGTATGCACATAACAATGCGTCGAGCTGTAAAGAATCGTAGTCGATGAAAACGGGACGTGAATCCAGAAGAAAATTTCAAACTCAGTTTCTGTAACTTTGAATTAAGCGCCGAGCTTAATCACTCATCACTAATCATTAAAGCCCGGCTGTTTCCTTTCGGTTCCAGTAGACTACAACATCTATGCCATCAAATAAATAAATTCCAATAGTAAAGTACACTTATGTTCATGGTGTTATTGTCATTCGAATATGAACTCAATTTTTTACTCTAAGAATCGATTACCACAGGAAAGAATACTGTTGATTTCTGTGGCAAATATTGTCTCAATATTCGACTCTAAAAGCCGATTTGCTTAATGTCATAGTCATAGTCGAGTTAACGAGGCATTAAGCAAAATTCACTAACGCTAGGTTCACCATAGAATATATGTACCACAGTTACCATCATGCAATATGACTTTCCTTTTACGTAACTATAATTCACGTTTGATGTATAGCGCAGATCAAAAGAGGTAAGAGAATAAAGAAACGTCTGTCTCGTACCAACTTTATGTACTGTAACTCGCTAACGTTTATTAAGGATTCTGAGGAAAAATTGCAACGGAAAGTGCATATTCTGTACAATAAATGTAGCGAATGCAACTTATGTTTATGTACCATATGATGATAACTACATAAACGTTAAACTTAATAAGTATTTACGTTATGTGGTATAATAAGCAGGACCTTCAAACAAGAACTACAAAGTCCACTCGATTTACAAGGTAATGGACCGTGCCATACTCCTATAAGGTAGCAATAATAAGCTCCAAGACGTTCAAACTCGTTCAGAATTTTACAAGGTCAGTTAAAATTTGCAAAAATTAAGGCAAAATTAAACACATTCTTAATTAAGGAAAAAGAATCAAGAACAAACGGAAGAGACTGGGTCGTCTAGACATAATGTAAGAGAGTAGGACAGTGAAGAAGGCCAGTAAAGAATCAAACTTGGTAAATCAAGAAAGAGATAATCAAGGAATAACTAAACACTGGAACAGATCAGAAAGCCGAATGCCGTGGTAAAGAAGAACAAGAACGAGAACAAGAACAAGACGAAGACGAAGACGAAGACGAAGACGAAGACGAAGACGACGACGACGAAGAAGAAGAAGGAGAAGAAGAAGACTCAGTAAAGTTAATTCCTGATTTAGGCCCATTGATATTAACTGAGTATTGTGTTAGTATGGATAACGGAGAGTAAGGAATTGGACTGGTAACATCGAACGGGTAACATCGACGTGTATCCCTACATTAGCACTTAAAACTAGAAACTGCAGCTTGTAAGCGTTCATGTAAGGTTTTCACTAAAAGCTGGATATTTAAAATTTATAATCTTAAAATATGGAAAATTACGTGAAAACAGAAACCAACACAAACTACTAAAATACTGTTAAATCTGCTACTATTGAGAATATTGTTGTTTTATGTTATTATATTTACACGTAATAAACACTTTGTTGGGTGTCAAAAACATTTTTAATACTCCTGACGACCAATTCACAAGTTACGACAGCTACAGACGTTACAGTTGAACTGACGTCAGACTAAGGAAATGTCTCCCTCCCCCTCTTCAAATTAACCTACGAAGCTGCCAGGAAATGTATGTCAGGACTAATAAAAACAATTATAGAACTAAAAAAAGTTTTTATTTAACAAATTTAAATATTATTAACGTGTTCTACCAAGAGCCGAGCGACCATTCGATGAGCATAATTAGTTTCATTACAGTTTTAAAGAAATTATATGAGACAAAAAATGCTGCACAGCTGCATTATAATAGTTTTACTGTTCAGAAAAATGGCTTTCCTGAAGAGCCATGTCTACTTACCTAACTTTTAGATTCTGTCTACATGTTTTTTATTTTAATGTATCCGCATGAAACTGTGTACCAGAAAAAACCTTTTCATTTCAGCTTTTACTGTAGTTCTAGCTTCCACTTTATAGTGCCGATTTTAAGATATTTAACGTAGTCAACAAGTATAGTTCTCTTTCACAAAATGTGAAACAATCTCACACTGTCACCGGCGGTAATGGTACCCTTTCATCCACATTTAAAATTTACTTTTATAGTATTGTATGTTATAACTACACGCTAACTTCTGCATCAGAAAGGAGAAGAAATCTATATAATTTTTGCATAGAGGATGATTCATACGCTGCAGTAAATAAGTTCAGATACCTGGGTAACATGGTAGATAATGAAGAGTACGTAAAAAAGACAATACATGAGAGGATACAAAGAGGAATTAGGGCATATTATGTCAACAGTCGACTATTGAGGACCAAACTCATTAGTCGTAACACAAAAATAAAAATATATAAGACATGTATCAGACCGGTTGTTCTTATGGAGGCGAGACATAGACGTTGACAAAAAAGGAACAAAACACACTAAAAAGATTTGAAGGAAAGATTGTAAGTCGTGTTTACAGCCCGGATAAAGAAGATGACGAATGGAGAATAAGAAAGAACCAGGAGGTAGATGAGCTATTGTAGCATGAAGACATTGTAAGATTCATAAAGGCTCAACACTGGCTAGGTCACCTAGAGCGGATGGATGATCAGCGTATACCAAAGAAAAGGCACAAGTCTATAAAAGCAGAAAGAGGATCAGACCTAGGATAAAATGGTTGGATGATGTGCTAAAAGATCTAAGAAGGATGGATGTGAGGGATTACTGAGAGGACAATAGACAGGAGACATTGGAGAAGATTTGTGTTGGAAGCCAGGCCTCTAGTTGGGCTGTAGTGCTAAAGAAGAAGAAGTATTGTATAACACGAGAATTCCTCATACTATTCGCCTTCGTTTATTGACAGATTTACCACACACATCTTGATAAAATTATAGTTATTTTTCCGTCACTTTCAACTCTACTTTTCCTACAAACTTACCAAGTCTATATAATGAAAAAAATTAAGGAATTGTAGATACCATTTATGAATACAATCATATCAGATATCACAGAAGATAGTTTACATATTAAATTTTTTTTCCCATTGATGTCCTTTTTTCCTAGTTCTAACGGTTGACTCACTCGTCGTTGCCTTAAAATACTATTCTAATTTTCTGCTATTTGTTCATCAAACAGTCTGTTAATTTCATTATTCACCTCAATTGTTATTGACCTTTTATTTTTCAATTCATATATTTGTTTTTTTTATTACTTGGTAAGGCTAATTTTTTGTAATTATTATTATTATTATTATTATTGGTTGTAAAAATAATGTAGGAGAAAAGAGGGTTTTCAGAGAAATTCTAATGACTAACAAGACACATACCGATGTTACCGAAGTAACCAAATAACAAAGTTGACAATGAAAAAACAGGATACTTGAAAGAAACCCAGGATGGGGCGTATTTTATCAAAAATCGGGTTAAATGAAAACGCTAAGCGTGTGTAACGATTTGATTAGTTACGACATTTAAAAATAAATACATAAATAAAGGTGTTTACTACGAAGATTCATACGGTAAAAGATTGTACAATATCTCAACAAATATGTGTCAATTAAGGATGCAGTATATCAACTACTCTTTTTAACATTTACTATATTGACGATCTAGTAAGGAAGTGGAAACATCTAGTGAACCCTGGTATTAAGATATCACGAGACAGATATTTATATGTGCTGTTGTTTGCTGATGACTTGCTTGTAATTCAAAATACAAAATCTGCTTGAGAAAAATCTGTTTTTTAAGCTTCATCAGATTTGCTAACAATACTATATGAAAATCTATTCTATAAGAGCATATTTAATGGCATTTCGAGACAAGGAACCAATAAGAACCAGGTAAGATAAGATTTGTGAGACAATCAACTGTATTTTTATAAACAAGGTACGTCCAGATACAAATATAAAGTTTTATAAACTTATGGCAGTTTTATAAACTGTCATATGGGTGTGAATTATGGACAACAACCATGAAACAAGACAGTAAAATACAGGCCTCGGAAATGGCGTTCTTAAGAGGAGTTAAAAGGTGTTCTAAACTTGACCGTATGCAGAATGAGCCCTAAGAGAAGTTACTAGTTTTTAACTTCAATGGAAAATTAAAAGATTACAATCAACGGTGGGAAAACACTTAGAAAGAATGCCAGATTCCAGACTGGCCAAACAAGTCTGGAAATACAAACCTATAGGACACAGGTGTGTGGGTAAACCCAGGAAGAGATGGCTAAGTATCTCTGAAGGCGGAACAGGCAGCACCTTGCCTATGGCGTGTTGTGAAAATGATGATGATAATAATAATTCATATAAAAGTAAGTTTATGCTTGTGTCCAATAGTGTATCCGTATATCATACATTCAAGCTGCCCGTTGCAACTGGTTTTCTGAAAAGCCTATATTCAAATTACGTAAAGAGTAGAATATTAAATCTGGGAACATCAACTTTGCTTACAAGCGCACGTAAGTCTCCATGTTACATTTTTCACATCTTTAGAATGGTTTTTATTTACAAGTTTCAAGAGAAATTTTTCTACTTCCTTACTTAAATTATATTTTAATGCTATAAAATTACAACTGTTTAGTATACGATTCTATATAATCATATATTTTGTACGTATACAGTGCTGATTTACTTACACACAACAGCAAGATTGTATCTATATACATGTTTCAGTAACGGTTTTAGTTAAATGTTTTTAGAACAATATTTATTGTTAACAAACGACTATATTTACATTTTTGATCATTATAGATATGTTTTTATTAATCATTCTGCGCTAATAATTGGTTTTATTATATTTCTTAGTTTAATTAATAGTATTTTAAATAAATCACAATTTTTACGATTAATGTAAAAATTTTTTAAATGCTTATTATATATTATTGTTCCGTATGTTACTTAGCATATTGTTATTATTGTATTCTACCTTGTTCTACCTTAAATATTTTGAAAGTAATAACAAGAAATATTTTACTGTAATAACAATTATTGTATTGATATGTCAAGTTCTGACACTATTCGCCAGTAATCCATAAAGTGTTTGGCACTTTTATAACCAAGCTAATATAGAAAGTTATATTCGTTAGAAATGATTGTTTTACCTCATAGCGCCCACAAAGTAATCACAGCTTCAGTAGCGAATCTAGAATTTGCTGTTGGGGGGGGGGGGATCCGGTCGAGTCGGCTTCATCCAAAGGAAAAACAAGTCAAGACTAATCAATATTACAGTCTTTAAAGTGGCTGAAAAACGTGTAATAATAAACTGAAACCAGTCCCATTAAAGTAATAACTCAAAAATAAGCGTTACTGAAACATTGTTTATAAGATACTTATTGACTTAATTGATTTTCCTATACCTCATATTTCAGACGTACACGCAAATACCCCGTAAATCGTACACCCGTGCAGCTTCAGTAAGCAGATGAACGGTCGTACTGAATCACGAGAGAAAGACGTATTGTAAAGACTTTACAGATGGGCTACACGGCTGACTGAAGGAACAGCGAATAGCCCAGAAACAGTTGCAGTGCTGACTTAATTACTGACAGAGCAGCTTCGACAAAAACAGAAAATTGAAGCAGGAAGAAGAATATTAACATTTGCAAAGAAAATGGGAGTCATTAAAACAGACACACCAAGGGTTATGAAATGGTGTTCTCTGCCGATTTCTCTGCAATAAACATTGCAGTTTACTCACTACACATGCTACACAGTCTGTTGCTTTGAAACATCAGCTATAGACCTACGGTCCGTCGGCGTCGTGTGAACTGATGTACAAGATTACTGAATACTGCAAAAGAGTGGGCAGTGGAAATTTACTTCCACCCATTGTAACTTTCTAAGCTAGCTTCCTGTTCTTACACACAAGTTTTATTGTGCTTTTGTTCAATTAATGTGACATTAATATTTCTTATACCTGCAAATAATGTTTATTTGTCTGATGTAAATTTGTGGATTTCTACATGTATCTATAACCATTATAAAAATAATGTTTTTTTTTGCACGCAACAATATTAAATCGCTAAATGTTCGTTTCATAAAAACTTGTTTTTTATCCTCAGGGGTTGAAATATGTTCTATGACGCTACATTTTGTTACTTGCTAGCGGACACAATTATGTTTGCAACTGTTATGTTATGTTATTATTATACAGTATTTCCGTATACGTTTGAAATATGAAACATAGGAAAATCAATTCAGTCAATTAGTATCTTCTAAACAATGTTTCAATAACGCGTAATGTTATACCTACAGGAATATAATAATTTACAATAATGACATGTTTCATACAAAAGATGGCTTTGGTGGATTGCTGCGATATTTCAATCTAAATGACGGCCTTTTGCCATCAAGAAAAAATGTAAATACAACGTCTGGCCACCCAAACAATCGGCAGCCGTCTGCAGGCTTAGGCCTATGTGTTAAACTACCACGTGAAAAGTAACAAATAATATTCTATCAACAAGTACTAGAGAGTCAACAAAATAATAATAACAAAAGTTCACGTAGTTGAAAGAGTGAAGAGAGTCGTCAGTTTTAACTCGACCGTTTGGCATCTGTCTGTCTGTCTGTCTCACTATAACCTTTGAACGCGACAGATGCCTGAAAAAATTAGTAAGATAGGCAATGAGTTTGGTTTGCGTACTGCTTTTCACTCCGTCATATGTTAGGAAAATTATTACCTGTCACAAAACCTCCTCATTCTGCGTTCGATACGAAAAATATTACTTATAGTATTCCGTATGAATGTGGTTGTGAATACTAGGGCCAATCTTGTCGACTTTTTCAGGTCCGTGTGAATGAATTAGAGTGAATGTTTAGAGAGGTAATTCTCGATCAACGTTGGCTGAACATATGGGGGAGGAGCAAAATAAAGTTTTGTGGACGGTAGCAAAATTATTGGTAATATGGTTAGAAATGGTTTTGAACGAAAGTTTAAGAAAGCTCCTTTTTTTCGTATCGGGCATCTAAGGACCACATGCCAATTTCAATTATTTACTCTTTGTTCTTTCCTTTTTTCCAATATTCTTTCATCTTCTCACTGTGTCTCTTCTTCCTGTCTTCAGTCCACTTTGAACCTGCATTTTTCTCTCTCTGGACTCCCTCCATTTTTAACACTTTTGCTCGAAAAACTTCTCCTTTAATTGCTTCTTCTGCATGTATATTATTTTTTTCTAAATCCTTTTGGACTTCTTTAATCCAACTTGATGTTGAATTTTTCCCCAACAGAAATTTGAAGATTTTTCTTTGTCAACCAATTGTCGTCCATTCGATATAAATGTCCAAAAAATAATAGTCTTCTTTCCTCATTGTTTCTGTTATATTTTCTATACTTTGATATATTTCAACATTACTTCTTAATTTCCAACCTTCTGAAGTTTTTCGTGGGCCTAATATTTTCCTAATAACTCGTCTTTCCAATATTTCTAGTTTGTCTAAATTATAATTCAGTGCTAGACATTCACTTGCATATAGGCATTCTGGCTTCACTACTGTACTGTAATGCCTTATTTTCGCATTTTTAGATACGCACTTTTTATTGTAAATATCTTTAGTTATACCATATGTCCTTTCCATCTTATGAAGTCTTTCTTCTATAGCAGATATTTCCAAGCCATTCTCTTGAATTATCTCTCCTAGATACTTAAATTTTCGAACCCTCTCTATTCGACCAATATCTGTTACCAGGAATTTTGGCGCGTTTTTAATGTTTGTGAGAAATTTGTTTTTTTCTACAGAAATTCTTAAGCCTGTTCTACTGGCTATGTCCTCTAAAAAATTAATAAAAAATTAACTTGTGTTACTGGAGACGTCAGATGTTCAGAAAGTATAACAAAGTCATCTGCGAATGCCAAACAGTTTATTTCAATACGTTTGTTCCTTCTTCCCAACATGATTGGTGATATTTTGCATTCCTTTAATTTTTCATTCCAAATTCTCACTACTTTCTCCAGGACACAGTTAAAAAGAATTGGGGATAAACCATCACTCTGTCTTACACCTGCTTTTATTAATACAAATAATAATCGCATTATTCAGGTTAGCAGCGAAATTCCGAACATCTGGTTTCGTTCCACTCGTAAAGCACTCTAGATAGTTGTTGGGCGTAGATAGCTGTTTCAGCGTAGTCGATGTTTGTCCAACTTTTACGTTGGACTTGTTGCGACCCTGTCGCAGTATTTTGCTGGTGTGCAAGAGTCCGTGTGTATCGTTATTGTTTATGTTATTATTTACAGTATGAAAACTAAAATTAGAAATAGGTTGAGCACCCAAACGATCTCAGGACTTCTGCATTCCAAAAGAAATATAAAATCTACGAATTCAAAGTTGGTGAGGATTTTATAAATTTGATGAACAAAGTATCTTACACTACTGGCGGGGAAGTAGAGAATAGAAGACTTAGAATATAACACAACGTTGGTGAGTTAAAATTCTTTCTCCCATAATAATTATACCGTATATTAACTTATTTATTCGTTTAAGCTATTACAGTTTTTCAGATTTATCAAAACAACTTCCGAAATTTTCAGTAATCGCCGGAAATGTTTTGTCAATCTTCAAAAAAGTAAAACAAAATTTATTTAGAACTGGCAACAATGTATAGATTGTCTTCTTAAGTGTAGCGAATCAACATGAGCCAAATGGAACTTATAATAGACTTTGTAAAATCTTCATTTACTTAAAAGTATTTATTAAATTGTAAAATTTATTATTCTATTCAGAAGAAAAGATATACAAAATTAGTCCAAGTTACACGGGTGTATTTCCTTTTTTATCAAGAGTGTCTGAGAAAAGTTGAACTTCTTCCTAAAAAGACGAATCCCAGCTATCTACCGCGCGGTAGAACGAAATACCGAAGCGATATATTGAGTAAAAAAACATCACTCTCCTCGGTACCCCGCACGTGTGTGGTGGCCGTCATTTACCGCA